>JAPDRK010000008.1:0-600000 GCA_030247875.1 Cladophialophora chaetospira | reverse complement strand
CCCATCGCTGTCTGCGAAGTCTTCCTCGTCGTGCTGAGCGGCGAGCAACGCGTCCGTTTCGGTCCGCTGGCGCTGGAGACGGTAGTGCTGGGAACTGGAGAGTTTATTGCGCGAGGAAGAGGGTGTTGATGAGCCTTGGCCGCGAGGTGACGAGGCGGCAGGAGACGGCATTTCTGTCTACCCTTCTATGCTAGGTTCGTGGTCCTGCGCGATGGGATGGTGGTTGCTGATGCACCTGGGGGTCATTGGATCGTCATATTGGATGTGGATCGCTCGGGCTCGCTCTCTAACATCGCAACACTTTTTGAGGGATTATCCTGTCAGGTTGATTAAGAAGTAAGTGTTTCAAGAGGTGGAGAAGAAGGGAGCACTGAAGAACAGGGTCGCGATTGCCGGATGATAGTGGCCGACCAATCGGGAAGTAGCTAACGTTAAGCTTATCCATCAAGCACTGTAAAGCTTCAGTTACCTGAGGCAATGAGGTTCACCAATGATCATGCAGGACATGCTATTGCCATGCTATTACCTAGGTACCCATTACTGCTGATTCATGTACACTCGTGAATCGCAGAAGACCGCCCGATTCCCGGCCAAATGCAACAGAATGGCAGATGCTGCGTTATAATAAAAGCATAATCGTCGCAATGGCCACCAACAGAATGCCCATCGACCAAAAGCTCGACCAGAGCCCCTCTAGCGGTGCCGCCGCCTGACTGCTCACCTCGTACACAACGCTCGGGGTCGCCGACTGTTGCACGATCCCAGAGCTGACCATAACAATGACCAACCCATTACTCGTAATTGTCTGCATAGGTATATCTCCTGGCGTCGTTGTCGTGTAGGAAGTCACTGTCGTTGTTCCCACCCAACCAGGGTAATAGGTCGTCGGTGGCGGATTATAGCAATTGTTTTGGCATTGGTCGCAGCATTCCCAGTACACAACCGTTGAGGTTTCTGGACAGGGGAGATATGATGTGACAGTAACAACGACGTTTCCTTGCGTGTAGCACGTCGTGTATGCGGTGCTAGGAGTCCAGGTTGACCAGTACGAGGTTGTTGTCGGCGTCCAGTATTGAGTTGTCGGAGAAGGCGTCCAGTATTGAGTTGTCGGAGAAGGCGTCCAATATTGAGTTGTTGCTGGCGAAGGCGTCCAGTATCCCGAGTCGCTGAAGCTCTGTTAGACGGACAGTTGTTCAAAACGAGTTTCAGCTGAAGCACTTACTATCCAGCCAAGCCTTGGGTGAGAAGGAGGCTGAAGACTAAAGCTGCGGACCAGGGCATAATGATCGCCGGCCGAGGTTGTACGACAGCAAACCAGAGCGGCGCTGGGAATCAGTCACAGCACGCGAACGCTTGTGGTAGGGTATGGATAAGAAGCAACAAACGCAATGCGAACGGAAGTCATATATCAGGGATACGAACCTCCTGTAGCTTGGAAGTGCAAGCCGTCGTGCACATGTTACGTAGTCGAGAAGCTGGAGTAGGCATCTAGAACTGCTTCAAGCTTCCAACTCGGTGACAGCTTCGTGCAGCGCCCGTCTCGCTGTCCCAAGTCATAGACGGTACCCGATTGCCGGACATCAGAGAAGGTTTGCCCCCGCTTGAAGCCGCTGCCATTAAGGCAGGAGAGTGCCTGAAAAGATGGTGTGCGAAAAAGCAATGTCTTATCGGTAAGTTGAATGTCAAACAGAGGTGAAGGATCGTATGATTGGCAGACTTGGGCAGGTGGTTCGTGTAGTGAGCTCTTGATTCTGGGGCAGTCCAATCAATAATCCGAACAAGAGGGCATGAGCAGGGAAGAGCTGCGGAAATGCCGTGCATGAAGCTGGGCTTGCAGCAGCTGGAAGTCCGTGGCCTAAAAGCTGCATTGTGATGTCAATGAAGAGTGGTGGGGAAGTGAAGTTGACTTGACTTGGAGCTCCAAGTTTCCGAAGCTTCAAAAACATGGCAGGAACAACCGGACCCCACCAACGCCTGCCAATCCGCCTGTGCTTCGATTGCAATCGCTTGTCTATTATTGTTCCAATATACTTAATAGGTGCCGCCTTCACGATGCGCTTGCCCCGACAGGAATGTTTACGCCGTTGACACCTGCTGAATCTTCGCTCAATAACCATGTGATTGTCTCGGCGACTCTTTCTGGGTCAAGCAGAATGATGCCTCGTTTGGCCATGTCTGCTTCAGCTTCCTCTTCGTTCTTGTACCACGATAGCGACATCCCGGTCTTTGTCGCGCCTGCAATATGTCATTAGTGTGCGATCTCCTAGTAGTGCAGGTAACAGAAAGCACTTGCTCGGAGAAACAGCATTCAATCGGATTCCTAAAGGACCCAACTCCTTCGACACGGTGGTCGTCAAACATGCAACAGCATGCTTGGTAACACAATACGACAAGATTGTGGGATCGTGGAAGAGACTTGCAGCACTGGCGATGTTGACGATGCTTCGTGGCGCTTTGGGCAGATATTGCATTGCTTTGACTTGGGCCTGCGTACTGAACAAGATCCCATTCAAATTGATGTCGACGACCCGCTTCCATGATTCATCTGTTTCGTTTAAGAGCAGTGGCGTCTGTTGGTTTGCCGACATGTTGATCGCCCCGGCGCAATTGACGGCTCCATCCAGGGCGTCGAATGTGTTGACCGTATCCTTGATCCAGGCATTGACCTCCAGGCTCGACGAGACATCGACCTTTGTTGTTGAGACCTGCACCTCAGGATTGATGGAATGTAGTTTCTTCTTGGCGCTGTCGAAGAAAGATGGATTGATATCACCAATGGAGATCGCCCTAGCTTTTAACCTCGCCAGTCTGCACGCTGTTGCGAGGCCAAGGCCAGATGCTCCCGCTGTCAAAGCGAACACTTTTCCGGCAATAGACGCCATGTATGGCTAGTAGAGCCAGCAAAGGTTGGCCAGTTATGTTATCGTTCGAGGAACACGGATAAGAAACCCGACGTGGCGTCCAGAGGGAAGAAAAGGTGGTAGCACAACTACGCAAGGTACTTCACTTGTTTCCATATAACTACCACTGGGAAGTCATGTACTTCTGTCGGTGAGGGGCATGTACCTGGTTGCATTCAACTGCCAGCACATAAGCAAGCTCGGTAGCGGTGGTGTTGCTATAGACAGTTAGTCTCCTGCAAGTAGAATCTTGGATCACCGCAATTCGGCCGAGTACAGAAATCCCGCCAAGCACAGCACCTCTTGAAGTATTTCAAGTCGTGATGATAGAAGTGAAAAACAAGGCTGAACAAACACGATCATTCTCAAGAGCTGGCTGCTGTTTACTGAGTAGGGAAAGGCAAGTGAAGCAGCTGTGCGTGAACGGCATTAAGGGGTCATTCGATTGTCGTGCTCGATGTATCATATTCTCATCCTGCTTAACAGCAAGGCTGGTATGAGCAGAAGGAACCACATGAGGTTCTATCGCGGTGGGCCACCTCTGCCCGCGCCAGCACCGGCACCAGCTCCAGCACCAGCCCCGGCGCCTCCACCAGCACCTGCACCCATGAACTGCTGTGCGCTGCTCAATGTTAGTATGTTTCAAATAGGCGGCATAGTGTACTCACAGATTGGCGATGTTGGGGTCCTGCATCATTTGTGAGATCTGACTCATGTCCGGCATGCCGCCACCGCCGCCCTCCCTGCGACTGTTCATCATGTTCTGGATGGTCGGGTTGCTCATGAGTCCGCTCAAAGCCTCGGGATTGCGCATGAGGTTCTGAGCCATGGACGCAAACATGGGATTGCTCATGATGCTCGACAGATCGGGCATACCGCCGCCGCCGCCACCGCCTCGCCCACCGCCAAACATGCCTGCAAGGCTGGCCAGATCTGGCATGCCACCTCCACCGCGTGTGTCACCTGGAGCATCATCCACGTCATCCTCGGGAATCTTCTCTTCTTCAGCCTCCATACGTGCTAATTCTTTCTTCGCAGTCTCTAGCCCCTTTCTCATGGCTTCGCTGCCTCCGTTGCCTTCGAAGTCGATCCCTTGTTGGTACGCCTCGACACTGCCTCTCGCATCGCCCATAGCAAATCTAGCCAGACCTAACCTCGACCAGGCCTTTGTGTACTTTGGGTCTGCGGCGACAGCCAGCTCTGCATCCTTGACGGCTGAGGCATGATCGTTACTGGCGGAATATGCGGCAGCACGGTTGGACAGGTAGATCGGGTTGGTGGGGGCGTATGCAATAGCCTCTGTATATTTTTCAATAGCAGTCTTGTATTCCTTCTTTTGCATGGCCGCGTTGCCCGCGCTCTTGAGCTTCTCTGCCTCTGGATTTATGGCTTTGGAGTCGGCCGGCTGAGTTGGAGGATGGGCTTGTGTTCCAGGCTTCGAGTCCGTGCCCTTGAGTTTCTCATAGACAGAGAAGATGTTGATCAGAGACTGGGAACCCACGGCTTCCGATACTGCAGCCTTGTTCGACGGGTCGACCTTGAAAGCCTCGGCGATACAATTGCTGGCGATCTCGATGTTGTCGGCATCGTCTGAGGTAAGGGTGCCATCTTTCAGCGACGTCGAGAGGAAATCTATTATCGATAGCGCCAGGCGCTTCTTGGGATCGGAGAGAGACTGACATGGATTAGCAGTCGTCGCAGCTGATAATAGGCAAGACCGACCATTTTGGAAACTCAGATTTGTATGAATGTGAGTTGGAGGTGGACGTTGGCGTTGCCTTGAAAGAATGGATTCGAGATCTCGAGGGCAAGGCTCCACGAATTACGCAGAAAACCCTTGCCGAAGTTGTTCCGTGGCGGGCAGTGGATCCAAAGCTTTAACTGCTCGCTCTTTCTAATTTCTACAGTTTAAAATGAATATAGACCTCCCATAGCCACTCCCTCAACCAACCTAATATGCCGATTTATCTCTATAATGGGTTTTTTTCCCGCGACCATGACCTCTATCGACGCGAGCATCGTAAGTGGCCGGCACTGCAGTGGCTAGATCACGTACCCACAAACAGACCAGTCAATGCAAACTCTGCCTGACTGTCGACATCACTCCTTTTGGTGTTTTTCATCATGTCCTCGCCGTCTCAAGGGTCTCTTGGCACTTGCAAGGTCTAATTATTGATAGGTTCCTGTGTTGTATAACACGAGCTGAGTGCTGGGTTCAATGCCTTATCGAGCTTCGTCCTTGTTCCATGAGTCGGTCCAGAGTCGAAGCCATTTCGACGCAACATGGCCATCGCATGCGTTCAAGCTCTAACTTGAAGACGAGAAGCTGCTTCACACTGCCGGCTTTGGTGCCTTGGTCATTCCTTTGCTGCGATCTTGCCCAGACCACAAGAGCTGCGTAAAAGACGATGATTGGAGACCAGATCGCGCACATTGTATCTTCATCCTTTGAACGCGTGTCGACATTTTCCAGGATGGCCCAAGCGTGCGCCACGGATTGATCACTAACGTTAACACTGGAGTCAACCGCCGACAGGTTCTCGCGTTGAACCACTGGGGGATAGTGTGCGAGCCTGGGTAATATGGATAGCTCAGGGGAGGCGAGATAAAGTCGACAGAAGTAGGCCAGGGCCAGATTGTCAGGTGCAGCGTCATGGCCGAACCTCTCCATCCATTTGTCCAGCGCGGATGACAGCCGATCCTCCATGCGTCTGTACTCTCTTACAGGTGAAAGGACCTGATGTGGATTGTAGGCCAGCTGCGCTCCTCGATGAGATTTCGAGTCCTCAGATCCGAGGCTTACAAGGTCCGCCAATGATCTTCGAAGACATATGCAATCTGTAAGGACCGCTATCAATAGAAGTGAAGGCATACATTGTGATGCGGGACCTGCAGCCAAGGCCAGGTCTGGATCCAGAAGACTGGTGTATATCTGACTAAAAGTCACTGGCTCTGGGCCCAAGTGAATCCCAAGCTCGTTGGGTGTCAGATAGCAAGGCATATTGAGATGCAGAGCGCCTAGGACGTTGACAAGTAGTAAGCAAGCGATGACACTAATTGTTTGTTTAGTATTCCAGTTCATTTCGGATTATGAGGTTCAGTACCTTGAACGCGCCTTCGGATTGATAAGCTGTGGAGTTGTGGTTCCATTTGTAAGGGGCGATTCGTGGAGACGTAGCCGACGTGCAATCTGTTTGACTTTGAGCATCATTGAGCTGCTTCAAGAGCTCAGTTGCATACAGTAGTTGCGGACGGAAGCAGGTACTGCTCAACAGGGTGCCACACTGCAACATCTGCACTCAGAACGCCATACATGGATAGAAGAATCGCATGCAGGCGCAAGACCTGTCAGAGAGATACTCTTCGACATAGCACTTGGCGTTGATAGTCGCGTTACATACTGATATGACGCTCTCCAGAGTGCGGGCCTCGCTATTGTCAACTTCGAGCATGACCGCCCATAGTCGGTCACCAGCAAGGAATAGCTTGCGGGCAATGTCTCTTGGTTCTTGCAGTGGTGACTCGTCGTAAGACGCTGCACAGCTCAAGCACGCCACAGCCAGCCTGAGGTACGGAGGAAGTACCTGTTGTGGCTGCTTTTGGAGGGGCAGTTCATTGATCATAACATGATCGTGGAAGCGCGTGAAGAAGGATTGTTCCAGAGATATCAGAACGGGCTCATCAGGAAGCTCCGGGAAATCATATAAAATCGCCATTGGATATGTAAAGTCGTCACCATGATGCTGTTATGACCCAGATGAGCAGTGGCGTTATGGCGGAATCTAAACACTGACCACGCTCCGCAGACTCCTCGTCAGTAAGTTCTCGTTGTCCTGAGCTGCTGGGCTGGCGAGGAGTGCATGTTTGAATCCTGCGAGAAACTCCGGGGTCAAAGGCTCGTTCGCCAGCTCGACATCGTGTTGGGAAGCAGATCGCTCGCCCGGCCAGCCGGATTGCTGAAGCATGAGATCGTGTAATGTCCTTGCGTTGATGATTAATGCATTGTTTTACAAGAATATCGTGGAACGCGAGCATAAAGGAGCTGGAAAGGGTCAAGAGGTTGCTGCCGATTCAGTTCTGGGGAAGGATTGGGGTGCAGGATCTAGCTCCTGATGCGGTGCCTCACCAGCCTAGGGATCAGCAGAGCCTGGCAACGCCTAGTCGGTAGCCACGCTCGGCTAATCGGTGAACACCAGAATTGGCCGTTTTTACTCTTATTTGGTGAACAGTCTCATCAACTCTTCTCTGCGCACTTTATTCGGTGAACACTCGTCATTTTCTTACTGACTAAACAATTTTAAGTACACCCGTTTCGTGCCTAAGTCACTACGCCTAAAGAGGTACCACGTCTGAAGAGGCACCACGCCTAGAGAGGCACTACGCCTAGAGAGACACTACGTCTAGAGAGGCACCACACCTAAAGAGGCACCACACCTAGAGAGACACCACGCGATAGAGGGATATCAACGCGATAGAGATACTAACGCGACAGAGGTATCAGCGACAGAGGCACTAGCAACAGAGGCACCAGCCTCCTACAATCTATAGCTACAAATAATTAGGAGGTATCAATAAGTGTTCACCGAACAAAGTGAGCTGAGAGGAGTATTCACCGAATAATTTCAAGCAACTTTTTGGTTGTGGTGTTCACCGATTAGCCGAGCGTGGCTACCGACTAGGCGGTGCCGCAGGGTCTGGGTGAGGCCGAAAGGCCAGAAACCCAAGTGCCCCAATGGGGGCCCGAGAAATCTCAAAGGGCCTGGCTTGCTGGATACCCCAGTTTCCGATCCTCATCGTCATTGCCTCTGCTTTTCCCGGGGTTTATCACGAACCCCTTTTCTACTTCATCTCTTGTCCTATTGCCCCACACAACGAATTTTGCGACAGCAGCAAAGTTTAAAGCACTGTGTGGCTACTTTGACAAAGGACCGGCGTGTAGCGAGCATGAATCATAGCCACCAGGTATGCTCACCCAATGTCTACCCTGCGGCATGTGATCGCGATCTACATGGACATTGACAGTGCTCAGTGCGAGGTCTGCAATCGCAACTTTGCTCGCAATGAACATCTCGTCCGTCATCGAAGAACTCGTAAGAACTTCCGTCCACGAAAATCGTACCTTTCCTGCTCAATTGTCTGCAGACACGAACGAGAAACCTTATCAGTGTTCACGATGTCGCAGGTCATTCTCACGCCAGGACGTTCTGGAGAAACATTCAAGGCGCTGCAAACCTGTCAACAACCCATCCAAGCCTCAGGACCATCACGGCCCTCCTTCTTCTCTTCGGACCCCAAGATCCAAGCTCGCATGTGACTGGTGTCGGGAACGGAAGTTGAAGTGCGACAACCAGATCCCCTGCGCCTCATGTCGAAAGAGGTCAGTTGCTTGCGTCGTCACTAACAACAGATTACCACGAGGCGAACCGTCCTTAAGATCGGAAGGAACGGTACATGTCGATGTCCAGGCAGGCGACAATGGCGTGGTAAGCTTAACACACCGCCTGTCAAACGACGACCCCAATATGGACCTTGACTCATCCACGGAGCTCTTGGACTTTGAAGCCGCTCCGGATCTGAGTGGCTCCGCTAGAGTATCCTTGTCCGCGCAGTTCGTACCAACACAGGTGACGCATATTACACAACCTCAACCTCCGATCACATCCCCGGAGGAAGAGTTATCGGCCGAGGCAACAACACTGCTGGAGTCGGCCACACCTCCCATTGGGCGACCTGACATACCTTTCATCGCAGAACCGTCAACTTGGAACCAGTACGAATATGAAGCCAACCTGATGGAGACCTACTTCACTCAGCTCCCGGCCCTTGTAAGTGCGCATCGCCCGTGTGACCATCAAATGACTGTTTAGGATTATGGCAGCTGGCTGCACGGCTTTGACGATGCTGTCTCGAGTATGTTCCCTTCGAGTGGAATGTCTGAAGGCATGCCGAATGCGATCGCCATGATGAGGGAGCACTTTCAGCCCAAGTCCGGCGCAGTAAACTCATTCACAAGCGACTCCCACCACATGTGGTACTCGGATCCCCCTTGCCTGCAGATGTACGACAAAGATATGGTTAATGTTCTGCTGAATATTGCCAAAAGACAATTAGACGGAACCTTTGCTCTTTTGATTCCATTTCTTACGTCTGCGGATGTCGAAGAGGAACTCATCATGGCTATCTCCGCTGTAGGGGCTCTTTATTGTGACGTGGTTGGAAGTGACAAAATAGCAAAAGCATGCTACAATGATGCCAGGAGAATCTTGTTGGCCAAGGTAAGATAGTCCAGGGCCACTGCAAGTCCCCAAAGCTCACATCATGCAGCAGCATCGACCAAGCGTGCAATTAGACTATCAGTCGTGCCTCCGCCGAACCAAGACCGTGGGTCAGCATCTTTGCCTTCGATCATTTTGCTTACAAGAAACACAGTTTATCATGCTCGAAGTCTACGGGCTGTGCAGTGGAGATGCGAGGAGCTACGAATTTGTAGAGGCTCTTCACGGCTACGTACTTCAAGTATGCCCTTCTCGGTCTACGTAGCCACGCTTGTGACTGACCAAACCAACAAAAGATGTTGGGAAGATGCATATTCCTGTCGTCCGAAAAGTCGAATTCCGCTGCGGAAGAAGACGAACTGAAGAAGTGAGACCCAACTACAGTGAGACACTTCTTGTGAACTGACTATCTAGTGTCGTCGAGGCGATCCACCTGCTCGAATGTTATCGGGTTCTTCTGCTTCAGCGCCCACCCACTCTGACACCCCTGACAACTCAGTTCAGGAGCTCGTGCGATGAAAACGAATTGGTTCCAACCCGATATTTCCATAACCTAGCAGACCTGTTGCCATCACCGAGGAATGCAAAACCTGTTGTCGGCACTCTAATCGACCTGGCAATGATTGTTCGCCTCACCTGGTTCGGCGGCCCGCGTGCATCCCGCGGGCAAGAAAGTCGGCTCTGGAAACTCGACTTCGTCGAACTAGCCCTGACTCGTTGGGGTGAAGCTACCGCCCACGTGGAAGAGCCATTGCTGCTAGTATTGTACCACATGGCGCACCTTAATCTTCACTCGGATCTTGGGCTACTGCAACGCCATGCGCGGAAGGCTGCGAAGGGTTGCAGCATTCCTCCCAGTTCAAGTGGCACTCCTTCAATCAAGGGGTGGCTTGCAAGCCAACAATACGATATTTCCGCTTGGCATGCTGAGAGGTTGCTCAAGACATCCAAGTCGGCCTTCAGAAGCCACAACAGGGCAACGCATGCTTCAGGGTCAGGCCAACAACAGCAAAAGGCACAGAATTTGAATTCGGAGCCACCTCATCTTCCATTCTGCATCTACTTTGCGAGCCTCGTCCTGTGGTACGGCTGCCTGAGACCAGATCAGGACTCTTCACGAGGAAATTTGTGCATAGTCAACGGTATGACACTGCTTTCTCGATTGAACGTGCAAGTGGCAAGAAATTTGAGCAATGCGCTGCAAGAATTGACTCTGGCCGAGCAATGGCCCCGCAGTCATGGTGTCTAGTTCAAGTCGCTGTCCGAATGAGTGTCTAGCATACCAGACAAAGAAGGGTTCCGGTGAGCTGCCCGCTCTCCTCAAGACCATCAGCCTCTCGGTGACCGCGCTCGCCAGACCAATAGAGGACTGAGCAGGCTCAAGTTCTAAAGAATGGCTGTCCTTGATCGCTAGCCGCTTTTGATGGGCGAGAATATGAGCTCACATCGTCCTCCCTTTGGAATTACTAGAAAGTGGTCGGTCATGACCATTGACTCCTTCGTGCAGCTTGGTGCCAAAGATACGGTGAAATCTTTCAGCAATGTGGCTGTGATCAGTTTGAGTTCCATCAAAGCCAGGCTCTTTCCCAAGCACGCCCGCGTCCCTTTGGAAAAAGGCATAAAGAGCTCCTTCATAAGGTCTGACTGTGGTTCGAACCACCGGCTAGGATCAAAGACATCAGGGTTGCGGAACACTTTCGGATCCCGCTGCGTCGTGTAACACTGCATCGACACCACGGTCTGGATTCTTGTCAGGCCGGGAAGTTTCGAACGAAGCACTTGGAGGACTTACCCCTTCTGGTACATGAACGCCGTTCAGCAGTCTTCCTCCGCGAGGAGTCTCGCGTGGTAGGCTTGCAGGAGCTGCGGGGTGAAGCCGGAGAGCTTCCTGGACCACAGCGTCAAGAATCGGAAGATTCACCAGATCGGTGAAAGCGGGGACAACGCCGCCACTTCCAGCAGGTAAGGTGGACAGCTCGCGACGGAGCTTCTCCTGCCAGTCAGAAGTTTGGGCAAGCTCCCAGAACATGTAAGTGAGAGTCATGCTGGTTGTATCTTGGTTCTCATGTCAGCATGCAAACACGGTGTTGGCAAATTGGGACTCGTACCGCTGCCTGCGAAGACAAGATTTCCAATCTCTGTAAAAGTCTCTCGGTCCGTGAGTGGTGGTGTCCCGGTATCGGACTTGAGTGAGACGACCTTGCTTATAAGGTCTTTGCGGCCAGATTGCCTGCCGTAAGTTGACAGGTATCTCTTGAATGCATCATGACCGAACTGTTCCCTTGTCAGCCCGATATCTTCGGCGCTGTTCGAGGGGGCATTTTTCTCACCCCAATAAGCCTCTCTCGCGCTTGAAGAAAATGCTGCAACGATCGCACAGGCAGTTGAGTGAATATCGGATACAGGAGCGGGAAGGTCCATTGCAGTCCAGCAAGCAGAAATGCTTTGTCCATATCCTCCATAAACTGGTGTGGCTCCTTGGAGTCCAATGCTGCAAAGGACTGGCCAAGGAACAAGTCACCTGGAGTCGTTGTCAGTTATCTTCTTGACCACCACGAGCAGTCTCGGACTTGCCGACAATATCGAATGCAGCACGTCTGAATAGCTGCATCACGTCCAGAGGCGCATGAGCTCCAGATCGCACCTCTCTCAAGACCTTCTCGACGTGGACCCTTATCAGAGGCTCCGAGTCCATTAGCGAAGATTGCGCGAATGCATGGCTGAGCAGTCTTCGCCGCTGGCTATGCTCTTCTTTACCTCGCATGCTAAAGATGCCGAGGGGAGGAAGACTCATGGTCTCGTAAATCTTGGCTTTGAGGAAGTTCGTCTGCTGGCCATAGATCTCGCGTACACATTCGCTGTTCGAGAAGGACAATTCATTGGGCGCCACTCGTACAGTTGGACCATACTTCCGGTGCAGCTCGTGGATCGTCAATGTTCGATAGCCGCCCAGGTCAACTATTGTCAACCATTTGGTGGACAAACGAGCCAGCAACGGCCCTGGAACGCTCCGTAACGGCGAGAAGAAAAGGTTGTAAATGCCCTACAGTCTCAGCCACCACTCCATGATTTCAAACAGCTGAGGACGAACCTGCCACAAAAATGCCAGTACGAAACATATGCCGCACAATATTGCTCCAAGGGCGAGTGTGCTTGTCATGGTGACTGTACCAGAACAGTTGTCTTTCGTAACACCGCTTTGTCCCAGGTTGTTGGACAAGGATTCATACAATTGTCTCGCTGTCCTATATCTTCCAGGACGACAAACTTGATGCTGGCGGCCTTGCTTTTCATAGAATAACTCGACATCTCTTGCCCCAGCCGCACCCGATTGGACTATCTCCGAACTCTGGGGTCTTGGGTCACAGAGGAGATATACTTTCCGGGTGGATTCGGTGGAGAGGCCAATCAACGATCCCAATGAGCATCATGGGAATGGAACCTTAACATACGGCAAGGTGGGGGATTCCCGTGTTTTATTCTCATTCCCAGTACGATCAACTTTTGCAGAAAGCAAGAACCTACAAACAAACAATTGATTTCATTTGTCAAGGCTCATCCGGAACTCAGCCGACCTTCGTTTGCCGTTCACGCTGACTCAGGACCTCACGCCCATCGAAGCGCTCGTTGCGAATGAAACTCAAGCTGGCTCAGATACGAGAGTTCGTCAGCTTAAACGACCGCGCACATACCACACAGAGTGCAATCGATAACTCAACATCAGTTGACAGTGCTCCTATCCCAGCCTGTCTCATCGATATCCACGCCTTCAGAAATCTGGAGCTTGCGACCCACCAGGTGCCTCGTCAGGGATCACCGTTTTTGACACTTTGAAGATGAATAATTCTTGTACTCTTCACCGCTTTTGACCTTTCTTCTTCTCAAACCTTGAAAGCTCAACACAAACGCCCCATCCTGTTGTCAGAGTATGCGACATCAACCTCGAATTCAGCTTGGACATGTAGATCCAACACCGAATAAAGCGATTAGAGTTCCGGTGGCGGGATTTGTATGGTTGCACGAGATGAAGCGAGCTCCCGAGATCTCCGACCCCATTCCTGCGGCTGATGTGATTCAATCAGCTACCCTGACATTTTGTTATAAATGCTTCGGTCGTTCAGAATGTGGAGTCGAAGTACGGAATGTGCTGCAGACGCTGATATCTTACTACGAGGCGGACTTCCACACGCAGTTCTAGAGAATGGCTGACCTGAATCAAAACATGCCGGGTGATATGACCCTCGATGCTAACCAAGATACAGTCCAGGGTTCAGCGGCCGGACGACCTCTGAACATTTTGATCATCGGCGCGGGCTTGGGCGGCCTCACTGCCGGAATAGCTCTCCGCCGGACAGGACACATCGTCACGGCAAGTTTCTACTTTCTGGCTCATTCCTGCTGCAAGTCACCAGACTGATGAATGTCACGATTCAACAGATCTTTGAGCAATCGCGCCTGGCAAGCGAATATGGTGCTGCCATTAACGTGGCTCCAAATGCGTTAGGGGTGCTGCTGCGGCTGGGCGTTGACCCAGCCGAGGCAGGAGCAGTCGATTTCAAATGGGTAAGAGAGCCAGATCACCACCTCCTGCGTAGACAATGTGCTCTCATGCTAAGTCTAGGCAGTTCACTGAGTACAGCAAAACTGGTGATTATGTGAAGGTCAATGACTTCGCCGCTCGAAGTGGAATATGGCAACACGTAAATACAGGTCCTCACAGAATGTTTCTGGTGCTACGTTGACTGACGGAGTCGCAGAGATCTCTTCTTGCTCATCGAGTCGACCTTCACGCCCAGCTCAAGACCGCGGCCACATCCGTGAGCGGAGCTGGAACTCCAGTCAAACTGGTCACCAGTGCACGTGTGGTTGATGTCGGCATCCATGATGCCAGCATTACGCTAGAAGACGGCTCATCGGTAAAAGGCGACATGGTGATTGGCGCAGATGGCGTCCATGTAAGGGGCAGCTTCGTGTTTTGTGCAAGAGCGGCCCGTACTGATTGCCTCCTGCAAAGTCCAAGACACGTGCAAAGTTGACCAAGAATGTGCCTTTCCCATCAGGCAAGAGTGCGTTCCGTTTTACCTTGAAAAAGTCAGATGTGCTTGCACATCCAAAAGCTGCAGAAATAGTGCAACGGGAAGGTGAAATGGTCTTCTGGTTTGATGTTTCCAGGTATCGCCAGTCTGAAAAAAAACCTACGAAGGGTCCATAATGCTAACACCTGTGCAGGCGCATCGTCATGTATCCAACACGCCACAACGAGATACTCAACTTTGTGTGCCTCCATCCTGACAGTGGAGACTCCGCAGAAGGTGACCAGACCTGGATCAAGCCTGGTAGCCGCCAAGAGCTTCTCAAAACCTTCGAGGGGTTCGACGAGCGCGCTCTCGCCATGTTAGCGATGGCGGACGAGTCAACCCTGAAAGTATGGAAATTGATGGACATGGAACCGATCGAACAGTGGTCCGAGAACAGATTCTGCCTCTTGGGGGATGCTGCACATCCGTTCCTTCCACACCAAGGCCAAGGTGGCGCGCAGGCAATCGAGGATGGTGTTTGTCTGGGCGTTCTCCTCCCGCTCGGCACCGAGCCTCACGAGATACCGGATCGCTTGCGCCTTTATCAGCGATGTCGTCAGGAGCGAGCGAACACTGTCCAAGAAGCTACTCGCCAATCCGGAGCCGATATCTCGGATGAGAAAACGGACAAAGGTGCAAAGGTCTTGCAATTCTTCTACTACAACTGGGGTCACGATGAGTATGACCATTCGAGCCAGAAGCTTCGAGATTGGTTGTACAAGGAGAAGTCTCAGGTGCAGTGGCAGATGCCGCTATCATTCGGGCCATTTCCTGGTCCGCGGCAAGATGTCCACGGACGTCTTCGGAAGGCGAATCAGGCCAGCTTCATCACCCGT
Organism: Cladophialophora chaetospira; assembly: GCA_030247875.1. Taxonomy (NCBI): domain Eukaryota; kingdom Fungi; phylum Ascomycota; class Eurotiomycetes; order Chaetothyriales; family Herpotrichiellaceae; genus Cladophialophora; species Cladophialophora chaetospira. Next base: position 584,911 of record JAPDRK010000008.1, on the reverse strand, counting down.
TCTGTCAAATTCAAGACCTCGCGAACCATTTTGCAGAACCTGCTCCCGACACCGGCGTATAAATTCGAAGCTCCAGACACTTTTGCGACAGCGTCGTATGTACATACAAAGTTCGAGGGATTGGATTGGCTAGGAGGACAAGGCTATTCCTCGGTGAGCCTCCATCTACATGGCGTTCAGTACAAGAAGAAGGACGGCACTATCGACAACGGCGACTACTTGGTCGTCACATGGGCAGACATCGCCGATTCGATCACGAAAGGGAGAGAAGAGATTGGCCTTCCCAAATTATTCGCCGAAATCGATACGCAAAAGACCACCTCGACTTGGACCATGCAAGCCAGTTCAAGAAAATCCAGTTTCCTGACTCTGGAACTGCACGATCTCGAGGAGAGGCCTGCTTCGGACGCTCCGGCCAATGATGCGAACCTGGCATATAAGTATATTCCAGCATTGGGCAACCCCGGTGTCTCCGATGTCGAGTACCCAGTCCTTGTTCCTGCATCTGAAAGCACCAGAGTCACGAAGTTTCAGAAGGCCGCGAATTGCAGTATCAAGCTTGATGCTCAGGACGAGAAAAAACTGCCGACTCTGCATCACGTTATCACCAGGCTGGCGGAGCTACCGGTCTACGAGATCCTAGAAGGGACATTCGTCGAGGGGATAGGTGTTCAGGATATGTCCTCGGCATACCGAATTGAATAGTTGCGAGTTCGAGGCAAATGTCATGATGTTGACACTTCTTTTTGTGTGGTGATGGGCGCCCCCTGTTACACCCGCTGGTTGGGTCGAGCGTGGATCGTCGGGCTTGGGGACAATCGAAGCGTGAGAGTAAAAAATTTGAAACGATCCATATCCTGACCGGTGGCAACCGTTCTGTCTGCTCGAGAAGAACGTCTTGGATCCCACCCCCACCAGCAGTCGTCCTTCCTAAAGTATACTAGCCACTGCAGCCCGGAACTCCACCACGGACCCCCACCATCAACAGCTTGAACGCAGCCTCCGCGAAACTTTATGCCGAGGTCAGGTCTGGTGTTCAACCTCTCTCCATACCACCTTCTGCACGGCAACGTGTTGTCGTCAAATAACGCCAGCGTAGAGCTAAGGTCTCCTTGCATTGCGATAGCGGAAACCCCCAGCCATCGTCAATTTCTCGTTGCCACAGCTCGCCACGACCACATCCTCGCCGAGATTCGTGCATTCGGCGAGAACATCCCCAAACGGATCCAGAAATCATCGAGCATCCGTTCTTCAACTGATCGTCGTCCATTCCGATGGGGATGCTGAAGATCACGTAGATGTCATTGTCATAGGCTCTGACGGGGAGCCATTTCATCAGTCATTTTCGGCCCTTGAGGCTCTCGAACTCGGCGCGAAGCAGACTGACGATGCCGATATCTTCGAGCAGTCAGGCAGAGAGCTTGAAAGCTCGGACTTGGAACGCTGACGGTCTCCGCAACGACAAGCAGTTCATCGAAGCTTAGCCCCCTCGCAAAGGTATATCCGGCAACGCATCATCCGTGGAAAGCGACAACTTGGGCACCCTTTGGTTTAGCCTGGGTTGCAAGGCGGCGGATCGACGACAAGTTGCTTGTTTTGTCGTTGGATTACGTTCTCGACTTGAGTGGTTGCGATGATGAGGTCGTCCTCGGATATTGCTGTTTCCGGTTGTGGTTTCCCTTGACGTCGCACAAATGGTGGCACTTTCTGTCTCAAACAGTTGCAAAGGGCCGTCAGGTCATGCACTTGCCCGATGAGATGCTGACTCCTGCCACCTTTTGGGCCCAGCAGGTGGTACTTCGCATTTCCCATTCATCCAATTGCGGCACGTTCGCCTGAGTGTGACCTTCGCATTGAAGTCTCTGGAGAGTTGGTGGAGCCATCAATCAGTCATGGCGATGGCAGACCTTGACGGCAGCGCCTTTTTATGTGAGAGATGACTCACTCCGATGTTGCTGTTGCGGTATGGGGACTGCATTCCAGTCGTCATCGTCCCAAAGCCCGATAGAGACACTCATTTGCCATCGGATGCTAATGTCTCACAGCAAACACCCCTTCTCGCTTCAGTCTCGACAAAAAACCTCCTAGGACACTGCAACCTTCAAAGAGCATCGCAACAACGTCGGGAATATAGAATGCTCGCTCCCCACAACGTGAAATCCTCGGGAGATCACATCTCAAAGTCTGTTGACGGTAGACGTACTTGTACCAGCAACAACACAACCAGCCGCGCGAGACTCTTGGCAAGGTGGCGGAAGCTGGAAAGAAATTCACTTCTACTGCTGGTTGCCGTTGGCCATTTCCCGCAGGGCGCAGTGAAGTGCAAAGATGAGGCAGTTACCAAATGTCACACCAAACCCAACGCGCGGCTCGCAGCAGCTTCAAACCTGCCTTGCGGTCCTGACAAATCTTTTCATCAACCATAAACCAAGGCGCAGGTTCAGTCTTCGCAGGTGTCTTTCTCTCTTGTGTTCGTCACCCCCGAACACCAAATCCTCCCAGCTCGAGCTCTTCGATCCTCGTTCACCATTGCTTCATAACCGCCGCAAAAATGGCTTGGAGGGATGCGACTGTTGGCCAGAGCATTGTGATCGTCGCCAACGGTGCCGTTCGCGCTGCGCAAATCATCACTGGAATCCTCACCATCTACCTCTACATCAACGAGAAAGAATACTGGACGGGCTGTGGCATGCCAGCCAGAATCGTAAGTGTATGGTCCGCACATTCGATGGTTCGTCTGACCTCTTCGATACAGAACTATGAATTCGTACTCGGCAGCCTCTGCATCGTCACCGGCTTGGTTCTCGGCTTCATTCCACTCAAGATGTCCTACCGCCCTGTTGCACTTGCCGCTCCCTGGGATGCAATCATGTTCTTCATGTACTCGTGAGTCTGCTCAAGTTCGCGAGCTTGGTTGCCCTGTTTTAGATCTTGAAGCTTTGTGGCTGACAACGAAGCAGCGCCGCCTTCGGCGTAATGAGGAAGGCGCCCAGCGATATTGCCAACAATACTGCCAACGATTATTCCGTCTCTTGTATCAGCCGCAAGAACGCAAAAAACACCACAGGCAATACGAAGAAATACCAGGATCACCTCTCAGCACTGCACGATAAGAGCTGGGTCAACCTTGCAGGCATGCTCCTGTTCCTCACGTCAGCCATCTTGGGTATCACCTTGCTCTGGGTCGGCAGAAACCGCGGTCTCACCAGCAGGCACAGTGCAGTCTGAAGAAGCTTGGAAGCAACAACGGTGATTTGTCGTGCCCGGCTCGACCACGGGAGGCGAAGAACGGCGTTAGGAAGTCTTCGATGGCAGTTGCGTTGGATATTGCTGAGCAACTAGGGCATGCAGTCGTCGCATAGCTTTCAAATTGCCAGAAGACATGTATCATCATCCTCGATTTGGGACCTTGATAGTGGGTGAAGGTGAGAGCCAGGTCAGAGCTGGGTGAGATATGACTCGACGACAAATGTGGAACCACAAACCTGCTGTTGCCATGCATGAAACACCCAGGAGATCGTGACCTTGATGTCTAGCAAGCAAGCATAGCGTAAAGGTGTTCATAGAAACGGAAAACCCAAGAGTAATTCAAAGATTATTCTGAATGCTTTTGTCATTTCCGGTGAAGAACTGTCCATCGCTCCGCAGGCCAAATATCTCTAAAGGATCGTCGCTTGCTGATCCGTAAATCTTGTACATCAAATCCATGTTGATACAAATGATTGGTATATCCCTGGCACATGGTGCCATCGACAACACTGCACATTCTTACAGCAGCCAGAAACCTGCGACGCCAATGCTGAACAGCAAGCTGATGATCAACGCTCTCATACTGCCTCGCACATCGACCAGCCCGGCACCATTTCCGGCGTCGGGTGTAATGCTCGCACTCGTGCTCGGCGTTGACGACGTAGTCGTTGCAAGCGTCGGGGAGGCCACCACTACAGCCGTCGATGTAGATGCTTCTGCCGGAGGAGCGGTGGAAGTCTCCACTTCCGCGGAGGACTCGCTCGTCGAAGTCGCCTCCGTCTCCGTGAATGTGCGACTTAACGTGGGCACCTCGGTTGGCAAGCTGCTCGTCGTTGTACTGAAGGAAGTCGAGCTCGAAGTTGAACTCGAACTTGAACTGGAGCTCCCACTCCCACCTGCGGGCTGCGTCGTATTCTGCACTTCGAACCAATTCGCAGCAACCGGCTCCCCAAGCCCACTCGCGTCCACAAATCCCTTAATATCAAAGTTCAACCGATTCGACAAATCGCTCTTATCTTGAAAGACGCTTGTAAACGCGCTGGGAATGCTAAAGCCCTCGGGCTGGTTATACATGATCACGGTGTATCTGTGCGCCTTGTCTCCGCCGGGCGGGCTAGGAGGGATATACGTGAGGGGTGTTGCGGACGTGAAGTTCTGGGCATCGACGTCGGCGAAGAGGACTTCTGACGCGCCGGCGAGGTTGGGTTCGAACCAGTGCAGGAATTGGACGCGGGAGGAGGGGTCGTTTGGAGGGGTGACGTCCTCGTCAATGATGAAGACCATGTAGTCGACTGTGCGGGAGGAGTCGCTGGGGCCGACGATTGTGGGTTCGTCGAGAACGTCTGGGAGGAGTATTAGCTGGTTGGTCGAGTTGGATTTGTTGTGAGGGAATTGGGCTTACCATTTCGATTGATCAGTTCGCCGGCCTTGATACTTATCGATGATGACTGGTAGTCTACCCGCAGGGTCGTGTCGACCTGGATAGGAAAATCTGGCGCTGATTGAGCATTGATGAGGGCGGCAAGCGCCAGCAGCACAAGAGAGCGTAGATCCTTCATAGTGAATGACTTTGGACGGCGTCTCAAATGAGCGAAAGAACGAGCGAAATTTTGATTAGGACGATACTGGACTCTGGGTTGCACGGAGCGGACATGCTCATATGTTATATGGCCCCAAACCTACCGTGTGGGCACTCAACAAGCCAGGCTGGACACTTGAGGCAACGCCGGGGCATGGCATCTCAAGATAGAGTTGCTTTTCGACCCTGACCGTGTTTGAGCTCGGAGCTACTTGCTTGGGATGGCATCGCGCGTGATCTTTGGCGAAGGTGCAAGTGCCTCGATTGGATTGTTAGGCGACGTATGTAACTGTCCGGTCGATGAGATGCATGGCACAGCGGATCAGGCGAGGTCGCCGTGGTCGAAAAGCGGAAAGAAAAAATGCACCGCCTACTGGCGAGACGCTCAGAGGTTTGACCTTGAGCCAAAGCGTTTCAGGACGACGACAGCGAGCCAGTGGTGCGGGATGGCGAGTGTTTCGAAACAGAGGGCCAAATTTACGGAGCTGAACTCCAACAGACGTCCGGTTTCAGCAAGCGTGCGGGGAAGGAAGAAAGGGATGCACCGCCATAGTGAGGCGCCTTGGCTGCGCCACAAGCAAATGCTCCAAGTTATAGAGACGCAGCGAACAAGCATGAGAGAGAGCTTGAAATCCATTGGGGAAGTGCATGACATGGTTAGGGTGGCAAGGCAGATATTGAAGGGAAAATTTCATTCGTTCATAAAGTAACCAACTCGCTTTTGGGGTATCTCTTACACAAAATGACCAGTTCGCCGTTTCCTTCATCTATCATCGCAAATGCATGAGGACACCGACAAGAATTCCTGGTCGATCCACGCGACCATCTCAGTGTCAACCAGGAGGTGGGCAACACAGGTTGATACAACCCTCCAGTGCCACTAAGCAGCTCATCCGTGCAAGGTCAGCGCCGCCAGCAAATAACCTTCTCCAACCAGACGCACTTCGACCTGTCCTTCAAGGATTGCCACCTTTTGTTGATTGGGCTCCGCCGTTCTGCTGCTGCTGCTTGACAGCCTTCGCAACTTTGTCCTTGGCTTTGGCGGTCGTGGCAAAGGTCTCCCACTTCGTCTTCTCATCGTCACGAAGCTTGCCACCAGGGAAGAATGTCTCCAACATGCTTGCACCAACGTGGTGATACTTTTCCTCAACGGCATAGAGAGTATCCATTACTTTGGGCTCACCGATCACCTCTTCGAAGGTAAGAGGGATGCCAAACGCTTTGGGCTCGCGTCTCCAGCCAGCGACGAAGATGTTCTGGAGGATACCGATACCGCCGATGGCAAGCAAGAACCAGGTGTTCTGCTTGATGCCAGCAGCCGTAATAAGGAGAAGGATCCAGAAAAAAGCAAGGCTGACGAGAGCGGCTCGCGTGAGCCAAGAAGCCGGCACATCGACGTTTGTCTGTCCGGCAGCGAGGTCCTCCAGATCAAGTCCTTTACCACCGCCAAGCACGACAATTGCATGTTGGCTGCCATTGCCTCTGGTAAGGATGACAGTCTTCTTGGCGTTGCTACGGCAAGCCCACTTCTCCTTGGCCCATTGTGGAAGTGCGCCGGTCGCAAAGGAGAGAGAGATGCCAGTAATGGTAATCAGGAAGATGCCCCAGTCACCAAAGACACCAGCAGGAATCGCGGCAATGCCAAGTTGGAAGATACTTGTGACGAAGCCGATCCAGTAAACTACATCGTAGCCAGGATAGCCTCGCTTGGCGGGTGCGGCCTTATATATCGAGACGCATAGACCAGCCTGCGATGGCTTCTCGATTTTTGCTGACGAACCGGGTGTTTCTTTCTCAGCCTTGTCCTTCTCGAAGTCGAAGCGGGCCTTTATCAGATCTTTCAACTTCTCGGTGACCTTGGCATGTTTCCAGCTGTCGAAGTCTCTAACAATCCGGCCGATGATCCAGGAAGTGTTATCGCGACTATAGCCGGATTCACCGTTGATGACTTTGCAGGAACAGTCGGGAAGAGGCATCAACTTGTTCTCTCCAACAGCGGAGACAACAGCTGTGACCGCGTAGGCGACCCAACCTAGCACATGTTAGTAACTTGAGGTTATTTCACTGAAGGAAGGTCACTTACCGAAGGAGAACGCGACCGGAGTGAGAGGTGATCCTGCCAGCTGGGCCAGAGCACGAGCGACAACATCACCACCAAGGATCAAGAGGACCGAGAAGACATCCCCAGGGTTCTTCCACTGCGCCCAAAACTCGCGTGACGGCTCGCCAGGGTCGAAGTTGCGACGGACGAAATCGGCGAGGACCGGAGGCATCTCAGATATGATATTGATGATCTGAGAATTGAACAGCAAGAGGCTGAGGGTAAGGATGAGGAGTGAACCCCATTTTAAAGAGGACGGTGTTGTTTGCGCAGGCTGAGCCTGGGATGCAGGTGTTGTTTGTCCTGACTGCGGCATGGCTGAAAGGGCTAGGCGGAAAGCGGGGGTGGGTGCAGCTGAACCGCAGAGGTAAGGTTGATCAGCGGTAAGGCTGAAACAATTGTGGCTGGTGTGGTTGACAAGGATCTTTTGTTCAACTACAGGTTGGGGTTCTTGGATTTTGGACCTTGAGTCCGAAGTCGATCGGAAGTGGTAGATGTTCAAGAAACAAAAACATGGAAACTCTGTGAGAGCGACAGTTTTATGACCGCTTGAGATCGTTGCGCAGTGATTATCACTGCGACTGCAACTGCTCAACGAGTAAAGTTGCGGGCAGTGGCGAGTGAAGCTATTGCACCAAGTTTCACCACTGCTTATGACTTTGCCCTTCACCGAACCACATTCATGCGAATTCCTGCCCTGCCTGTCCACATTCCCTCTCGATCAATCTGACATGCTCTTCACTTCTTGGCGTGATCTGAATCTCAAAGGGTGGACGAGCGTGCGCCAGAGGGTCAATTTTCCACACGTCGATGGGCGCCCCTGGCACTTCCTTGAAGTCAAAGCAGTATAGCAGCCTGGAGAAGGCAATGAACATGTTCCGTGTTGCGACATGCCATCCTGGACAAACTCGACGGCCTAAGTCTGGTCATTTTGAATGGTCGCAAAGTACGCAGGGAGACTTACCGGTACCGAAACCCAAATGTCCCTTCAGCAGCTCTTGCAGATCATCATTCAGGAATCGCTCCGGCAGAAATACCTCGTTCTGCGGGAATTCTTGCTCATTGTGGCTGATGGCGAAGTGATTGTAGACGAAAACAGTCCCTTTCTCAAAGACAAAGTCCCGGTACGTGTCATCCTCGATCAACGCTCTTGGTACCCCTGAGGCCGTCATGTTGGGTCGCCATCTGAGTGTTTCCTTGATCACTGCTACGATGTATGGCAATCGGTCCCAGTCCTGTTGATGTCAGCTCAAGGGTTCACTCGAAAACGGCGCACACAAACATCAAATGTGGGCAGCCTTGACGCCTTTCCGCAAACCTCATCCAGCTGCTTTTGTGCATTGGCGACCCAGGCAGGATATTTCGCTGCCGCAGCCAGCATTATGTTCAACTGATTACGAGTAGTGTCGCTTCCGGCTTCGATGATAGAGCCGGCTAGAACGCAGTCCGTCAGCGGATGCGGATCTCTCACGGAGCTTGTGGCCCGAGATGCAATTTTTATGTCTTACCAGCGAAGTACGCCTGAGCCTTGTCGAAGCCATATTTCTCTGCCAGGTCTGCCATGCCTCGAGCAAAACACTCAGGATTTTCGCCTTGCTGGATGCGGCGTTCCATATCCTCGAAGAACGCGGTGTAGACACTATGACCCGATCAGCGTCGGTATCACCTCGACCAATACCATCTCAACGGAAGGGGCGACAATATCCTCAAACTAACTCACCCGATGGTCTTTCTATACGACCGCTCCGCCTTCGGTCTGAACCACTGAAGAGGTCGCGGCAGAATCTTCACGACCCAAGGAAATTGCTCCACCAGGGCCGCAGATGGCGAGGTCTGTGTCTCGAGAAAGTCGTCGATGGTTGAGAACAGTAGCCGGACATTCTCGTCTTCCATACTTGTTCGGCGGCCGAAAACACTTGATCTATGTCAGTGCATGGAGGAAGCGGCTTGCAAGAACACTTACACTGAAAAAATCACTGCATTCCGTCACAGTTAGCACAGGACAAAGCCTTCGAACTTTTGTCGTACCTGAATTTGCAAAGCGAGCTCCATGCTTGTAGAACTCATCTGGACGTTTGAAATACTGCCAGACGAGTGCCCGGGACTCTACGTCCTGGAAAGGCTTGTAGGTTTCTGACTTTGAAGAGCGTCAGCTTCTGGTCGGAACGTGAACAGAAAGACTGACGTTGCTCGCCATCAGAAGCTGATGCATGATCTTGCGCAGATCGCGCCATCGCTGTGTATGACCCATCATCACGATGCGTTTACCGCCAGACAAAATGTCTTGGGTGACGGGGAACTCAGGCCTGGAGATGTAGAGTCTTCCACGTCGATCAAGGAGCTCTCGAGCGGTTTCTGAGGAGTTCAGGAACACCCAGCGTCTCGCTCCGAGTTGCACCGTGAAACTGAAAAAGTAGTGAGTAGGTTGATTGGGTACAAGCTCCTCAACACCACCTACAGGTCACCATATTGCTTTCCCCATTCAATCAATTTTGCTCCAGGATACGCCGGAGGCAACTGAAATAAGTTTCCAAACACTGGAATTCCCTTCGGGCCAGGAGGATAGCGATATTTTGTTCTCGGTTTGAGAAGCACAACCACGACCAACAGGACCAGTGCCCCGACGGTGGCCAGTAACAACGAATTCTGTGAGCGAAGAGAGTCGAGAAGAGCCATAATGAATATTGATATAGCGACCAAAGGATGATTTTCGGTTAGCGACTGTTGTGAAGAGCGCCTACCCTTTCAAAATTCAAATCTTCGGCGGAAATGTTCAATATCAACAAAAGAGGCACATTGCATGGCCTAGGCGGTCCAAGATCGCTTGCCCTGGACAAGGCTGAAAAACCTGGGGTTAGTTAGCCTCCTCCCGATGGTGTGGGGTAATCTTCCCCGTTGTGGCGGGCATACTGCCGCCCTCTTCGGGGTACGCCCGGGCCTGAGTACCTGGCACATCTGTGGGGTTACCACCGTAACAAAGATTTCCCCTTTTTGGTATCTGAGAATTCTGGAGTGTTTTGCCTTCGGAAGCGTCTTTGCGGGCTGGATTGGAAAGATCAGAGCTTGCAGCAGACTCGATATCACCTACATTCGCTTCACACAGATCGCGACATGGCCGATCCAGAGCAATACAACCCTACCAAATTTGGCATCTCTACCCTTCCATTGAACCATGAGCCCTATGGGCCCATACTGCCAGAACGACTTGCTGGTGCAAATAAGGGGAAGTTAGCCGTAGTCACCGGCGCCGGCCGGGGTATGTTTTACCTAAGTATCAATATGCTAGCTACAACTGACACGTCTTGAAGGTATCGGCCGAGCCATCGCCATCGCACTAGCAAATTCCGGTGCAAATCTGGCTCTTCTTGACCTCTTGGCTGAGGAACTTGAGGAGACCAAAGTGGCCTGTGAGAAGTATCCCGGTATCAGAGCGGAAGTCTTCAAGTGCGACATCACCAATGTCGAGACCGTGCGTGAGACATTCGCCGCCATCAACCAGACGCTCGGCGACGTAGACATCCTTGTCAACAATGCCGGGATCGCAGTTGGCAAACTCTCCTGGGACGAAACTTTCGAGGGATTTTGGAAGGCCATCGAGGTCAACTTCAAAGGGACTATGTTGTGCATATTCGAAGTGCTACGCGGCATGAAGGAGCGAAAGTCTGGATGCATCATCAACATGGCTTCGAGAGCGGCAACAGTCGATATGGCTGGCGGACTCAGCTATAATTCTTCTAAGGCAGCTGTTGCACGTGCGACACACAGTCTTCAAGAAGAGTTCGAGCAGGCAGGACTGGGTGAACAGCTACATACGTACTGCCTCCACCCCGGTGGTGTCTGGGGAGCCATGGTGACCGGTAAGTCGCGTCCCCTTTCTGCCCTTGAAGACCCGACAGCTTATGAATCATCCCGTCCAGAGAACACTACCCCTGAAGTACAAGATCAGATCCGCCATATCTTCAAAGACGTCCCAGAGCTGTGCGCAAACACGGTGACATACCTCGCCACCGGACGAGCAAAAGCACTTCGCGGCTGCTACTGGGATTGTCGGCAGGACATTGAGCGGGTGTGCAGCTTCGGAAAGGAGACACTCGATAAGTATGATTTGTATAAATTGGGTGTGAAGTTCTTGCCTGGGTATCAGAATGAGCCCTGAAATTTAGGTACTTTGAATTATACAAATTGGGATGGTCTATGAAACTGTTGTTTGCAACAGACTTTCATCAGCACTAGCCGTCACTCCGTTCAAGTTATCAGCTGCTACTTTGTTAACGGGCACATCGGCAGGCGTCGTGGTAGACTGGTTGTATTCCTTGGTAAAATCGTGCATGATATCGTTGATGCCCTGAATTAATTCGCGTCAGCCCAAGAACGAATCTGATTATCATACAAATAATCAACGCCCACTTACGGTCACCAACTTCGCAACGAACTCCGGATCCGAAAACTTATCCCGCTGCAAGAACAGCGGATCTTCTTTCATAGCCACGTCCGGATCTTGCAGTAAATGCCGTAGATTCTGCGACGAGACGGGATCGATGATGTTGAACCACATGTCGCGGCGAACTTTGCTGTATCGATCTAGAATGCTGTCGTCTGCGAGATCTTGGTGGATGCCGTTGAGGCAGTCGAAGAGGTTGCCCACGTCGACTAGCCCGCCTGTGAGGCCCAGACCACCACTGCAATTTTTGATCAGCGGGATGTGAGATTTATGAAAGGGAATGCCTGACTCACAAGGGATTACACAGATGCGCCGCGTCCGCAGCCAGGAGAAATCTTCCTACTCGAAAACTGTCTGCACACCGCTGGTGGATCTTATACGGATTCAATGTGACGAGCTTATAGTCCTCCGGCCCGGGACTTCCAGGTAATATCTTGCGGAACTTCTCCGGTTGGCGAGCAATGTATTCTTCGCGCGTGAGGCCTGGTGTTTCTCCGTAACTGACCCTCATCAAACCGTCTGGCTGTAGGAGGGCCACCAGACAGAAATACTCCGGGTCCACGATGAAGGCGCCTTGACCCCAGCCGTGTTTGGAGACGTCGTAGTAGACATTCGTGGCCACGATCTGCTGGTCCCAGGTCCGGCCCGGGAATTCTTCGCCAAAGAGCTTGCGGCGGATGATGCTGTTGGCGCCGTCACAGCCGACGATGTAATCTGCCGAGAAGACCTGTTCACCATCTGGCGTATCCACGAAAACACGGGCAGATTCTTCGCTCTGGTCGATCTTAGTCACCTTATGCAGATACCGGATCTTGGCATTAGATCTCCTATCAAGATGCTCCCTAGTAAGCTGCAGGAGCTTGCCGAGAGGAAGACCATGGAGTCGTCGATCATAGGGCACGGCGCTGACGTCCATTCGTGCGAGTAGCGTGCCGTCGACTTTCCGCCAAGAGACGCCATCGGAGACGACGTAGCCTCGTTCTCGGACTTCTGGCAATAGCCCGGCGCGTTGGAGTTCGTAGACGGCTGGCCAAGGGTAGAAGCTTGCACGGGGCGAGTCGTCTAATCTGTCCGATGCCTCGAGGAGCTCGACGTTAATTCCTGCATTGGCGAGCAGGAGGGCTAAGACACAGCCGCTTGGACCTGCTCCGACGATGATGATCTAGAAGCAGAGGGATCAGCCCAGCTCTGAGGAATGGGGGAAGTGGCAATGCGGAGTATACCTTCGAGATAGCCATAGCCTTGTTGCGCTCAAAATCGTTCTCAGCGAATCCACGCTGCCAGTGTCGCGGAAACAGAAGACATGTGCAAATCATCTTGAAGAGGTTCACGATTGGGGAAGTTTTGCCACATGGCCCCACGATTCTGTACCTGACTTGCCCCGAATTGACCATATTCCAACCCCACCACTTTCCCCACATTGCCAACTCTGGTATGAACTTTCTACTCTTCGTAGTAAACTCTAGGGCCTTACTTGCAGGAGACAACGATGCAGAAGCTAGAACTTACAGCAACCCAATCTTTTGGAACTCCCTGTCCATATCCGATAAGCTCGGTGGCGTGGCTCTTCCAGGCTGAGGCCCAAGCATGTCAACCACCTCGCCGTCCATGAGTCCCAAGATGAAGGATTCACCCACGTATTCGTAGACCGTCTGACCGGCTTCTAAAGCTTTGGTCTCTCCTAGACCAGTTTCGAGATCCATTGACCCGTGCTCGTGAGCCATCGCTACTACATGAGGACGAAGAACCACAAGAACTCGACAGCCTTGGAGAAGCCATACTTGGTCGCCAGTTTGTGCACGCTTGGTAGCGAGACCGATGATGCCAGTATCGTCTTCTTGACTCGGGTTTGTTTCGAACAGGCAGTTCGAATGGCTCATTTCCTGGCTGCTCTCCGAATTCTTTCTGTTTGTATGTTGAGAATCTCCACCGAGGCGCCGGTAGTAGATCTTCATTTTGCGTTTGAAGCACTTTTGAACGTCTGCTCGAATAGTGCGATGGACGACTTCCTGCATGGCGAGACCCGTTACGCTGCAGAGAGCGCCTTTCTCGTAGAGCGGTAGGTCGCCCTCTTTGTGGACCACTCCGATATCAACGAGCTTGATTCCGAGTACAGAGAGATGTGTCACCGATTTGTTGGGCTTGTCGTCAAAGTTGCATTTGACAGATCGAAATGGGCCGCATGCGTTGAAGATGTACTTGTCGTGGTGCGAAATTGACGTATCTCTCATTCTTGACAGGAGAGGCGAGGTGTCAGGACGATGGCTCTTCGTTACCCAGGAAGGAGTCCAGCTGGGCAGTCTCTGCTCTTGGCCGGTCGCATTTTGCCTGGAGATGTCGGCAGTGGCAACTCCAACCATAGCCGTAGGTCTGGTTGCCACTGCGGTGGTATTGTTGAGTGCAGTCCTTATCCCAGTACAGAATCCAAGGACGTGGAGATTCTTGTATCTGCTGATATGCCAAAGCGCGCATTGGACATATGCATCAAATGGTGATATCGAGTAATCGGGCTGCAACTTTGACCCTGACTTGCAATGCTCTTTGCTAAAGGCAAGCATGCTGAAGATCTTGTCTCGAGGATCTGTTGTTTCAGTTGCTGCAACGTGGTCTAGAAGACGATACAGCTTGAACCCTCTGGATCTGGTTCTCAGCCAATGGAAGACCCAGACGTGCTGAACGAGCTTGAAGACGGAGCCAGTCTGCGGAAATCGAGAAGCTGCTTTCTTGATGACCGGAGGGAGGTAGTGATACCGCTTTCGGAAGGACAGCATCGTCTTGAGCGAAACCCTCTTCGTACCGCAGATGATCCATGTCTTCGACGATTTTATAGCGGTAGCTTCAGGCAAGATCCATGTCCGTTGCCACCATTGCCTCCGTCCAAGGCTTCCTATCGCCTTGCTCAGTCTTGCTTCAACTTCTGGATCGAAACCCAAGCTAGCATGAGCTCTAGCTGACTTGTTGCTGGTACTTTTAGCCGGTCGAGGTGAATTCTGCTCAATCATTTCCATGGCAAAATCACTGTTTTCCGAAGCTGGTCCCAGCCATGCCATCACCATGTGGGCTCGTTCGAAAATCTTTTTCATAAGCTTCATTTGCTGTGTTTTATCGGCTTCATCTTCCTGATTGATGCATATCTGATCAATCCACCATACCGTGATTTCTCCGAAGACCGGAGTTGATTGAGAGCCACGGAGAGACTGGTCGTAATCGCGATCTGGCGATCCTCTTGTCCAAAACCACCCAGGAGTGTGACTCTAGTCGTTTCAGTACATGAACCCCAAGTATAGGATAGGGCTTGGTATTTCCAGTCGAGTCGCGGTTGCGAAATGTCGAGGCCGAGAAGCTCGCCAGAAAGAGGAGCATTTGCTTCACCAGCATGGAGGACAAAAATCCCTGATCTGGTTATCGGCGAGTGCTTGATACATGACCGAGATGAAAGTTCAAAATAAATCAACACTGAAGACGGTATGCTGTCGAAATGTGTGATCGCTGGTTCAATGTGAAATTCGCACGTCAGAAGTGTAGGACAAAGCGATCGAGCTGGTGTTTCTGCCTTTCTCAAAATATTCGAGACCGTCAAGTATCAGAGTACCGGTCGAGACTGTGTTGTGGAGGGCGCAGCCTTCATGTTCGTGCTATCGGAGTTGTCAATTAGCAACAGTTTACCAAACGATCTATCGTCACGTCAACCGCAGCAAGATGGAAGCAACGTTGGGGCGAAGAAAACAGGAGAGCTGTCAGTCTTCACAGAGATACCCGATTCTTGTGGGCGGATTTGGTACTCTTGCAGATCATGCAGAAGTTACCAGTACGGGATCAATGCATTCAGGGTCTGTGACGGGGGCTGTACAATGCAGACCTTTGGTGTTTGCACTGGATTTAGCCTATCTGAAACGCGAAAAGTCGCGTATTGCAGGATGCCAAGCCAGCGGCAACGCGAGACGCCTAATGTGCCCCTTGATCCCGCCGGAACAATCTCCCAGTGAACCTGCACTACAAACATCATGCTGTTTCGATGTAGGCGGTTATTGTGTGCTAATATAGCCATTTTCATACTTCGCAGATCAGTATCACTACCTAGGTACTCAACATGAAAAAGGTTACAGCGTTACAGCGATTTATGGATGTGGCCCCAATAAGCAAAACAGGCTGTGCCATTACGTCGGTGAGTTGGGTGATTCCACTTCAGGAATCTCTACTGCCTCTAAAGGTTCTGACTTCCTACCACTAGCCACTTACAAATAACAGATGCAGAGTCCCCAAAAGCCAAGGTGGCCTTTGGCCTCCCATTACGTCTATTAGTTAAACATGTCAGAAAAGCGCCAACCCGGCGCTGTCAATCGTGCCTGCGTGTAAGGTGCAGATATCTGAAAGAAGAGAAATATGACTACGGTCTGATCATCCTCTTACAATATGTCGATCCAGTGTATATTCATTTCTGCGTCCTTTCTCGCGCCAGATCAGAAGCTGGTTTACAGCGTACGTCATTCCTTCTCTGGAACTACTCGAGTACGTTGGAAGCCTTTCGACCGCTATTTTCAGCCGGAGTGCTTCAGGCTTGTTCAGATCATCCTAGCCTACTCTACACTACCCTCGCAGCTTGCGAATTGTAATTGGAAAATTGTACGACATCCATGACCCGGTAAGACTCCAGTGAGCCCTGTCTGATTGGGCTACGAGTGGAAAGGCGCATGATGGTCAGGAATATTGGAATTCTAGTGTTGGCTACATAATGATACCCGACCATTATCCCCTATCCATGCAGCCTCGCGCCGCTCAAGCCTCGTCATCTTCTCGTTCTCGTGTAAAAGCGACAAATATCACTTCACAGCTCCTAGCCCAAGGATACCTCCAACCACCCACAACACAGTCTTGAAAACCCATGTCCCCATTCGTAACACTCCTAGAACCAGCCCGACCGCTCTCAAAACCAATGCGGTAACAGCAGCAAACACCAAGAAGTAAAGCAGACTCTTCGCCACATCCATCAAGAAGCCACCGGCTGTTTCTCCCTTCTTAGCATTGAACTTGAGCTTTCCAGTCTTGGAGTAGACAAAGACAAAAGCCCAAAGTCTCCAGGCTGTCTTCGCTATGATCTGGGCCATTTCCCAAGCCCGATGGACACCGTCGCGACCGATGCTGAGAATTTGTGGATGCGTGTTGATCCACATCTTTGTGGCTTCGAAAGGTACAAGGACAATCTCACTGACAGCGGTATAGGATGCAAGATTGGGGATCTGGACTTCAATTGTGTTGACGCTGGTGCCGCTCACATTGCGACTTCGAGCTGATCCGTTCTTACCGGCAGCACAGGACAGAGCCAGCCCAATAGGTGAAGGGATGCGTAGACTGGAGCCACTTACTGCTCGGGCCCACTCGACATTGCCGCTGACCTGTCGTGAGACAACACTCCATCCGGGGCTGGGCAAGCTGTTGCTTCTTTGTCGCTTGTGAACGCTTGGGGATGCCCCCGAATCTTTGCGTTGAGCCGCCACTATCGCACTCACTGCCGCTGGTATTGCTTCGCTCCGCTTGTCGGCTTCTGGCGGCTTCAATGCGCTCAGGGCTGCGGCAACTGCATCAGCTTGGCGTCTCTGCGTATCTGCAGCTGATGTCTTCACAGGCGTGGGCGGCTGAACAGACACAGTAACTGGTGGCTTCTTCAAGGCTGATTGTATATGATTCCCAGAGTTGGACATCTGATCCTTCTTGGAAAATTTCAACACGGATTTGACAAAATCCAGCCCAGTAACCTTGACTTTGTCTTCTGTCTTCTCAATTTTGATCTCGCAAGAAACGTCTTTTTCCATCCCGGGAGTTGATCCTTCACTGCAAACGCTCGGAGTCGGGGCCTTAGACCACATACTATTGGTAGGACTTATCGAAGGTGTCGGGCTCGGATGCCCGAGACATCCTTCGTGGCAGTCTAGTTTGCAGCATCGAGGACAACAGATGCTATGGTCGCGTTCGTCGATTTCGTCCTCTGAACGCTCCTCAGTTCCTGCACGCTCCGGAACAACGTCGTCTTGAGGCAACTTTGATTCTTCTTCCGGTAGCCGAGGAAGCGGACTACGGCACGGGTGTAGTAAATCAATAGCCTCTTGTCGTCCGGCGCCGTCTCTCGGGAGGTCGGATGTATGGATGACACTATCGATATCTCGGACCTTGACGCCTACGAAGCCTTGGTTGCAACGGCTGCATCTCCTCATCAGACCATGGCTGTTCGACTTCGCTTCGTCGGGATCGAGCGGGGTCTCTTTCGGGGGATTGAGTTCTTGGTTGCCGTGGACGTGCACTCGTGGATTTAGGGGTGCTCGCATAAGGATTGGACCCGTCTCTGGGGGCTCTGCTGTCGTGGAGGGATTGATGGCCTCGGGAAGTCTCAGCCCCTGGTAGCCCCTCCCTGTCGTGCTGAACGAGTCGTGACGCACGTGGACCTTGGGGACGCCGTACATTCCTCCGGCCCTCGTGGGCATTGCTGGACGGGTAGTAGCTCTGGGCCTGATCCTCGGCATCGGGATGGACATCATCGTGTCGGTGCTGATATTCATGGCGGTGTTCATGGTGATGTCGGACCCTGCTAACTGGTGTTGGCTCTGTAGAAAACCACGATGGCCACGAATCATCACATGCTGATCTGGCTTCTTCGCTCTTGGGCCAATCTGAAGTGGCTTTGGAAGATTTGATCCGTCCATGGATATGCCGGTGTGTGTGGTAGTGGTATTCAATAACGGAGCGAGAGCCAGTCTCGTTCTCTCTGGGACGCTCATCTCCGGTAGACGAATGGACCTTGGACCGTCCACCGTTGGTCCAGTAGTCCTGATCGACGGCGATTGGTGCTTCGGAGGGTTGTCGTAAACCGGGGCCGGCATGACTCTCTCTCCGATGGAATGATGGCTTCTGGTTCGAGGCTGCATGGGATAGGTTGGCCTTGGCGTCCGAAGGTATGGATACGCTGGGTCTCCGCCTACTCTCGGCCCTCGAGGCACCTCTACGGTCGCGTGCTGATGTTTCTCGAAGTGCTTGCCCGCTTCCTTCGTGGGACTGATAGGGTATGGTGGACTCTGATCTTTCAACTGGGATTGGCCATTGCTCGTCGGCAGACATGGTAGTTCTTTTTCTGTCGTGGACGGGCCAGAGGTGCTGAAGCATTTTAAAATTGGGGCGGTCGCTGGCTGGTCCGCCCGGCTTGGTCCTAAAAAAGGATCCTCTTCAGGATTCGCTTGAATTCTGCCCGGGAACAGCTCTGGAGGTACCTTAGGCAGCTCTTTGTTCGCCAAAGAAGTATTGAACAACCTGCCTCTCACCTCATCGGGGGCGGAAGTGACACGTAGATTTCCACGAAATCTGGGCTTTCGTAGAACTGTGTCTGTGCTGTCATCGCTCCCGTCGTCAGCATGGCCGCTAGGCTCTGCGACGCTTGGGTTTGGAGGGCTGCCCACCGGCTTTCGCTTTACTGGTATGTCGAATCGTAACTTTGACTGCATAGAAGGGGGCTCGATTTCACCTTGATTGTCAGATGTTGAAATGGCCTTCTCGGTTGGTGATTGGCCGACATTGGAAGTCATTTCCGATTTTGGTGGGACATTGGGAGCTGCTGTGCTCAATACCAAGCTGGGTTCACGCAGAGAAACTATTTCTTTTGCCGTTGCAAGCTTCTGCGGAGTCCTCAACATCTGGTTTTGATGTTCTGGCTGCTTCGTTGATGGAGTTCCTGACGTTGGTGTAGGCTCGCCTAAATCAAGACTGATCCATTGGTCACCCTTCTGCCGCCATCGAGGAGGACGACTTGTGGCCCGAGTTGTTGCTTTGTGATCGTCGAGCGAGCTACCAGCACTGTGCGCTGGAGTGACAACGCCTGTCCTCGGATTCGCGCCTCGAGCCAAAAGATAGTCGCCACTTTTGACCGACTGATGCATGTCCGAGCATGCGCTAGAGTGTTGCACATGAAGTATAGGGGGGGAAGACTGGCTGGTAGCTTGCTGAACCAGCTCCGACTCTTCGTGGTCACCGTTCACGACAGTGGCTCTGCGGCTTGTCTGGCCAGACGGTACTTCTTGGACAGTTTCCAGGGTATGTGATCGTCGCGTTCTCCGAAAAGGATTTGTAAGTGCGGTTACACTCTCGTCTGAGGTTTGTCGTCGACTGTCGTGGCTGCCGTCGGTGACAATACCAGATTTCCGTCTTAAAGAGGCGCCATCATGGCCAGTCTTATTACCCGGGAACTTTGGACTGTACCTGCGTGAGCGCTGACTTGCGGGATGGTCGGATCCTGAACTACTTTCAAATCTAGCGTGCTTCCTGCCTTTGAAGGAGCCTACCGAGTTTGATACTTTACGTGCCAGTCGGGAGGGAAGCGAAGGAGAAAACTCGTCAGGAGGGTCGGAGTAGCTGGCAGGCATTGTGGAGAAATAGAGGTGGTTGCTAGGCTAATGTGGTTCATACCATACTGGTCTCTGCACCAAATGGTAGCAATGGTGATGCAAGGAATTTGAAGCTCTGACCACTGGAAAGTCGTTAATCTCGTCGGATCTGGGCAGGCAATCGCCACCGACCTCGAATCTTGGCGAGGCAAGACCGACTGGCACTTCTAGGGCATCTATGCAAACTGGAGGGTATCTCAAATTAATCAATATTCGTACACGCTTCAGAATCGACCGCTCTCTCTCCGATGTCGGTCTGTCTGAAGATGACTCCATCTTTGAGCCGCAGCTGCAGAAGGTACACTCATCCTCTTATCCGGACTAGAAGCTCGTTTCTCTGGGCTCAATTGCTTGTTTTCGCGGAAATTGGCAGATGCACTTTTCCGGAGAGGAGAGGCAGCGTGAGAAAAGACACCAAGGCTACCTCCCTCGCCACCTGCTGTTGATGGCCGGAAGTTGGGCTGGCGTATCGCTGGGAGAGGTCTGATGACTGAGTTGGGCTGAGCAGTGTGTGTTGGTGAACGAAAGTCTGGGGTTGTTGTTCGTTGCCGTAAATTAGAGCCCGCCGCAGCACCATTGGGATCTGTGTATTGAGAGTAGTTGGGATTCGGTTTTGGGTTGAAGCCGCGGTTGATGACCACCATCGGAGTGTACGTCTCAACCTTGTTATATCGCTCCTCCCGCGCCGCGCTATGTGATGCTTGCTCACTGAATTGGGTACCCACATCTCGGTAGAGAGGCTGAGTGCGCGGTCTCACATATTTTGTGTCGTATTCATGCAGCACTTCCTTCGAAATGAAGGCCGAGTCTTTGACTTGAGTCGAATAGCTCGTTTGGAGGAACGTGAGCTGGACAGAGAGTAGGAAAGCCACAAACATGGCGGTTGCAATGGTGATACTCGGACGAGGGTCGGAGGGAAGGGTAGGTAAGAAGAGCCAATATACAAGGATGTGGCCGGGGCTGAAATAGCAGAACAGCCGAAGGGCAACGGGCAGCGGATCCCACACGGCGACCTCCCAAACATCTCTTGTAGGATCGGGGTGTGCTCTTGATTGCGCCGACTCGGTACCGATGAGGTTGGAGAGGAATTGTAGAGGAGATGAGGAGACAGGAGAGGAGTCGACTCGGACGCGTTTGGCGGAGGGCGTGCTAGGTACAACATCGACCGAATTTTCGAAGAGTCGGTAATGCTTCTTGCGCCAGAAAGTGTATGCGGCGTTAACCAAGCAAACCAGGGTCAGAAAGTGAACAATGAAAGCAGCCTGCGAGGAAATTAGCCACATGAGCCCAACGCCCATCTCTGTGTACTCATACCAGCCAAGTCGTCCATGCAATTCCTGGTATTTCGCCAAACACATCATCGTAGCCAGTCGACTTCTTCTGCGAATTTGCTCTCGCAATAATAAAGATAACGTTAAGAGTCAGGCCGATAGGAGTCGCCCAGCCCTTCTCGAGCTGATCCCACCCATTGGCCTCAAGCTCTTCGGAGAGCCAAAGGAGAAAATCGTAGGGATTCAAAAAGGCTTTGAGGCGGTCCGCAAGCGGCTCTCGCCTCACGTATTTCGGCATCTTGTCAAAGATGGAACAAGATCTTGTGCGGCGACGAGCATCTCATTTGCCAGAAGGAGATTTCCCAGCGATCTGGAATCGTAGTGTTTCGAGGTCACATCGAGGGGGCAGTGAAGTGGAAGTGAACAGCGATTCCAAAAATGGAGAATAAACAATGACGAAAATGACAGCCAATCGGAAATTGATCCCCCGACGCAGGTACAATCTCGACTGCCTTGACTTTCTTCACACTCTACGAGCTTCAGATCTACCTCAGCTTTGCATTTGAGCCGAGTCTAAGCTTTCGCAAAGATGGCAGCACCACCGTCGGCCTACAAGGTATGTGCATCTGGCTTGACAGTAGTACCATGCTCACAGTGCCGTCCAGGACCGACAATTCCTTGCTGTCATCGGGGACGAAGAGTGAGCTTTGCTGGCACCTGGAGCACGCACCTCTCCAGCTGACACCATTCCCAGCTCCGTGACTGGCCTCCTCCTTGCCGGTATTGGTCATGTTACTGAGCCGCCGGATTCGCAGAAGAACTTTCTCGTCTGCGACTCGAAGACAGAACGGTCCGAGATCGAGAGGGCATTCACCAGATTCACAAAAGAGCGGAAAGATATCGGCATAGTCCTAATCAATCAACATGTATGGTTGAGGCAGACTATACAGCGTATATCACCTCTGACCGTGGCATCAGGTTGCGGAGCAAATACGAGACACTGTCGACAAGTTTCAAGAGGCCTTCCCCGCCGTCCTGGAGATTCCCAGCAAGGACCACCCATATGACCCTGAGAAGGACAGTGTACTACGGCGTGTCAGAAGACTATTCGGCGAGTAAGGGGGCATATTCCTGGTCTTCCGCCGGTTCGCAACAAACCAAAGACTTGACCTGGGAAGCAGTATCAGGACAAGAACAAGCTAGGTGCACTTTACAGACGGAAACCTTAGGGGATAACTCCGGCAAAGAGCGGCGCTCTTCAGCGAGATTGTAGACCGGAGTTTGCAATGACGAAACGAGAGTCGTGATCATCAAACTCATGTCCCCTGCTCGGAAGGGGCTCCCCCCAGCACTAAAGTTTCAGACGAGGTCTCACTTACTCTCGATCAGGAGGAGATGATCTCCTGATCGGTGTTCTTCATGGAAACCCTCTTTCTCAAGGCTTGTGTCGCCTGTGTCGAAGCCACTTTCAGCCCATGTTCACATATGCATCCTCACTTGTTCAGATCAGACCGGACTAACGTTCAGCCGCAGTATCTCAAGCTCGAATTTACATTTCACATTTGATTGATTTGATTCCACTGGATCAGGCATACTTTACGCTCTCTCGACTACCCGTCTGGCAACTGTCACCTCAGCAATTGAGACAAGCCGCAAATCTCACAGGGAATTAGATCAGCCCTTAGCAACTACGTCCTGAGCAAACGGAACCCCAATCTGCTTCCAGCACCAAGTTTCTGAACTAACGATCGCTTTGCAGCATAAATGGCCCTGCTCGATCCTTGTCTCAGCACTGGCTCCAAGTATTGGTCATGAAGAAGAGCCCTCGGAGCCCAAAGTGATTCGATACGCTTGGAGATCGTTCGATGTGGCTCTCGTCTGAGTGAATGGGGCTCCTCACCGCTCTGACTTCAGCTATATTGGTGGCGGGAATCTAATCTCTCTGGTCCCTTCAGGTGAACTTAGTATGAGACAATGGTTTGAGTGTTTTGCCGATGCCTTCCGAAAGGCGAATACCGTGGCCTTTCAGGATCACGAGAAAATGGCGACAAGTCCAAGATTGGATAAAGACTACATTTGGTCCCCTTCGAACCATCTCCCTGTCTCCAAGTTTGATCCCTCCGTCCTGTCCGCACGGGCGATTGCACATGGCGTTTTCTGTTTTCAAGCAGGGATGGCGGGCGTGCTTGCACGTCTATGTCGTGCTATTGACACTGACTTCGCTCCTCCCTCATGTCAATGGATCTGCTTGGGATATTCTCACTGCTGAGGAATCCAAGGCTCTCAATTTTTTCTCGACCTCAACATTATCCGAGTGCACGCCAGATCGTCTGTCACTGCGCGGCGACGACCTCTTCCATCCTGCAGAGGCTGACCTTACACCACGTATCAAGGCATTATTACCGCCAACCAACATCACCTCCGAATGCCACCCACTGACACCACTTCTGATTCCATTCGAATCAAATACACGTTTGCTTCAACAAACTCTCCTGTCCTATATCGCCGAAGGCTGGCCTCCAGGCCAAATTATTGTCATCGACAACTCCGGCGCCTCTTTCAACAATTTGCGAGGCTGGAACTCTCCCACTGAGCACACCTTCCTGGATTGCACTCTGCTCCGCCGAGAATATGGAGTCAATGTCCGCCAGCTCGGCTGGTATCGTCGTAACGTTCCCGAGCTGGAAAATCTTATGCTCTCAATGGCGAAAAACGCTGGCAGGCAAAAATATTACACGAGCGCTCAGCATGTCATCGTTAGAAACTCTCCCGGAAATCTCTTGGACTTGTCGACAAACAACGCAACGTTTCGGGAAGGCTGGAAATCGTTTCACGCCGGTGTCCTGAAAGAAGCAAATCAGACCAAGTCGCGACATATATGGGAGCGAGGCACATTCACATTCTTCGATAAGAACCATTTGGTCAAACTTGTCAATGTGGACGATTGCTCCAAAATTGGTGCTTGGGACACTCGCATTGAATACGACCTGGCAGAATGCGACTACCTGACCCGAACACGGCAGGCGGGCTATCCGATCAGCTATGCCCAAGACGCGGGTGTAGTCTACGACGTTGACAAGTGCCTATACGTCTCTGGATCCGACTCCCTCGAAGATGCATTGATCAGCCGACGCCAGTCGGAGGCGGCGACCTACCACGCAATTGAGAAGATACAAGCAGACAAACATCGCGTCGAGGGACAAGAAGGCAAATGGGCCGTAACATGGCAAGGACGTCAATACGACGGAGAAGGAAGGCTCAGCCACTCAGAGAATTATGGACATCTGTACGCACAGCTTAGGCGTGTGGGACGATGGTGGTATGAACATAAATGGAGAACTGATCGTTGCGATCCTTTCGAGGTGCGCGAGATGTCATGTCAGGAATCAAGCCTGCAGCGGCTTGGGGGCACGTTGGGAAACCTGTTTGGCTTCTAGACAGCCTATCTTTCTCTACCCATTCGTGCACGTATCAGGAGATGACGCTAGTGGACGCAGAATCAGGGGGAAAGTACGATTTGACTGGCTATGGAGAACAGTGATCTCGACTGCTTTTCTTCTCATACTTTCTACTTTTTCATGCCATTGCGAAACCCTTTTGTTCCTCCATGCCCTATAAGTGATGCAGGCGGAGCAACTTTTCTTTATGTATGTAGCAAGGAGCATCCGTTGGCCCAACAAACGGCGAAGGAGAAAAAAGGGTGCACAGCCTCGCCCTCTGCAACTGAGTTCAGGCTTCTCCCGTTGTCCAATTGAATCTCTGGAGCTCAAGATCAGGTTGCACCACTAATGTACGCCACTTGAAGAGAATGACTCTTTACCTCCTAATTATATCGTGACGTGCGCTGGAGACGTCAGTATATCAGTATTTGGAAGAATTGTCCCTATGATGCGCAGCAATCAGATAAATGAGCTTGGTGCTGGGAGTTGAACACGAAAATGAGGACAATTTGAACACAGAAAATCGGGGCCAAAGAATACAATATGCCAAGCTCAAGCGCACCAACGGTCGTACATCTCGAAGATGGTAAAGTTGAAATCAAAACATCGCGACTCCTACTTCGCGGCGCGCGAGAAGATGACGTTGAAGGTCTACACGCAGCATTCTCTGATCCGGAGGTGATGAGATATTGGTAAGAACACCTTTTCTTTCCAGATCTTTTGTTGACCACCACACTCCAATCGTGGTAGTCCAACTCACACCATCTTCAAGGAGCACACCACCGCACACCTCCACAAGCGAAACAAGCACCTGGATCTCAAAAATGATAGACTCACCCCAAAACGGAACCACAGACTTCATAGTCACTCTCCCCAACCTCCCCAACAACAGTATCACAATAGGCAAAATCGGCGTCTGGCAAGACAGCGAGATCGGATTCATCCTGTCCCGCACATACTGGGGCCAAGGCCTCGCACAGGAAGCCCTTTCTGCAATCCTGCATTATTTGTTCGATGAGAAGGGTATGCAGGAGATCACGGCCGATGTGGATCCACGGAATGAGAGGAGTGTGAGAGTTTTGCAGGGGATGGGGTTTGTGAAGACTAGGTTTGTTGAGAAGACGTTTGAGATTGGTGGAGAGTGGGTTGATAGTTTGTATTTGGGGTTGAAGAAGGAAGTGTGGGAAGGGAGGTACAAGGAGAGGCGATAATGAGAGAGAACGAGGCAGGAGTATGAAGCTATTATGATTAGATCTAGTACCTAACCCTTTGCTCCACGAGTTGGACATTTACTGCTGGAAAGCCACAGCGTCTTCGAACACATCAACATCTGCGTCGGCGTTATACTCTTCTGGATTATTCTGCGACACCTTGAGAATGAGAGCACAGAAGGCTTCGGACAGCTCGGTCGCATCCTTCCGCTGCCAGAGATAATCCAGCGCAGTGAACCCTGCATCATCTTTCGCATAGGGGTCGATCTTGCCAAGGTCGTTCTGGAGCAGTATCTCTATCGTCTGGATACCAGAATGAAGGGCACAAGTGTGCAACAGAGTTTTACCGTCGAAGAGTCTCGACGTTGTATCAGACCGCGAGATGAGATAGGTCAAAGCCCCGTACGAGTCCATCATGACAGTATCTTGTAATGGGATGTAGCCCCACGAATCGCGATGCTGCAGAGACGCTCCCCTTTCCGCGAGATGCCGGACAACATCGCCTCTACGAGCATGGCTGGCTCGGTATATTGGGGACTCCCCAACACAATTCGTGGCTTCAATGTCCGCACCAAACTCGAGAAGGACGTCGATCACGGTCGGATCTGCTTTGGAGCATGCATAGTGCATCGGAGTTGCACCAGTGCGATCCCGGACCTCGAGTTGTGCACCAGAAGCAGCTAGCAAACGGACACAGTCGATGTTTCCTTGGCCTACGGAAACATGAAGCGGTAGTGCTCCGTCAATATCGGCAACACCAGGATCAGCGCCAAGAGCAAGAAGGTGCCTGACTGCTCCGGCATCGCCAAGTTTGGCCGCCCAGTATAAAGCAGTCCGGTTGAAGGAATCGAGGCCATCAAGAAGGTCCCGAGTTTCGGCCAGCGGAACATTTTCCAGCGCTTCTGACGAGAGTCCGAGAACGATCTTGTGCAGTCGTGTCAGATGGCCACCCTCGAGACAAAGTAGCTCTTTATCAGCTGGTCGTCTCACACTTGGAGCATAAATCTTGTGCAGGTCCTGAATTAGCTCGTTGGAGGCCAGATTGGACTGGATCAAGCTATGCGTGGCATAGTGGTCATACATGTCCCTAGGTGACCAGTTCCACAAGGGAGGTATGTGCAATGCACCGGCTGCAATCAGGACTTCTATGACTTCCACTTGGTTGTGTATCGTTGCCAGTTGCAGAGAGGACAGACCATACGGTGCTGCAACATCAGCAATGTGGGCGGTTCCGCAGGATAGCAACTCCCTGACGCGCTGGTGGTCGCCCGTGCGTATCCAGAAAAAGAAGTCTGTGTCGGGCGGAAGCAGTCGAGGAAATGAGAGTGAGACCCTGAATCGAACCGAATTCGAGACTGCAAGAGCCATTGACACTCGTGAAATCCACAGTGGAGGGAGGTAGTGGAAGAAGACATGAGTAGCGCATGCTTTTCGGCACGACAGGCTCGTGCAAACCCAGGGCCACAGAGTGCTGCCAGATCCGCAAACGTAGACGGAACCGAGAATGCTCTGCCGGGTCCGCTTGGAGGACGTCGCTCGTTTGTGGCAACTGCAGATGCACCGAGAATCTAACGAAGTGTTTACGGAGTTTAGGTTCGACATCAAGGCAGCGCCTTCATCGGCTGAATTGAAAAACAA
The DNA here is from genome assembly GCA_030247875.1 of Cladophialophora chaetospira. Classification (NCBI taxonomy): domain Eukaryota; kingdom Fungi; phylum Ascomycota; class Eurotiomycetes; order Chaetothyriales; family Herpotrichiellaceae; genus Cladophialophora; species Cladophialophora chaetospira. The sequence goes on along the minus strand of JAPDRK010000008.1, from coordinate 557,558 downwards.
ATTGAAGACCGGGACTTTGTTGTGTTGTGGAAGAGTCTGCCTGTCAAGTCCAGGCATCGACAGTTCAGGAGAGACGGGCTCGCCAGGTGCCCCAGCCTGCAAGAGAAAATTTGCGCTCCGGAGTTGTGTAGGTTCGATGGTGCGAGCCGCCGTAGTAGACCCAGATCGGACAGGCAGTGGCACAGAGGACCAACTCTGCATGGAGACAACTTGCAGATAAAGACCCAATGCAGAGAATGCATCTCGAAGCTGCTGCCGAGAGATCTCAGCATTTGTCCTGTGTTTTGACCATCGAAAGCGCAGCGCCAATTCAGATATGGAGCCATCAGAAGTGGCCGCTTTCAGGCATCCCTCAAGGATAGCCTCGAGCTTGTAGAGAGCCGTCTCGCAATCTTCCGCGATCACTCGCAGTCCGCTCTGAGTATGCGTCTGGCAGATCTGTGGTACTTCAGCCAATGCTTGCAAAACTAGTCCGAGTCTTTGAACATCTCGCTGCAATGCCTTTATCTCACGAGGCCCGCAGAATGCGTCTGATCCGATTGGTAAGGATGAGGATGCGGTCTCCAGCCTGACAAATGGCGATTATACTCGCGAGAACGCCTAGCGGCTCCATCCAAGTGATCGATCGTGGAGGTCTTTGAAACAAGAATGATGATCAAGTACACTCAACCAATGTGCATCGGGACATGTTTTGGTGAGACTAAAGGTGAGGTGAGGTGGACGAGAAGTTGGCATGAAGCGCTTATCAGCTACCCATCAGCCACTTCCTGCCTGGCTGTGCTGCCGACACCCTGCCACAGTCGGGAAGAGCAATGCATTCCAGCGGAGGTCGCTTGGCCGGCAAGTTTTAACGAGGGATGGTTTCCATGCCCAAGTCTCGCGAGATCTACAACATTTGAAGTCAAAAGCGTCTGCAAGCACATTGATTTTCGAGGAGCGTGAAGGTTAGATCAAAAGGTGGGATCCGGCTGTGCAGAGCAATACACTGGCGGACGCGTCATCGATTAGTATATCAAGACTTACAGCGAGACCAGCCAATTGAGTACCTAGGTACTATTAGAGGTGCACTATATCGAAAGTATTTGCAAGGACGAAGGTGAGCTTGAATTGATAAATTTAATGCTTCATCGAGTCTCCACACCTGCTTGGTGTTTCCTCTCTGGTTGGCCGGCTCGCCGGATTTGGGCTTGCGCGTCGTCATCGTATGCTCAACGGTAGCTCGACAACGGAGCTCCAAGCTCAAATTGCGCTGAACGACCAGCATTGAATCTCTCCAGACGTCCGAATCGCCAACTTTGAAACCACCCTCCCAGCCTCACCATGCGTCCTACACGAGCGTTAAGGTTCCCTGCCTTCGAAACCGGCTATGGCTCAGGCCGAACGCCCCTGCGCGTATACAAGCCGCAACCAACATACGAGACCTACGTTTCTCCCTATGGACCTAAGTACGTCGTCACCCAAAACACTTTCCCCTCCAATTCAGATGACCTTGTCTCCAGGAAGTCTAGCTAACAAAGCCAACCGCAGAACAAAACACGTTCCCAACCTCATGGGCCTAAGTTTCGGCAAAGCTCTACGGCTCGGATACATTGCATCAGGCTTCGGAGTTGCGGCGGGTGTATTTGCAGTCTTCTTCTTCGGCGAGATCCCCAGAGTACGAGAAGATATCCTATCGAAGATGCCCGTTTTTGGAAGCTACTGGGTTAGAGAAGTGCCGCCGGAGGACAATCCTTTCTAAACACAACTTCGGATGATGAGGAAGCTTGTGGCATGTGAAGATGGACGTGCGGAAGTCGTGACATGCAGTGGCATACGCATGAACTGTACATATCAGCACGGAAGCTGGCATGGCAGATTCGACGGCCAGGGTGGAGGTGGCGCATTGAGATCAATATCAGTGGAAAAGAACACCATTCATGAAGACCACTACAAAGTGCATTACTGAAAAAGTCATCCTTACAAAAGCGCCGGATGGAATCTCGCTCGATTCGATATTCGGATTCAGCCGTCCTTTCAGGCCTGCGTCTTGGATGCGATATGTACAGTTTCCAAGCCCCAGTATGAACGAATCTTGATCTCCAGCATCTAGACCCGATCTCCACGCTCGAAGTAGGACCATTGACCTGGCTGAGGCTTCTCTTCCAGGTCCTCCCATCTGTTTACGGATTAGTGGGGTGGACAAAGCATAGACAGTATCGGCAGAGAGAACATACACTTGATGTCGCATCATCTCTTCCACAAGCGCTAACTCGCCTTCTGCGACTTGTATGACTTCCTCGATCAGGCCAGCTCCGATATTTTTCTCAATGGCATCAATCCTATCCGTAAATGTCAGTATTCTCTGGTCGTGCCGCGAGGGTGAGTTGGAACTGATCACTTACTGCTCTCTGTTTAACGGTGGCTCAACCTCCAGGTCCTCTACCGATGGCTGTTGTCCTTCCTTGTCTTGCATCTCTTTGGTTTTGAGTTCCATTTCGATAGCTCTTGCCTTATGTTCAGCCTGAGACAGGTCGTTTACCCCCTCCGAATGGGCGTCGGCTTTCGTGATCTCGCCGTCCCAATTCTCTATCTCCACGTGCGCCGGCTTCTCGCTAGCCAGCGATCCATCTGCTTTCAGCAAGTGACCGTAGGCTTTCGGACTTGCTGCAATTTGTTTCCGGACTCTTTCTAGCCATTGATCATAGCCCTCGGGTTTTACTGATTCGACAATTTCAAGTCGGTGTTTTGTGAGTGCTTCGGTCGACTGGCGATAGACTGAGCTCTTAGGCAGCTGACCCAGCCTCTGAAGGGTTTGTCGGTATGTCCATACCAATGCTGGACGTGGAGAGGGATGTGTTGACAGTCCTGTTAGACCGGTGGGAGTATATGCTTCAAGGTATTTTGATGCAGACTTGACAGTCGCGAGGAGCCGTGACGTCGCGCGCATGTTGTGCAGGAGATGTTGCCAGCGAAGGCAAAACGATCGGATCCCGTTGCCCTCGGGTGTTCTGCAGGGACAGTGGAAGGTAAGTGAGCTCTAAGGTCGGAGTGACTCGTTGACGTCGGCGAGCATTGAAGCGGGCCGGAGCTATGTGTCCCACCGTAATCCCTACTGCTGAGTACGAATGTGATGACGCAGCCTTGCATCCGGAGTTTTCCTCCCGGAATATGCTCCCGGCGAGCAGGTTCTAGCCCAAAACAAGCCCCTCGATCTTCAAGTCCGTTCGGCTGTCAAGCCGCTGCTTGTCGATCGGTGCCGCAGTAGGAGTGGGCACGCCTGCAGGCACGCTACGTAGCCCGCGCCTTGGGGAGGTTCCAGACTCACAGGTCCCAGCATTTCATGTCCACTGCGCAAGCTTTGCAGGCATTTGGAATTCAATGGCCCTCGACTCTCCCTGGAAGGTCTTATCGCGGTTCACCGTCTATGGAGTAGCAGAAACAACCCGCCAGCAAGACCATCTACTGTTCGTGGATTGTGCCTACCTTCGAATCTGCGAATCGCATTTGTTATTCCCGCCGCCGCACCTCGCGCCTCCGTTATGATGAGCGGCTGATCTTGGCCATTCTTTGAAAAAGGATCTTAGGGACATTGAACAAGCAAAGAGCAGGGCGCACACCGATTTCGAGTATGGCTGTCCTGCCCGGAGATGGTGCCGCAACGGCGCCATCTCCAGACCACCATATAGCAGACGCGCGAAGGGCTCGAGAATTCTATCACTATTTCCAACCCGATAACCTCGTCCAACCCCACCTGCGCCGTCGGCCCTCCGTTTTCGATATTGCTGGCCCGGAGGTTCCTAACCTCAGCAAGGCACTCTCACCCATAGCACAGCTCACAGCGATCCGGATGAAATGCAGGAAGACAATGATCAATGTTATGGACCGAGATGTCATGTATTTTCTGAGCGAGGCCATGAGGGTAACTGCCGGAACTGATGAAGAGACGTTTGAATTTGTGGAAGATCCTATACTCGTCGCTTGCAGTTCTCTCCCACTTAAGGGTAGGATCTGTGAGTTGACGCTACGACTGGACAACGCCGAGGCCTCTGACACTACCCCTATGTTCGTGATTAACGACCTTACCCAGTCTCAGTTTGCGGACATGGCAATTATCACTGGGCCCCCATATTACAGGTTCTACGCCGGAGTTCCGATTCAAACAAGAGATGGCATCAATATCGGTAGTCTTGCCGTTATGGACACCCAGACCCGCCCGAACGGCCTGACTCCTGCAGAGCAAGCCTTTCTAGCTACTACCGCTGGACAGATCATGCTCTTCCTCGAGACGAACAGGCAGGCGATCGAAGGACGCCAGGCCCGGAAAATGGGCGAAGGATTGGAGGCTTTCATCGCCGGCCGAAAAAGTATACAAGATGACAAGACAGGACACCTATACAATGTATCACCAAGAAAAAGGCCCAAGAGCATACACGGTCTTGCGGTTCAACTTGATGGACAAGCTTCTTCGAAATCCTACGGTCACAGCGCCATGTCTCTTGAGCCTGCCGACGAGGTTAGCACTTCAGGACAGTCTTCGGATACCGATGATCCAGCTGCGGATTCAGAAATTGAAAGCGAGCCAAGGACGCGGGCTAAGACATTTGGCAGAGCCGCAAACATTCTGCGAGAGTGCTTGGGCAGTCTGGGCGAAGATGGGGCTGTCGCATTCGTCAACATCGGAACAAGCCTCGATGAGCCTATGAGGAAGCGTAGCGCGACAATATACGGTGCTGCAGCTGTCAATGGATTTTCTCACCCGCCGGCCACGAAAGCATCATTCATTGCATATTCGACGCAAGCGAACAACTTTATACCAGAGACTGGACTGGACGACAAAGTCAAATTGGACGCAGAGACCTTGAAAGAGCTGGTCAAGCGTTACCCTGGCGGTCGCTTGTTCGCCTTGGACACCAATGTTGCGTCTTCATCAGAGGATGACACGGTTACCTCAATGCGCCGCCGACCATCTTCGGACAAACCGACCCGCCGGAAGCAAATTGAGCTCGACACCCTCCGTGCCGCTTTTCCCTCTGCTGGGCAGGTTTTGTTTACTCCACTATGGGACGCAACCACCGGCTCGTTTGCTTATGCTTGTTTTGTGGCGACAGCACTGGAGACGCGCTCCTTCGCCGCTTCCACCGAACTATCGTTCCTCAACTCTTTTTGCAGTACCTTGATCGGCGAATGCTCGAGACTGGATACAATCTTGGCCGACAAGCAGAAAAGCGACTTTGTCGGTACTATCAGTCACGAAATGCGTTCGCCGTTACATGGACTTCTCGCCAGTGTCGAGTTCCTCTCCGAAACAGACCTTTCTGGGTTTCAAAGCAATCTCATTTCCACGATTGATTCGTGTGGAAGAACACTACTGGACACCATCAACCATGTCCTAGATTTTTCCAAGATCAACTCGTTCCAAAAGCACTGGCAAGCTTCCAACAAGAAGCATGGTTCACGACGCCACGCGCATCTTGGTCCAGATAACACCTCCAAGTCGATCTCTCATGGTGCACCAGCATTATTGCAGCTCTTGGGAGTGGTGGATGTTTCGGCTGTTCTCGAGGAGGTGGTGGACGGCCTAGTTCTTGGTCACACATACACTTCCGGTCTTGATCTGACAGATATGTCTCGTGAGGCTCGAGGCCGCGGCGTGACATCGAAGTCGGAGAATGGCTATGTGGACCCGGTCAAGATAACACTCGAGGTACAGAAAGCCGATTGGACTTTCCTTACACAGCCTGGAGCAGTGCGGCGGATAATAATGAATCTTACTGGAAACGCTATCAAGTACACAAGCAAAGGAAGCATCACAGTCTCGCTGCAATTGCAAGATCTTCAGGGCGACAAAATCGAGGACTCCATGATCTTGACAGTCAGAGACACCGGAAAGGGGATATCTCAAGAGTTCCTCAACTCCAAGCTCTTTATGCCTTTCGCCCAGGAAAATTCTCTGGCTCCTGGGACCGGCCTTGGTTTGAGTATTGTCCGTAGCATTGTTGTGATGCTGGGCGGTACGATCGATGTCAAGAGCAAATTGCACGAAGGTACTACAGTAACCGTCGCTTTGCCTTTGAAGAGACCGTTACCAGGGCAAAACTCAACTCAGACGACGCCTTATTCTGATGCAGCGGCTGGTGCGCTCTCTACGGGAGGCTCTAGTGCTGACAACTCACTCTTACTGTTGAGAGAACAGTGGGCTGATGCGTCGGTCACACTTTGGCAGTCAGAGCCACAGGTCGATGGCAAACTGCGACACGTTGTCGGCTCATATGTCCAAGACTGGTGTGGACTTCAATTCGTTGATCAGCAACTGTGCGATAGCTCCTCTGTGGTGCTGGTCGAAGAGGGCGATCTGGAGCCGCTACTCAAAAGACTGGTACTAACTCCTGGACGACGGCCTGCTCTGGTTGTAATGTGCTCGGTACTATCGAGACATACGGCAGCACTGGTGCAATCGCTAGAACAGCGCGTTCGCAGTGCGGTTGAGTTTGTCTCGGAACCGTGCGGGCCACACAAGCTAGCCCGCAGCATCCGACTTGCACTTGAGAGACAAAGCGCCCTTCTTTCGCGTTTCTCTCGGACCTACAATCAAAAGGTCATCCTTCCGACGCCTGAGCCTCCAGAGTCAGCTTTTCTCGTGCCAGAACCGGAGTCAATCTCGGCAGACTTGGCAGAGATGGACCTGAATGGGCCAGGTGAGCTCGATGATGCAAAGGTCGTCCAAGCAACAGAGACGTTTGCTGCATCGCAAGCAAGTCAGAATGCTCAAATGGCCATTCATGATCCGATGGGATTTTCGGCCATGCGAACCCCAAGAAATCATGTGAGTGAAGGCGATTCATTCCCGTTTCCAGAGAGTTCGCGTCGCCGCGACAGTGATCGAGGACTGCTGCTCGAACGGAGCCTGAGTGATGAAGCCACGCCTATGCCAGAACCTGACAGGCGATCAAGAGGGCTCTCAACGTCCGCACCGGCGACGAACGAAGTGAACCCTCGTGTTCTATTGGTCGACGATAACAGGATCAATCTGAGATTACTCGAAACCTTCCTCAAGAGCAAGCGGAAATACACCAAGATCGAGCAAGCGGAAGATGGCCAACAAGCAGTGGACGCTGTTACTGCAGGTGGAGAGCCGTTCGATATCATATTTATGGACATTTCCATGCCGGTTTTAGACGGCTTCGAGGCCACTCGTGCCATCCGCGAATTTGAAGATGGCAACCACGCCAAGCCCGGCGCTATGATCATTGCCTTGACTGGTCTAGCAAGTGCTAGGGATCAAACGGAAGTTTTCAACAGCGGCTGTGATATATACATGACGAAACCTGTGAGCTTCAAAGAGGTGGGCAAGCTTCTGAATAATTGGGAAGCTCATCGGACTGTCAACGCGACGTCCGGCCCAGATTGAAAGCACAATGCTCGGCAAAGGGGCTAAATTCTTCGCATTCTGATTATCACATGCATTTACGCAACAACCTCACACAATCTGAACGCAAGCGACAGAGTAAAAATGCTCGCCATTGCAACGAGCCAAGTCTTTATCTGCAGAACCAACGAGAAGATTGACAAGAAAATGGATGGCCGCAACCGCAGCACCTGCGTGGAGCACATGGTCATTCGTCGACCAACCTAGATGAGTCCGAGTGACTTATACAGGACGCCACGTCTTGGCTAGAACAGCCTCTCGCTGTTCAGGATGCGAGTTGTGGTTTGCCCTGTCCATTCTCAGCGTTTGCTTTCCAGTCTTGGACAAGAGAAGATCATGACGAATGTCAATCCCGTTGCATGATGTGTGAAGAGGCAGTGTTGGGGATTGTCGTGGAGGCCCGTAGTAGCCTCACTTGGTGGAGTGCTTGTGCTAGAGACGTCTTTCATACCCAACTGTAAGAAGGCACCGGTACATTCGTACTCGAGGCATCGGCGAGTGAGCCTCCTTAATGATGGGTCAAAATGCATCGCTTCGAATCGACCGCGAGTAGAGTTCGAAAAGATCATCTAGAGAGTTTCTGAGTAAAGTTCAACAAAGCTTACCGTAACTTCGCCGGACATTATTAAGCTTGTACACAGTGGCCCTGCTGCAGCCGCGGTGGCGCCAACTGAAACAGCAGTGCAAGACAATGCAGCGCATTGTTTCGTCGCTTATTGGCGGTCCTGTATTAGACTCTATCAACTTGTTGCAAATCCTATGAAGACGCGGGAGTCAGAAAGTTCATAAAATGGTGCATGTTGTGGAAGACTGAAAACGGAAGGGAAAGGAGAAACTAAAGAAGCCCCGAGTGGGCTCTTTTGGAAGTCCATCGCCAAGCAAATGTGCTAGTATTTGGGAAGGCGACCCAGGGATGCCACTACTGCCCATGAGAATTGGATTGCGGAAAAAGTTTTCCAGGCTCAAATGCCTGGTGGGTTGGGTGTTTGATACATCAGAAATCTGCGGGACTATTGACCTGTGTTTGATCCATCTAAGATGTCGCAAAGTTGAGATCTCCAGACCAACTCCTCAGCCGCTTTCCAAAGACCTGCAAGAACAGGATTAACCCAAATGCGAATGCGCAAATTGCCGCTTGGATACCGAAACTTGTCTTTGTCCCTTGCGCTTTTGCCCAGGTGACTTGGTAATAGGAGATGATGAAGCCGCCGGTCTTGAGAAACATATATTAGCCAGGAAAGCATTAGGGAACATAGAGAACTTACTGTACGGCTGAAATTGATCCAAGAAGAGACCTCCCCGGAGGCTTCTGGATATGAATCGAGGTTATACGCGTTCAGGCCGACCGTCGTGATCATGATGCCAAACACGTACAATCCCCAAAACAAGGAGGTGACCATGTAGTGATATCCATCTTCAAGGCAAAATCCCAGTCCCACCAATCCAGCAATGATAAACGGTGTGGAGATCCACATGGCTCGTAGGCGTACTTCGGGCTCGAAGTGTCCCGCATGCTTTCGAATGTATCTGGTTGCGATGAAGTCATGGAGCCAATGGCCTGATATTTCTCCGAGCAGGGCGGCCACGATTGGTGTGAAGTAGAAGTAGCCAATTTGCAGAGGTCCGAAGTTATACAGTGGCGTGACGAAGATTGCCAAAGTGGTGTTGATTCCGACAACCCAGGCGAATGTAAGGAGGTAGTACATGCAAGAGAGGAAGACTGTCGGCTTCAGAGCGACTTTGATGGGACGCATACATGCTTGGCCGAATGTATTTCTCAGGTGGCGAGACTTCCATTGGGTGATTCCTAGAAGCCGGGAGAAGTGATTGCCTCGTGGTGGTTGCGAGGCGGCTGGGATGCGGCGGTCATAGTATGTTTCTTCCGCGAAGAGGGTGATCAGAACAAGGCAGAGACCAGTCTGTATTAGTCGTCAGTTGCAACACCTTTGTGAGAGAGGGGAATGGTCTTACCTCTGCAACGTAAACCCAAAATGGTACCTGCCATTTCTCTGTGCTGATAATGAATGCTGCAAATAGTGGTCCGAACTGTAGATCTGAGTTAGTCTATAACAATTTCAAAGAAGCCATAAAAACGACTCTAGAGGCTCGAGATAGTCCCTGCAGAGCGTACAACTTACATAAGGAGAAAGAATGATGAATGCAGCCCAGATGTTAATCTTTCGTGCCCTTTCGTGGAAGAAAAACATGTCGAAGATGAACATCAGCCCACCTCCCTGAGCCACAGTACTGAAGAAGCCATTCAGAATGCGAGCAGCCATAAATGATTCGAAGCTCTGTGCCGCTGCACACCAGATGGCAGTAGCCGTCGCAAGCACGACAAAGTAGAACAGCACTGGTAGGCGGCCAAAATACGCAGACAAAGCAACGACGATCACACCTCCAGCGCCCAACATGAAAACGTTGCCCACTTGCGAGTGGTTGACATGATCGGGAGTCATGTTCCAGACCACCGCTTGTGGGAGGAGGGTAACAGCACCTGTTGCACTGCCATAATCGGGAAGGAAGGCGGTCATCGAAATGATGATAAGAATCAAATGCTTTTTGAAGCGACTCCAGTTGAGGGGGTCGTTAGGGTCGGAGGACGGCTGCGGTAGAAGGATGGTGTGGCCATCGCGGGCTCGCTTGAGGTTGGCGTACTCAGGGTCGCTGGCATCGATAACGTAGCCTTCTGCATTTTTGTATTCATGGAGTGCCGTCGTGTTCTCTACGCCCGTGGGCTGACCCATCTCTTTGTCTTCAGCCATGATCGCCATGTTACTGATGATTCTAAAGGCGTCGTGAGGATGCTGACAGCTTTGAAAGATTGCTTTCCACTCCGGAGACCGCTAAGAAATTCCTGGAGAGAGTAAGCAACTCCATCCGGGGGACCAGGCTCTTTTATGTGATGGCAAAAAATCCTTCGTAAGACTGGAGGAGTCCATTATCCACGCCGGGGCAAGATCCACAGGATGCCTCGCGATCTAGAATACAACTTACCATATCCAGTGGAGAGGCACGAACGTGGAGTTCCCTCCAGAGAATCCCCGGGCAGATGGTCTCGGCAACCAAAATCGGATATTACCCCACCTAACCACCTTGAGTTTTCCGGAGCCAGAAACATCATCGACACGAAGAGAGCCAGTGATAGATCAGTCCAGCTGGACCCTGTCGCTCCCTTTATCCATAAGACTCGAATCCTTTCGTGATGGCACCCGGCAAAGGGAGATATGACTTGGTTGGACGGCATCCGAACAAATTTCTCTGCTTATGCAATAATGAAAAAGCAGGCAGATTTAACAAATCTTCTGATCTCGAGGCGTTGCAGAAGCGCCTTGGGTTCTCGCTAACAGTGGTCCCTGATTGACTGCTTTCTCGGTAAGGTTCCCTAGCAGCACGTGTGCTACCGTTGAAACCCTGCATAAGTTCTTTTCAAGCAGCAAGTGACGACCGTTCCAGAAAAGGCGGCACGTCAGCTCATTGGGTTGTAGCTGTCATATTGTTCCTCTGTAGTAATGTGGACCTGCACGGAATTGTTAATGTACTGGATACAGGTCAAGTGCGCGACACATTGTCTCAATCTTTGAAGAACATATCAGTCTTTGGATTTTGATTGATAAGAATCTTAGTGAGGACATTTTGTCAAGATGCATGGCGTCTCGCTGTCTTGCACATAGCTAGTTGACAAAACAGCTTGCAGGTATTGGGCACTCTGAGACGACCCGCAACAATCACACAATTGTTCTCGTTTGCAGGGCTCATTCGGCTCCAAGCTCTGGACTGTCAACAAAACACAACGTGGAGAACGCATCCGGATAGCGAGAGCCTTTCGCTCCGCCTATGGCTTCAAGTGCTTTCCTGACCCTCGTGTCATCGTCCTTGGAGAAGTCGACGTTGACTGCACCCGCATTTTGCACCAGGTATTTGACTTGCCTGGTGCCAGGAATTGGGATGAAGTCTAGATACTGACGCATCAGCACAAGTCATTGATGGAAAATAAACCCCAGGGAGGCAAACGTCACGTGTGCACTTACCCTCGCCTTGAGCCAGAACCCACGCAAGCGCAACTTGACCGGTGGAGCATCCTCTCTCCTTTGCGATATCCTCGAATATCTCCACGAGCTTGAGGTTAGATGAGAAGTTTTCTTCATGAAATCGAGGGAACGCCTTGCGTCGGTCATTAACATCTGCCGTGCTTTTGATTGCGCCGGTCAAGAACCCACGGCCAAGCGGCGAGTAGGCCACGATTTTGACGCCGTGCTTCCGCGCTGTCTCCAGGAACTTGGTCTCCGGCAATTCGATGTCCATCGCGAAGGGCGAGAATTCCATCTCTGCTGCTGCGATCTCGTGGATTGCACAGGCCCTCTCCAGTGTTCGGGCAGAACATTCAGAAAGGCCCAGATAACGAATTTTCCCCTCTTTCTTCAACTGGGCCATGGCTTCGACGGTGACCTCGATGGCGGTCTGAGGATCGACTCGATGTTGAGAGTATAGGTCAATGCGGTCAGTATTCAATCGTTTGAGACTGCTCTCGCAGGCTGCCTTCACCCAGTCTGGTTTGCCGAAAACCTCGGGTTTGCCATCGATCATTCGAGGGCCAAATTTGGTGCACAGGAAGATCTCGTCGCGCCGTCCGGTCTCCTTGAACCATCTACCGATGAGTTCTTCGTTGATATGTGGTCCATACCAATCCGACGTCACCCAGAAATTGATCCCTAGATCGGCGGCCTGGGTGAGTACTTTCAAGCATTCTTCGTCGTTCTGGCCACTTGGACCCGGGATGGACAGGCTCATGCATCCGAAGCCTGCAGTTTTAACAAAGTCGTGTCAGCTATCTGGGCCTTCGATGCGGCACCACTTGAAGGAGAACATACCAATGCCTGAGACGAGATCTTCTCCGATTTTGCGTTGAGGAAACTTGGCCATGTTGGAAAGTGCTGATACTCACAGGTGCCGGAGTGTTGACAGTAGCTGACTGGAATGGGCCTCCGACACAGTTGCGACTGAGTTGCTATGAGTACCTCTTACTGTCGGCTCATTTGTGATTGCACGAACACAGGAACGATCTGCGGTAAGTCTGCGATGGGGACTCTGATTTAAGCAGCATTTCATGATTGTTGAGAGATCCAGCATGTGGAATCAGAGACTTCATCCTCCCGACCGAATGTAGATGAGTGATCTAGCGAAAACACATTGTGTTCGAATCTCGTAGTCGCTCGGCGAATAGGACTGTGCTTGTGTCGAACGCACCGCATAAAATCCAGACACGCGTTCAGTAAGTCCACTTAACTCCGGGCTTCTCTTGTCACATTAACATGGACCAACGCGGAGGTGGAATTAAGAAGGGTATACATCTTCAACTCCATCGAAAGGGAATATGACCACTGGTGGAGGTTCTTCGAGAGACACGGAAAACCCGTTCGTGCATATGCATACCAACCTCCGACGCGCAAGTGATTTCGAGCTTGTTTCGACAATGGTGCTCGAAAGAGAAAGATTACTGATCGATTCGCTCGATCTGGTTTTCTGCTTGAGCATCGTATCGTAGCTTTGGGTAATAAAAAATGGACTAACAAACGAGCATCGCACTCACCTTCAGTAAAGTGAAAGTAAGGTGAAGGCAAGGGAAAGAGGGAAGATTCAAACGTAGTCGCGTTTGGTCAACGCCAACCGCAGTTTCGGCAGCGGTGAAACGTCCTTCCGGGGGTCCAACTTTTGATTGACAGACCCCTCGGAGCATGACGCTTCATGTGCCTCGAACCTCCTCAGGTGGTGGTGAAGACCACATTGCACATGTCCACGATGCTGGAGGCACAATGGGTTTGATATCAATAAATTCGGCCTTGGGTCTACGAGCCTCAGTCAGCCAAGATGTTGCGCTTACGGCTGAGGTGCTTGACTCGCTCGATGTTGTCAACGAGAATACCGTCTGTACAGGCTCGGCACCTTGCGTTACCGTGCCCGGCAAGGGGCAAGTCGACATTATCACGACCTCTTCCCAAGGGGACCTGGGACAGTCACATGCATGTTGTTGATCCAATACGCTTCCCACTCGCTGCAAATGCCCAATATCAGCCTCATCCGCATACACTTGCCGATGCAAAAGCGTTCTACTCCCGGCTTGGCATTGAAAACATGGTCTTTGTGCAGCCCTCAATCTATGGCAACGACAACTCATGCATGTTAGAAGCACTGGAGGAGCTTACACCGAGGCACGGGCGGGCCGTCGTTGGGTTAGATCCGAAGACTATCGACGGAGACACGATGGAGAAGTGGCATGCGATTGGGGTGCGAGGAGCAAGGCTCAACCTCGTCAGTGTGGGACGAGAAGTCAGCGAGGATGAACTACGAGCTGAGCTTGAGAGCTATGCCAAGGTGCTGAAGCCGTTCAACTGGGTTCTTCAGCTCTATATTCCGCTGAAGTTGGCGATTCCTCTGGTGAATATCGTTCCCAGCCTTGGTGTCAAGGTGTGCATCGACCACTTCGGAACACCGGTCCTCCCTCAGCCATTCGACCCATCCGCGACGATTTATCCGTACGAAATGCACGGCTTTGCCTCGTTAGTGAGCCTCCTCCAAGGCGGAAATACCTGGGTCAAGCTCTCTGCACCCTATCGACTGTCGAAAGACCCTGAGATGCGGGATTTGGACCCTATCGGGAGGGAGTTGATCACCAAAGGGGAGAACCGCGTGGTATATGCCGCAGATTGGCCGCATACGAGATTCGAGAACATCGACTCCGTACCTTTCATCGAGAAATGTTTCGATTGGTGTGATGATGATGCACGCTTGATTGAGAAACTGTTCTGCAAGAATGCTGAAGAGCTATGGGATGTGTAGAGGTCCACTTCAGGTGAATGACTGGTAGATATGCTGCGAAAAGACATTGCACTGAATGCAGCAAGTAACAATGATAGTACTCACACCGAGCCGATGTTAAATAACAGTCTCGCAGGTGCTTGAGTCTGACTACAAAAGAGCTACGAGGACGATACAGTTTGGTAGGTATTCTTCAGTGCGAATAATGACACGCTAAAGCACATAATCAAGGCTTTTGACATTCCATGCTCGGGTAATCAGGAACGCCGTGTCGAAAGTCGTTTTTGTTAAAGCCACTCAATCCTTATGATCCAAGCGATTCGATCAGTCCCGTCCAGTCTTCCGACGACCCGGGTTCAGACCTTAGACACGGACCTGAAGCCGATGAAGTATCTGGGCTTAGTAGTGGGCTGTAAATCTTGTCTGTAAACATTCTTCGCTCAAAGCCTTTTCTCCTGCCACTCCGAGAGTATGTCCTCAACACTCCCAGCTTCGCGATCGGAGATGAGTTGGTCATCATTCTCAGAAGATGATCTGCTGGAGGCCCTCAGTACCCTTTCCCAAAAGTAGCATGTTGTGCTGCCATCCTCTTCTTCATGAGACCATAAGTGACGGTGAGTGTACTGAACTCGAGATGACGATAGGTCATTCGCCATCCGCGAGAGACACTCCTGCAGCTTGTCGTCTTGCTTTTGATCGTCTCTGTTGAATGGCCTTTGTGGCATTCCTTGGACTAGGTGAGGGCTCTCGAAGATTTCGAATCGTTGCAGGGATGATGGTAAATTCATGGCTGGATGGGACAAGCTTTGGTTCTCGTTCAGTGTGTCCGCCTCACCTGTGTTTTCAGGTTCGTGAACTTGGCTGGCACTGCCGCCTTGGAGTGCGTTGGCCAGGGCGACAACGTCGAAAACACCTTGGCCAACCTTTACGGTGATACGTTGCAGGCCCTCTGGTAACTTCCGGAAGACACTGGCTGGACGCCACTTCTCAACTCCGGCTTCGTCCATGCAATAGCTCGCGATGGTGAGTTGTTCCAGACTCTTTAGCTCATGCAGGTCGACCGATTGTCCCTCGGTGGACGCCTGCCGAGGATTTAGACGTGTGAAATAGATTGATAACTCGTGTAAATTTGGTTGCGCAAGACCCAAGACCCTCGCCATCATTCTTGTCATATCTAGCTCCTCGGCTGCGCGCTGACTATTTCCTTGCAGATCTCCATGATGGGGACTTTTGAGAGAGCCGAATGTCAGAGACTTCAGCGACCGAGGCTTGCTGAGAAGGGCAGAAATAGAAGGATCGTCAACCTGACAGGACAAAATACTGAGCTCTTCGAGAGCAGCAGAGTGGTTATCGATTGACTGTGGTGGAAATTGACGCAGATCTAAGTCCCTGAGTGTGAGCTTGACAAGTTTCGGCGCCCGCAGCAGACGGTCGGTTTTGAAGCCACAAATACGCGGTTTCCACGATGTAGTGATATGCAGGCTGCATTCCTGTAATTCAGCCAGCCCGTTTTCCTTCAGTTCGCAGTCCAGAGTCTCATGAGGTTGCTCTTGCTCGGATGTGTCTGCCATGAAGCTAATAGCGACCTTCAGAACCCGCAGATTGGCAAAACGCGAAATGAAACGCAGCTTGGAACTCAACGCAGGAGGCTCAGTGTACAACGGGCTTGGGGTGATCTCCAGAGTTTGCACATTTTGGGTTCGGCGAGGGTCGCGGTTCAGGACGAAATCGAGGTGTCTGGGATGAGATGACCGGTTGAGTCGGAGCTGCTTGATCCAAATGGGCTCGGCTAGCCGGTGAAGGTGCTTGCATGTCTGCCGGAAGTTGGAAAGACCCTTGCCATTCCAAACTGATGTTTCTTGAGTCAGCTTCTCGACCACAAGGATGAGAAGTTCGTCTGGAAGTTCGAGAAGGTAACGACAAGTAAGTCTGTTTGGTAACGCCATGTCGTATAAAAGTGGGATGGTGGATGAAGGTGTAGAGGGGAGCGGAGAAGATTGAAAGTGAGTCGGTAATAAGGCCAAAGCAAAGGAAGGAGCGATGCGACAGATGTCAAGAGCGATGGGAGGTCACTGTCCAGTAGGCAGTGATTTCATGCTACAAGAGGCCAATGCAGATCCCATTTGAGGGGGAGTGTCAACACACGCAATTGCTGCTTTTCGGTCAGCTCAATCTGGCATTTGCAGTTTTCGAGTTTGTCCCTCTGTGCGATCGAGGATGCACTGGAACTCGACATTCGATACTCATGGTTAACCCACATCCGATGGCATGCGCTGGGTTTGCTGAGCTTAAGAACGCCTGGAAACAATAGCAGTGAAGTGATACGTGCACAGCTTGAAGCAACACCTTCTACCTCAGGCTTGAGAATCCGATCGAGAAAGTGTGTCGTTCCGACACTGAAGAAATATGGGATGACGCGTCTCATGCGTCAATGGATGAAAGGGCAAGCTCGAGTAACAGTGAGCTCACACAAGTTTGTGAGAACACAGTTAAGGTTACGACCGGTGCTTGGTGTGCCCGGTGAGCTTGATGCTTATGTAAAAGTGAAACGATTGGAGGCTCAAGCGAGGCGTAGGCAACCTCATAGCAAAGTGAAACGAGGCGCAAGCACTTCACTCAACATTCTTCACTCCCCGATAATGGGGAAAAAGCGCGTTGTGTCACCCGTGCTCATGCCCGTGCGAAGCAGAAAATTAATACTCTGCTCGCTGGGGGTGATGACACTTCTGGTGTACATGTTATACTCACGGCGTTCACCAAAGCATTTGCCGCCCATGCCAGGCACCTACCAATACTTCCACGAGATCGACTTCGAGTACCATACACACAGTTTCGGCGCCATAAGTCATTGCGATCCCAGGTTTGCGCCATCGCAAGCTTTGAGCATAGATGAAACGAAAAGGACATTACTCGCGCTGATGAAAACGTATGCGGCGACAATGAAGGATCTTCGCGCCGAGACTTGGATTGCTCATGGAACTTTGTTGGGTTGGCATTGGAACCAGAAATTCCTACCTTGGGACAATGATATTGATGTTCAGATGTCGGTTGAGACGCTAGCTGGTCTAGTGCCTCACAACATGAGCGAGTATCACTATCCAGTGTCCGGCGATAACGAGCCAAGGACGTACCTTTTAGACATTAACCCGCATTACACCATATCCTCGACTCGGGACGTTGCGAACAAGATTGACGGCCGTTGGATCGATATTACAAATGGGAAGTACATAGACATCACCGCTGTCCATGTCAGTCATAAGAAATGCGAAGACACGCCGTTCAACCAAGGGGTTTTCTTTTCCAAGGACGGCCATGATTACGGGGTGTGTATGAGGGCCTTCCCGTCTAGACGAACATAGAGCACTGACCCGCTTTGGATGCAGAGCGATGACTTGTTTCCGTTACAAGAGGAAAGTTTCGAAGGCATCAGCGTCAAAGTACCATACGACTCTGCCAAGATTCTTGCCAGAGAATATGGGAAGAAGTCCCTCACCAATGCACGCTTTCACTGGCAGGTCATCACTGTAGCCCTCCATTTCAAGTTAGATCTAACGATGAGTAGGCACCGATTCAACAAAGCTTCGAACCTTTGGGAGCCAGAGTAGTCGTGTTCAGCCAGCCCCGTTACTTGCTTCATGACCGTGGTTCGTGATTATCAAAACTTCATGTATGAATCAAAATCCATTAGAGAGCAGCAAGCAAAACTGGATCCAACGCTGGAGCCGTAAGAACGCCTAGCAACAAGAGTAGCAGAGAGTTATGTGCACAATTTGGGACAATGATTCCACCTTGAGGCTCATCAGCTACCCGCATCAAGGCACGAGGCCAGCCTGTTCCATCTTCGATTATTGCCTGCTGAATACGACAGTGGTTTCCATGCAGGTGATCTTCTCCTTGTCCACGGTATTGACATCGGCAAGGACGGTGTACTTCCCCGGAGGCTACGAAAATTGTTAACCGCTTATCATCGAGCGAACGTAACCAGAATAACTCACCACTTGCTTGGGGATATCAACTTCTTTCTTGATAGTGAAAAGGCCCTTCTCAATCGGACACGTAATATCGATCTTGGGCAGGTTGTCACAGAGGTCGGCTTCTTGTTTGATGAGGGTGATGAGGCCATATTTGACCTGGAGAAAAACGGTAGCGCCCGGTTCAATGCTCTGGGAGAATGTGCCATTTCCGCTGATCGTCAACTTTTGGCCTCTAGAAGCGCAGTTAGGGTCCTATTCATGCTTGGAGGGTAAGGAGGACGCACGGAACAGGTGGGTTGGGCGATAGATCAACATGGTCGACTGTGAGGATGTAGTCTTTCGGGTCGGCGCAGAACTGCTACGCGTCAGCAACCAGCTTGAAGTGCCTGCGGAGAACTTCTCACGTTCAACGGGTTCTTTCCAGGAACTGAGAACTGTGCATCATTCACCATAGCATCTTGAGAGCCAAAGAATGACCGCGAGTCGATTTTCACTGCAGATGCGGCGGTAAGAAGCGAGAGAAGGAAGGCTGGGACTTTCATGTTGGCGGATATCTGATTGAGAGGTGAAGTTACCGAGAGAGAGCCTGGTTTGGGAACCACACAAAATGACAACGTGTGCAGTTAAATGTGGTGGTTGTGGATATCGCAGAGATAGAGAAGAAGGTGGTTCAGTTGAGAGATACTTGGGGCGCAGGTAGGCAGTGATAGATTGTAGTTAGGCACTCATCATTGGGTGGCGCAGGCCCGCATGACCTCCGCGCTTGCCTGGAGAGTTTTCCCCATCCTTACGATGCCGGCTGAATAAGGCCATGGCGTCATTGCCATTCGTCGTCACCTAGTACGAGTATGAGCATTGGCTATTCCAGTTGACCATCTCTTGTGCTGTACAGACTGAAACTAATATACAAGTGTTTTGAAACGCTTTTTGTCGATAACATCTCTTGAATCTGCTGACGGAGGGCTGATGCTCGTATTCACCTATACTCATGGTCTACACGCACGGTATCTCCTGATGCACGTCGAGCTGGACTATTCCGCTGAGTGATTAAAGTCTCTCTTGACCCCGATCTGCTGCGCGCCGGAATGCTTTGACGGAGATGAGAAGCATGGCCGAGAGAAGTCTGATCTCTCGACAGACCATCAGTTGCGTGGCGTGGCCATGTCCACTGCTGTCGCGGCTTGGGCTCAATATTGTCCTCGCGTAGCTCCTGGCTCAAATGAGCTTCTACATGCTGCACTTCGTCTCCTGCATTGTCTTTGGCTTCGGGGTTCACAACTTTAGGGTGCCCACGAATCCCATGCTTGCAGTCTGAACACAGCAACTCAGTCTCATCATTGTGGGGAGCATCAAAGACAAGCTCAACGTGATCGCCACCAGCTCGTTCAATCGTCGGCTTTGCTCGAATCTTAGCTAGCCGTCCGTAAGTTCGCGTTTCGGAAATCCCAGCCGCTGTGTTGGCTAAAGCGATATAGGATGGCCGCGAGTTTTGCGCTAAAGCAACAAGCTCGGATATCGAGTCCCAGCTATCGGAGGACTGTCCTTTGGCCATGACAAGTATGATGTGCCCGCTTGCCAGTATAGTGTGCGCGAGCAGGACCACCATTGCGAGCGCTCCAGCAAGACTCCTCTTGAGGGCGAAGCCCGTTATCTGCATTTTGATACGGAGGGTAGTAATGTCCGCGTCCAAGTCGACCGGCACTTGTAGAGCCTCGTGGCCATGTACGATGCGTTCGTTAAAGTCAGGATGAGGATCAAACAAGGCGAGCGGCCACTCCTGGACTGGGCCCTTCATGTCGAACACGCGATAAACCCCACTTCGGCTGAGACCGTCGGTGATAACGCTACTGATGATTGACTCTAGCAAGATCGTCCTGCTGATTCCTAACTGCCCGTCTTCAACCCATGCTTCTGCCGAAGACACTCCCCCCTGCGAGTGCAGGTCCTTGGCCAAGCCAGAGGCAGTGATGATATGTTCGATTGTGGAAGGAACCCACGCCTTCGGCCCAAGCTCCATATCGGTGAGCGTTGGAGTCAGTAAGCTCAACCAGTCGTCGTTGAATGCAACTCGCCCATTTGTGGCCGATTGTGCTTGGCCAGCCGAAGTGACAATCCAGGAAGGTGTTCGGCCTCCAAATTGAATGTCCCAAGGGTACCATCCAGTCCAAAATGAGTATTCGTCAGAATAAACGCTGGTTGGGACCCAGCCAGCTTGAGCGGAACATCCGATCACAACTCTTGATGTCTTGTTCACATTCCATGCTGATTCAAGGACAGCTCCGATACTGATCGAACCAAATACATCCGGCAGATGGACCCACTGGAAGCGAACATGATTCACACCGCTAGTATTCAGAGTTGTCACATTGAAATTCATTCCAGTTGCGTAGTCGAAACGGCCGTCCAACGCCGGGAAGTGGACCGAATCTGACGATGCTGGCAGGTTCTGGGGGCTTCCGCACCTAATCGTAGTAATAGCTGAGGGTGCTTCAATACCAATTTTGCGATCATCGACTTGTCGATCAGAGACTTTCATACGTAACTGCAAAGCTCTCCACCATTTGTTGGCTAGTCGTTGCGCCAGTGTTGCGACAGCCGCATGTGGTTGAACATAGTATGTAGCGGAGCCAGGGCTGAAACTTGTAGTATTCCTCGCACCGCCCAAAGCATAACGTGGCGGAATGGGAGATGCAGGACTGTAGACGGGCCAGTAAAAGCGAGATCCAGATAATCTTTTAGCATAGGCCGGGACGTCGTAAGTATAGAAATTGGTATAGTTCATCCTACCCCAATGCTCCAGGATAGAGAGGTAACCTGCTGCCGGACAAATTGCTAGCTCCGTCGAATTTGAACCATGGCACATGTTCTGAAGCGAAGATGCCTCGCTTGAAACATCGGAGGGCCAGAAAGTCTCAGAAGAGCCATTGAGATAGAAATGCGTTCCGCCAGCTTTCCAAGTCTGGGAAGATGGCACAATCAAGGTTGCGCTCGATGGCCCCGCGAGAGCAGCTATAACACCTGCCAAAAGGACAAGAATCACGAATCCTGTCTTCCTGAGTCTGTGGCCTGGCGTCACAGCGTTCAACAATCCACCACGAAACTCTTTCGTGAAGAAGAAGTCGAAGCCACCGAAGTTGAAACCCGACCCAATTAGTCCCAGCGGAAGACCATCACCGCAAAGCATTTCATGCCTGACTGCATGAAATACGATGACTGATAGACTGGCAACAATGAAGATTTCATGTATTTTGGCAGCAATCTGGAAGCCCATCAAAGTTAGGGTTTCCGATGCGAAGTCGGCGCCAATGTAGATTCCATTCAGGCTCAGGCTGAGAATGGTGATCGAGCCTGCGATAGGGAGAAGGTGAGGACCGCAGCGCCACAAAGCTTTCCATTTTGAGCTAGATATGACAATCTTCTTCCGTTCTCCAGCGAGCTGCGAGGACGCTCGAGGTTGAATAGACTCGTATAACAAGATGGACGCCAGCCTAGAGAAGCCCAACATGACTTGATGAAGGAATAAGGGCAAAGATCATTCAAAAACGAAAATTACAGCTGAAAACTCAAGGCAGCTACGAACATGTGCTTGCATTGGATTTTCTGACAGAGGAACGAGCTCAAAATACAGCTGTAGCTTCGCCATTTGTGCCATGGCGTAAATTAGTCTCTTCACGCCACCAGCGTTGAAAATTGACCGGGTATTGTTATGCATGGGGCCGTGAAACTTGTAGGTATTGATAAGTAAGTCGGACCTTCATGGCCTTGTTCGATTGTGTCTGGTGCTGCGTTGATGGGGGTGTCGCACCACGCGGGGTTCAGAAGAGATTCGACCAGCGGCAAGGTTGCATTCGGCGCTTGTGGCACTGTCTGAAACCGATCTGGGGCACTCGATGCTTGCAGAATGGTTGGTCGCCAAAAGTACAGGTGGTAATCCATTGATAAATGCGCGCTTGACAATGGGGCGGCCTGCTTTTTGCGGCAATACGCACCTGGAAATTAGGCAGGGGTTCCTCCATCCGCCTGCGGAAAGTCTGGCTAGAATCTCCTTCATATCATCTATGCCAGTAGGCACATACAGCATGAAGCAGGAGTGGTGATGTGGTGAGTTGGTCTGGAAGTCGGGTAGCCTAATAAATATTCAGTTCGATTTGACTTTTATCAGAAGAATGGACCGTTGAAGCCTAATCAAGCTCCCGGTTCGGGTGCACGGAAAGCCGCTCAAACTTCACGGAAGCCCACAAGCCGCCCAGCCTGTTCCTGAAACCAGCCCCAATTCGCTCCGTGATCGTGGTGGCGACAGGCCGCGAAATTCAGCACCCTTCCCCAGCCTTTTGTCACTAGTAGCCGCCTGTACACCTGAACGGGCTATCACTGACCGTCCAACAATAATGGGAGTCTATCTCCTCTTCCCCAGCTCTGCTCCCGATGCGAAGCAGGCATGCACCTCTCGCAGCGGGCTTTTCGAATGAGACACTATCACAATCTCCCTGGTATGCGAACTGTCTGGATACTTGTCGCATTTTCAGCCTTCTATGCGCTCACTTTACTCTATTGTCGAACCATAAGCTACCGCGATCCATCATCAGTATTTTTTGATGCCAACCGAGCCTATGATCGGTTGTACTCAGGCCATCGCATTGAGCAAGCAAACACATATATCGCTTCGATCGATGGGCCACATCAACAGCGTCTCAGCAACCTGGAATCACCTTTTCTGTGTCTGGGAATCGCCACAGTAGCCCGTCGCGGCACTCAGTATGTGCGAACCACTGTGGCATCGCTTTTCGCCGGACTCTCGAAGGAAGAGAGGAGCTCGATATTCTTTGATCTCCTCATCGGCCACACTGACCCTGCCGAGCATCCGATCTTCGCTGAACGCTGGCTGGACATCCTCCCTGATCGGATACTCCAATACCCTAAGGACACTGCAGAATCTGCCCAAGTAATAGCATGGGAAGAGGGAGGATGGTACAGAAATAAATCAATCCACGACTATAGGTACCTCCTGAGCGATTGTTATGCTACTGGGGCTCGTTATATCGCAATGGTCGAGGACGATACCCTTGCTGTAGAGGGCTGGTTCCAACGCCTGCTCCACGCGCTCGACATTGTCAGAGCCAAGATGGACAAGTACCCTTCTGACGAACGCTGGATTTACCTCCGCCTCTTTTACACCGATGACCTTTTGGGATGGAACAGCGAACAATGGGCCACGTACTTGTTCTGGTCCTTTCTTGTCTGGATATCGGTCTCGACAGTGATTTATGCTTCGAAGAGACGATTCCCAAGACAACTCGAATTTATCAATGCCGAAGTGATGGCCTCGCTATCTCTCGTCTGCATCCCGGCGATGATCCTCCTATTCTTCATGGCAGGGAAGCAAACAATGATGCCGCTGTCGCCTGGAGTCCAGGAAATGAACAAGTATGGATGTTGCTCACAGGGTTTTGTCTATTCGCGAGATATGGTCCCCCACATATTGGATAAGTTGAAGCTTGAGACCAAAGGACTGGTCGATATGCAGATGGAAAAGATTGCGGATGCAGGAAAATACATCCGTTGGGCTGTCGTTCCGCCGCTTCTGCAGCACATCGGTGCGACGAGCTCAAAAGGTTATGGATTTGATGACAACGCCCGGCAGATATGGAGCTTCCGCTATGAACAATATCGCTTTGACAAGGACACCAACTATCCAAAAATCAAGGGCTAACGTAGAGAATGTCAATATACCAAAACCTGCTCAACCGGAGGCTTTTGGACGTTCGGTGGTATCAAAACTTCCCCGTACTCGTAGTTTGACTCACTAGTACGAGTACGGAGTAGTGCAGGGGCCAGAGGGACTTTCGTCGCAGATTCCCATCGCTTTCCAGTTCTCCTCAAACGCAGTGCCTCGTGCTTTCTTGCGATTGACGGCTGCTCGGCCTAAGGCACGTTGTCTTGTTGAACGAGACAACTTCTTTTCGGTCTTCTTGCTTTTCTTTGACCCGACGCTAATCTTCAAACCCACGCTCGTTACCCCCTGATCGCCCCTCCTATACCTGCAGCGATAGCGCACATTACTCCTCCTTACTGGCGCACGCCACTTCGCCGACACAGTGAAGCTGTTCTGACACCGAGGAATTTCAACAATGAGGCCGGCTTTGCTGGCATGGGCCGCAGCGGCTTTCTGCTCTACGGCTATCGCCGCGCCACCAGGCTCGAAAGATGCTGTCGTGTTATCAGACGATGTTGTCAATGGCGAAACCCCGGCGCAGGGAGGCGAGGCGGTCGATCATACACTTTTTAATGATATTAAAGTGCCGCCAATGAAAGAAATACAGGGCGACGAGTTCGCGGAGACGATAAAAGATGGATATTGGTGGGTGAAGCACTACTCGCCGTATTGCGGCCACTGCAAAGCCGTCGCGCCGACGTGGCAGACGCTCTACGAATTCTACGCAACCTCCGATCCTCTGCAGGGCTTGACAAAGTCAGCGCAGCCGGATCTCGACTCGCCGAACAGTTTTCACGGCTATTATAACTTTCACTTCGCTTCAATCAACTGCATTGCTTTTGGGGACATTTGCGACAAGAACGGCGTAAGAGCATGGCCAACTTTCAACCTGTACAAGGACGGTGAATTCGTCGAGAAATACAGCGGCGGCAGGAAAATGAGCGATTTCAGCAATTATGTCGAAGAAAAGTTGGAGCAGATAAAGCCAGGCTCAAGACCAAGAGGAGGCGTGAAAGTCCCCAAAGTAGGAGCGAAGAGCGTCGATCGTACCGCTCTGCCTGATCAACCCATGGCAAAAGATAAAGATACGGCGGCAGGCGCTGCTGCGGGCGAAAAGCAAAACAAAGCCGCCGCAGCTGAGACAGAAACCACGTCAGCGATGCTGGCTTCCGAGACTGCGAAATCAGGAAAGGGCTTGAGTGCAAAGCCCGTGGCCCCTCCAAACCCGAAGGGCACATCGGTTCAACTCACTCCCGAATCCTTCCAAAAGCTCGTTACGACTTCTCAGGATCCATGGTTCGTCAAGTTCTACGTTCCATGGTGCAGCCACTGTCAACACTTGGCACCGACATGGCAACAGATGGCAAAAGAAATGGAGGGACATTTGAATGTTGGCGAAGTCAACTGTGAAGCTTCTCCGCGACTATGCAAAGATGCTAAAGTCAGCGCTTACCCGACCATCTACTTCTTCCGCGGTGGCGAACGAGTCGAGTATGAAGGTCTCCGTGGCCTTGGTGACCTGCTTTCATTCGCGAACAAAGCCCTGGACAGTGACGTCAAATATGTCGATGCTGCTACTTTCAAGGAGATGGAGGAGACAGAGGAGGTCATATTCGTGTACTTCTTTGACGATGCCACCACATCCGAGGATTTCGCAGCCCTCGATCGCCTGACGTTGAGCTTGATTGGACATGCAAAGATTGTGAAGACAGATTCCGAGATTCTAGCCAACCGGTTCAAGATCTCAACATGGCCTAGATTGCTTGTTTCACGAGACGGACGACCGAAATATTTCAACGCGTTGGCACCCAAGGATATGAGAGACTTCCGGCGCGTGCTTTCTTGGATGCAAGCAAGCTGGCTTCCCATCGTTCCGGAGCTGAGCGCGACGAACGCCAAAGAAATCATGGATGGCAAATATGTCGTACTGGGCATACTGTCCCGTAACAGACCGGACGAATTCCTGCAGTCACGACGTGAACTCAAGAATGCTGCATTGGAATGGATGGACAAGCAAACCCAAGCTTTCCAACTCGAAAGGCAAGAGCTTCGCGATTCAAAGCAATTGCGAATCGAAGAAGCCGAGGATCGCAATGATCAACGCGCGCTGCGACAAGCGAAGAGCCGAGTCATCAGCATCACGGAAGAAACCTTCAGAAAGCAGGTCGCTTTCGCCTGGGTAGATGGTGTCTTTTGGGAGAGATGGCTGCGATCGACCTACGGTGTCGATGTCTCTAAGGGAGAGCGCGTCATCATCAACGACGAAGAGGTAAGTCTTCACAATCACATCCTTTCACAAACATCCATAGATCTAACAACATCCAGAACCGCCGCTACTGGGACGTCACCGACTCAGGCGCCTACATCATGCCCTCTCGCACCTCCATCCTCGAAACCCTCCCCCGAATAGTCGCCAATCCACCCAAGCTGACTTCAAAATCCACCATCGGCGCGTTCGAGAACGTCTTCTTTCAGATCCGCAACTTCGGGACTTACCATCCGTGGCTGTCGGTCGTGGCGCTGATATGCAGTGTGGTGGCGCTGTTTTGGGTGCTCAGGAACGGCCCGACGATTAAGAAGTCGTTGAGTCGTAATTCGAGCGGGTATTTCCATCTTGAAGGGAAGGAGGGATTACTGGGTATGCGGGAGGGGAAGGCGGATTAGTTTCGCCGGGCCGTAGGGAATTGTCTGTGTATAGTGCATTGCCAGGGCGTTATGAATAAGTGCTGTGGGTAGGCACACGGACTACAGTTCAGTGCATCGAAATTCTAATTTTGGTTATACAGGAGTATCGTGCAGTAGCAACCCGAGACTTCTGGCTATTCAGACTCACCGTGACGATGGATGCCATTTCGTTTTTGGACGTGTATGTTGGTGAACACGAACAAAGCATAGGCAGTGACCCACCTTCACGATCACGAAAGCTGTAGCCATCTTTGCCGTCCTACTGGTAGCATCGATACAGTAGTGAACGGTAAAAGGAAAAGGAAATGGGAAGGGAAGGGGTTTGGCAGTCAAGCTTCGTCCACAAGGGACTAGGCGACACCTTGTGTTTGTTCAATACCTGTTCGGTTTTGATACTTGTGCTGCAGCTGCGCCCTGCAGGACTGGTCTCCGTGGGAGACTTCGGGAGTGCTGTGCGGATGACCTTCCACTGCCTGCTCGAGGTGTGCGCTCGTTTCCTAGGCTGGTTTTGGGTTCGTGGCTACTTTCAGCACTGGGTTGGGAGAGTTTGTGGTGACTGCGGTGCATGTCGGTCGGGATAGACTGCGTGCCATATCACACTGTCCGCCCACCACATCTCTTCATCTCACCCGCGAATCTACTCCCGCCGTCCCGGCCTATCCGTGCCAAACACGCGTCGACCACCCCTCTCCTGCGGTGCCTGCTGGCTAATCGGCACAACATTCACCGCAATACTATCAAAGCCCATACTCTTAAGCAGATCCTTAGTGTCGGAATCCACATCCAGCTGGCCGGACTCGGTGTTCTGCGTGAAGTCCAGGGCGGAGATCTCGGGCACGTATTGATCTTTGCGCTCGCGTTCTTCTTCTTGGAGCTTGAAGGAGATGCCTCGGACGGGACCGCGTTGGATGCGTTTCATCAAGTGGGTGGTGTAGCCGGCGATCTGAATGGGAACTTATTAGATAAATTCTGGGGTAAGGGATGTGTGATATGTGAGTGGGTGGAAACGCACCTTGTTGCGAAGACGCTTCGAGGCGATGATGGCGATTTCATCGCAGATGCGCTTGTTGGTCTCGAAGTCGAGGGTGAGTTTGGGGTAGTAGCGCTCGATGATCACTTTGGCCGACTTCTTGACGGTCTGAACAAGATCGAATTGTTAGTAAAATTGGTACAGATGATTTTAGAGCGTATAGACTCACCTTGGTGCGAACGCGACCCATCTTGACGGCTGATTGAGGGTGTGGTGAGGAGTGGTTGAAGCCTTGTTCAAGATTTCGAGATGTTCAAATTCAGGATAATTCGTAGTGTGGAGGCTTGGCAAGCGCAGAGATAAGATTAATTCGCAAAGGCATGTGCCGGGCGCCGCTTTTGTATAGGCACCCGGAAAAGTAGTGAATTTCTCCTGCCGCTCTAAGCCTACCAGTTCTCTACATTTACCAGTTTCGAGGCGATTTTCATCGAACGCAATAGCTCACAGATCGTCCGAGCAGATAGGAATGATCATACCTCCCCTCTGACCTTAAGCAAAAGGCTGGTAAGGTAGGGAAGATTAAACAGCTATCTCTACAGGTCTTGTACATTTGTCTAGCGGGTTACCGTCTTGAGCTGAATTGCGCCAGGAAATCCATCTCTTCGCTGATATCTTGAACGTCATTACGGACCACTTTACGCGGACTCTGTGCTGCTCGGTCAAGTGGAGGCAATTGCGATGATGAAATCCTCGTCGAAGCGGTCGTCGTGTGCTCTGACGGGCCAGGTGCCTTCCCCTCCGTTGGAGGCACTGGCAGGTCGTTCTTCACGTTCCAGTCTTTCAGGTACTTCGTCTTGATTTCAACTTTGCCAGCTTGCGATATACTGGTGGAAAGAGGAGTTACCACCAGCTTTGGGCCATCTGCAACAGGCGTCCACTTCCATTCCTGAACACTCATAGACTGGGCTTCGGGTTGTGGAACGACGAATCCGCCGACACCAATATACGGGACATGTTTTTGGTGATCTACTTGTCTCGTCTTGAGCAGCCTGGCTGCGGCAGCAGCTCGGTCGTCCCTTGGTCCTGTATTTGCGTCGTTTACGGCTGCCTCTGCCTTCAGATAGGAAAGACCCGCAGAAGGATGGGTGCGGGGAGGGCCAGTTTCAGTGTACAATTCTGTCGCGATCGTGTCGCGTCCATAAGACCACGGGTCCGTCATGTCCTTTGTCGTTTTTGGGCCATCAGCGAGATCGAAGAACTCGGCAATCAAGGGTCCGAATTTGCCAGGCTCACTCCGTAAATATCGCATATGTTCTGTGACATCCTCCTCCGTGACTTGAGTCGGTGTCTCAACAGGTGTCTCCGTTTTTCCTTCGTCAAGCTCTCTGATACGTTGCTCATGTGCACGTTTGTCAATCAGATCTTGCTTAACAACTTCCCGGAAGGCCGCTCTTTTCTCCCTCGTGATGGACTTCAGGAATGCATCAAATTCCAATCCGTTCAGATTGGCTAGGTAGGGACCAGAATAACGCCATCTTCGAGGTGCCTTCGCGAGCGACGCATGGGCAGAAGTTGTCTGTGATGGTTCCGAATGTGCGGCAAAGGTCTGCTGTGGTACCGAATGTGCTTTGAATTTGTCTCTTTCCTCACTAATCTTCGAGAGAGTATCTTTTAGGTGCTTTGGCAAATGCTGGGTTCGCTCTGATGGCGTCTCGTCTAACCACGAGGTGGAAGTGGTCTGGGGAAGAATGCGCGGAGGCTGGTTGGCAGTATGGTCTAGTTCTTCCTCGAATGGACTTGTCCGCTGATCCTGGAGGGATTTTGCCTTTGGCAAAGTCACCCGCAGATTAAGCTCCTGGTATTTTCGGAAGGTGAGAACATGGTCGGCGGCAGACTCGAAGTCCACTACGTGTTCCGGTGTGTCAATGCCTCTCCTGAATCGGACAAGAGGCGTCCCCGACTTCGTGGTTGTTTTGATGGGAAGAGGTCGCTTCAGGCCCCAGTCTCCCTGATTCAGAGATGCCAGAGGGGTTTCAATGGCAGCTCTTATCGGATAGGGTGTCGTGGCAGAGTCGGAGTATGAGATGGGTTCTGACGAGGGTTCTACCGCTGGAAGGGGTATCGCGGCCGGAATGGCGAACAATCTGGAGTTGCGAAGCAGATTTGCTGCTGGCGACAGACGTGCAGCTGTCATTGCGGCAATGTCTGGCCACACCTGTGGAATCTAACACGAACCGCGCAAGTAGCTGTGAAGCTGCGGAAAATGATAAAGTACAATCGGACTCCAACTGCGGTGGAGCTTGATGAAGCCGGCACACCTTCCCGATGGGCCAAGCTCTTCTCGCGCTCGTCTTCGGGCAGGCTCTGTCTCTTCAGCCATCCTGATCTACCCCGACATATGACACTCCTTGACAACCCTCCATCAAAATAATTGTATGCCGAATCTAGAAATCTACAGTGGCAGGCTGCTTGAGAACTGCTTTTGCTTCATCCTGGGCCCTGACCAAGGTCGACCGAGTTGCACATGTTGGCGCAATGAAGAATATCTTCGATCAAGCCGGAGATTCAACCTCGTTGAAGGCTGTGTAATTGACTGCGTTTCCAATATTAGATCGTATCACAGGCTTGTGCATCATGAATGTCATTTCGCATCGCTGTGGAAAGTCCTGCACCCTTCTCAGAGCCACCGTGCCATCCATTCGAGAGCTTGTTTCTCAGAATCGACCAAGCATGCCCTCTCTTGTGGATCATCTGGATTGCCTCTTACTGCAAAACCATGCCGGCCTGGCTTGTACACTTTGTGGACCATTTCCGGCACCTTCCTCCCTTCTTTGCTCACTTTGGCGTGAGTCTCCTCCACTTTGGCTTTCGTCTCGAAACTCACGCCCTGGTCCTCGAGACCCCAACCATAGCTTACGGGCACGACCAAGTCTTGGACGTCTTCAGGTATCGCCAGATGGCTTGGATGTAATGCCACCACAGCATCCACAAGCGGGACCTTGACACCGTTGATTTCGATCATGTTGCTTTCTTTCCCAGCGCGAACGGCATATTTTCCGCCCCAGCAGAAGCCAACCATGCCAATCTTCTGATTTTTGGGAGTTGCGCGTCTAAGCTCCCGCAGATAATCAACGCAGACTTTGTTGGTCGGCCCTTGTGTATGTCTGGTCATCCACATCGCAAAGGATGGAGCGCTCGCCAGCATACCGGTGTACTTTGCGAAAGTCGACTGCTTGCTCGCATCGACTGGTAGCAGGACATCGGCGACCTTAAGCGGTACAGGGTCACCTCGAAAGAAATCGGGAAGGAGAACCAGCCACTCTCCACTTTTGGCATAGGCATCAGCGATGAGTTTGTTGTTTGGTAGTGGCAGCCCAAAGATATCCGAGTATATCACGATGGTACCCCTGGGATTGGTTCGGTTGCCGACAACGTAAGTGTTTAGGCCGTGAAGCACTTCTTCCTTGCCATGTGGTTGGCCTTGATGAATGGTGCCCTGGCTCGCATCATTAGTACAAGTCGAGTCTAAAAAGTTTTTGGCGAACCTTTATGCATTCTTCATGCGAAGGACTCATTTTGAGAAATGACCTGCTGAAGCTACTAAAAAGTGGCCTTGTTCTTAAACGTAGATCTCAGGGTCACTGGAGAAAATCTGTGCCCTCTGTGGTTTGGACCAGAGAAAAAGGTATGTGCAGATAACATCATTGTAAGGCGCCAGTCCTGCTTTTGTACAACGGATAGACAGCATACATATCTCGCCAGATGCGTGTTTCGGTATGTTCTCGCGCACTGCTCGGGGTGGGTCTTCTTTAGTAATCTGCAGTCCTTGAACCAACCAAGCTATCTCGCTACTCGTTAAAAACTTCATTTGGTTAGCTCGCTCAGGCGGACAACGTGATGAGCGCGAGACACAGCCCGCTTCCCCACGAACACCGTGTCGTACGGGTACCCATTCTTCCGACTGCTATGCTGCAGGATACGGGGCGAAGAACTGTCGCAAACTCACAGTCTCGAGGCGCGAGAAAGACGCGATGTCTGCACCACTTGCTGAAATGGCGCCGGTGGCGCAAACGGCGGCACCCAAATTACGCAGCTGCGTTGTCTGTCGTGCTCGTAAAGTGCGCTGTGACAAGCAGTCACCCTGCTCTAATTGCCGTCGGGCGAACATTGCATGTGTCTCTCCGGCAGCCGAGCGCGCACCGAGATGGGCTCGTCGTCTCGAGCGACATTCTGGCGCCGTCGCGTTGACGAACGATCTTCCTCCACAGACGACCAACGCTGGTGTTGATAAAGTCATGGAGAGACTACGAAGTCTTGAGAGCCTGGTCAAAGAGCTCCGTGGCCAGTTAGAGTTGGCGCAGTCTACTTCCGCCAGTAATTCTCCTGGAAGCTCTACTGAGACCCGCGACCAAGAGCATCAGAGAGACCGATCTTCCGCCACTGATGCACGCGCCCTACACGCGCAATTCGGACGGCTGGTTATCCAAGACGCGAGCCGAAGTCGTTATATAAGTAGCGGCTTCTGGAGTCGAGTTGAAGACGAGGTAAGTTGACGCGACGTGGATGAGGTTTCAAAGAATTCCACGTTTTACTCACCTTCATCCCCAGCTCGACGGCTTGAAGATGGACCTCGTGGGACATGGGTCAGACGAGTCGGAAGACGAAACCTTCACATCCCCGATGACATCTTTCCATGAAGTTGCTCGAGCACCTTCTGAACGCCACGCATTTCTGTTTCGCCACCACCTACAAGCACCGGCCCCTGACATCCAGGGACTTCATCCATTACCCATGCAAGTTCCATTCCTTCTGGAAGTTTTCCACGAAAATGTAAACCATATCATACGAACCGTCCACATGCCGAGTGCAACGAGGATGATGCGCGATTCCCGGACTGGTGGCATCACGAGCCTCACACCCTCGAACGAAGCCTTGATGTTCTCGATTTACTACGCAGCCATTATATCAATGGAAGAGGACGATGTGAGTCAACTCTTTAATACACAGCCATACGTCCAGAAAATGTGTGACAAACTGACATTACCACAGGTTACGACCAACTTTGGGGCATCCAAAGCCGAACTCAGCCACAAATATCGCGTTGGCCTGGAACTTACCCTTGCAAAGGCCGATTTTCTGAACGCGCCCGATATTATACTAGTCCAGGCAATGGCCACGTTCCTTTCCCTAGCACGTCGCTACGATAGCCCGAAGTGGGTGTATATGATGATCGGACTCCTTGTCCGCATGGGGCAGTTTCTAGGATTACAACGAGATGGGAGCCACTTCGCGGATTTGACTCCTTACGAGATTGAGATGCGACGAAGGGTTTGGTGGACCATTTGCATGCTGGATTTGAGGAGCTCCGAGGACCAAGGAATGGATCTGACCATTGCGCCAGGCACCTTCGACACGAAAATCCCTTCCAACTTGAACGAGGCTGACATTGAACCTGAGACGAAGCAGATGCCCCCGGAGCGTTACGGAGTTACGGACATGTCTTGGGCACGCATCACTGCAGGCATGACCGACATAATGAGACAGATGATGGCAAACAACGCAGAGAATAGTGTGGCAGGGCTGGAGGGCCAGAGTCGTCTGTTGAATCAGATATATCAGCAGTTTGAACGGGAGTACTTGCAGCACACGACGGGATCAGGGAATATTGCGCATTGGGTTGCAACCACTGTGGCGCGGCTGATCATGGCAAAGATGACTCTCATCTCTCATCTCCCGGTGCTCTTTTCTTCCCCAGATCAGCAGATATCGAACGAGATCAGGACCAAACTGCTCATAGCAGCGATCGAGGTGGCAGAGTACAACCATGCTCTCAATGCCGAGGAAGGCTGTCGGCATTGGCGCTGGGTCTATCAAACCACTACTCACTGGCATTCTATTGTCTACCTGCTCATTGAGATCTCCCGACGTCAATGGTCGGCCACGATCGAGCGGGCCTGGATGGCGCTTCAGAGTCCATGGCTCATCCCTACACGACTTGCAACGGACAAGAACCTAGGAAGATGGGTACCCCTCAAAAGATTGATGGACAAGGCTCGCAGGCATCGCAGTTCTGAGCTCGATCGATTGAGAGGCAACCCTGAGGCTGCTACAGCGGTAGAGGCCGAGGAACAGAAACTTCCCACCCCGTCAAGTTCTGGACCATTCTTACCTGGGTTCGCTGTCGAGATGTTCCGCCAGCAGTGGCGCCAGCTCATAAGTGCACCACCAGAGCGAGCAGACAGGCCACCAAATTCTGGGATCATCAATCAACAACACAGCTCAAGCAATTTAACCTCCAAAACGCCCTCCATACCGATGCAGCTCGGTTCGAGCGAACGCAGTGCCCGCAAATCACCTCCAAATCCTGACGTACAGCACCGGATAGCGGCATCGAGCAAGAGCACTACCAAAGCAGATTACTCTGCACAAGTGATTGGACAGCAATTTATCCCCTCTCCTGCGGGCGCCACAACCTATCTAGAGCCTTACACCATGGGAACCGGCTTCAACGCTTGGTTATGGGCTGACACTGACCCATCAGTCAATGTATTTTCAAATGTGGAGGTGCCAAGCACTGATGCTGATATGGACTTGGACACGGAAGTGAATTGGTACGACTGGGTCGAGATTGCCAAAGGCATGGATTGGGAGGCGCGACCTGGAGCTATGGGACCGACGTAGCTTGGACGCGCTGGTACATCTGAAGCCTAGCACAGACCCCAATGCCAATATTATCACCATTGGTTCAGTTCCAGCCATCCTCTTCTTCATCAATGCTGTCACCGGAGTACGATCTTTTTAACTTGGCTAACAATACGGATCAACGCAAATCTTGCGCTCACGGAATTTCTCTTCTTGCCGGGTGCTCTCTCGCTTGGGACCAAAGCCCACGACCTTGAAGCATGTTCCACCGAGGGAGGCGACTACCTGTTTGATTGCTGTCCAGATAAGATCATCAAATGCCAACGCGCGGAAGATGATATGAATGAGTCCAACGCCGCGTACGCAGTCCTCGGCCAGACCACAAGCTAAGCGGATTACTTTCGAGTTCTGGCAAGGTGAGATAGGTCAAGCTCCGGATCCTACCGCTACTGGGAATCTAGCTCCTACTAGTGGTCCCAGCACTATAAGTCTGGAGAACAGTCTTCGACTTGGGTATGGCCCGTTCGTCATCCTGTTGTCGATACATACGGACATCATCTTGAGCACACCTGTGGACTGTTGGATGTCACTTGTCCGACAAGGTTGCGACGTCTTGCCCTTGTGTGCCGGCCTCTACAGTTGAAGAACACGCTTTCCAAGTGTAAATTTCCAGCCATTTTAGACGAGAAAGTTGAGTGGGCATTCCGTGTGGTTCATGTCGCAGCGGTTGTCGTCAGATCCAGTCCAAAGCCCATTTCCTCTCGATTCGGGTCTACCACTCTGGCATACTCCAACAACAAGCGGTAAACATAAACAAGCATATCATCTTTCCTCAATACGCGTTCAGCCCACTTCCTTCCCTCGAGCGCAATCTTTTCCGCCTTCCGGTCCTGCTGAAAGAAAAATTCCAGGATACTCCACAGATCCACGAAAGTGTTGTCCATGGGCACGAAATGCTTCCACGGAATCAGACGATAGTCATGCCACTCCGTGTAGATGGTTGCTTTGAGTGGCAGACTGTTCGACATCAAAAACGCGCGGAAGCGACCGGAGAAAGAGTTGCCGTCGACGTCGGGCAGGTATTTGTTGAGAAACATTCTTTCGAGTGAGACCGGGCGGCCGCGGCGGTACCAAGAGCCGGTGTAGGAACATCCATAGTCCCTTGTGGCCGGGAAGCATTCGAGCCAGTAGAACGCGACGTTGGAAAAGCTGCGGATCCAGTCTGGGAGAAGGCCGAGCTTGGTGGAAACGAGAGGATATAGTTCTTCATTTGGTGGAGAGAAATTGTGCGGTAGGCCATCGTGGGCATGGTCCGCGGTTTTGTTGGAAGCCGCAAGTGTCATCTCCACTTGGGTGCCATTAAACATAGACACGAGCCGGTGACGCTGGAACCTGCCCCAATTGTCGGCTTTGTTACGACCCCCGGATGCAGTGCCACGCCAGAATACTTCGTCGCGCTTGTCCTGCCATGGGATGTGGTGCTTGCTCGCAGCAAAGCGCTCTTTGTCGGTCCAGTACATCGCGCCTGGAAGTAAGATGTCATTGTTCATTAAAAGCTTAGAGCCACTGAACATTGGAATCAAGGAGGTGGAGGTTGAAATAGAGACAGGCTCGACGAAGGTCCCGTGCATGTTTCTGAGGTGAGCATGAGAGCAGACATCTTGAGATAAAGTCCAATTCTGGACGTAGCCCGAGAAGGTGCCGTACGGATACTTTTGGGGGAAATCAGGTGCAGTCGAGAAATCGGTGTCTATCTGGGATGTTCTAGCTTCTGTGCTTGGAGAACACGCTTGCCTTGCCACATTCCAGTATGGTGCTTTTGTGGTGAAGGATATGTCCTTCGATGCAGCAGGTGGCTGAGAGAGAGGAGCAAAAGTGTCGATAGGAGGCGCCTGAGCTAGATCTTGTCGACCTAGCGAAGCGTCGAGAATCTTCATCTCTTCAGCGATTGTGTCCCAAGAAACCAGAACTCGGGGTTCGTCCATATGGTTGATTGGTATGTCGACATCGGGTAGGAAAGCCGCAAGTTGTTGCACTAGGTTGAAGCTTACTCGAACTTCGGTACACTTTTCCGTTACGAACTCTGATGTAGTTCGGAATGGCGGCTGCATCAGCACGTAAGCGGTCGGGTGCAATGGCCCAAAAAGGATTCAAGTCATGGTAGATGCGGTCAAACAAGTCTTCTATCATGACACAGTCGTGTAATTCTGCAAAAGCATACCACTGATCGAACCAGGGCGGTGGATGACGGCCCCTCCAACTACGATATGCCTGGGCGGCCTGCGCAAGTCCTGTAGATTGCTTGGCAACCAAGTGCTCATATTCCTCATCAGCGTTTGCTATCAGGTCGTTGATGGGGTGCTGCAGCGATGCTGTTTCCGAATCGAGGTTGAAGATTGCCGTGGGAAAGCCAAGTGATGATACCGGCTCTGGATTCAGAAAAGGCATGTGCCAGCGATCCGGGATCTCGTTGATTGTGTCCCAAAATCCGACGACGAAAGTGACCGAGGCAAAGAGCAGTGCCAGGCAAATGACGAGCAGCCGTTTCCAGTGGCGGTTCAGTCGCGACCACATTCTCGCAACGGGCCCTCCGCAGAACGGCAGCAGGACTGTTCGCTGAAGGTCACCCATAGGACTTCTCGACGAGTGTCAGCCTCCCTCGCTAGCTCCCGAACACAAAAGACAGCAAGCGGCCAGGAGCCTCCATAAGTCAACCGCAAAGACGTCTGTCGCTCGAAAATGGAATGTTGCTGCCTAGTGGGGACCTAGCACGAGCCGTGTGTCGCCGAGATCAAGCTGCTACAACTGTGGGTTATGCAGCAACCTAATGCTCCACAACGTGCCAAGTGCGTAGATACTGTGGTGCAGAAAGGATGCTGTATGAGGTATGTACCGAGGAGGAAGAGGACAGGTGTCAGACGGTCGAGTTTGTAGTATGGTGGGTCGCAGTTGCCCTGGCTCAACAGTACAGGCAAGTACATTTTGCGATAGGTCTTCGAGGGTTCTTGCAGCTCTGGCTGGGAACAGCACATTCTGAAACGGGCAACAACGGGACGAAGGTTCTCGAGTGGTTGTGCCTGCACAAAGCATTGCAGTCCAGCTCGCCAGGTCGAGACCACCATAAGGAATGAGCATGATTATGCAAGTCAATGCCATCATAGCGATGTTGTTGTACGTAATGTAAAGATGAAATTGATCAGTGTGTTGTGTACTTGGTCAGGCGCCCCTTTTTTGGTACCCTCATCGGCCACCACTAACGGGAAGTAACTTGAGAAGGTCAAGCGTAAGATACTCTAATACACTTTTTTCTCCCTTGACCTCCTCAAATTACATCCTGTTAACGTTTGTCGAGGGAGGGAGTGCTACAAAGCGGGCTCTTGACTGAGCGTACTGTACTGTGTAGAGGTCAGACTTGAGAACATACTTTTGCAGTTTGTGGAAAATTGAATTATGAGCTCGGTGCGGGCCGATTTGGCTTTGGCGAAGCAAAAGTGTCTTTGCTTTGGACAGGGGGGCGGTTATCCGTGCCAGGCTGTCTACAGCAAAACCTGCCTCAAATGACGAGCTGGTTTTAGTATGGGGGCCCACCAAAATATTGGTCGTCATTTGAGGCAGCTTTTGCTGCAGACAGCCTGCCGTGCCTATGTGACGCCATTGGGCGACTCTCTTTACCCTCGCCACCGCTTCACTTGTGGTAGAGGAGTGAATTTTGCTTCACAATATCTCCTATCCAGTAATGATTCTTGCGAAAGCAGCTCCTTGAACGGTCGCGAGAGGCTGCAAAAGTAGACAGGGAGTGAGGTGGGAGGAGTCCCGGCAGGAGTGACGTCACGCTCCTCTGGGGTTCCTCCATGACGACCCTACGAGTACTTGTAACCCCAATTGAAAACAACTTGAACTAGTCTTGACAACTTACTCGATCAACAAGTTCTCCAAGGCGCGCTTCACAAATGTTCGACGTGCGCCAGTCGAGTCTGGTGCATGTGCCTAGGCTTTCATCAAGCTTCATGAGCTGCACAACGAATCATGTCTGCATCCCTAAAAGGCAAGGATTCTATATTAAGCATTCTACGAACACGCCGCACCACTTTCGCGAAGCTCCAAAGCGGCTTCTCGAGAACTATTTTCAGCTCCAGTGCCCTAAGAGGCGTGGAGAAAGCAAACAGGTGATCGTTAACGAGCTAGGTGCCCAAAGCAGTACCTCCGCCAAGGTACGAATACGAAGAACTCCATCCATTGGCAGCTGCTTCCATCTGGCCAAGTAATCCCGGCTGAGAATAAAGAGCAAGAGCTGAGAAGGAAGAGCAGCGGCTGGAATGGAATTACGATCGCGTATTTCCATAACAAGATTTCCTCCCCCAGAATGAATTCCCAGGTAGAAGAGTCCGCATCGATCTTGGAAACTCACTCAAGCTGTCGCCAGAGACTTTGTTAACTCACTGTTGCCTCCATACCATGATGGCTCGACTTTTCTTCCTGCTTAGCATTCCGCTGGCGGTTTTGTGCCAAACGATTGACTTGCCACCTCCACCAACTTCCAATGTCTTCATCACCACCTTCCCTATCACGGATTACTCTCGAATGGACCCGCTTGCGCCAACCAAGACGCCTCGCCGCTTGATGGCGTCTCTCTTCCAGCCTGCCAATTGTACAAAGACCCAACTCATTCCGTACATGCCACCAGCGACTGCCGCGTTTCACGATTCCAACTTCTCATCTCTTGGAATACCAAACGGGACCTTCGAAGCGCTTCGTCTACAAGTATGTCCCTCAGCACCAAAGAAGACCGACTTTCCTCTGCTACTCTTCTCCACCGGTGCTGGAACCTCCCGTCTTCTGTACAATGTTATCTGTCAATGGATTGCCTCGGTCGGCTTCAATGTCGTGTCAATCGACCATACCTATGATGCTCTTGTCGTGGAGTTCCCCGACGGCGCTATCATCCCAATGGGCAACAAAACGCTTCCAGATGATTCGGACGAAATACTGAAAGTTCGAGTTGCAGACGTCCATTTCGTCTTCAACGCACTTTCCAACAAAACCCTGACAGCGAACGCCAAGATTCCGCAACTCAAGACCAAACGTGTGGGGATGTTTGGGCATTCGTTCGGTGGTGCTACCGCCGGCGGAGTAATGCTTGTTGAGCCGAGAGTCGTCGGAGGTCTGAATATGGACGGCAGTATGTGGGGTCCAGCGCTGAACAAGACGCAGAAGAATCCCTTCACGATAATTGCGAATCGGTACCACAATCAGTCTGACGATGCTACGTGGGCGGCATTCTGGCCTCAGCTTAAAGGCATGAAATTGCAGCTCCAAGTGAATGGAACCGAGCATGGCTCTTTCGTGGACTATCCAATCTTGGCTAACAGCATCGGAATCAATTCGGCTGTGCTTCCGGCCATCGAGCCATTCATCGGGGATATCGAGGGACTAAGGATGCTCAAGATCCTTCGCACGTATATTGGAGGTTTCTTCCAAGAGGTGCTCGAGTCGAAGAAGGTCAAGATACTTCAGGGTCCGAGCACGCAGTTTCCGGAGGTCACCTTTGCGAATTCGTCGTTCGGTGCAGAAGCAAATTGAGCGGTGTTGAGGTGATGGAGTGTCCATATGCCGCCAGCTCAGTTGTAAAGGGCCCCGTTGCTGAAGGAAAGGAAAGCTTGTAGTATTGTGGGATGGTGTTAAATCGAATGAGACCGATGTTGGCCCTCCTACGCCGGAGAAGGGACTGACAAGATGGAGGAACTTGATGTCTGGAAACGGCACATCGTAGCTCTAGCCCGCTCGTTTTCTGTCTCGATCTGAATAACAATTGCTTTGCTCTTTGATTACTCCTCGTTCTTTGTGGACACGGCCTGGACCCGAATTTTTCGCCTTTTGAAAGTGAGGCACCAGGCGGAAATTTTGGGGTCCTCTCACCGCCCGATCATGCAACATCAATCCCTCTGTACCAATCTCAAGCAAGGAACACCTCGGTTTTTCTTCAGGTACAGTGTCTGCCGCATCCTCTTTGTGTTCCACTAATCTGTCACATGGCGTATCTCTGATGCGGCCATAGGCTCAGCTCCACAGGGCCGGGTTGGGCAGCGATGGTCATACGGCGTGCTTCGCTCTTACGGGACCGTGCTTCAAGCACATACTCCGACTCATCAATGGTATCCAACCACGCACTTGCATCAGATTCGTGTTTGGACGCTCAAAATCCTGAAACTGGGCGTTAGGGTTCGGGCCGCATGACTCGTGAAACGTAGCTAATCGGACAGAATCGGCACTCAAGCGTACCGTCAATTACTTTAGCTTCATCAATGCTCGACGTCTTGGTTGATATTGTGACTCCTTTTCTCTTTTGGAGGTGTGCTGGTGTTCCGCCGGGCAATTGTAGGCAGAGGTACAAAAAGGCATCTGTTGATGCCCCTTGACTTCCTACCATAGAACCCGACTCATATCAGTCCTTGTTTACCAACATCTCCGCATTCGAAAAACCCCGGAAGCTTATCAGCAGAATGAAATCTGGGATGCGGACATTCATGTGAGCATCTGGACAACTCGTTTCCCCGCCAGGACCGAGCGGTCACTTCCCAAAGACGCAGCCCTGCTGCGCACGAGCTACCGAGCACGGCACCTTCCTCAATAATCAAAGCACGGCAGGACCGACCACGGACGTTTTCTGGTGGCGGAGGAAGGCGCACCAGAAGCCTAGGATTTAGCTGCTCACAGGACGGACATCTGGAACGCGGACCGTGGCCGAGATCGGGAGCAACTTAAGCTTCATGGCATCGCCTCTGGGAAAGTCTTAAGAACGCCTCGAGTGAGCCTGGCTTGCTTGGTATGTTCACCGCCTGGTCGTTTGGAAGTGAAGCTAACAGAAGCAGCGAGATGAACGAGGACAACGGGACTAGCCCGCCTCCGTCCAAGGAGTCTAGTCTCTGGAACGGCTGTGCCACAAGTTTGCGCTCATACTGTGGGCATCACCATCACGTCAAGCAGAATGTCGAGCTCCAGATTCGGAACCGGTGAAGAATCAAAGGGATAACACCAAGCCAACGCAGCTACTCTGAGCCACTAAGACGGATACGCATGACAGACTGGACCCGGACAACAAGCACGGCACGGGATGCGGGGTGGCGAGGGTCTACCACGAAATCAGCGGTCAAGAGAGCTTGCTTGACCCTCCAGTGCTACGGCCTAAGCAAGTCATGCCGGCGGCGCTCGGGAGGGCAGAGGCGTGTGTCTGTCTGTTTGGCTACTCGAAGAAGGCTCGCAGGCTCGGTAGGCTTGAGATACTAAAGCATCTCCAGGCTCACCGCACGGCACCTCGGGCATTCTCGCAAGCCCAGAACCGGAATGGTCCGTCCGTGTTCGGGTGCAAACAAGCAGCAAAAAAAAAAAAAAAAAAAACTTGCTGCTCTAGCATTTGCGATTAAACACCTGCCATACGGTGCAAGTTCCCCGAGAATGGACCTCGAAAGTTGGTACACGAGGTGCTGCTTCGTACCAGGACAGCACATCCGCATGCAAAAGAAGTCGTTTCGACAAGCTTGCGTGAACAATACACTGCTGCAATGGCAATGCAATCTGAGCACTGCCTGCTACAAGTGAGCGGCCGCTCAGATGCTGTTGGAGGTGGTAAGTACTTGTTTTTGGAGGCGGTGCTGGGCACCAAATGCCGCGGATGCTTCCGTCGAGCACAGGGGTGGTTGAGGCATGAGGGGGCGAGGGCCACCCCATTTAAGCTCCAACGGGACGCTCAGCTGTTCTCCCCATTCGTGTTGCAGCAACGGAAGACGGACCTGCATCCGATCATACTGGCCATCAGCTGGCAAACATTCATCTCCCCTTAGTGACTCTGGGAAGATGAGACCGACAAGTGCTGCCTGAGCTTACGAGGTCGAACCCATCATACACGACTTGGTACACCAGAGGTTAACTTCCTGAACCCTTTGCCACATTTTGGGCACGAAGCAAGAGATTAAGCCAATCGTAACAGGGACGATTGCAATATGCGAGATCTGGTTTCCAGATGTAATTCTCGACTTCCTGATCTGCGCCACGCCGTTCTTCCGGAGGCACATTCGAAGGTGAGAACGAATATGCCTTGGATGTGGGAGACTCAACCTTTATCACGACCTCCGCCCTCACCTGGCCTCGAAACTCATCTAACATCAGCCGCGCACCATCTCAGCACCGCAAAAGCCCCAGACAACCAAGTTGCCTTCAGCTGGAAATCGTAATCCTACATATCACGTACGCACCTTGCA
Source organism: Cladophialophora chaetospira (assembly GCA_030247875.1). NCBI lineage: Eukaryota > Fungi > Ascomycota > Eurotiomycetes > Chaetothyriales > Herpotrichiellaceae > Cladophialophora > Cladophialophora chaetospira. Next base: position 515,098 of record JAPDRK010000008.1, on the reverse strand, counting down.
GACCTTGACCAGTACCAGTTTCAGGCGGATACCAGCTGCGGGACTGTCTCGACGCAGCCATGATAGCAGACTTGCTCGACGCCTTCATGCAACCCCAGCTTTCCTTCGGCGAGGAAGCCGAGCTTGACAGCCTCGTACAGCTATTTAGTCCGCCAGAGGTCGGCTATCTAAGTCTACCTGCCTGCCCCCCTATGTAAGTGCTTGATCTTGGCTTGAACCGTCTCGGCCTAACATCACATAGATCTCATGTCAGCCATGTGCATCAGTATCAAATTCACCACCCAGAGGCACATTCCGGGCTGTCAGGTCTCCCTCAATCCACGATTCTGTGCCAGCGGCTCTCAACGGTTCTGCGTTGGCTGAAATTCGGCTGGGATCCGAAAGTTTCGATCTCGGTGTCCCCGTTTGCGTCTACCTCTCCAGAGCCGTTGCTCACCCAAGCATCACTTCTCACAGTACCATACGGCTCGGACAACTTTCCGGCGTGGTCACCGAATCTCTGGCACAGGTACAGAGCGGCCCAGCGGCACCAATATGATCGACCAGGAAGCTTTGATGCGGATCGTGGTGATCTTGGGCACGCGGAGCGGCACGACACCGTGGATCCCGCACGCAATGATTACCACGAGGATCCCTCCAAACACGCTCCTCATAATGCTCAGAACTTGACAAAACAACCCGTTGCTCGTCGAAACCCCTCATTCATGCTTTCTTATCGTGACCCACCACGAACGCCACGCCCCTCAGCTTCCCCTCCAGCTCGAGCGCCACCCGAGGCATTTGTAACAGCTGAAGAACCCGCAGTTTCCAGCAGCGCTTCTGCCTCTGGACGGTCGTGTGTCCATTCTGAACCTCTTTTAGATATAAACAAACTGTCCTGCGACTCTAGAACACGCGTGGACAGACATGCTCGAACAAGACGATACGATACAACTCTCGCTGTTGCTCAATGCAAGATCTCGGCATCGCCGAAGTCTTATGGCGGGCTAGCAATCGCCGGAGCCGCCGACAGCTGCAGCAATACCGTTCTACTGTCGCAGTCTTCGCCGCTCCACAAGAACACCTGCTTCGTGGTTGCTGCAGGCGAGCAGTCGAAAGGTAAAGCACCGGACGAACCTCTTCCTCATTCGAAGGCTCGCGCCTCCAGCACCCAAGGAAAGCAGCAGGCGAACAAGACAAAGCCAAGTCATCCATTGGGAAGTGATAACTCAGACAACGAGCAGAACAGCGATGGTGAAGACCAGGAGCAAGACGATGGAGCACAAGAGGAAGGGCCTAGGAAGAAACGCAAAACATCATTACCTTTTCGCTGTCCTAAACATGCCGCCGATCCTGATGGATGCGACCCCAAGTGCGGAAAGTGGTCATCCGACGACATCGCATCGGTGACCCGACATGCGAAGAAAGATGCCAAGGATACACCAGACAAACTTGCGAGGATAAAATCGCTCAAGTCTACAAAATTCTCGCCATCGGAACGATGGACCGCGTATTATGATATCTTCGGAGAAGGCAAGGACGACCTGCCAGCCCCTCAGCCATACTTCGGCATTTCTGGTACCAGCGACAATGTCCTTCTCCAAATCTTCAATACACACCCAGAGCTCAGGTCCGCCGGGTGTGAGCGCATCCTTGCTTTCATTAGTGAATACGAGCGCTTAAAAGACGAGCGTATTCAGCGAGATCGAGCAACTGAACTCAAAAAACAAAGGCTGATTCAAACCATCTACGAGCAGATCGATGGCGAACTCAAAGTCTCTGATGCTCGGTTTGAGAGGGAATTGAGCGCTGCGATCCAAGGTGTTTCTAAAATTCAGCTGGGGTCAAGTCAATTGCATGCAACAAGGAGCGATGTTCTCAATTCTATGCAGTCGCAAACGACGCAGGAGGATGAGCTTCGTTACACAGGCGGCGCTACCGCAGGCCGAACACCAAATATTCGGCACTTGGACGACTTCGATGAGCACTCAGGTGCCCATCACCAGAGGCCTCGGAAAGTGCCAGAAGCACCACCGTTGTACTCTGCGCTCGATCATTCCGACAGCGTCGCTCCGTACGGCCAATTATCGCGCGAGCACATGGACGAACATATCGCGGCCGAGGAGGTCAGATTCAAGAACCCTAATGCCATGCGACCCGACTGCGGCGTATCCCAGCCGGCTCAGAGAGGACAGCAACATCAGAATTCGGCTATGGCTTCCCTCCTCCGTTTCAGCAGCAGTCGATCGGCGATTCGGCTTACGACTCTTTTGGGCTACCTGGTGCTGGTTTCTTAACATCTAGCCATTACACAGAAGACGATTTAACACAAGCGATGTCCTCCGAATTTGATGACCCCGACATCTCCCAAAGTATGGGGCACGGATGGCAGTACTATGAGGCTCACAGATGACAGACACATAAAACTTCAAGACCACTCTTGGTAAGCGCTTCCGCGACACGCAATTCACCCTAGGAGAGCATTGACAAGCTCCACAGTTTTACGAATTGCTTTACTACCATTTTAAACCCTTAGCTTTTCGGTCCTCCGAGCATTGGTAGCGTTTGGGCACATTTTCGGCGTTCATGAAGACTTGCGATGTTGAGGACACCGCTGAAGAAGAGGTGGATTGGCGTTGAGTTCTTCGAGCTGCAACTTATATCCTTCTGGAGAGGCATTCTGGTTGGCTTTTACCACCATTCATGTACGCAGCAGAGGTCTTACGTGGCTGGAGAGCAAAGCGTGCCATACAAAGATGGTTTGACGGCTCACACAGCAGGGCGGTCTCTCCAGGTGTATCATGACCCGCAGTAGAATATCATTTGTATATCATTTTCTTTTCAGACTTGGAGACGCGGCTATCTTGTATCTATTAACACCGTCCTCTCGAATGGCCCTTCTTCGACCTAAATATGGTTCCCAGTGTACGATGAGTATATCGCCTGTAAAGATGGAGGCTTCCGTCAGAGCCCCGTTCGCCAAGAGACGAGCAAGCCGTAATTGGGTAGATGTACTTCTATGTTACATCTCTTCACCTCTACACCACAGGAAGAGCTTGAGCAAGAAGAGGTGAATACAGTCATCCGGTCGGTGCCAGTAGTACCTTCTTCTCATCTCTATGGACCCTCACAGACAAGGCCAATTAGTCCACGCTGCAGGGGTCTGACCGTCGCATCGATGGAGAAGGACCTGATGGCGTGCCGCGGGAGCAACCATCCCCCTCTGACCCCTTACTCCTTCAGCCTTGCACATTGAGCAGTTCCAAAACCCCTTCAGGAGCGCCAACGTCCCGGTACTAGTACCCATGACTTCCGGCGTTCAAACACGTGTGGTAAGACTAGCAATTGCACAATCGTAGTGTAAACCCATTGAATAGCGTTAGACACCGCTGGTAATTCGGCATTGCCTTCACTTGAAATCGTGATACTGAATTTTCTGCGCCGCAACGTTACAAAGCTGTCGAATGTACACCTCATTGCACTTCATTGCCGTCATCCTCCGTGCGATAAGCCTCCAGTACTCATCCTCTTCTCTGAAGCTTAATCCTCGCAACAGCCGGACTCAGCGCCGTGGCCATCCCTTCAGCATTAACATCGAACACAAACAGCTTCACTCCAACTCCGCCGTAATACTGATTGCCCGCGACCATCCAATCAATGTTCGTTCCGTATGCGCCCGTGAACGGTCCAATCACACCGGCAGACTTCGGCGCCGCCGCGTAGCTGTTGGTCTGCAGGGACGTGGAAATCTGGAAGGCGACTGGTCCAGGGCCTTCGTTAGGCTTGGGTATGGAAGGCAGAAGGACCGGGTGGACTCCTTTGAAGGCCTCCAGCAGCACATCGGTGCCATTCGATATCCATCGAGAAACACTGAGACCCTTTGGCTTGCCTGGTGCTGTGGACTTGTCTAGGGAGATAGTGACTGACGAGTTGAGATTCCGATCTGTTGAGTTGTAGGTGCCGATATAGTTTAGACCCGCTTCGACAGCAGCTTGGGCTTCAAGCGCCGGGAGAATAGCATTGATGACAGAGTCGAGCACGATATTATCAACGTCGGAGCGTATAACGTCGGACGAGGCGCCTGCAAAGCTGATTCCGGCGCCATACTCAGGAATCAGAACTGTCGCGCCACCGCTGGACCCGGAGTCACCAAGTTTGGTGTATAGATCCGTAATCTTGCCCGTGACTGGATGAATGTATCGATGGATTTCCCAAGGACCACCCACTGAATAGGTCAGGCTTGGTGTGTGAGTGACTGGTTTCATCCATTTCCGCGTCACGTTCGAGGGAAGCAGTGTCGAATTGAGGAGGGCTACCCCAAACTTGTTGAGGTCGTTGAGTGAGGAGAAGATGCCGCCAGAAGGACTGGTGAGTCCGCCTTCCAAGTAGAAGCTGTTGTCCGTGATGACGCAGCGGGCAAGATCGTCGACTCCAGTCGGGGTGGTCGAGTTGGAAGATGCCATCCCCAGTGGCTCGAAGATACTTTGACGATAGACGCTTTCCATGGGCCTGCCTGTGATGGTGGAGATGACCATGCCAAGGAGCATGAAGGCGCCGTCTGAATAGCCTGGGCTGGTGAAGGACTGAAATTCGGGTGTTTGAGTGCGATAGCTCTCAGCGAATGCCGCGACGCCGCATGTGAAGTTCAAGCAGGGCCCCAGTACGCTGATATCTAGCGGTGGGAGACCGAGTGCTATGGCTGAATCGCTCGAGCTCCCGCCCTTGAGGCTAGCCGCTTCCTCGAACGCGAACAGAAGATCCCCGGCTGCAATGCCGAACTGTGGAATACCAGCTAGCTGGGTCGCGAGCGCCCATGGAGTGATCTCATCCCAGTCTATTGTGTATGCGGAGCCATTTTCACTGTCTGCAGTCGTCAGTTCTGGAATAATCTCTGAGATTGGGCTGTTCCAGTCCTCTTCGGCCAGATTCAAAATGCCGGCATACACAGTGAATAGCTTGCTGACACTAGCCACGCGATAAATGCTGTCTCCATTGACTATGTTGGTGCCATTAGGAGCATTCGCAGTCTGTGGTGATGTGTGGTGATACTGCAGCTTCGACGCAGCAGGATCATGGATCGAAAAAAGTCCGACAGAGAAACTGACATTTCTAGCTGCAGCGAATGCGTCTGCGGCATTGGTCGCGCTGTTGCCCCTGAGAGAGTTGTCGAAGATCCGCGAGAGGTTCTTCCAATTGGCAGCAACGACACTGGCGTTGCTCGCGAGATCAATGGGCGCCGGGTAAGTGCCTGTTAGGAAACTGGCAAACGTGCTTGTGAAACAGAAAGAAAAGAGCAAAACGAGGCCTTTCGAAAAATGCATATTATCGAGCTTCAAAGTGAATAGGGTCCATATATGGATTGCATTCATGTCATCACCTCAGTTTCGTGCAACGCGGGAGTAGAAGTATTTATCCTGCAGTGGCGGAAAGAGGCCCAAAGTTTAGACTGACGTAGCTATTCAGCTTTCCAGGCTATGCCAGCGGCCCATGCAACCTTGTGTCATGGACCAGCGAGATCAATTTAACTCAAGTATATGTCGGACTCAGTAGTAGGGTAGTAGCTTATTACAAGATCAACAAAGATACGAGTACAAGTGCTTCGGCGCTAGGCCGAATTGAGTCTTATGCAGCGCTCCGTCTTAGCAATTGGCTCTGGAAGGGTTTTTTGCGGAGCAGGCACGTTGCTTTGAGCCGCCGATGGTAGCTTGCCGCGGACACCAGGCAACATCAAGGTTGGCCTCCAGGCACCGAGGATGCACAGCTCCCAACCTTGGAACCTGGCTCGTCTGGTCGTAAACACCTACCTGATATTGCTGGTGGCTGAGGTGCTGGCACTGTCATCAGCAAATGTCAGCCAATGGTGAAGGCACCTTCCCGAGGGCGACAAAAGAATGATGCAGTTTCGGCAGGAGAAGAAAGTGCAAGTGGGCTTGCAGTTGTGGAGGCTATCAGAAGTAAAGTGGCCACGTGCCCAAGTCTTTGCGATGACGGCAGCTTCAGGTGTAGGTACTTCTGGTTTGGAAATGCCCATCGTCGAGGTCTTTTTTTGGCTGTCTTCTCGTCCGTCCAAAGGGCGCTTCAAAGGGCGCACCAAAGGGCGCACCATGGCCGGTTGCAAAGGTGCGGTCGGCACAAGGGTCGCCAGTAGCGTCTCCACCGTTGTCACTGCGATTTCGTGCTTCGAATCATTTTGGATACAATCAAACTGGTCCTTCGATAGCATCGTGGAATCCAGTGACTTTCCATTCTGACGGTTACCGGAACGGAAACAAAATGTCGCTACCAAGGCGAGAGCAAGCAGACAAAGACTAATCTCTTTTCTCTTACGTGTGTACTCTTCAGGCGAAGTTATACGGACACGCCGACCTGTACTTTGGTGGTACCTGCGTGCTCTCATATAAATTGGCCCGATGAAGACAAGTCCCCCCCTTTTGGCGGTACGACTACCCCAGGTCGATTCTCCGTCCTTTGCGCTATGCTTTGTGCAATTTCGTTGGCCATGATCAGAGAGACATCGCGCTGGGGCATAGTCCATGTGCGGGTTTTCCCCCTTGGGCGACGGTTGCAGGCAATCGAGTTGACCCGGCGTCGACCCGGAGTTCGTCCGCGCAGCTCTCGTGTCGGCTGAAGTCCCGATGGGGAAGAACCTGGGGTTATACGGGGTGTGCATAAAGCTGGAGTGTTGCCTGACAACAGTCTCGGTTTGAAGACGCCATCACTTCAACTGATCGATTTTGAACATCTGGTCGCCTCCGAATACGAACAGTATCTGAACATGTTGAGCAACCTGCGCGGACCGGCCTTGATATGGGCTATTACTCTGTCATCAGGCTCTTGCTACCTGCTCTTTGGCTATGATCAGGTATGACCACTGGCAGAACAAGATAAAATTGCCAGTCACAAGACGTCTGCTGACGACGTCCCAGGGCGTCCTGGGCGGTCTGGTGTCTCAACAAAGTTTTCTCGATGCCATCGGCAATCCCAATGCCTCATTTCTCGGGACAATCGTGGCTCTTTACAACATCGGCTGCCTGGTAGGATGCGTTGCAGCAGCAATCTGGGGTAATAAATTTGGAAGGCGCAATACCATCTTAGCCGGAAATGGGATCATGATTGTTGGCGCCATCATTCAGACAGCCACTTACGGTGCTGGCCAGCTCATCGCAGGTCGACTGATCTCTGGCCTTGGGAATGGTGAGTGACCTTGACCTCCTTCAAACTTCACGGGAAAACAACAGGCTGACCAGCGATTCCATTGGGTGCTTGTTCAGGCTTAAATACTTCGACGATACCGGTGTACGTCTCTGAGACTGCGCGAAGCCATAGACGAGGCCGCATGGTCGCTGTTCAGCTCTCAATCGTGATCTTCGGCATTGTGTTTGCCTACTGGCTGGATTATGGGACCATTAACAATCTTGAGGGGGAGGTGAGTTCATAGTCAGTCGATGGATCCGTTCGACATATTGATTTTGATTCTTACCAGGTGGTCTGGCGCTTCCCTATTGCCTTTCAAATCGTTTTCGCTCTGATCACCATGGCCACAATGCCCTTCCTCCCCGAAACCCCGCGTTGGCTTTACAGTCATGACCGCAAGGAGGAAGCAGTCACTGTCCTCGCTAGACTGATGGATACGACGGAGGATGATGAACAGGTACAGTTCATCAAGAACGAAATGGAAGAGTCTGTCGAACTTGAACGACAACAAGGCTCCATCTCCCTGAAGGGCATCCTCAACGACAAGACAGAGCTGAAACCTATGAGGCGGTTGCTTTTGTGTTTCTTCATCCAGTTCTTTCAACAATTTAGCGGTGTCAACGCGGTCGTGTTTTTTGTGACCATCATCCTGGAGCAGAATGTTGGCCTGTCCAGCGACACCGCCAGTCTGGCCGCCGGGTTCATTCAGATGGGTCTTTGGATTGGAACGCTGCCGCCCATCCTGTAGGTCAAGGATGTCCCCAAGGCGGTCCTGAGCAGGATGCTGACAGCTCTTCTTCAGGTACATCGACACTTTTGGCCGCAGACCCACTTTGCTCATTGGATCGGCAGTTCAGCTTTTATCCCTGGTATTGTTCACAGTGGGAATTGCTCGTGATGGGGAAGGGTATTCCAACCTTGCGCTAGCCATGTTGGTTCTATTCCAAATCACGGTCGGGATGACCTGGTGCACTGTGCCATGGATTTATGCGCCCGAGATCACGCCTCTTCGAATCCGGCACATCGGCGCGGCGATTGGCCCCTTCTCTGAATGGCTTTGTACCTTTATCATTGTTCAGATCACGCCCACTGCTGTGGAACACACAGGCTGGAAAGTTTTCCTACTCTTCATCCTCCTACAGGGGTTGAGCATTCCATGGGTCTACTTTTTCGTTCCAGAGGTAAGAAAATTGGCTAATGATGACTGATGTATGGTCAAGACTGACAGGTCCTTAGACCGCCCGCAAGACGCTCGAGGAGATTGACTACATCTTCGTCAAAGGGGAGGCTCGTAATCGCCTGCAGGACCGGATGCACGAGCAGGTTCAGGGATTCGATCGACATAGTTCTTCGGAGAGGAAGGCAGTGGAGGAGACTGAGACGCTGGAGATGACCTCGACATAGGAGAGGTAGCTGGTGGTGGTAGCGGTCGCTCGCGCGAGAGCCCAGGAACCAAGTTAGTCAGCTCGGCTAACTTGCTTCGAATATATCTAGCCTACTATTGGCCACTCGCCTAAGCGGCCAAGCGGCCTCGGTTTGCCCATTCATACTAGAAGTCCATACTCGACTTTACATACCCTGGCTCAAACAATAAGCACCGTTCTTTTGTTTAATTTAAAGGCCCAAGATAGGACTTCGCAGCTTCCAGGCTTCGTGCCTTGGGTAAGCATGGAAGCCAAGCCCAATGTGGGTGCAATGGATTCCAGTGCCCAGGATAAAATCGTGCTAACTGCTTCGTCGATATCTCCCGCCCAACATCGTGGTGAAGCGCTGTCGCTGCTCACGGTCCCCGCGGAAGTCAGAGTCAGGATCTATAAGGCCTTGTCTTCTGAGCTCATACTCATTCCAGGATGGAGGGACCTCGGTCCCGGACCCCCTCAAGCGCTCATTCACCAGGCGAGACATCCACCGGCAGAGCTGGCCGATCTCCTGGCAAATCACCCTCTGATGGATATAGAAATGGGAAGCTTTGCTCCTGCACGCCCTCGGCAGCCTGCAAATCTCAATCTTCTCCTGGCCTGTCGCAAAATCTACGAAGAAGCTTATCCCGTGTTGCTTCGCTCCGCTACCTTCAGTCTAACCACCATTGAGGATCACATCCGAATCACACAGCCACGGTTTCTTCCGCTACTCGGTCGGATTCATAGACTCAGCGTGGGAAGCTCTCTACTGGCAGAATGGTCATCAACCCTCGTTCGACTCATCTTACCTTCAGTCTCGCAGTTCGAGATTCGCGACCTCAAGTCGCTGATTTCTCATGATCACATGCTCTCAGTGGATTCGGGGCTGTCGCAGGCTGAACCTCCAGAGCAGAACGATGCATCCGTGGAAAGCGCTCTGTTCCAGCAGTTGTTGTTGGGTATTGAAGAGGCCAGCATCCTTGCTGCCGTCTTTTCGCATTTCACGGTGGCGGCGGCCGTCTACAAGTCATTGGTATTGCATTTTGAAGCAGGTTGCCATTGGGGAAATATTGGCCCACACGACCATCCCGCGAACCATTGCGTATTTGCTTTTGGCCAGCGGCATCCGCCGGCTGAACATGTTGGCCTAACTACGCTGCCTCGAGCACACTGGGCAGAGACATGCTTTATTTTTCGTGAGAAGTTTTCGCTGGCAGATGAGACTCGGAACACTTTTTCTCCTTACGGCTTCGAGGATGAACTTTTGGCGGCAACCTAAGACCTGTCCGAAGGATACTCAAAAGATCCGTTCACTGCTTCGACCAAGGCAAAGATCGGCTTCATGACATTCGCGAATGTCAAGGTATTGTGACTGACTCAAGCAACCTCGCTAAGCATTCATGACTGAAGGAAAATGGAATGATATTGAGGAGAGCAGCGGAGACAATGACAATCGTCGACAAATTCGGCGGAAGGCGCCCCAACCCCAAGTATATCTGTGACGTGAGCCAGGATGACGGAACAGGAAAGTCAGATTGCAATCTGGATTGGACAAAGTCCTGTCGTTGTCGTCTACATATCTGAATTCGAGGGCGGAGATGCCTGGCTTGGAGACATCTCACGTCGCTGTAGACTCCGCTGTGCAATTAGCACCTCGGAGTGACGCAGGATCTCGTGAACTGGTTGGACATCTAGACGGCTGTTCTTACTGGTATCGACGACGGAAAATGGTTGTTATGCATCTTTTCAAGACGACGCAGTCTCGAGTAGACGAGGCGAGAGATCTGCCCTATTGACGACTGTTGTGCGTGAGAACGGTTGAGGGAGAAAGGATTATGCACCATGCGATGCAAATCCACATGTCCCGCGCGGGCAAGGCTCCCCACGGGGATTTTGACATTCAATCCCATTCGGCATGAAAATGACTGCCCGAAGCACCAGTCCTGGTGCCCAAAGTCAGAGAAATGAGGCACATAACCTCACCCTGCAATGTCAATCACTGCCTCAAACAGTAGTGGTAAGATAGCAGAGCCTCAGAATGCAGGCAGCAGGAGCACAGCCCTAATCGGCAGTGTCAGCCCCGAAACCGTGGGTGGCCTCATATGACTGCTCTGCTGCGGATAGAGATCCGAATTCACAGGCGATGGTTCTGGCACCGGTTGAGCTTCTATCGTCACGATTCGATAATCAAGCATCAACGCTGAACCTTGATGGACTCTAAGTTTTGTTCCACGCTTCTTCTCGGGAACATGACGACCATAAATTCCAAGAAGCATGCGTAGGACAAAAAATGGTATCAAAGTCCTGCATTTTCAGGGTCCAGTGACAACCGCGCTGCAGCATTTCTTTTCCGAGACCTCCGCTAGCCAATGCAGGAACAACCGGGCCAAAAGAGTAACACAATTCCGAGTCGGCACAAAGTTCTCATCATCATACTTACAATGCATTGCCCTCGAGTGCCTCAGTGGGGCGGAAAGAACGATCAATCACAAAACGCAGGACTGAACGAAGCGTATTGCCCCGAGTCCGGGAAGGATTACATGTACAGATAAGTATGTGTCTTGCGACGTGCGGCCGAACGTTGCTGACTGTGCCGGGGCCGGCTGCATAAGGCTCCAGGTTATGCACATGCGTAATCACTGTGCTGGCCATTACCGGAATTGTGAACATGGGTATTGCTCGTTCAGTTGTTTTGGTTGTTTGACTTTTCCTCCTGGAACCGTGGTGTCCTGGACTGCCTGTAGTCCATGTCCCTTCGTGCCGTGTGGCCCATGTTGACAACTGTAGTATCGTACAAAAATCGAAACTCGTGTGAATCATTCAATGCTGAAAGCGCTGCAAAGTATCCGCCCATAAAGTCGTAAAAACGTTCAATTTCCCCATAGGTTCTGCCAGCCAATCCTCTCGTAGACCACAATGGCCAGGCAACTGCCCACGACTGCTTCAACCGTGATCTTGCCTTCCTGTTCGTTCCTCCCGTCCTGTCTTGGCCCAGACACATGGTTGGAGAAGACTGTCAAGTTGCCCAGAACCTCATAATCTCTTCGCTGTTTATACACAGCCACAATATTCGCCTCTGAATCCTCGAGAATCAGGTTCCCGTGCACGACAGGGAATGTATCGTCCAGTGCTGATTTGGACAATAGGCTGTTCTTCTCCGAAGATGATGGCGAACGCCATTTGCGATTGCCGGGAACGAAGATGTACTCGCGTTTCAAACCTTTTCGAACGATAGAGTACTGAGAGCGAATGTTTGGGCCCGAATCGAAGTCCTGGGTGAGATTGTTGGAGAAGTCGTTCTGGTAATGCATATCAGGGGTTATGTTGTAGAGCGTCAGGGACACCCCGAAGTGTGTCACACCCTCCCACCCTCGATACTTGATCTTCGCAAGAGGGTAAGATTCCGGATCTCCGGCTCCGACTCTGGTGTGGGTGGAGTCGTGGTTGACAGTGATACCATCGTGCGTTGATGCCGGTGGGAGTCCAGTGATTTCGTCCGAATGGCTCCTCCGCGGCTCATTCGTCGGCTTTCGACTCCCAACACCTTGATCTCCTCCGCGAAAGAGCTCAAACGAAGGTGGCAGAACATATTTCTGCTTCCACCATTTCAACTCATTGGTGATGAAGACAGGTTTGTCAGAAGATAGATTGGATGAATATCCTGAATGGGCAATCCCAGCGTCGAGGTCCTTCACGCTGAAGTAGACGTTCTGCGGGAAAACCACTCCCAAGGGCGTGCTTTTGAGGATCTCGAATCGCCGGACGGGGCTGTCGAATCCCGTCGATCTGTCGCATTCGAACCCTCGTTGGTGCTCGTGCTGCTTGAACGTGACGAGCTCTCGCTGCTGTGGCTCGCTGACCGCTCGGTGAAGGAAGGTCGTGCGTGCCCTAGCCATAGGCAATCGTGCAGCGGATCTGGTTCGAATGTATTGGGTGGTGGTCTCGACGGGTCAGCTTTCGACTTGCCAGCCTTCTTGCTGAGCTTCTTCTCTTTGGGATGGCAAGGACAGCCTGCTGGATAGTAGATCTCGCGGAGAGTTATTGTCGTGAAACGTCTTCGGCCATTGACCACCACGTTAGTCTCTTCCTCAGGAAATAACGCATTGTACGGGGGAAGAAAGTCGGAGTCGGCCATGTTGACTGACGCCCGGGTAGGGACGAAGAGATTGTACCGGATGGTGCTTGGCTAGAAATCAAAGAGTTGAAAAAGAGAGGGATCCTGAGTATCCGGGGCTGACTGAGAGATATAATATGAACGTGATCAGGCACTGACCTATACAATAATGAAGATCCGCAATTATTACGGTATTATGGTGGATATCAGGATAGGGGGCCCGGTGTCTGGAGAGACTGGTTTCCGGAAGGCTGATGGTTGGCTGGTTTGCCCGGAAGCGGACGGAAGGCTGTGCACGCACTTCTGGGCCTCGCTGGGCAAGCCGCCCCAAGGATTCCACAAGACGCGAAAGCTGGAACGCTGATGTTGCTGATGTGGAGTGCTGCGTCAGCGTTGTCTGGTGTTCCTTGGCCCTCTTTTGGAAATGTGCGTGAGAAATTCGCACCACTCAGCCTGCCTGAAACCGCTACGTGTGTCACTTTACCGACGTTCTGGACTCGTCTCTGGCTCAGGTGTTGTCAAATCTGCGGTAAGGTTATGTAAGATGGACAACAATGAGACATGCATATAACAAAGCAATAAATAACTTTGCTTCAGGCTGGAAATCAAAAAGGGCCAATATATTCCTGGCCAGTTTTATATGTCGACTGGAAGGCCTGCAGAAACAGAATCTGCCTTACCCGCCGACACAGTCTGACTGTCCTATGTCACGAGAATTGCTCAAAGGCAAAGGCATGAGATACTCTGCAGCAGCTCTAAAAATATACTAGCACCTTTGGATATTCACAGTCTCGTGCTCGATCACTTGTGCTCTCATTCGTGAAAATCGACGTATCCGTATCTCGTAGAGGCATTTCGGGGCAGCTGGCTTGCCTAGACCCCGCCCAGCTGCCGAGGCCTGATGAAAAGTGCCAGGGCAGACTCGAAAATCGTTCAACCAATCAAACTGTGCGACCTCTTGCATAACAAGCAGCCTTGCCCAGACACCCAAGCCTTGTGTTGTCTTCGCGTGACCATCTGCGCCATGAGATCGGCAGGGTCTGCATGGCGAAACTCTTCGAAGTCATAGGCATCACAATGAACGCGTAGGCGGAAAGCGCGATTAATCGACAGCGCGCCGCGTTGAAAACTGGTCGATTGAGGTCTCCTCAGTTCTACATGGCTGTGACGACAATGGTTCGCGCAAAACTGATTTTGCACTGGCTGCGACACCTGGAAGAGAGCAAGAAAGCACTCACCTGAACATAAGGCCCATGCATGGCATGGTTGTGGACGCCCTGTTGGAGCGCTGTCGGCGGACAAGGAGAGAGCTCTTTCTTCGCAATTGAGTCTGTCCGAGTCGATTCCAGTTTAGTACTCTCGCACCAACAAAGATTCTCTGCCTTAGAAACGCGTGTACCGTCTCTTGGATAAGGAGTTCTTGACCTTTACTCCCTGGCGGAGGGGGATGCGTCAGAGCAGCTTGCAATACCTTCAACAGGAGCTGCAGCGCCGGAGGGGCGGGATAGGGCAAGTCTTTGCAAGTGAGATGCAGTAGAAGGGAGGTTCTCTCTCGAGTTCAGTCACGGTGTGGAACGCACTATTCTACCAGTGTTTTGGCTGGTTGTTCCAGCCCATTGTGGCGGATGTGATGACCGAAAGCAGTCCAGACGCATCTTCGTCAAGTCGGACCTGCGGCAGGTGCAAGCTGAGAATTATCGAGAAGAGATCAAGTTGGCGTGCAGTGGCAATCATAAGCCCGGAAGCCAGGAATTCTTGGAGCACCAGGAGCGCTGATAGAAGCGCCACGACCAAGAACGGCAGGTGTGCCGGAGCTTCGTCCTCAACCAATCATTGCAGGACCTTTCATGACAGCTCCAAAGCTCAATGTTCAACTTCTTGCATAGGTACGTCCCACGAAGATAGATCGATTCCAGGTGTGGCGGAGCACTGTTCTTCGCAGGATCGCGGATCAGATCTGATGCTTATTGAAGGCACCAGTCAGCACGCACTGATAATCACAAGGTGGCCGTAGTCATGTCTGCGACCTTGTTCCGCCGAGCACGGCGACTTCAGCTACCTCTACCTAGACAATCTGGAGTCACGCTTCATTCGTCCATCACTCAGCCTCGGAATGTCAATTTGATCGTCCGACGGCATGCGTCCACATCCGAAGGACCAAGATTCCCATCTCGCCTCCTCGATTTCCTCTACGGTTCCACCCTCTTCTTCGGCCTGGGCCTCATCTACTTCTATGTTACAGATACCCGAGCAAGTGCTCACCGCTACATCGTGATACCTGCTCTGAGACTTGTCTATCGAGATCCAGAAGATGCACACCACGCAGGTAATCATGTCCTTAAAGCACTCTGGGAATTTGGACTTCATCCGCGAGAACGAGGTGATCCCGATCAGAGAAAGGACCTCGAAGTCGAAGTGTTCGGGCAGCTCCTGCGAAACCCAATTGCAACTTCCGCAGGGATAGACAAGCAAGCTGATATACCTGATGCACTTTTCGAAATCGGCCCTTCCATCATCGAGATTGGAGGCACCACTCCAATGCCACAAGAAGGCAATGATAAGCCCCGAGTGTTTCGTTTGACCTCGCAGCAGGCTATGATCAACAGATACGGATTGAACTCCGAAGGCGCCGACTATGTTGCTATGCGACTGCGAAACAGGATCAGGAAGTTTGCACAGTCTCTGGGCCTAGGTCAGGACGAAATCGCGGAAAAGGCTGTGCTCGATGGCATCGCCGGCGTTCCACCTGGAAGCCTGACACCAGGAAAGTTACTGGCTGTCAACATTGCCAAGAACAAGTTCACCCCAGAAGGTGATGTCGAGGCTGTCACTAAAGACTATGTTTATTGTGTTGAGGCGCTGGGTGCTTATACCGACATTCTCGTTGTCAACGTCTCAAGTCCAAACACCCCGGGGCTCCGTTCTTTGCAAGAAGGTGACAAACTCAAGCAAATACTGAGCGGAGTGGTTGAAGCAGCCCATAAAATAGAACGACGGACAAGGCCATTCGTTATGGTGAAAGTCAGTCCGGACGAAGACTCAGATGAGCAGATTGCCGGAATCTGTGATGCTGTTTGGGCTAGCGGCGTGGATGGAGTTGTGGTGGGGAATACCACGAATCGGCGCCCTGAGCCCCTATCCCATCTCAGAGATCTTTCTGCCCTCGAGCAGCAGCACCTGCTGGAGCAAGGCGGCTTCTCGGGTCCTCATCTTTTCGAACGGGTTGTAGGTCTTGTGAAGAAGTACCGCAGACATCTAGCAGAGAAACTTCCATCGGTCGAGATCTCGGAGCCATCCACTACAGGGAAAGGAGCGCTAGAAGCGCAAGCAGATGCTACCAAGGCAGCACTCACACCGAGCAACTCTGAGGGCGATACTCCGGCAACAGGCTCGGACAAGGTCACGACATCTGTCGACAGCGGTGTTGTCCCCATCAATGGCATGGTTGAAGAGGGTGCTTCAGCCAAACAGCCACTGTTCAAACTCCCCACTGATCGCTTTTTCGACAAGTCACAAGAGGACAGAGAGAATCCACAAGTTGAGGAGGCTTTTGCACCCGACCCGAGCGTGCAGAATGCAGTCGAGAGACGACAGTTGAAGTCGATCCAAGAGGCAATAGATCGCCTTCCTCCCAAAGCACAGCGTGATGCCCTAGAGCGGCTTGAAGCTGCCCCACCGCGACTGGGTTTGACAGATCAGCCCAAGGCCATTTTTGCCACAGGTGGAATCACCAACGGCAGACAGGCGCTCGAAGTGCTGAACGCGGGCGCAAACGTGGCGATGGTCTACACGGCACTGGTATACGGAGGTATTGGCACCATTTCGCGGATCAAAGATGAGATGCGGGCGGAGATCAAGAAGCAGGACCGAGGGAAGCAGATTACTCAGAAGTAAAGAGTATCTTTGATGAAGTCATGATTGGTAGATTGGCCGTTGCAGTTCCAACGCGATCAACTTGATGTTTGTGCCGTTATGTTCGACCACCTCTACTGAAACGGGGTGAAATCCGGAATTGGCCAATATCCGAGCGCTTGCGACATTCACTTCGTCGATGTCCGCGCGTAAGACTTCGGGGACAAACTCAACCTCGGTGGCATCCTGCGAGCCTGAATCCGAATCATCAATAACGACCTCCCTCCGCGGCAACTCCCACCAAGCCTGAAGCCAGCGCCTGAATGCTTCGGTGGCATAGCCTTTGCCCCAATGTTCAACTCGGAACATGTAACCACATTCCGGTGGCTCCGTCTGATGACAACCCAGGGCGCCAGTGACTTTTCCAGGTTTCGAAAGCTCTTCGACGGCAAAGTTGAAGGTGGAGACACCATCTGGAGGTAGGGACCGATTCAACCAGATCTGTGTTGCCTCAAGATCACGATCAATTTTCCCAGTCGAGGTCCACTTCATCACCTCATATTGAGTGCGCAGGACATGAAAGTCTTCGAGGTCTGATTGCTGCATGGGCCGAATGAGTAGACGGGCAGTGGTCATGGTCGGCGCAAAGGCAGGGAATATGGGGCGTGTGGTTTTCTTCATGATGAGCACGAAACTTGGACCATGGAGCGACTGCAGTAGAAAACATAGATTTGGATAAGTAGTTTACATTTGGCAAAAAGTCAACACGACAGACGTTATCGAGGTTACATATGCGAGGTCTCTAGCATATGATATTCAAGCTTCAGGCACCATTAGGCAGCAAAAACCTCCAACCAATTGTTGAGCAAAGGTCGTATGCTGGTGTGGTAACAACACATCTGAGTAAAAAGCCGAGCACGTGACTAGCATCACGTGCCCTTTGTGCCAAGCCTTGACCACGTCCAATGGGAGGTCTTTTACCGATAAGCTTGCGATAAAGGTTCTTGGGACTGGAGACTTGACCGACCGAATTTTTTGTGCCGCCCGCATCTCATTCAAGTCAGCCGCGCCTCTTGGTCACGACCAGTTTTTACATCGCCCTCAGTGGCGCGCACCGGCAATATGAAGACCACTTGGAAAGACATCGCGCCAGTCCCAACGTCTCAAGAGTTCATTGACATCGTCTTGAGCAGGACGCAACGGGGGCTGCCCACTCAGATCAGAGCAGGCTTCAAAATCAGTAGAATCAGAGGTGGGATAATTCCCAGAAGCCGCTCACGGGCGAGGACGAGAAAGACACTTGCTGACCCTTCTCAGGCTTCTACACTCGAAAAGTCAAATTCACCTCAGAAACGTTCTGCGAAAAGCTACAAGCAATCCTCGATGGCTTCCCCCGGCTGCAAGACATCCATCCCTTCCACAAAGATCTCCTCAACACCTTGTACGATGCCGACCACTTCAAGATCGCGCTAGGCACTTTATCGACGGCGAAGCGGCTGATCGAGACCGTCTCGAGAGACTATGTTCGACTACTCAAATATGCGCAGTCACTATTCCAATCCAAGTCGCTCAAACGGGCTGCGTTGGGTCGGATGGCCACAATCTGCAAGAGACTGAAAGACCCGCTGGTCTATCTGGAACAAGTACGACAGCATCTTGGGCGTCTTCCCAGCATAGACCCCAATACTCGGACACTTCTGATCTGTGGATACCCCAACGTTGGAAAGTCCAGCTTCTTAAAATCCATCACCCGGGCCGATGTTGATGTCCAGCCCTACGCTTTCACCACCAAATCCCTCTTCGTCGGACACTTTGACTACAAGTATCTGAGATTTCAAGCCATCGATACCCCAGGTATCCTCGACCACCCGCTGGAGGAGATGAACACAATTGAAATGCAGTCCATTACAGCCATTGCGCATTTGAGATCGGCAATTCTGTACTTCATGGATCTGTCAGAACAGTGTGGCTATTCGATACAAGCCCAGATGGCGCTGTTCAGCTCAATCAAACCACTCTTTGCCAACAAGCTTGTTTTCATCGTGGTGAACAAGACCGACATGATGAAGCCTGAGGATTTGGAACCGGAGACACAGCAGCAATTGAAGGATCTGTTGTCCCAGAACTCCAATACAGAGTTGCTCCAGCTCTCGTGTGTGACTAGTGAAGGAGTGCAAGAGGTCAAGAATGCAGTGTGTGACCGACTGATCGCAGACCGTGTCGCCGCGAAGTTGAAGGCAGGACAAGCATCGCAAGCAGCCACTTCAGACGCTCCGACAGGCCGCCTTGGCGATCTGCTAGCAAGGATCCACGTGGCACGGCCTCTGGAAGGCTCGGTCAGCGAAACATACATCCCTGAGGCTGTCTTGAATGGTACTCACAAGAAGCACGACAAAGAGGATCCGGACAGGAAGAAACTTGCACGAGACGTCGAAGAAGAAAACGGAGGTGCTGGTGTCTACAACGTCAATCTGAGAGAATTCTACGACCTAGCAGATCCAGATTGGAACAACGATCGGGTGCCTGAGTTCTTCCGGGGCAGGAACATCGCCGATTATGTTGATCCAGAAATTGAGCAGAAGCTTGCGGATCTCGAGGCAGAGGAAGAAAAGCTCGAGGCCGAAGGCTACTACGATGAAAGTGAGAGCATGGAAGATGAAGATGATGCAGAACTCCGCATGAAGGCCAACCTCATTCGGAACAAGACCAAGCTGATGATGAACGAAGCGCGTATGAAGAAGAGTCTGAAGAACAAAGCTCAAATCCCGCGGGCAAAGAAGGCCAGGACTGTCGACCAGATGGAGAAGCATTTTACTTCGGTCGGGTTAGATGCCTCTGCGCCTGCTGATCGAGCCAGAGCACAGATTCGTAATGCCAAATCGGCATCGGAAGCTGGCGGGGACGAGATGGATATCGACACGCACTCTGCTAGACTTGCGAAGTCACTGTCGAGGACACCAAAGACGAACAGACTCACCGACGGGCTGGGCGTCAGGTCTACCGGCATCACCGACCCAGTGAAGCGAGAAAAGACAGCTCGCATGGCGAAACTGAGTCAGCGGAAGATGAATCGCATGGCCAGACAGGGCGAGGCCGATCGACATGAGACCGCTTCCCTGCCTGCGCATCTGCTCAAAGGCAAGAGGAAGCAGGGCACACATCGATCAAGGTGATTGTGTTGGTCCCCGCTCCACAGCTCATGACTTTATGTTAAAGCATCCTCTCGGCGTTGGCACAGATTTGTGGCTCGATCAACTATGGACTAGATAGTGACAAGGCCAGGGAATAGCTTTCCAAAAGACATTGCATCGCAAAGGCTTCATAGTAGTAGTAGACCGTGAGTTGCGCCTCTCAAAGATGTCACTATGCCATGAGATCCAGGATTTGCAGACATTGCATTAAGTTTCACTTCTCTTTCATCCTCAACCGGCATTGGTCGGCCCCCTGTAGACTGCATGATCACAGCCTTGTTCCAATTCATGTGAGGTGAAATACTAATCATTGCTCAATGACTTCAGCAAGTGTAGCATTGCATCTATCCGCGGCAAAACCATGCCAATCGCACGTCTGGTACCTCAGCTTGGCCAGACATTTGGTGCGTAGCTTTCAAAGCAGGCACTGTTACCTCGGCCACTGTTCCGCGTGTATTTCTGTACGCGATTGTGGTCATGAAGGCGAGATACCACGACGCTTATGAATACGCTGCTCTGCGACAGTGACTCAATGTGCATAAAAATGAGCGCTTGCGTTGTTCGTGAATATCAATCTGCTCGCCCGTAGTTTTTGTCATCACGGTTGAAACACGAATTGGAATCGGCGTACGATCAATGCCGAGTGGATGCTTCTCCCCTCAAATTAGCTTTTGTTTCCTCTTCCCTCACCTCCTCTCATGCATTCTAAGCTTTTTTGCTCATCTTTTCTCAATCGCTTCCACTGCTGTCAGGTCAGCATTGGATGCTCGGGTGAATAGAAACGCCGTTTTGAACGCCGTGCTCAACACCAGCCCTGCATCTGCTTGTACGACCCTCTGATGCACCAATCAACAACTTGTTGCGTTGATTCGCAGCTTGGCGACAGATGGTCTGCTCAATTATTAAGCCTTCTTGTGGGCATGAATCTCATTAGGACAATAGTGGGCCCGACCTGCTGAGTCCAACCCGCCATTGCGTGATGTATGACAGTTTTTGGCATATAAGAAGGCACGGAGACATGCTAAACAAGGAGTACGACTCATTTTCCCGTCACTTCAGCTAACAACCTCAAAAACTCTCGTATCAGACCCTGACCTCAAACGTCATCGCACCGGCTTCCCTTAGCTCCTAGCAGCGATCGCTTCTTGAAAACTATAGACAAAGCACCACGATGGCTGCAAAGACTCATAAAGCCTTGTTGGTCACTGAGATTGGCAAGCCACTCACACTCACCACAGAGAGGGCTACCCCACAACCTGCCGAGGGTCAGGTCCTCATTCGCGTGACGATCGCCGGACCGAACCCTCATGATCACAAGGCTCGCGATAACGGCCTCTTCATTGCACAGGCCCTCCCTGCTGTACTCACCAACGACGTTGTCGGCGAAGTCATCTCCCTCGGCCCCAACACAGACAAGTACACCGTCGGCGACCACATCGTTGGGCAGGCAACCTTCGACCAGAAGTTCACGCAGACCGGACTCCAGGAGTATGCTGTTGTCGACGTCGATTTCTCTGCCAAGATCCCCGAGGGCTTCACCGACGATGATGGTGCCACACTGCCTACCAACGTTATCGCTCCTCTAGTCGCCTTGTTTGACGCAAGTGCTCTCGATATCCCGGCTCCTTGGACTGAAGAAGCCAAAACTTTCGACTATCAAGGTGCAACGGTTCTTGTTTTGGGTGGAGGCAGCAACTGCGGTAGATTTGGTGTCCAACTTGCCGCAATTGCAGGAATCGGCCGGATCGTTGTGGTGGGTGGTGATGAAGCTGAGCTCAAGTCATATGGCGCAACCGATGTTATTGATCGCCACGGCTCACCGGATGAAGTCGCAAAGCGCATCCGGGACGTGGTGGGAGACGATCTGATATATGCTTACGATGCGATCAACCCGCCGGCCACGCAGATCCTCGGCGTCAATGCGCTCTCATCAACCAAGAAGGGCAAATTGGCCCGCCTCCTGCCCACCGGGCAACTGGACGAGTCCAAGGTGCATACCAAAAAGGGAGGTTTTGAGGTGAAGAATGTGTTTGGCAGCTCGCAGGTCAAACCTGTGTTGTCCAAGCCGTTCTGGGATCGTGTACCGCAATATCTGAAGGATAAGAAGCTGATACCTACAGCTTATGAGGTGGTGAGCTTGAACGACTGGGACGCCAATAAGGTCAACGAGGTCTTGGATCGGTATCGAGACGGAAAGAGGGTTGTGAAGACCCATTTCCATCTCTAGAGAGTCTGGCCGACAACAGAAGACGCCGTACGGCTCGAATGTGTAAGCTATGCAGTACTGAGTTGTCGCTGTCACGGTTTGTCACTGGGTCCATTTACTACAGCTGTCACGTGTTCCCGACTGTTTATTCTTGTTCCGTTCTATAACATTCACTTTACACATACACATACTGCCACACCCTCCGCCTTCTTTCACGTGATGAGTCACGTCGATAGCGATGCTGCTCCGCTATGATGTCGCCAAGCTGTGTACGTTGATCCTTTGTCAACTACAATGTGGGCTTCTTCAGAACTGCGAGACGAAGACTTGTTACGAATCTTGGAAAGCAACAACCTCCAAGCTGGGCACCTCGCCTGAAGATGGACGTTCCAATGATGCCACGCCTGCGGGCTACACTGATAGCTCAAGGGTTTCGACCAGAGGAGTTCGACGTAAGTTTGCCTTAAAACATTTGGCGGCTAACCTGGAGTTCCCCATCCCTCCAGTCTTCCCACCGATAGGTTCGAGAACTAACAACGATATAGATGGACAAAACGATGAAGGCCATCGAGGCTTCTGTCCTGGCGATCGCAACCAAAATGCCAAAGGTGGTGGAGACTCTAGACAGCATCCAAGAAGACTTCAGACGAATGGTCTTCGCCAGCTTTCAGTCGCCCCAGTCCGAGCCCTACTTCAAGAACAAGTATTACACCTACATCGAAGACATGATGATCGACAACAACCTCAAGAACCCTCCTCAACTTGTAAGTTCGCCTTGAAGTCACATGCGACCAGACATAGACCTGTCGCCAACCTCTCTTTGTTGAAAACCCGAAATGCTGATACCAATTTTTTTATGAACCACAGACACCTTTCAAGCTGTACTTGTGGACACTAAAGTACGAATCGAAGCAAAAGCTCGGCACCCTCGAAGGAAATGACGCTCATGGACCTTTGCCACTCGGTTGGAAAGCCTGGATCACGATCGCGCTGGCCAGCGTCATTGTTTTGCAACAATTCCAAGTGAAGGGCCAGAAGGATAAGCTGCTGAGACATGTGGAGGAGATGTTCACCGTGTACGACGCGCCGTACGTAATCTCGAAGGTACCAGGCACGGCGATGCAGATTGCGTGGCAAGCCACCTACGAGCGAGTCCGCGACTTCAATCGGAGGTTGGGTTTCATGGCCGTCAAATACCACACTGTGATGGGCGTCGAACCGCGAAACAATCGAAATGGAAATCCGCCAAAGACCATCTACGAGATCTTGAGGGAGCAGATCAACACGATGTATCCGAACATCGAGCTGACCAACTTCGCGATTGAGGAAAACCTCGGCCCGGCGCCACTCGACGGTACTTACAATGGGTCCGAGCTGCGAGGCGATCTCAGATGGTTGCTCCAGCGAACTCTACAGACCGGATACGGCCCGACCTCAGAATAGCGCGAAAGAGCGTGCAGATTGTGCTTGATCGCAGAAGCGAGAAGAAATCACTGATCAAGATGGGCGGAAGAGCACGCAGATTGTGCTTGGTCGTCGGATTGAGAAGCATGGAGCGCGACCAGCACTACGGATCACGGGACACGGATCACTCACGCAGCAGGCGATGAACAAAGCTGGAGTCAACCAGGAAGTGAACACAAAGCGCTTCGTCGAAGACCATCGACCGGCTTGCTTTGTCCACCTCCTCGAAATGAAGCCGACAAACCACCTGTTCCTACTTCAATGTTTCCTTCACCCTAGAGTTACCTTCTTTGTCTGACCTCTTGCCTTTGTCCGAGGACTTTGCCTCCCCTTCAGTGCTTTCATTCTTCGTCGAGAGCCCTTGTCTTCCGTCAACACCCTGTCTCCGGTCAGTACATATAGCACAGCCGATTGCACTGTCTCAGCCCTCATCCATCTTCTCACTGTATTTACATCAGATGGACTCGAAACTTGAACACTCAGCCAAGATGTCTATGCAGCAATCAGCCCCTGAATCCGCAAAGAAAGACCGCAATCGACGATGGAACAAGTTGAAAACATGGCTTGGCAGGGTATCGTCGACCTCAAAGTCAGACTCTTCGCTTGAGTCGCCATCAATCCATTCTCCATGGTTGCCCCAAGTGCGTAGGTATCCCATTCGCGATCCCGTTGACCCACTGTGCAACTTCCCCCTTTTCAGGCTGCTCGAAAGACTGCGCTACATCATCTTGTCAATTGAGATGGAGGATAACGAACGTCGAACTGCACTGGTAGAAGAGTTCAGCGGCGGAGGGAAGGAAAAGAAGCACTGGGTCGACTTCGACATGTACACCTGGATCTTACAAGAAGAGAAGAACAACCGTCCGGTTCCGAAGAGCTGGAGAATTTTCTATGCTGCTTCATTGGCCGGATTTCTAGTCAAGGAGCGCCGGGACATATGCGCCAAAATAGACGAGGTTGGAACGTACCCGGAGAGAAGATCGCACCTGCGCTTGGCCAAGGAAGACCAATTCGCATGGAAGAGGATGGGCTGGAGGGAAGACGAAACGCGCTTCGATATTGACCTTCACAACAATCTGCTCAAAACCATGTCGAGTGAACTTGCGGACGCCCTGGGGACATGCAGCGAAGATGAAAGTGACGAGAACAAGACTGGCGTCGCTCCAATATCGATCGTGGAGATGCTGAGGCAAGACCTCATCGAGGCCGATCCTGACTTGGACTTTCCTGACCTTGCTGTTCCGGAAGGCCTGCTAGACCGAGATACAGATGCAGAACAACAGGTGCAAAATGCGCCATAGAGATTGCCATGGCCGATAGGGCGGTGGCAGGAATTTGAAAACAGAGGGGGAGGGTGAGTGGTTTCTGACTGCGCTGACTTCCTCCCTTGCTCTTACCAAATCACTGTTTTTCTTGAAACCTTCTCTCATCATTAATTGAACTAACATTTTACTTGTCAAGCACTATGTCTCTACCAGCCACGGAAGTAGACACCGCGCCGTCCTTCGAAGAGTTGAGCGTTCTCATCGACGGTGCCCAGCCAACCGCCGACATGACTCGAATGAGACAACTCGAGACTGAGCTTGAAGATTTCCTTGTCACTCTTATGCGACGTACTACCACGGAGGTCAACGACGCCAACAACCAAATCTCCCACGGCATATTAAACGCAGACCTACCAGTGGAGCCGCCGGATCTACAAAGGCTCTCTCAGCGATTCTGTCACTGGGACGCTTTCGAGGTGTACCGATCTGCTATAATCTACGATTTGCAACACGAAGGCCCCAATCCAGTACCAAGCTGGAGAAGCTATCTTGCGGGCATTCTCTACAATTGTCTTCGCATTCACAGTCTTTACATACAGGTCAACTTAGCAAATCTCAAATTGATGGTGGCCGACACTCCACAATTGCAGCCAAGACGAGGTCGTCCTACGCCGCTGCAGAAAGCATTACTACGAGACATGCCCAAAGGGTGTCGGAGGAAGATCGAAGAGCTGCATCAGATGATGGAGAACATGTCACTTGAACTTCACGTCGCGAAGGAGAGGAAGATAGGAGAAAGCACGATTGATGTTGTTGCACGAATCGACAAGCGGAAGTCCATCACTACGATACTGATAGAGGACATCAACAAGGCTGATGCAGACTTGAAGCTCGTGGAACTTGTTGTGCCAGAGGAGCTCTATCCATAATCTATCCACGAGATCCTGGTTCAAGGTTGATCACACTGCTCTGAATGTCAGTGAGGGGGGTGCGACCATCATCATCAACCTAGAAGCTACGGATTGTGAATAACTCTTGTCGTAACAGTAAGGACAACTTTACGACACTTAGTCAATGATTGCTGACTTCTGGCTCTGAAAGACGGACATGACTCAACCAAGAACTCAACTCTCAACACCAGTCTGTCAAACACCTGCCAGGCAACGCCCACAACGATACATCCTTGCTGATATGATAGATCATAAACACTCGATACTCCACACCTCCGGCTTCAAGGCCGTCTAGAGCACATCTCCCTACGCCCTCTTCATCATCCTACAATCTTCGTCTTCTCCTCGAGCAGCCTCGGCATCCTCTCTAAGCTCCTCACTCCCAGCTTAAGTACTACTTCGCACACACCGAACCTCCTTACCACCGCGCGAGGTGACTACGAAGCTGTAGAAAAGTATGCAGGAAGATGATTTAGATCCCAATACGAGTTCAAATGCAGATGATAGACAAGCAACAGATGATGAAATTGAGGTCCCGCCTTATCTTTACTGGCTGGAGTGGCTGAATGAAGAGATTCAGCGCTTTAAGACCCTCGCCCTTGCCGATCTTGAACTGGAGATAAGAGGCTTGGAGGTAAATCGAAAGCCACAAGCCGCATTCTTCAGAAAGAACTTTGCGGAGAGGGTGGACACCTACAGTGCTCTCGGGCGCCGTATCAAAGAGAACCTACCGTTAGACCAGGTCTGGATACTGTTCGACGAACTTCAGTGGACCCTTGCGTATGACCGTCAACAATCCCCTGGAGGCTTCGATGTGGCAGATCCCAAGCCGCTTCCGCCAAGCTGGAAACCTTGTGTCGCACTCAATCTTTACAACGCCCTTCTCAGAGAGCGTTGTCACTTGGAGCGGTCTCTTCGCAAGGACGAATCGAGAGTACGGCAGCATCCTGATATCAACAAACGGCAGCTTCTACATCCAGCAGATCTCATAGAGCTAAGAGAGGAATTAAAGATTACACAGAGTCATATGTGCACCTTTTTCCAAGTGATGGACAACATGGAATTGGAAGTAGCCGCAGCGAGGAACAGGGATGGCGCGCAGGCCCATGGAAAAGATGCGCCACAAGATCCTATCTGCAAGGTTTTGAAAGAAGAGATCAATAAGAAATACCCAGTACTGGAGATTCCCAACGTTGGTGCATCGCTGACACCAAAGGACGATGAGGGAGATGACAGCATAGAATCTGGATGAGCGAGAAGGCGCGATGATTATATCTGACCTTAATGATCACAGACACTGGAAAGATTCCTGACGTGCGCTTGCTCGTTTCTTGTGTCTGTCTGTGCAACTGTCAATTCACAACATTGGCGTAATGGCCAGACTTGTGTCCGCCTGAATCCAACGATCTTTCCTTCTTGTCACCACTGCATGTGATACGCAGTTAGATGGAAAGCGCTACCTCGAGCTATGACTGCAGGTGCCTGGACCTCCACCAGGGCAGTCAATGACTTGCTTCGACCCAAGGCAGTTGCCACCCAAGTCCAAATGCTTCATTCGCCTCTTCAATCCACAAGTCTCTTAAACTTCTTGACTTGTTCACTAACTCTCGGCACACCCAAAAAGGGTCTCTCAACAGAGATTTCCTACTCCTATCATACTCCACTGTCCGACCAATCTTATTGTCCTTGGCAACTCTTAATTCCAACTTCGTCATGTCAACTGCGGACCCTCAGCCACCACAATGCGTCGGCCACAACTACGTGACAATCGACCTGATACCCATGGATCTTAACATGACCACCTCGCTGTTGCAAGACGCAATCGCAGAAATCCGCAAGATGATCGCCAACCTCAAGTCCCACGACCGTCTGGAAGCCGATGAGTCAGGCAGCGAACCACCCAGCAAGAAACGCAAGGCCAAGAAAGGGAAGCAATCGATTGGGATCCGTGAGCAAGTCAGCGAGGTACTGAACAAAATCACCCACACGGAGGACTGGTCAGGTCAGCGCAGCATACAGAGCCTGATCCGTGAACACGGCAAAGAATGGGCTCGGAAGTGGGGACATCCAAACGGTGTGATGCATGATATGCTCCGCGTCTATCCAGAATGCCGATATGAGATCACCCGAGACCGAAGCAAACATGACACTGTCTTCAATTCGATCGACACTTTTCGCAGTGTAAGCAGCACGCTTCGCAACGAGGGACAGAAAGCCGCCACTCGCCAGGCTGCCAAAGAAGCTGAGAAGACAGCGAAGGCAAAGAATCCCTCTTGATACAAGTGCAGCAAAGAGGGCCGGCTAGCAATGCAACATGGAGATGAACAACAAGGCCTAGTCCTCGACACCTTTGTATCATCACGTAGAGGCATCAAGGACCGCAAGAATCGGGGTGAACGTTGTTGAGCGTTGTCATTCTCATACCGTTATAGGCTTTTAGGCAGGGCAGTTCATCACGAAACAAATATCGCTGAACGAGCAAATATTGGACGGATTGTAAGATCAGCAAACTCGGTTCTTTCTATCATCAGTTACTATTCACGGTGGCCTCAGTGAGCTCTAAATCACCAACCACTTTGTGGTGCTTCACCAAGTCCTGCAGTTTCCCGAACCTTCACATGATCTGTAGCCTTCTCTCATCTTCATTTTCTCTGCCTCAGAACTTCCTTCCCTCTCTTCTTTGACTTCCTTCAGCGTCCTCTGCACCGTGACTGAAGCCTTCTCACTTTCGTCAAAGACCGTTACCAAGCTCTTCGTATAAGCATCCTGTTCTCTGGTACGGCATCTTCTAATGGACAGATCCAGGCCAACCGAAGCCGACTGCTACACCATGGCGGACCGCGCTGAGGCTCAGATACGTAAGCTGGAAGGCACGATTGAGAAGCCCCAATACGACGACAATGAGCAGAATCTCAGCGAGGGACAAGAAAACGGCCTTTCAGAAAAAGAACACCAAAGAATAAGGGACTGGATTCGCAAGACAACCCAAAAGCTCCGCCTCGTCAACCATAAGCCGAACGATTCGCTAATCATGAGTCTACACCAACGTCTTCTGTACCTCAAGACCTTGCAAACAGAAAATGATGTTTCCTCGAACATCGGCGAACTTGGGTCTTGCACGCCTCATCCGAAAATCGCCCAGCTTGAGGAGGAATACGAACAACGAGCTAGGAAACTGGAGCATGCAGACAAGGTAGTGTCAGATTGGACAAGATGCGTCGAGTATTTGGAGTATCTTGCAAAGACAAAGGCTGGGAGACAAGCCATCAAAGAGCTCGGAGTAGAAAACCTCGTGGATGATATCGAAAAACACCAAGCCGAGCGTCAAGTGTCCATGAGCCTGAGGAGATCACTCTATGAGGCCCTCGGCATGATAATCACCGAGAGGAAGAGAATCACTTCTGGACAACCTGCCACGATCACAGGCGAAAAGCTTGCGAATAAAGGAACCTCCAAGCTCATTGAAGCTAGCACAAAGGACGAAGAAGGAGCTGCGGATGACACGGCTACCACGACTGCGAAGACCTGCGAGGTCAACTACCAGGACAAGCTTGAAGCTATGAGCGCCGTGGAAGCAGAGACAAGCAGCGAGATCCCGGACATTACTGAGGATGACTGGGTTGTTGTTTACTCTTCAAAGGACCAGGACTGATCCACCGGATCATGTATCACAAACGGGCAAAGAAGCAACAGCGACGGGGTGAAGATCATTGTTGGAAACTTAACACCCGTTACTTCAGCCATCAGAGCGTTCAATATCAAGTCGCAGTGGCTTGGACACGACTTGCAGTCCAGCAGCACCGTAGCAACTGCCTGACCCATGAATTGACATTCACATTCAACTGACTTTGTTCTATCACTGCAATCGTGTTCCATCAGTCCCGTAATTTTCTCACACACTCCCCTTTGCCAATCTCAGTATCTCGTCACCTACACTCAACCATCTCTCTCATCCACCTCCAACTCTCAGTTCTGCAACTGACTTCTCCCTTACTTGAAGCTTACAACTGGCCGTAATAAGAACTCTTTCGACCTCAAGATGCCTCGTCACCGCGGCAGTCGCGGCCGCCACGTCAACGTCAGCATGTCCATCGCAGTCCGCAACTCCCAAGACCCGCACAGCCTCGACAAACTCGCAACCCAATTCATGGACCCCTTACGAAACTACGCGTGGGTATCCGGCGTCGACCCGCTCAACAAGACCGGCGACCCATACGTTTGGATCCGCGAAGTCTCCGCCATGATGCATAACCACCAAATGGCCACCGCGGGCGTGGACCTTGACGACGAGATCGCCTTCTGGGTCAAATGGCACAGAGAGTACCTCGCCGAGCTGAAGGACATGCATGAACTTCCCGAGCCGGTCGATGAGATGGGAAGACATCCGCCGATTCATGTTCTGAAAGAGGGTGAGATGTGGTGGGATTTGATGGCGAAGTCGGGAGAGGCCGGAAAAGCGTCGTTCACCATGATTGGGGAGAGGTTGAAGGCTTTGCAAGAGAGCGAGACTGGCGGGAATCAGATCGAGCTCATGGCGCTAATGAGTAAAGTGCTGCTGCAGTCTCTTGCTTCGGGGGCGGCTGCGAGACAGGCGAGACGGATGAAGGGTCTTTACGGCAGATGCATCAATGAGCGGGAGAGGATTGCAGCTGAGATCGGTGGAGAGGAAGAAGCCAAGGCGAAAACCGAACCGAAGAAGGCTAGGAAGACGAAGCCCGCGGATATGTTGGCGTTGATCAACTCTACTATCAAGAGACTCGAAGGCACCTCGATCTGACGGTCGCCAGACGAGAGACATATCACAGTCATTGGAGCGCTGCTGCATTATGCCGAGCTGGACCAGCTGCCGGAACCAGGGAGCAACTCATGCAGGGGGCGCTTGGATAAGCAACCGCGCTGGCCACTTCAAAGCTGGACATATCACTAGCTGAACCGATAACCATGAGCTCAGAAACCCTCTTGCCACTCAACAATCCACGCCTTTGTCTTGTGGAGTTGTTTATGCTTGCCATGCTCTAACTATGTTGCTTCTTGCATGGTCTCAGCAGCAAAGACATGCTATAACAAAGCCCGAAGACTAAATATGCCGTCCTGCTCAATGATACCAAAGAGGATCTGGACGGATACTTGTTTGCTCGCCGACCAGGACCAAACTCCTTAGAGTTCTAGGGGGCGGCGGTCTATATGAAGTGCCTGTCGCTTTCTCTGTCTCTCAATCCGTAAGCATGACCTTCCTCCCTCGCTCCAAGTAATATATATCTATATCGACAAAGAGCTCAAGAATTGAACGATGTTGCTGCCTGCCGTTCTGTGAATGTCGACGTCGCTGTCGGGTCTCTTTCGTTCGCCATGTCGTGTCTTTTTAGCCCGTGAAAAGCGCGGCCGCGCTCTCGAGGTGAGCAGCGACACATTAACAAGCCGCTGCCTCTCATTTTGCAAAACTGGTGTTATGATCACGGACCCGCGTCGACATTGTGTCTCTGCTTCTTACCGCGACATCTTCTTTTCCTCATCAAGCAAACGATCTTCTTCTCGCACCGCGGCAACGAAGACCACACCATGGCGGAAGTACACAATCCTTCTCAGACAAACGATGTCAGAAACAACCAAACACCGCCCCAAGTTCTCTCAACCCCAAATCAGCCCGTACTCGTGCTCCGTCCACCCAACACAGAGCCGATCATTCTCACTCCACAACTCAAGGCCCAGATCCGAAAACAGGCGAAGACAAGGCTCAGCCCCCTTGGGCAGGAGTTTAGAATCATTAACTCAATCAAAAACCTGAACAAATTGCGAGAGGACGCTGCCGAACTCCAAGAAGTCGCCAATGCCATGAATCTCGTCGTCTGGTACCCGGCCGGGATGCCTGTCGACTTACTGTCGAAGGTGTACTGGATCCAATTCCATGCGGTGCAAAAAGGGATAAAAGATCACACCGAAGAGACCAAATTCGTGTCGAACTTATTCAACGCTGCCGAAGTCAAAGGCTTGGAATCAAGGGCAGCTGCAGAGTTATGGACCAGGCAATTCTATGCCACCGCGAGTTCTTTGGAAAAAAGCGCATGGAGGAAACTCGAGAAGCTCACGGCGGCATTCTTCAGGGCACACAACGGTCTCAACGAGGTCCACAGCATCTTGGATGATGCAATCGTGGCTTACGACAAGGTGAAGGCGTTTGTTGCGGCCGGTGATGACGAGCTTGGTGGGAGGCGTGGCGGAGAGGTCGAGACGGAAGCGGCATGGCGACATCGACACGAGAACAATGCTGAACTAGAACTGGTATTTTGGTGATTCGAAGCGGAAGTGGGATCTTGGCAACGGCAGTGTTGGGCTTGTGAGACAGGAGCGGTGATGACAAGGCAGACAGTTCTAGCTTTGCGTCGTAGTGGAACGACTAGGAGGAAATGACTTTTGAGAGTGCTGCTCCTGGACTAAGTACAAGGTTGCAGATTGAGCTGGAACACACATCAAGCTGGAACACACATCGAGCTGGAACATACATCGAGCTGGAACACACATCGAGCTGGAACACACATCGAGCTGGAACACATTGAGCTAGAACACACATCGAGCTGGAACACAATGATCTAGAACACATTGAGCTGGACCAAAGACGCTGGAGATATCTCGATCATTCGTGGTCTCATGCTGACGTACTACTGCTTGAGGCGAAATGTGAAACCGAGAGAGTTGCTGTTGCTCCTGGAGTGATTTCTCTCCTTCTGATTAATCAAAAGCCGTCGTCATTCCTGCCCATCTGCCCATACTAAGTAGCGTCCGGCACGCTTCGCTCAATTTTGAGCAGTCCAAGTCCTGTAGACTAGATTGACCATTTACTACCTCGGCGTGATACAATTAAAGGTCACTGCTCTTTCGAGGCAGCCTAGTAATTTACAGCGACGTGTTCGACAAGAAGGCAGCGATCCTGCTCGCCGCAACAAGCCTCAGCCTCAACTGCCGTAGCGCGAAGTCTCTTAAGTCTTCCAAATCCGACCGCTGTCTTGTATCTTGCTCAACATCCTCCGGAATCACAAAACAGACCCCCACAAGGCAAAGATCTATAGTTCACCTACAGCGCAGCTGCTTACAGCAAATCATCCATTGGTGAGCCGAAGTCAAGACACCAGGCGATCCAGCCTCGGAACCAAGGACATGGAACCAGTTGCGAGACAAGAACAGACCGGTGAATCGGAACAATCTTCGGAAGAACACAAGACACACGATTTGAGTTTCTCTACGAACGCGACCAATGGCGAAATCACCGGAAAAGGGGAGCTTACAGAACGCCAGCAAATGATCTTGAAAGACCTGAAAGCCGTCCTTGCAGCTGCACAACCTGACACTGCGCTCCTTGCCACTGTTCTGGAGAATTGCCAAGACGCCAGGAAACTGTTTGAAAGTGGTACAAAGCTCGTTCTACCGAATCCCGGAGCCCCGACGGCCGACGTCGCGACACGATTTCAATTATCTAGCACGATCTCGAACTGTCTCAGCAGGACGATAACTGATTTAACAGTTCAAGTGCTTGAGACCGACATTTCTCTTGCGCGGCTTGCTAATTTCACGGCTGGCATTGCACCACGTGAGATGGCTGAACTTCTATACAAGGATCCAGCAGGACCTGTGTGCGCATACCTGGAGCTTTCAGAGACCCTGATTGGGCTGCGCGAAGTCTTACATGAGGAGGCTTTAAAGATCGGTACGATTTTGGCAAACACGACCGAGTATATCAACTTTCAAGAAGCATTGAGGGGACAATTCGCGCCGGGAGCAGGAGCTGGAGCGGACCGAGAAGGGGACTTGTAGGGAAATCCCAAAAGTGCTCATGGGTTCTGGGAAACCTGGAGCTGAGTCGAGCATTCAAGATTGATGGAGATGCTCTAGAAGTTCCAAAACGCACTCAGACTCGGGGTGCTGAGGAGCTGCACAAGACACGGGCGAGAACGAACTGGAAAGCACAAAGTGCAATATGGCATGATTTCATGTTACGGTCTTCATTGGGAGGTTCATTGCGAAGTTATCTGTGCGAAAAGTGAACTTTCTGTAATTCGATCACGAAATTCGACGGCCGGGTGGCAGCAAAGGCCATTGACAGTATGATAGCTGTGGGGATCAAATATCTTGCTTTCGGCCTAGACTTAAACGTGTATTGAGATCAATTAGTACCCATTGACTGCTTCTAGCAGCTCGTGGACTCAAGGCAGGTGGCCTGTGCAAATTTGAACCGCGGCTGATGATCTCGAGTCCTTGGCATATCCCTGCCAAGACTCAGCCTTGCCACTGCCTCACCCATGACGATCTTCAGGCGCCGACTGCCTCTCATCCCTGTCCAGGTCACTGTTCGTATCTGTCAACAAAGATGCGACCGCAGCTAACTCATTCTAACTAACTGGAGAACACACACTGCCCCAACCTGAAGTTGTTCCAAGCCACGTTGGGTGGTAATTCGCATCCTTGGCTGGCGCTCGACCAGTCTGGTAAAAGAAGCACTACACACTGAGCACATTCATTGGACCCTCGTGTACTGTCAATCCCAGTCACTCCGATACCATCCATAGCCTCGCCGAGACACACCCTACCGCGCCGCCATCTTGCGCCGTCCTGCGCTTGAAACCTGCAGGAGCGGAGATGGCAAGCTCTACCGACTCAGACAGCTCATCCGATTCAGACGACTTCGTGGAGAGTTCATGGCATAACCATCCAGATCGTCATGTCGGGTCAAGTTTCATTATGGCACGCATTGGCGTCAGATCAACTAGCATATATGCACAGCCTCCGCTTGATCAGGCATCGGAGATCGATGGACGTCGTGCGACTCCCGGTTTCTTAACTGGAGCCAATCATACTCAGCTGGACGGACCTGTCAAAACAGAAACGCCAGCAGCAGACGCACTAGACAAAAACAACGAACCCGCTACTTTACGAGCTTACAGAAGCGCAGTTGACGACATGCTCTTATTAGCAGCAGAGGCTCTGTCTCTGGTTCCCGAAGTTCAAGGCGTTCAAAGCAGGCTTCGAGATGCTATGCAATTGGCCCGATCACGTACATTCCATCCAGCTACCTCCGAAACCACCCGCCACTTGAGATTGGCCCGAGCTATGACAGAAATTCATGAAGACATGATACAATTCCTGGACAAAAAGACAACTCTTAGCAGCAAGTGGGCTAGGTGTCATGGTACGATCGCTAGGATAACCGATACAGAATTGAATGAAATCATGGAAGGTGCCTATTCTAGCAGCTACCAAGAGATGCGTCAAACATTCGAACAATGCTCTACTGTATGGGAGATATTGGAAAGTGAGACGGACGCGCTGCACGCTACCTATGCTGATATGTCCGAGTACCTGGCATTCGTTGTGGCTCGGTGCCGGGCCATTGTGGAGGAGCCGGCCAGAGGTGCTTCGGGGACTGAAGAGTGAGAGTCCAGCAGGGGTGGTGGCTCTCTCGCTATGGTTAGAGGGTCTTTCTGTGCCTTCAAGATCCTCTCTCAGATCGAACGACTCTTTGACATGGGATATTGGCGTCTGCAGAAGCCATGGAATTTGGTCATAGGGGCAATAGGTCAAATCGTGTTGGGCCACATGTCGACAGGAAGCTGGAGGGCATGATATTCTCAGGTCAGGGGGCCACGATCAAAGCTAGTAGGCACTCATGTACAAATTGTGGGCTGTCGGGCATTGAAGAATCACAGAGGTGAAAGCACGGATCTGGAAGATGTTGAATAGCAAACAAGGAAGCAAATTCACTGTTAGTGGAATGATACTTCACCTTGGGATGTTCTATAAGATCCTACGCGCATCCTTTTTCTCATCCAAAGCCTCTTTCAAGCTCTATGTGCAACACCACCTCCCTACACCTCTCAGTTCCCCGAACCTCTGCGTCGTCTCTACTCCTCATCGACACTATCTCCTCATTCTCCCATATAGTACTCTCAGCGCCTGGGAAGAGGCCGTCGCAACTTCGCCCAAACACCTTCACAGAGGTAGGAGTTAGCCCATTGTGAAAAATTCATGAATGAAGTCCGCTTCACAATATCGTAAACGTCAAACTAACATTTGGTGCACAGCCAAACCTAACGTCATCTTTATCTCAATCTCCTTTCGCGATACCGACCCCTTCCATTCGAATCACTTCATCGTCCACATCTTTAACCTTTGCAATAAACACACGCGGTTGTGCAATAGTTCAACATGGAAGATTCGAATGCCACATCAAGCGACGATACAAAGATGACGGGAAGAAATGAAGCTGAGCCATCACCGATAGAACTGGAGAGACACGATACGGCTGACTTTGAGGTCAAAGAAGAGAATGAGACCAGCCAACCTGACGGAGCAGGTGAAGGAGCACGAATGATCTCAGCTGCTGATGCAGAGGAAGCTCAGGCATTGGAGATGGCAGTCACCGCAGCTAACGCTCTTGAGGATGACAGTCTCCAAGAAAGATTGGAAAGTGGGATGCGAGAGCTACGCACGACACCCGCGAAAAATGACGAGCACGGTGTGAACACGCTGCCACAAGATCTCGACAGTGGTGACCTCTCAGTCGTCGAGAAACTCAACAAGATTGCAGCGATCACTTCCCTGAACCTGGAGCGGGTGACACTCGGCTTGCAAGAGGTCCGTGCAATGAAGGAAAAAATAAAGATAAGCGCAAGACTTACTCGACCGTTGAAGACGATGCCATCACTTGATCAAGCCGCTCGGGACTGTCTTTTCAGAGCATCACAGTTCAGTCACATGGTGGATGTCCTTGATACCAGAAAGAGACTCATGCCCGGCACAGCTACGCCATCGGAAGCGTTGGGTTTGCTTCGGAGCTTTGCAAACAACGATACCTTCACCGACTGGATGGCGAGTGATGCTGAGGCTCGAAACCAACTGCAGGAAGCTCTTCAGAAGGGATATTTGGTTTTGGAGTCTGCTCTATTGCTGAGGAGTGAGTTAGAGAACCTACTCAGCTTGGCCGGTGATATTGAAGAGTACAACCGATACCTCATTATTACTTCAGGGATGGCTTGAGCATCGGCAGGATTTGATTGTGCTGGGACAACTTGGTGCACGCGAGCATGGGCGACGACATCTTCTTTTGGGCAAGGAAGCCACTGCTTGACAGTGGGGCAGGCACCAGACCTGGCGGAGCAGGTGACCTTGGACACTTTCATCTAGACTGGAGGAAATGAGAGCAGGGCCGACATATTGCGGCAGCCCGAGACTGCAAAAGCATCCAGAAGTCGCAGAGCTGATGAATTGAAAATTACTGACAATTAGCCGTTGATCAGGAGTCTCGATTTCAACTCAACGCGATTCCAATGCCGTTTTTGGCTTCACCTTGCAGTCGGGTCGTTGGTTGTGAGTTTTAATGCGGTCGCTGCCAGTAGAAGAGAACATCACTGCATCTACAAAATGTGCGTATTCATTCCCACCTACAAAGCAGTCAGCTTGTTCCTTAACCACGTAGCTTATCTCCATCTTGCAGAAGCCTATCACAGTACTCGTGTCTCATACCACGAAAGCCATCTCTGTCAAACCATCACCACCCTGCCCTTCTTGGCGCTTGAATAACCTGCTGAGTCCTCTGTCTAACGCGCCAGCTTCCAATGGCGGACTACTCGAAAACAAACAAGACAATTACGAGCTCAATAATGGACTTTCAGCTCCTACAGATGAGAAGGTTCATGTCGTTGGAAAGTCAGTCAGAAAACGAAGTCAAGGATGTTTCGAAGGCCACAAGAGAAAATGCACAAGATCTGGCGATGGATTACGGGTCCCAGTCAACTTCAGAAAAGCTCGCAGAATTTATGGAGATCATGCTACCACTGACGGCCGAGATCTTGTCCCTGCGATTGGAAGTCCGCGCCGTCACGAAGGGAATCCGAGACGCCATGAAGCTAGTCCGCGATCTGACAGGTGCAGTGCCCGCCTGAAGACTATGGCAACATTATTCGAGGCTTTTGGACACCAAACAGAACGAATCTGGCAAAAGCATCTAGATCTTCGGCAGCAAATGACGGAGGGCAGAGAAGGACTGGCGCGTATCATGGGTGGTCACCTACGTCCTTTGGTGCAAGGTGGTATCAACGACATCATTGAGGCAGCCGAAGTCGTTGACATGTATGGAAGAGCTACTAAAAGCTGGAGCAGGAGCTGAAAGTTCACGGAGATCTCATGACGGACGTTGAAAGTTGGATGTCTTTCCTCGAAGCACAAGTCTACAACAAAGCAGGGTAATCACGTCATCTTGAGAGGCCACATCACAACGAAAACCGATGATGGGATAGTCATGTTGAAACAGCCTTGTCCATAGGCAAGGAGAGGCCAATTAAGCTTGTTGCATTCAAAGGTGTTGGCTGTAACGCATGACTGACGGAGTACTGGATGGAAGGCGAGGTGCTCTCCGTTCGAGTTTGCATTTGGCATCCTGGCACCTTCCCCGTTGCTATTCTTGTCCAACAAACTCGTCTCGATCTCACCTCTTCTTCACCTTGCTTTTCATTGGTCAACAACATCTTTTCAGGCTTGTTGGCCATATCTCGCAAACGGCTGCTCATACCTTCATGCAAGCCAAGTCAACTACTTGACGATGGCGCCGTCTGACCCCAACACTACTCCCAGCGCAGCTATGGCCGAGAAAGATTTGAGCTCAACCTTGGGGCCAGCCTACGAGGGAAAAAACAGCCAACTTAAAGAATTGACATGGTCAACATCTACAGCTGACCCGCCGATCCCATCTAGCATCACTCTACCGGCAGACTCCAGCAGCGTAAGTAGCTCCTCCACCGAGACAAGATATCAAAACTAACGACCAAAAGAGTTCCAAATTCGAAGGACTCAAAGCTCTCGCGAAAGAAGTTGCGTCATCTATCCCTGCGCTCGCATCTTCTGCAGCCAAGCTCCGAGAACTCAGGGTAGAGATTCAGGCTGAACTTGCTATTGCCCGAACGGTAGCTCCTAGTCCGTCTACCGACACCCTGCCACATCTCAACGGAGACATGCGCAGCACAGTCAGGCTCACGACCACCGCCGTCGAAGAGTACCAGGCAATCTTACTGAAGCTCGACCCACTTCTCGCAATATCTAAAGAGAAGGAAATGATCTGTTGCCGCATCTTGGTAAACGTACCATCATTCGAGATGACCTGCCAAGCACTCGACAGTTCTTTCTGCGAGTCGATTCGCACCTTGCGAAACCATTTACAAGCTAGACTAGAGCTCGCAAAAGAGCAACAGACCATCGACCAGATGATGTTAGATGCTTTGGAGTCAGGCGGATCCAACCTCCCGGGTTAGATATCGGGGCACGCGGACTGACAGACGGCAGCTGAGGAGAAAACACATGGGTGCGTGGAGCATAATGCGAGAGCACTCGCCACGGACAGGGCGTGCGTGCATAAGTAAACTAATTATTTTTAACCACAACCGTCAGAATGTTATTACCAAGACTGTGACCAGATCTGAGTTTCGAGGGCGCGTCGGACAGAGCTGTTGCGATCCTTCTTCATAGGGAAGGGTAACAAGAACTATAAAATCGAGATGTTGTGAGGTGAACTTGGCAGAACTGCTCCTACAAATAATCCCTTCTCCAACTATTCCATGGCACAATGTATTCGACCATGAAGAAGAGCTCGGCTGTGGCCCAGTAATGTTAAAGATTTCGCCAAACAAGAGCTGAATCTCAATCACCCCATGGTTGCTCCGACCGATCATTCAAGCTTGGCCATTCTCACCGGCTGCACCTGCTTTGCACACTTGATCGATTTTGTACCTGCCTTCTTAGACATCCGCTGTCGACTTCTTCCTTCCTCTCCTCTTCTTCTTCGAGGAGATTGATTTCCTCATTAAAATCTTCGCCCAGTCGGTCAAACGTGGCCACTGAAAAAGACTTCTCCATTACAGAGGGGCAGGAGGCTCCTTCAGCTCTACCGTATTGTGAAGTTCATTCCACTATCGATCCAACCGTCCTTCGAAGTCACCCTCAGGTCCACCTAGCCTACTACCTGAAAGAAGGTTCAAGATGGCATCTTCAACTTCTCCGATGAACTCGGCTCCTGAAGTGCCAGGCGAGCAGCACAGTGAAGCTTCTCCAGGGAAGCGAATTCCGGGTACTAAAGAAGGGTTCGACGATACTTGCAAGCATTTTCCGGTCGCTTTGGAGTCTCTGTCCCTGTCTGGAGATGTCAGAGAAGCAAGGGAGCTTTTTGACATTGCCATGATCAAGTTTCTCAAAAGCACACCCCACTCTGAAACGAAAAATGCAGACAAAGACGAAGATCCTCAATATCACGAAGCTCTCCTCCTTCTCCATCGCCTGGTCATCCAAGTCAAGGAGCTATCTAAGAGGCTTGAGAACAACTACAAGAAGCAAAAACAATGGATGACGCAGCACGAGAAGGAGGACCAGGAGAGAAAGGGAAAACAGCAGCCCAGGATGTTCCGTGGCTTTTTGAACGCGGAGATGACGGTCTTGTGTTGGTTGGCAGAGGCAAGCAAGCAGCTTGGCAACGAGATCAAAGCCTTTGACAACCTGCGCGATCAGTATGCCCCTATCAATCCCGTGGGTGTTCCGAGACTCGAAGATGGTGCCAGTGTGGCTGGTACGGAAGACAACTAGGGGACAGAGGTTGGTCGAGAACATGCGCAGCGGCGATTGACAACATGCAACGCGGAAATTATCATCATGCATGGCGGGCACAAGGACTTTCAGTAAGAGGTCTAGCAGTTAGAGCATATCGACAACGCGTTTTAGAGGGGCAGAAGCCCCCGCGAACACCAGCAGCACCCATGGATGGCAAGATTCAACAGTCGTACAGAATTCAAAGCAGAAGCAGTATTAGCGAGTACTTCGATAGATTTTTACTACAACTCGTCACTACGAGTTTCAATGTCACTTGTTGACATCCAACTGTGACTTCGCTGCGTTCAACTGTTACTTGTCAGAAACCTCTCATCCTCCTGTCGCAGCTTTCTTTAATCGTTATATTCTCATGACAACTCCTCTTCTTTCTAGCTTGCCACCGATCTTGCCTAATACCAATCTTGACAGTGCTCCGCTACGTCGTCTCATCCGTACGCCCTTTCTTCCTGTACGTCGTCACACCCAGAGCGAGGACATGTCAACCAAGGGCAACATGCAGGAGATATCCACGCAAGAACCAGGAGAAGCGCACGTAGCCTCGAGGCCTGAAGACGTCGACACCACCGATATCGATGAAGCACTGACGGGTCAGATGGAGTTGGTGATCCGGAAAGCAGTGGACGCTCTCAATAACAACCTTCACAAGATCGAATCTCACATCGAGAACATGCAAGAGGCCCAGCGCCAAGTCCGCAACGCCATACGAACAGTGCAGGCTCTGAGAACCGATCCACCAATAAACGCAACGGTCCGAGGTCAGCTACTTGTTCAGGTCATTATACAGCATTCTCCGCGGCTTGACAAAGGTGTGAGAAAGCGTCATGCTGACTACGAACATCTGGACAAGCTACTTGGGCTACTGGAACGACTCGAATTGTTGGCGAATACAAACCCAAATACTTCCGCCCAACTGGAAGCATCGGAAGTTTCGGAGTCGCTGCTGAAAGTCGGTCGAGCTAGGGAACGTTTCATGAATGAGCAAAGAGAAATTGTCAAGCTGCAGCAGGACATCATGCAGTTCTATCAGTACCAAATTGACACGATAGCAAACATCGCAGGACAGAATGCAGCGCAGTCTGTGCCAGGCACGGAAGATGACTGAGTCTGAAAGCTGCACCACGAAGGGACAACAATCGACACCCCTGCAAACTGGCCCGTTGTAACAAGACGAACACTGCGGCCCGCCAAAATTGCCTCGCTGCCCGGAATGATGTTAACAACTTGAAGGGGACAAAGTGGAGAGAGGTGTCTCGAGGGCCAAGAAATGGCCTCCAGCGAAGATGAACTTGGAACTGGGAGATTTGCGTGCTGCTGAGAGGCTGAATGTGTCAGGTGATGTGGTAGTGAAAGGATCGGTACTGCCGCATTTGTTGGTGCGAGCGTGCTGCGTGCAGGACTTGATGCAAGCCGCGACGCCGATAGGCATAGGTACCTGAAGACCAACCAAGGGCTCCATCTCAGGTAGATGAGAACCAGGCACCCCATCAAGAATTCAATACTCGTATCACCATGCTCCTCCTCGGACTTGAGACTGCTGCATTGCCACGATTTGTTCGCTGCACGTGCATAGTCTTCACTGCTGGACTGTATCTGTAGTTTCATTTCGGTTCAGTCACTCAACACTTCAACCATCACGCGTTTCGTTGTTTCATCCCACTTACTATCATTGACGCGTCCAGAGTCCTTCAGGGACAATCACTCCTCACCGAGAGATGTTCCTTGCAGTGTGTCTTTGCCCAGTCTGACAGCTACTCGCCCTTCTTCCCAGCCACACTGATCATCACGATACCTTTACTTTTGCCTCTGACGCAACCTCTGAAGCGCAAAACCCTCGACCTGCACCTGCTTGTGTACTTGTCTTAAGTGCATCAGTGAAATTCATGATGGGAAACAACTCTTCGACAGTCAACCCTGCAGAGCTGCCTGACGACTCTCATGCGTCGATCACTTCTGGCACGATGAGCGACACAGAGGACGAGCATGATCAAAGCATCGATATCGCAGTCCTAGGTGTGCACGAAATGTGGCGCGAATTCCTCGACAGGCTTCTCATCAGACCAACAAATGCAGAGTTTCCATGGCTCAATCCGGCGCAGGAGGCAACCCTCAGAAATCAAGGACGCCGCAGCCGCAACAAACAAGACAAGGAACAGTCGAGCTTGCCTGCTCACCACGATCGAGCGATGCGCGAGCTTCGAGCCAACATGTATGCTTTGATCCAAAAGCTGAGGCAATGGGAACGAGACCGCCCTCTTCTCATGGACCAGCATAATAAGTTCCAAGTGCATAGCCCGAGGATGAATGCCGAACTTGTCCGGTTGCTCTCGTATGCGTGGCTGACTTTTGACGAGTTGGCTCAAATACTGCTCCGGAAAGCCAGCACGGAGAGAGCGCGATGCTTTGAGTTCTTGGGCCGTCCAGGTGTGGCGGCGGCACTTTTGCCAGAAAATCTCTGGGCAGAGTATCCAGGTTGCGAACCGAACCGTGTCCAATTAGCCAAACGAAGCCGATTGCACGACCGAAGCACCCAATACAGTCAGATCCGGCGCCTCGAACTTCAACTGGAAGGGGCCGCCGCAATTGTGAAGGCCGGTGTTAAAGAGCTGTACGCCGCTCAGTGTGCGTTCTACATGTCGGTGCTGCGCATTAGGCCGGATTTCTTCTTCGTCAAAGAGCCTCATAGCATCGAACCATTTGTGGTAACAGTCATGCCTAAGGCTGCGTGGGGAGACAGGCAACACAACTTGCTCAACATCAGAATAGGTCCAGTGTTGGCCAAGAACCATCCGGAGAACGAAGATATTTCTAGGCCTTGGAAATCAAAAGAACATGCCATGTCTGAAGAACAATTCGGACTTGCGTCAGGACGAGATGACGAGCAGCGACCGCTCATTGATCTGACCCAAATTGATTGAAAGGGGAAAGCCCTTGAAACAGAGCTTGGGATGGGGATCAAAGAAGTCATCTGCCACGGTGGGTGCCATCAATCGGACAGGGTAGGGGATGTTATGAAACACATATATCCATGAAAGCAGGCATCGAGCTGAATAACCTAAGAAAACGGCCAAGTCGCTCTCGTTACTCTGTCTTGGTTTCAATGGATACGAGACTGGTTTGAAGGAGAGGAGAGGAGAGGAGTTGTGAATCTGACTAACGTCACCTTGGATGCCGGCAAATCGGCTAATTGCCAGAGATTGCGGCTGCCAATAGGTTGGAGAAGACGGAGGCGGGGGTGGGACTTCGCCGTTCTTTCCTTCCGACGGGAGAGCATCTTTGGAGTCGGCATGACCACCGTTCTCTCTTTGAATGTATCAAAAACCTTGAATCGGTGTCGAATGTCTGCCTTATAGATAACCTTTGAGTTTCTTGGTAAACTCATTCTGTTGTTGATACCATCTGACAACGCCGCGAACATGACCGACGTCAAAGACCACGCGCAACAAGCTCCGCCCGACTCAAGTCCGGGACTTTCCCACATCGCCCGTCAACCGTCTTGGAACGGCTCCATGGCCGACAGCCCGACGAACTTGTCACCAATCCATGGTCGCAAGAGATCGGCCGACCATCTCCCTGCAGAACCTCATGTCTCGCGCAAAGGCCGAGCTTGTCTAGCTTGCCGCAAACTTAAAGTCAAGTGCGACTCTCTTGAGCGAGGCGATGCCGGGTGCTCGCGTTGCCAGCGCCTTGGACTGGACTGCATCACCTCCAAACGCATGCGAGTAAGTCTTGATGATGATGGCGAGAACCCTCATCCGTCAATTGTGCGCCTGGACAGAGCTGTGGAAGACATCCTGTCCCGGCTGAAGATGCCAGCATTGG
The DNA here is from genome assembly GCA_030247875.1 of Cladophialophora chaetospira. Taxonomy (NCBI): domain Eukaryota; kingdom Fungi; phylum Ascomycota; class Eurotiomycetes; order Chaetothyriales; family Herpotrichiellaceae; genus Cladophialophora; species Cladophialophora chaetospira. The sequence continues at coordinate 471,027 of JAPDRK010000008.1, read as the reverse complement.
AACTCTATTCACGAACACATCCATCTCAACATCTACCACCACCTGCACCGCTTTTGGCAGTTCCAGTACCGGCAGATTCAAATGCGCAGACTACGAGAGAAAACTCGCGCGAACCGATGAACCAGGAAGATGCGCATGAGGTAGCTCCGGCACCGATGGGTAGCCTTTATGAAGTCACTCAACTCAACACGCTACGAAGTCGACTGAAATATGGAGACCCAGCCCGCCGCAACTCGAAGAAGAACATGGAAAATGATCTTGTCTCCATGGGAATCATGTCGCTCGAAGAAGCGGAGGAGATGTTCGGCTTGTTCAAAACATCCCTGTCGCGCTACCTGTTCGATGCCACGGTCCACGAATCGCGTAGCTTACTCTCTGTGCGCGAATCATCCACCTTATTCTTCACAGCCATCATCACAGTCACATCGCTACATATTCCGGGAAAGGAGAAGATCCACGCGACAGCACACAAACAGCTTCGTGACCTGATCGCCACCTCCTTCTTCGACCGATTCCATACCCTCGAGGACATCCGAGCACTCTGTATTGCGGCGTTCTGGCTGCCTGATTTAAGTTGGAAACTCTCCGGCCATTGTGTACGCATTGCGACGGAGCTCAATCTGCACCAAGCATTCTTCAAAGCGCTCTACTCTCAGAAGCAATCCCCTTCTGAGCGAGAGCACGCCTTCGAACGAGCGCGGCTATGGTATCTCCTCTACGTCCTCGACCATCATTTCAGCATCGCTTACGGTCGACCGCCTGTCACAGCAGAGCTACAAGCGATTAAGGAATACGATGTGTTTCTGAACGCTCCGGAATGCACGCCGTCAGATCGAAGAGTACTCTCTCAGGTCACATTGTTCATCATTCTTAGCAAGGCGTATAACCACTTCGGGCTGGAGGCAGAACGACTCATGGACGCGGATGATGTGACATTGTTGACGCACCAGAGGTTCATTGAGGATCTGGATCGCTGGAGATATCAGTTCCGGCATGCACTGAATAGGGATGCGCATGTGGGTGATTATCCTGCTGTTGGTAAGTGCAGATGTTCTTCCCTTTCGACGCTATCAGACTAATAAATGCACTCTATAGGCGTCGAATTACACTACAACTTCGCATCAATGATGCTCAACTCTCTTGCCCTCCGTGGCCGCTCCCTCTTCACCCTCTCCAGCACCAACACCCTCCCAAGCGGTCTACGCCCTCTCGCCTCGCACGCAATCTCCTCCGCACATCAAATCCTCATCATTGTCCTAGAAGAACCTAACATCCGCGATAGCATGGTTGGCGTTCCCCTGTACCTCCACACTATGATTGCTTTCGCCGTCGTCTTCCTCATCAAGATGAGCAGCCGCTGGACCGGCATCGGCGTCTCCATCGACGCCGAAACGAAGACAAAGCCCCTCATCGAGGGTGTCATAGCCTTATTCCGAAGCTGCCGCGCCGGCAAGGGGCATATCCTCTACGCCATGGCCGATGGGTTTGAACGCCTTCTCCGCCGCAACATGGGCAACGGCAATGGAAAAGCCGAGAACGGCGCAGCTGCGCTCCTCGACGCCGCGGCGCTGACGGCGCGCCAAAACGGCGGACGCGATACACCCTTCGGAGCACAACATCTTCCAAGCGTCCAGTCCTCAGGACAGGATTATTCCCGCCCGCCCGAGATCTATGCCACGTCCAGCCAAACGAATACACCGAGTCTGCTCCACCCGCAGCAAACGACAGCAAGTCCCACGCCGTTTACCCCAACGGGAGGCACACAGCAGCAGCAAGGGCCTTCGAATGGCAATGCGGGCTTCGACCCGTACGCCCTATCGCCGCACTCTCAACCGACGAGCGCGGGCACGTTTGGCGGGTGGCAGACTGAGGATGACATGCTGTGGAGTATGGGCATGGGGTATGATTTGTTGGCGACGGCGCCGGATGTCAATGCGCATGGGTTGGGGGCTTTTGTGGGATGGCCGGGTGGAGGGAGTATTGATGGTGGAGGGGGAGGGGGAGGGGGTGGTGGGTATTCGCAGGGTTTATGAGGTGGAAGAGCGTGATAGTTCTGGCCTTGTGAAGTAATGTCATAGAACTGTAAGCAAGTTTGAAAAGGGAAAGGCAGAAAGAAGGCAGGGTTTAGCTGGTGCGATGCATGAACACAGAGAGTCGTGGCATGGACGGATAATGATCTTCATGAAGCCGTAAAAGCTATATCGTCGCTTCGCACTGGCCTTCCGCACACGTTTCTCTACATGATATCTCATCAGCTCTCTGCAGCGACCGAAGCCACGAAGCCCTCCGCGTGGTCAAGAATAGATCTTTCTGCTGCCGAAGATTCGCCAGTTCATTCAGAACAACTTCTTCTCTCACTGTTGCTGTCCTTCCATGGAGTGATGAGAGCGCAACTGTTTCCGTACACCCCAAAGGCGACTGGATGTGTCTCGATTTGATACATTCCTTGCCCATAATGGAGAACCCGAGCGTAGGTTTAGATCTGGTTGTATCTTATGCGAATGCGCTCGATAGAAATCCTAAGGGTTAGGGTGACGTGTCTTTTTGTAATGCCATATGGCGTGCATGATGCTACTCCTTCGCTTTGAGATTGGCGTTGCTGATGATCATGTACGATGCCCGGACATGGGTAGTCGGCGTATTATAGCCTATCGATCTAGCTGACCTCGATGGCGTGGACAGAGTGTGTAGATAGGGCGTTCACGAGGATTTTGTGGTTCGCGTGAGTCGCTTCTGTTGCTCTGCTTTTCTCCTGGGACAATCACAGCCGTGCCTCGGACCGTTGAAAGGCTGAGACCATGCGAGCGGCATAGACACGGGTATTCTTCAAGTGGTTTGTGCTTCGCTCATACTGGTAACTCTGCGTTCCGCCGACCACCTGAAATCTTCTCGAGAACCATCTGGATGTAAGGGCCGACGACGGGTATGTTCCCGGCGAAGGAAGCGATCGTAGCGAAGAAGTCGCCGAAGAGGACGAAGATGCCGTAGAGCTCGACCAGGAACCCAATCAAAGGCCATCGCAACAGGATGAGCAGGATCCCGGCCATGAAGGCGGCCGTTCCTTTCAGTTTCTGACGTCGCGCGAAGAAGACGAACGTTTTCTGTATGCCGATGATGAGAGTGAGCCCAATCAGAAAGAGAATCTGGTGTAAAATCAGTATGCGCTCGTCGCTTCCGGGGCTTCCTGGGTAACACACATTTCCCATTGCCAGCATAGACCGGTCGAAGAACATGAGGACCCCTCCAAACAAGAACAGTCCACCTCCGGAGCAGAAAGCCACACCGATCTTTTGCATATCTGTGAGCCACATGCTGGGCATGTTGAGTGTTGCTCGAGCGCTCTGTGAACACGAGGGTCTGAGGTGAACTTTCTGCAAAGCGTAGTGGTGCTGCGGAACGCTTGTGAAAGGACGAAACAGAAGATCAGAGGGAGAAGTGAGAGGAGTCGAGTCTGCTGTACCGGCTGTACTAGTCGCACTTGCCAGGGAGATATAGTAGCTGCCTGGCAAATTGTTGAACTGTCCTCAACGACGAGAGGAAGATTATTTGGGGTTGAGATGCGCGTCTGGGCCTCGTCGCTACGTGTCCGCACCGATTCGCCGACGATTCTCCAAATGCCAGTGACGTGGGCTCATGCATCGCTTTGTCAAAATAACTCGGCTTGATACAGCGCACAATGCTGATTCCGATTGAAGTGAGTTTTCTATGAGCCGTACTCACTGCGAATGAGATAGACACTCCTGTCTCGCTCATTCTGACTTAGGACCGATGAGACGAGCCAGCATGTCGTGGCTCTGGAAGGTGAGCACGAGACAATGGCACCGAGGCATCACCACTGACGGTGGCTTCTAGGGAGACGCGAACTCTCCTGCTTCATTCGAAAAGGCGCTCTCCAAGCTTTCGTCGCAGATAACTGCCGCAAACCTTGCCCTCGACACGAGTCGCAGCCGAGGTCGTCGAGTCAAAGCGCTCTGGACCCTCTACACCACCCTCACATACCTCCTCTACACGCTTGTTATTGTCCTGGTCCTGGGACCGCAGAACTGGGACCTTTATCATTATGCCGGCCTCGGTGGTGCGCCAGTGCTCATTTATGGGGTGAGGAGGTTGATTACTGCTTTCTTCGATTGGAGGACCGGCAGACAGCAAGCATACCTGGAAAACCTTCAGAAGCAAAGAGAGCAGAAGATAGCAGATTTAAAGAAGGCTACAAAGTATGATAGCACGGAGGAGCTGCTTCGGAAGTATGGTGGCGCTCCGCCTGGCAAGACGCCCTCTAAACAACCACAGCAAGGCACCAAGCGGAAGGTCAATCCTGCAGCAGACCATCCCCCGCCTCAAAGAACAGGAATTGCCCCTCCACCCACGGCCAACATTCCGGGCAGGAATCTCCCATCTCCGCCATCTCGGCTGGCCGATATTGGGACCGGGTCTCCGCCTGAGTCTCCTCGTCAGGGTAGGTCACCACTGACAGCAAACATAGTAGCGACAAGCCCGACAGACATTTCCCCGGACTCGCCAGGATTTGCTCCAAACGCCTTTTCAGACATTTCGCCACAGCCAAGCACGACGTACCACCAGTCGCCTCATTGGTACGATCGCATACTTGACGTGATGCTAGGGGAAGATGAGACTGTTGCCAAGAATCGCCTGGTCCTGTTATGCTCTAAGTGCCGCCTGGTCAACGGGCAAGCTCCGCCGGGTGTCAGAACGTTGGAGGAGCTCGGCCGCTGGAGATGTAGTGCTTGCGGTTCGTGGAATGGTGTTGAGAGTGAAGGTACGAGGGTGGTTAAGCAGATCACAGGAGCATCCAAAGCGGACAATGGTGAAGAGTGGGAGAAGGTCCCCCGTGCCTCCGAGATCCATGAGGGGTCTGCAGAGGAGATACATAGCAGCATAGAGGGGAGCACGGGTCGTGAAGGCGACGATGAGGGCAACCTCACGAAGCGAGTAACCCGGAGCGCAGGCAAGAAGGGGCTCGATCCAGTCGAATGAGCCAATCGTGAGAACATGCTCCGCGAATTAATCAAGTTCTGCCCTTCTGCCTCATCCAATACTCTACCCGCTTTGATACCGACGGAGCGGACACCAGGGGTGACCACGACGTCACATGACTCACCTTCGCCAAGGCTAGTCACTTTCCTCTTCATCTGTATTTCACATGACCTTCATGTCTCCTACCCGGCACCCGCCATGACCATGACAATACCTTCATATGCGCAATCATGTCCTCCTTTACCGTGCGCCCAGCGGGCACGGATAAAGACCCGTTTAGAGTCGGGCTGACCGCCGTAACCATGCTATCTCTCAAGTTGAAGTCGGGCGATATATGCGATATTAGAACCGGGGCGGACGCCAATAGCAAGCGCAAACTCGCCATTGCTTGGGAAGGGCTTGGCCCCGGCCTGAAGGATACCATTGTACAAACGTCCAAGCTGCTGCAGGAGGCCTACGGATTCAAATTGGGCGACAAAATCACCATTTCTCGATCGTCACGCGCCATCGATGAGGCCGGGAGGGTCACCGTTCGCAAATCCGACGCTCCGGCCCTCGACCATCGAGACATCCGCTTTTGGACCCAGAACCTCGCTTCCGTCATTCCTCCAGCGGGCGACTACTTGGTAATCTCTCAAACAATTCGGGCGCGCAATGCTCTCGAATTCGTTGTCAAAGATGTGGGGCTCCCCGACATGATGATTGCCAGAGTCACACCAAATACAGCCTTCCGCATCATCAACGATGACTCTCCAGAGGGGGCCGGTGCCATCGAGTTGAAGCCAGTTCGCCTCGGCGGAATCCAGACACAGGTCGACCAGCTGCAGGGTATTGTCAACAAAATCATGCGACCACTGGCGAGACAATATTGGTCGCGGTACGAGCCTGTGCAGGGCGTTCTCCTCTACGGCAATGGCGGTACCGGTAAAACTGCATTAATTGAGTCTCTGGCAGACGCCGGCTGGTCATCGGTTATAGCATGGAAACCCGGTACACAATACGTTCCTTCTGCGGAGCCCTGTTTGATCATCGTTGAGGACGGGGAGGACCTCGCCCGCAAATTAGCTGTACGTGAGCTCGACTTACTCTTCAAGCGGATGCTACGAAGCCCTACCCTCGTCATAGCTGAAGTTCGCCACCCCAACGATATCGACGCAAGGTTAAGGAGAGAAGGCAAATTCAGTGAGGAAATCGAGCTACCCATACCCTCTGCTCCTCAACGAAAAGATATTCTCCTGGCTTTGCGGGGGCCAGAGCCTAACCCAACAGATGAACAAATCCAGTATCTCTCAGAGAGGACGCATGGATATGTGGGCGTGGATCTCGCCCGGCTCATTCGAGTGGTAATTGACATGGTGCCAACCGAACCACCATCTTATGGCGAGAAAGTCGCCCCGGCGGCCGTTGAGTCCACAAATTTGGAGACTGCACTAAAGCAGGTCCGACCTTCTGCTCTGCAAGAAATATTCCTGGAGACGCCAAACGTCAAATGGTCTGATATTGGCGGTCAGCATGAAATTAAGCGTCAGCTACACAACGCCATCGAACGACCCCTGAAGCACGCCGATCGCATGAAATACTATGGAGTGAAGCCAAAGAAAGGAGTGTTGCTCTATGGACCGCCTGGGTGCTCGAAGACGTTGCTCGTTCGAGCTCTAGCCACCGAAGCTGGCCTCAACTTCTTGGCCGTCAAAGGAGCCGAGTTAATCTCCATGTATGTTGGTGAGAGTGAAAGAGCGACCAGGGAGGTTTTTCGCAAGGCTAGACAGGCCAGCCCCAGCATAATTTTCTTCGATGAGATTGACGCGATCGCCTCCCGTGGCAGAAGTGGCAGCGACTTGCACGTTCTGACCACCTTGCTAGTCGAGATGGATGGGTTCGAGGAGCTCCGCAATGTGTTCGTGGTCGCCGCCACCAACAAACCGCAACAGATTGACCCAGCATTGATGCGTCCTGGCAGATTTGACAACGTCGTTTACATTGGTCCACCAGATCTCGAGACTAGGACAGAAATCTTGCAGAAGCGGCTCAGCGGAATGCACTACCAAACTAGCAGCGGTATTAGCTTTGACGAAGATATCGCGGAATTTGCAGCCTTGACGAATGGGTTCTCTGGCGCTGAAGTGGTTGCGATTTGTGAGGCCGCTGGAGAGCGCGGGCTCGAAATCGAACGTGGGTACATTTCGCGCGATGATGTCAAGGAGGCCATCAGGAGCACCCCGAAGAGTATCACTAAGGAAATGTTAGAAGAATTCGAAACATGGAACGCTGCAAGAATGGCTCGTTGATCTTGAGGAGACCCAGTGCAACAAAAGGCCGGAATAGGTTTCATGGTCTCTGGACTGACGAGTGTCCTCGATCATCAAGCATCGCTGTTGGGCCTTCCCCTCGTCTCATGCGCCAGACCTTGAACGGTCTTCCATGAGAAGTTTTTCTGACCCGGATTCACGACATCGTTATCATTCCCGAGCCCGCCTTCATCCTTCGGCCGATAATCAATCCTTCCATCACCCATAAGGAACTGCAGGCACACGATTGCCCCTCTGTCCTGATACTCGCGACCCAATGCCTTATCTCTGTAGCCCTCAAGCTCGACGCTTTTTATCTCGATGTCACCGGCACCAGCGGCGGTCATGATCTGCGCGATTTCACGAACACTAGCGTGCGTTCCAGCAATCCTCAGCTCTTCAGGTACTTTCTTCCCTCTCACGGCCTGCTCTGCGAGACCACAAACCACTCGGGCGATATCGCTGATCTCGGTATAGCTAATACTTTGATCGAAGCCGCCGATGGCCTGGTACACGTTCTTTGAGGTGTGGAAACCATACCACGGAGCTATGCCACTATGCAGAAATAGCCCGACAAACATCCTACAGACCTGAATGTCCGATCCCTGAACAGCCTGTTTACTCAGCTCGTAATGTTTCTTCTTGCCATCCCACTCCGGGATATTGAAGTCGTGCAATGTGTGGTCGACCCCGAATTCAGATGGAAAGTACAGCTTGACAGAAGTCTTTGGCAGTACGTTTGCAAGCTTGTCCCGGAGAATAGCTCCTGCCGTTGAGATTCTGTGGCGCTTGTCAATCATGCCGGGTTTGCGATAGTGCACGCGTATCACTCACGCGTTGACCAAGACATCCACTCCGTCAAGTGCCATTACCAAGTCATTATCATCAGATTCGTTGTCAATGATCCGGACCTCTGCGCCCAGACCTTTCCATTTCTCTGTGCTTGGTGTATGTCGACGAGCGAGCGAAACGAACCCGGAAAGCCTATCGTGCAGCTCGGGCGACAGGAAAGTGTTCGTCAGGCGTGTTCCCAGATCACCCGTGGCTCCTGCGACTGCGATGACGGGCTTCTGCGCAGAAGGCGGGAACGAGTTTTCCATTCTATCCACGTAAAATGAATGAACGACTCGACCTTTTCTTCCAGTCTGAAGTTACCAGTCATGTCCAAATACCTTTCGCTGCTGAGTCGATCGTACTAGGCTACGACGCCTCTGAGGCTGTCATAGGGCGGAGATCCCGAACCAACCACCGCCGTTCTCCACAACGCTTTACCACTCTACTCTGGTAAAGGTCAGTTTGTAATTCCTCCTTAGGTGTCTCGTGCAGGCTCTCATACCGCCCTTTCTTAGTGCAGGTAGTCTCCTGATACCTGCATCGTTCGAACTATGTTGTTCGCTTTCTATCTCTTAGACACTAGTGGGTATATCCGCAAGATCCACTTCCGAGGTTACCTGTTGACCTCCAGCTCGCTACAAATCCCAACTGAGCCAGGCAACACACTGATGTGATGATCGCTCTGCAATGATAGCTTTCTGCTATTCTCCTTTCGCAAGCGGCCATCAAGGTTTGATATGTTGGCAAGCACAAAATGTTTGGCCTGCTTCTTGGTCACTCAATTAAGAGCTGGCTGCTTCTTCTCTGGCGGTCTCATCATCAAGATATGTCTGTGTACACCGCTGCCTCCCCATTCTGCCATGTTGCATTCGATGGCGCCACCGTTAGGTCCAACTGGAACGAAACCGTGCTTGAGATATAACGGATATCCAGGAGGGGTGGCGGCGAGCACAACCGGCACATTCAATCTATCAGCCCATGGGAAAATCCAACTCAGAAGCTTGCTCGCAATACCTTTGCGCAGGTGTGACGGTGATAGTGTCGAAAGACCTCGAACTTCAAAGCAATGCATACCACCGAACTGCCTTTCCAACACAGCTTCCACGACACCGTCCCAGTGTTTGCGCAGCTCGTTATGCACAGAAGGTGGTGGCTGCAGAAATTTCCAGTCATTCTCGCCTGACGTGCTTTCTGTGGGTTCATTGGCGTGCTCGTCAGACTTCGCTTCCTCCATAGGATGGTATTTGAATTCTGCATAAGCAACGATCCTCCCAGTAGATGCCTGGCGACCGCCGTCGTAGTCATCCTGAACTTCCTCAAGTGGTTTCAAGTCCAGGTCCCGGATGACCAAATATTCCATCCGAGTCACATTCGGACCATGCCCGTCGTCATCAAAGCCGGCGATGCGCGGCGTCTCCAGCTCACTAGGAATGCCGACTTTGTAGCATGCTTGCAACCAAGTGCGAAGCTCGCCTTCTGGGACTGATCCATATCTCAACTCCCCAAGCGGAGTCATCGTCAGCGTGGATTGCATGACTGCTGCCATGTCTGGCACAACGGTGACTGCATCTTCTAATCGAAGAGGGATTGGTTCGGTGAGCCGCATTGTTCGTCACGCGAACGAGGTTAACGCGATCTCAGAACACAGGTGAGATCTGTATTCGAGACCTGAGACTGAACAGCTCGGGTGGCCTAGGCAGCCAGAAACATACAAGTCGCCGCATCATCTTATTGGTTCCATGTTTGATGGTTACAACGGTGGATTTGGGAGAAAGACTCAGAGAGAAATGTGGGGAAAGCTTTCCTCATTTCATCCACAGCATGAATCCTTTCAGACCTCGGTATCCCCCCTCCACAAACTCGGCTGAACAAATGCGTTCGCAAGAAGACTTTTTGTCTGAGCCGACGCAACAGATATACCAGACATTCCTTCCCCTACTGTAGGTAACGCGAATTGTAGCATTCCCGTCAAGCTTGCGTCCATCGTGCAAGCGAACGCTCACGACTCCACAGTGACCTCGCTAGTTGCTGACGACAACCTCGGGAGCGGCTCAGCTTTTGTCATATTGCAAACATCGTCATTCTTCTGCTTAGACAAGAACCAAGTCAGGGACTCTTGCTTTACAGTCTTCAGTTTGCTTTTTGATCTCCATCGACCTCTTCACTCGAAGACAATATGTCGATCACGACACCAATCACACAGCTGTTGGGCATTCAACATCCCATCCTGCTGGCTGGTATGGGCCAGACCTCAGGTGCACCTCTGGCAGCTGCTGTGTCCAATGCTGGCGGTCTTGGTGTGATCGGCGGGGTCGGCTACACGCCCAAAATGCTCAAGGACATGATCGATGAATTAAAAGAGGGGTTAAAGGATCCTTCTCTACCATTCGGCGTCGACCTCCTAATCCCACAGGTTGGAGGCAGCGCGCGGAAAACGAACCTTGACTATACCAAGGGCTCACTCGACGACCTTGTTGACATCATCATCGCAGGTGGTGCAAAGCTGTTTGTGTCGGCAGTGGGTGTTGCTCCGAAGCACGTGGTAGAGAAGCTTCACAAAAACGGCATATTGTACATGAACATGATTGGTCATCCGAAGCATGTAAAGAAGGCATGCGAAGCTGGCGCAGACATCATTTGTGCGCAAGGAGGAGAAGCGGGTGGCCATACGGGAGACACGGCAACGAGGTAGGTCAAGATACCTTCATGCTTTGAGATCTGCTCTAACCTTCGATGCAGTGTCCTTATCCCGGCTTGCGCCGACCTCGTCAAGAAATACACCTCGCCATTGACCGGCAAGCCCGTCCAGCTCGTAGCAGCAGGCGGCATCTACGACGGCCGCGGCATCGCATCCGCACTCATGCTCGGCGCCTCCGCCGTATGGGTCGGCACCCGCTTCGTCACGGCCAAAGAATCCGGCGCACCGGAAGTGGCCAAACGAGCCATCATCGACGCCGACTTCGACAGCACGATCAAATCCACCATCTGGACGGGTCGACCGCTCCGCGCGCTGGCGACACCCTATGTGCGGAACTGGGAGACGAATCGGGCAGAGGAGATCAAGGAACTGACGAGTAAAGGCATCATTCCACTGTATCATGATCATGACAGGTTGGATAAGATTGGTGGCTTCACGGAGGAAATTGAGGATCAGAGTACATTGAGACCGATGGGGCAGGTGTCTGGGCTGGTGAACACGCCGGGTCAGACGGCGGGGGAGATCGTCAAGGAGATGATGGATGGTGCTGTGAAGGTGTTGGGCAGTGCGCAAGGATACCTGAGAGTCGGCTCGAAGTTGTAAGCATAGTTTCAACGATGCGTAGATTTGGAAAGTCATTTGGCAAAATGATTCAGTGTGACTGTTGAGGAAAGGAGACAATCGGATGTGTCAGACAAAAAGAGTACCTGGTCGGAGGGTGCTTGAACGGGAAAAATCGCCTGTCTGACAAAGGTGATTCTCTGGCTCGCCTGAGTCGCGTGGAAACATCGAAGTATCTCCAATTTGAGCGCGTTCTTCCTTTTGTGTGCGATCCGTGGCAGCTGCAATGCAGAGCTCTTACGGGGCTTCTGAAGTTGCCCCCTATGGCAATCCTCTCATGCTCGAACTGGAAGCTGATGAGGACGCTCCGAGTTCGAATGGTATGTATTCCCTCGCCTCTCGTCCTCGTATCTCCCTAATTCACCAGTAAACAGAGCCAGCACAAGCCACCTCACAACCCACACCACAATCCACCAAGCCTTCAAAGAAACCACCCAAGAAAGCCCGTCCCTTGACCAAAGATGAAGCGGAATCAGGCGACACCGCGCGACGATACTCGCTCGCCCAGCGCGTCCAAACCCTGACCCTCCTGTCCCTCGGATACACGACTAAACAGGTCGAGGCGTGGATCAAGGTGCCCTCGAGCGCTGCATTAAGAATGCGGTACAAAGCCCAGGAGCGAGGCTGGAACCCAGCAGAGGATCCACGGATATTGGACTATCATGTCGAGGATGGGAAGCGGACTGGGCGGCCTAGGACGAGAGCGCCGGGTGAAAAACGCGTATACAATAGGAGGAAGAAAGCGAAGACTGTTGAGACAGCTGCGCCTGCATGAACTAGAGGCCGGCCACAACAGCTTGTTACATCTTCGCCAGATCACCTCATAACGTCGCAAACAAGGAGTTGCGACATTGCGCAGGCTGGTCCAGTTCGCGGATGTATCCATTTCGCCTTGCCAGCACGAAAATCAAGCATAATGTCGCGATCCGGACTGTCCTCATCTATCTCCACGATTCGTCCTCCTACCCGGATCGACTTTTCTGTCGTGCAGGAAGACTTTCGAAGAGTTATCTACAGCAAGACGTCGAGCTACTGGCGCGGACAGGGACGATGCCCTCGCTCATGTTCTTGGGCTCCCTGAAGATCATACTGGCGCCCTTTTCAGTTCGATGCTACAAGACAGACGACTATGGAAGCAGGCCCAGCTATACCTCCGTCCGTAGACGCGAATCGGGGGCCCGTCCCGGTGCAAGACCGGTGCAGACCCAGGACAAGTCCTTGTACAATCTCTTTCTGGCACCACCATGTACACTACTCAAGAAAGACCCCCAACGGTTGTTCGCCATACACTGAACATCGTGCCTGCCGGCGCCCTCTAAGGGCAGAGACAGAGACAGAGAAGCATCGAACCGCGGTTTATTTCCCTTTTTGGCGAGAGGCGGATACGATGGTAAAACGACACGGAGACTTCCGGTATATTTCCCTACAGTATCTCCGCCGATGCACACTTATCAGGGCTCACGGATCCTTTGGACTGCAGTGATGCCTGAGGCCACAATGTGTAATCAATGTATGGTTGCAGCGACCAAGACTGGCTACTTTATGTAAAGCACCAAGCAACAGCACGTGCGCATCATGCTACCAGAAGTGCGATAGCCGGGATTTCGCGGATTGAGATACCAGCAATGTTGCAGACGCCACGCAATGTCCAAGACTCTGCTCGTCTTCGCAAAAGGTGTCGACCTTCTCCGAATTGTCGAATCAGGCAGCTCGGGCTGTTCAATCACAGACGAGCACAACCTTGCGCAACATAGCACCAATAGCAGCTCTTCTGGAGTTGAGCGGATTTCTATTCCTTGTCAGCTTCAACCACTGCGCCTACTGCAGTTCAGGCGACGTCCAACGCAGCTTGGCGATCTTTAGGCCAGCCAGGTACGCGCTGCTCATCGCAAGCAGAGCCATTCATGGCAGTATCACGACAGGCCAGCCTGTTTCAGCCTTGGGGTGCCTACAAGCGTATTTTCCTGAAGACCGCCGACTGAGATGGACCCCGCACATTTGCGGGGTGGTTGGCGGGTGGTCCATCCCGTCTCTCAAACGGTTTCTCCTCAACACCGAGGCGGACATCGCGACTTCTCATGCATTGAGTTGTGCATTTCCTTACGCTGTAGCTCATTCGTGGAAGGAGCTGTGGTGTGGAAAGCTACCCCGGCTGCCTTTACCAATTGAGTGCAACACCAGCTCGAGGAAATATGCGCATCCTATCTCGACTCGTCATGCTATCTGTCGCATCATTCGTGGACCTATCATCGTTGCCGCCTCAAAAAGCTTCTAACTGCGTGCATGCTCCGACAATTGTGCTCTGCCGACGTCTGGCGAATTGGCTCGCACCTTCCTCGTCCAAAAGGATTCTAGTATAGCGACCTTCGGCATTCAAAGAGGGTGTGACCAGAGCTTCCGACATGGTTCAATCACGGTAAAGCGCATTGCAACCGGAAGTTCAAAGCCATAAGACTTTGAGATGGCTATAATGCTGTCATCCAACCTCCTCTTTGGTGACTCTGGCTTTCGCCATCTGTCGTGCAAAGCAGCTGGCTTCAGGCCCTAGAGTCTATTCCAAAATGCTTCGACAGCTATACTTCTTTATTGCCTTTGTTGCGTTCGTGACTGCACAAAATGAAGGCATCATCGAGACACTCAACAACGTTTTGGAGCTCTCAGAGCTCGTAGCATACTTGGACAAATATCCAGGCCTCACAACATGGCTCCAAGGACTATCCGACATCACCTTTCTTGCTCCTACCAATGACGCTTTTCAAGGGCTGGCTGACTCTTACACGGTACCAACACTGCCAACTGACGAAGTCGGCGCAGAAACCCTTATAAGCTATCATGTATTGAAAGGAACGTTCTACGGATTCGGCGAGGATGCAGCCCCCGATGAATACCTCCATCTCACAACCATGGAGCTACCGAATGCGGAAGCCAATGAGTCGATGGTGACTGGCGGCTCGATGGTCATTGTCAGAGGCTCGTCCTGGTCCAGCGCTATGTCGTTCACATCTGGCGATCGTCACATGTCTGAGAGCTACGGCGAACCCTTGAACTTCACCGGTGGTGTTATCTATACCATTGACTCCTTCCTGACACTACCTCAAACTTTCGAGACTACCGTGGAGGTGGAGGATATGCTCGGAGGAGCGGCTTTTGCCGATGCTGTACTCACCACCTCAAATACTTCGACGAATGTGACCATCGACGACCTATCTGATGTCACCATCTTCTTGCCAATGAATTATTCTCTGCAGGAGATTGGCAATGTGATCGAAAACATGTCCAAGCATGATTTCGATCGACTCGTTTCCTATCATATCGTTGATGGAGTGCTGGACATAAATCAAGATTCGCCACCCAGCGGATACTACAACACGTACGAAGGTACCGGAGTAACCATCTTCAGCGCAAATGGATTTGTGTTCATCAACAATGCCCGGATTGTGGGATCGCCGGACTGGATCTTCAGAGGAGGAATGATTTATACTATATACGGGTGAGTTGAGCCATCAATGCTTTGTGGAGCTGCCATCTAACCGGATCCCCAGAGTCCTCAACCCAAATAATATATCGATCAATGCCAACGCCAACGATGCCGAGATCGCCTTTGCAGGAGCTACCTATACCCCAGACTTTACGTTCCCCACAGCAGATCCTGTTTCAACACCAACTAGCTCGCCGTCACCAGTGCCCAGCTCTCATTCGAACGGCTTGTCGACAGCCGCAAAAGCAGGCATAGGCGCCGGTCTCGCAGTGCTTCTCGCGATGTTAATAGGAGTCTGCGCCTTCATGCAACAGAGGCGCCGCACGAAGCGAGAACTCGGCCCGGAAGCCGATCCCGGTGTCAAGTATCAACATTATCCTATGAACTATCCCTTGAAGGATCTCGAGATTTCCGTTTCTCACGAGGAGCTTGTTGCAAACGCTGCGAAGCCCGCTCGGGGGCCCATTAAGCAGTTCACGCCGAGTGCCAGTATGCACTCCCTAGGAGGCCCAAGTGTGAAGGAGACTTCGATCTGACGCTTGGACACCACCTGCCATCAGTGTTATTCTGTGCACAGGAACCCTGGTTGTCCCCTCTTTACACCTGATGAAGGCACCGTACTCGGATTTGGGACATTCGTTTGGCGTAGGAGCGGCCGCGCAGATGGAGAGACCGTTGGACTCGACGGTTGCAGTACTTGATCATGAGCAAATGATTCATTCATTTTGACGGCCTTTACCGTAAATCTCGGGTCTATATGGCCCAAAGAAGGACTCGAAGTCAAGCCTGGAAATATGCGAAAGCCGAGCGAGAGGCATGCTCGTGTACCACAAGTCCCTATGCCGGGCGGCGCTGCGTTGCAGCATCGGACGGAGAGCTCACGCACCGGCTTCGACATCCTCCACCAGACCTCGCGCGGCGATTGTGAGTACATCTCATAGATCATATACAGAGAAATAGTCGCGATTATCACTCTTGAAAAGGCTGATGTTCGGCAGATGACTTCCTCCCGGGCTGAGGTGAGACGACGGGGGCACTTTCCCTACAGAGTGCTACTGGTGCTTCAACCGCGACGACCTTTCTTCTCTTCGAAGTTCCAGATCTTGCTTTCTTTCTTGCCTCTTCTCAACTGCAGTCTGTCGTGAGCAATCACAGGTCCTTCTACCATACTCTGGCGGTACGAGCCGATGTCGTTAGCAACAGGTGATGATTCAGCCTGGCTCCACGTGCATTTTCTTAGCTCTCTGCCTTCCAAACCCGCATCTATCTTCCTGCGGTCTCGTCAAACACGCGAGTGTTCCCGGTGTAAAAGAGATTCTTGTGGGGCCATGAACTTCCATATTGACTGGAACTTATCCCTGCACTGTGCACCTCATACTGGAAGCTCTCTTGGGCCAGGATCAGGATGCACAACAGCGTGCGCTCAGAGACTGGCAAGCATGGTGGCACTTCGTCGTGCAAGACCTTACACTCAAGTTCAGCTCTTTGGTCTTCAGCGGCCTCATAAAGAGCAGGATGGATTTCACGGTACAGCCGGCATTCGGTAGTCGGAGCTGCGCACACATCTCTGCTAGGCAGTAACGTGATGAAGGTGAGATGGACTTCACTTCTGACTGCCTTTGATCCCGCCGCGTCCATAAAAGCCGCGCCTGCACTTGTGCCCTGTCTTCATCCCGCGGTGTTGCAATACCACTGATCGAAGAATTTGATCAGCATCAACATTGTTGCAGATCAAAGAAAACAACAAAGTTAGGGAACGACAACAGTCAGCGCAAGGTCCGTTGTCTCTAACGCACCGACACAGATGTCTTCGGGCCGGTTGTCTTCAACCTGGGACGACAACTACGTGATCGCCACCCTCGGCGCCTGGCAGTACAGCCTCTACAATGCAACCCACCTCTCCTCGTACAAAAACGGCGCATTCAAAGACCTCATTACCGACAAAACCCCCGCCCTCGAATCCGTCGAAATCATCCTCGCCTCGAACCTGCTTCTCCCAGACGAGAGAGCCTTGTTCACCCGAATCCAAGCGTACCTTCTAAGCGCTATCAACCGTGGTCCGCGCATTCCGAGCGAACAGACACTTCATGTCCCGTTCGGCGACATGATTTCGAGGGATGAGGACAGCCGTGGTGTGTTGTTGACGTGGGATGATGGAGTCGAGATTCTGGGCAGGATGATTAGGGAGAGGCGGGAGAGACGGGAGATGGCGAAAGTAGCGGCGGGGATTAGCGTTCCGGGGACGAATGGCGAGAAGAAGGATACCAGCGCGAAAGACACGACCGACACCACCAGCGCCAAAGACGAGCAAGAGATTGATGCCCATTTAGGTGACGGTACTACCAAGGCTCAGGCAGGTCAGTACATTCTATCTCTACTTCTCTTCGGTCCACGCATACTGACGATTTCCGGATTGCAGGATCCGACGGGATACCCAAGGCGACTTGAAGTCTGGTTGCCCAACGACAGCGACATATTCTCTTCGGGGACCCTTGTCAAAACGAACAAAGCTGTGAAGAAGCCTGATGAAGGCGAGAATTAGCAGCGATCTATGGAGCAAATAAACGCACAGACGGCTCAATAGCAGTCTGATCTGTCTGTGACCATCCTCACAAACGTTTGCCTCATCCACAAAGGATACTCCGAGACCGCAGCCTTCGAACTCGAGGTACAGCGAGAACGAGCGGTGATTAGATAGATCAGGAGCGTCAAATTGCCCACTTTCTCGTCGGAATTGCATAGCAGGCAGAGATGAGAGCTGGGTAGTGACGCAAGTTCGAAACACTCATTCTAGAGTTACTTTCCCTGATCATGCGAATCGTACGGCCGTCGTCAGAAGTTGACGACCCGATGCCGACGAACCTTCACTGTTGTCCCCTGAATCTCGACAATCATTCTGTTCTGTTTTTGTTCTAGATTCCCGGCGTCCTATTCAAGGCGTTAATACCTTTTGGATCACCCGACGCTGGACTTCACTACGATTCTACCGCTACTAGTATTAGCGTCCTGTACGCCGTCCAGATTAGGCCGTGGGGATCTTTTTGGTTGCCCGACGCCGACGAATCTTCACTAGCAAGACTGGGGTGGGTACGCTCGTCCAGGACATCAAGCGTCCCGTTTGGGGCGTGGGCACTTGTTGATGACGCGACGCCGACAACTATTCACTTGCGATAGCATGCCTCTATAATGGCGAACCCTCTGCATTGGGCCCTGTCGAGACTTCCTGAAACCTCCTGATCACGAATGAAGTGCGAACGATCCCATAAGTGATGTTTGGTAGAACTTTTTGACATTACTAGCTAACATGAGTTGATCATACCCATCCCCACCAGCAGGCAAGTATCCAAACCGGAAACCAAGCGACCAGCAGTACCCAAAGACACAAAAGAGAATATTGTACAATGCCAAACACATGATCCTGACCAGTAGTAGTCGTCATAGCCCAGACCTTCTCCTCCTCATCCTCATGAATAATCGGCTGCACCACAACACCTTGCTCAGAACCCGGCCGTCGATGATCATTAGTTCCACCTGTCTGATTCGACGACCGCGCTCTGAACTTGGGGAAGTAGTGAAGTCGAAGATGCAATGGTTTCTGCACGGGTGATTTTTCCTGTGCAGGCACACTCTTGAGCCAAGTATTCAAAGCAAACATCGATCGTTCTGCGTCATTTCCCAAATCACCCACCTCAAGGACATCAACCATCCTCTCCTCCCTCACGGCCAATACTCTACTTCTTTTTCTTACCCCCCAGACCGAGGCTTTCGGCCACACTCCCGAGACCAAGACCCCCGAGCAGCTTGTCGACACCCAGACCGCCAAGGATACCGTTGACAAGGCCACCAAGACCTAAGCCATTGAGGAGCTTGCCAACAAGGCCCAATACACCCGACAACAGCAGGCCAACAGCCGCGATGATCTGGAACAATGGCTCCGTGAGCAAGCCCCAAAGAGGGTTGAGCTTCTTCTTGGCATGAGGCATGTCGGCGATCCGTTTCTTCGCGTTATCCACCGTCTTGACAACTTGCGTGGTCAACTCCTTCAGACCCTCGGCCACGCGATGTTCTTCAGGTGAAGCTTCTCCAGACGCAGCTCGGGCCTTGGCGTTGGCAGCGATATGTCCATCGGGATCAAGACCACGGATGGCACCATTGCATTCGCCTAGGATGCGGCCACCTTCTTCGAGCAAAGGCTTGACATCTTGGACAAGCTTCTCCTCGTCGAGTTCCTCCTTGGGTGTGCGGTCGGCCTTTTCGACAAGCTAGAGAGGACAAGTTAGCATGTTACAAATCGCGGTAGTGATGGCAGTGACTTACGTCTGTGATCTGCTTGCAGATAGGCTCCATCTTCTCCAGTGTCTGGTTGATGATGTTTGAGATCTTCTTGGCAGTCTCTCGTTCTTCTTCTGCCTTGAGCTCTTCAGGTGTTTGCTCCACTTCTTCTTCTTCGTCGGGAATGTTCTCGAGAAGCGTGCATTCTCCAATCTTGTTGCCGTCTTGGTCAACCACGTAGCCGTTGTCGTTGATTTCTTTGCCGATGCAAGCCAGCAGGTTGCCCTCGGTGAGTCTTCCGATCACGTCTCCGTTCTTGTCGCGGACCTCACCCTCCTTGTTAATTCGCAGACCAGTCATAGGCGAAACCTCGCGTTCTTTCTGCTCAGGCTCCCATCGTTCTGCATGACCGATGACGTTGCCGTTCTGTTATCATGAATTAGTATCATCTCAAGCACAGCAGACGTGTGTACATACCTTGTCTTCAATGTCTCCATCATCGTCGACCTTGCGGCCAACGAGCTTCTTGAGATCACCTTCTGTGACACGACCAACGATCTCGCCAGACACATCTCGCACGTAGCCTTCTTTGTCAACAGTTGTTGATTCGAAGTTCGAGAATGGTCCTTCAGAGCGGCCGTCATCCCCTCCAGCGATGAGTCTTCCTTTGCCGATGACCTTCCCGTCATTCGACCAGATCTGGCCTTGTCCGTCAACTTTGCAGCCCACAAGGCGTTTAACGTCTCCTTCCGCAACTTCACCGAAGATGGTTCCATGCTCATCCACGATCTTGCCTGACTTGTTGACTGTTTTGCCGGCAAGGCTCGAAAGGTCTTCCTCAACGACTTCCTCCTCAGGAATCTCGTATGGCTCAGCGTGGCCCTTGACGTTGCCGTATTTGTCAATGATGTCACCGTCTTCGTCGACAGAGCGGCCAATGAGCTTTTTCCAGTCGCCGTCGACCACTTTGCCAACAACGTTACCTTCAGCATCCTCAACTAGGCCCTCCTTGACCACAACGACGCCCTCAAGGCCGGCGAATGGGCCTTCGGGCTTGGCTTCACGCTCGTTCACTGGGATCAGTTCAACGCGGCCAATGACTGCGCCAGAGTCGTTCCAGATCTGGCCTTCGCCGTCGATCTTGCGGCCGGCGAGCTCCTTAGGATTGCCTTCGACCACGCGGCCGACAGGGACGCCATCAGGTCCGACAACGTTCCCTTGCTTGTTCGGTGAGAGACCCTTCAGCTCAGAGAGATCGATTGCCTCGGGTTCTGCCTCGGGTTCGGCTTCAGGCTCCTCCCACCTCTCAGCATGGCCGACGACGTTGCCACGCTTGTCAAGGACGTCACTGCATCTGCGTTAGTATACCTCAAGTCCAGGATGGCCATGGGAGGAAGAAGACTTACCCATCTTCATCCACTGATCTGCCAACAAGTTTCTTGGCGTCGCCTTCCACAATACGACCGACTCTGTTGTCATTGATGTCTTCGACCCATCCTTCAGCGACGACAGTGAGGCCTTCCAGTCCGGCAAACTCGGCTTCACTCTCGGCCTCTTCTTGAGGCAGTGTCTTTGCTCGGCCGATCACGTGGCCCTTGCTGTCCCAGAATTGACCCTGGTCATCAGCTTGGTTCTTGCCCTTCCAGAGCTTCTTGGCATCGCCTTCGACAAGCTCGCCGACGATGTTTCCGTTGGCGTCGACAAGCTTGCCCGATTTGTTGACCGTGAGGCCTTCGAGGATGGACAGAGGAGGCAGACCATCGTCAGCCTCTTCCTCTTCAGGTTCTTCTTGGGTGGTGAGTTCGACCTTGCCGATGACATTTCCCTCTTTATCCAAGACTTCGCCCTTGTCATTGAGCTTCTTGCCGGCACAAGTCTCGAGTTCTCCATCAACCAGCTTGGCGATCTCTTCACCATCTTCATTGAGCACAACACCCTTTTTGTTCACCTTGAGACCTTCAAGCACAGAGAAGTCTGGGCCCTCGGCAGCTGCTTCAATGGTTTCGACAAGACCTTCTTCGATGGCTTCAGGCAGGAATTCGACCTTGCCAATGACGTTTCCGTCCTTGTCCACGATCTCTCCATTTTCGTTGATCTTCTTGCCACGCACAGCTTCAAGATCATAGCCTTCAGAGAGCTTGGCAATGGCCTCGCCATCCTCATTGACTACCTCACCCTTCTTGTTGACTTTTAGGCCCTCAAGTTGAGCAAAGTCGGGCTTGGCCTCTTCAGCAGCGTCCTTGGCCTCTTCTGCGGCACCCTCGGCGTCTTCCTTGGCGTCTTCGGCGGCATCCTTGGCGTCGCCAGCAGCCTCAGCTTCTTCCTCAGCCTTGTCTGCGGCTTTCTGGGCTTCCTCAAGCTCTTCAACCAACTCGGGGTTGAGTTCTTTCATGGCTTCATCGGCAGCCTCGCCTTCGACCACCTGAACTTTGCCAATGACGTTGCCATCCTTGTCGACAATTTCGCCATTCTCGTTGGGGATCTTGCCTTGGCAGTCCTTGATGTCGCCTTCGATCAGCTCGGCAAGGACCTCTCCCTCATCGTCGAGAATCTTGCCCTTTTTGTTGAGTTTACGGCCTTCGACGATGGTGAGGTTGGGCTTGAGTTGTTCTGCGACTTCGTCGACCTTGTCGAGTGCTTGCTGGACGGCTTCATCCTTGGTATCGCCAGCTGCTTCGGCAGCCTCAGGCACAATTTCGGCACGCCCGATGACGTCACCGTCTTCGTCCAAAACTTCGCCTTCAGCATTCAAGGTTTTGCCAACGAGGTCAGCCGGGTCGCCTTCTGTGATCTTGCCTAGAGTGTTGCCATCCTTGTCCTTGATGACGCCATCTTCTTGGACTTCAAGGCCTTCGAGCGCATCGAGACCAGGGAGCTCACCAGCAGCCTCTTCGGCTTTCTCTACTGGTTGAGGAACAACCTCTGCACGGCCGACCGCATCGCCATCTTCGTCAAGGATTTCACCTTCAGCGTTGACTGTCATGCCGACCAGGTCTGCTGGGTCGCCTTCGGTGATTTTGCCGACAACCTTTCCTTCCTTGTCGAGGATCTCGCCGTTTTCTTGCACATCTAGACCGTCCAGGATGTTGATGTCAGGGAGGTAGGTTTCGACGGCATCTTCTGCTTGTTCTTGGGCATCTTCAGCTGCGCCCTCGGCGCCTTCCTCGGCATCTTCAGCGGTGTCTTCGACTCCGTCGACTGCGCCCTCGGCATCAGCATCTTCGGTGGCATCCTTGGCCTTGTCGGCAATGACGTTTGCGCGACCGACCACATCACCATCCTCATCAAGGATTTCACCGTCGTCACCAATCTCGTAGCCTTCAAGATCTGCCGCATCGCCCTCTTCGAGCTTGCCGATCACGTTACCCTCTTGATCTTTGATGTCACCGGACTCGTCGACCTTGAGGCCTTTCAGGGCTGATAGATCGGTAGGGAGGTCTTTTGTAGCGTCTTCGGCACCTTCCTCTGCAGTATCTTTGGCATCTTCTGCGGTGTCTTTCACATCTTCGGCACCTTCCTCTGCAGTATCTTTGGCATCTTCTGCGGTGTCTTTCACATCTTCGGCACCATCTTCTGCGGTGGCTTTGGCGTCTTCAACACCATCCTCTGCAGTGTCTTTGGCGTCTTCAGCTGTGTCTTCGGCGTCTTCGGCTGTATCTTCGACTTTACCTTTGGCGCCATCTGCGGTGTCCTCGAGGTCATCTGTGTCTTTGGGTACATCATCGGCAGCGTCTTCAGCTGTGTCTTTTGCGCCCTCTGCAGTATCCTCGGCAGTGTCCTCAACATCGCCAGCGGTGTCTTCGCCAGCGCCTGTTGCATCGTTGGCAGTGTCCTGGGCAGCACCTTTAATATCGCCCTTGGAGGCTTTGCTGGCGCCATTAGTGACAGTATCTTTTGCACCGCCGACTCGGCCTGCAACTTTCTTGCCGGCACTGGTGGCGCTCTTCGAGGCTTTGCCTAGGACGCCCTGGCCTTCACCTTCGGCTTCATCCTCGGCTTCCTCTGCGGCGTCGGTGCCTCCCTCAGTGGGTGCTTCGGTTTCTTCCTCTTCCTCCTCGCCCTCGGTGCCTTCGTCCTTGGCAGGCTGCTTGCCCTCTTCTTCTTCGTCGCTATCGGGCACGGGCTCCGGGGCGGCTTCAGATAGCTCGCTCGCGCCGGTGTCGTCGCCGGGCTGACTTACTTTGCCGCCAGGCTCCTCGGTGTCTTTCAGGCTGATTTGACCTCCGTCTT
Source organism: Cladophialophora chaetospira (assembly GCA_030247875.1). Classification (NCBI taxonomy): domain Eukaryota; kingdom Fungi; phylum Ascomycota; class Eurotiomycetes; order Chaetothyriales; family Herpotrichiellaceae; genus Cladophialophora; species Cladophialophora chaetospira. The sequence goes on along the minus strand of JAPDRK010000008.1, from coordinate 447,611 downwards.
CCTCCTCGGTCTCCTCAGGCTTCTCGTCCTCCGGCTTCTCCTCAGTCGGCTTGGGCTTCTCGTCGTCTTTCGATGAGCGAGAAGGTGTGTCAAGCTTCTTGGGGGTTGCTTTTGAGGAGCCTAGCTTAGGGGGTTTGCGACCAGGAGTACCACCTTCTTTAGGTGTCAGCTTGGAAGTAGATGATGAAGCAGGATTCTTGCCGGTCTTTGTGGGAGTCTCGGGGGCATTGCCCGACCTGCCTGCTGCTGGGGAAGGCATAGTGCTCTTAAAGCTTCGGACAGTTTCTGGGGTAGACTGTCTCGAGGAACGTGATTCTCGGCTTGGGGTAGGTGGAAACGAGTAATACGCGTAAGAAGCTGATGAGAGTCTGTTGTCGCTCATTCAAGGTAGTGATTGTGACAGTGCGTGTAACTTCGTTCTGTCAATAAATTATACAATAATGTACAGATTAGGGTTTTTTGGGTAGATGGAACTTGGGGAACAGAAAACAGAGGAGACGCGACGGGCGAGCGAAGCATATGTTGTAAGTCGCTGGGGTTACGTCACAGCCATCTTTTTCGATTGGCATCATGGTGAGGAGCTCTGCCATCAGAGCTTCCCGCACCGGAAAAGCAACTGTGGCAGCTGGCGCCTCTTTCCATTGTGGCTGACCAGGACCAGTTTCAAACAATTGTCGATTGCGTCAGAAACGGGTTACCGCAGCTCAATCGGGAGAGAAGATGGGCACAGTGAAGCTTGGGTCCAAGAGTGATCCCAGGAGATGTCGGCGAATGAGAGCGTTGTGAGGACAAAGTGAGCAGGGTTGTGGCAGAGAACACGAAATGATGATCGAAGCCTGATGGGCAATCGCGGATTTCGATAGGGAGAGAAGAACTCATGGCAGGGACAACCATGCATGTTCCCCAGACATGCCAGGATCCCGCCAGGCCAATGGCAGGCGCTGATGTCAGTGCTCTGTGCTGCACCGTCACGACAAGTACCTGTCGCCTCATCTACTGTTGCACGGAATGACATTCAAGTTGTCAGCATCCGCCTGACAGTCTGACAGTTTTGAAGATGTATTCCGTCCTAAATAGTTTCCTCGACATCGATGCTGCTGTGTACAAACAACGGGTGGAAGAATTGCGGGTTGCAACAATAATGGCCAGCACGCTGGGATTGGGTTTAGGCGGCGTTAGGCGGTAGCGGGACTGCGACAACGTGTGCCGATCGCCTATGGGTTCGGCTAGCCATGCCGTTAGACTGCCTTTGGGGTCACATTCGTGTGGCGCAACCAGCACTTCTCGAGGCCTCAGCACTGGACGCACCGCCGCACCTGTGGTTCAAGAACAGGTTTCCCAGGTTTCCTCTATCAAAAAGTCAAATTCTATCGTCATTATTATGATTTCAACAGAGTCCAGACGGCTCCTCCTCAAATACGTAGGTAGCCGTTGCTCAACCCACCGCCCAAGCGCGATTGTTTCGGATGGTCACTTGCCAGTAGCCTCGACCAATTCAGTCAAGGAGCGCCGTTGTTGAATCTCAAATCATCCGAGGATTGCGTCTCGCGATAATAGTGCGTTGTGTCAGAGTGTCCCTAGAAAAATTCGATTGGTGACCTGGAATGATTATGGGAAAAGCTGCACGCAGAACTGAGGAGGACTCCCCCTCTTCAGCCACACCCCCGGCCTGACTGTCGATGGGGTTCGCTAGTCCACTTAGTTCATGATCCACCTCGCCTAAACAGTCCTCCGGCAGGGTTCTCGGCCAACTTTTGCGGCAGCCATATGCAGCATGATATCATCGCGGCTGGGAAATTCTCCTTGACGCGTGGTCTTTCTTGACTGATTTCGTGCTCGAGGTGGGCGTCATCCGACTATTTTTGTGCTGGCTTTGCCCGTTCTGCAATCCTCGAGTTCGACCCAAGGTGAAAGAAGAAAGAGGCTTGCATGAATTGACCATGTAGAAGACACCAATGCAGTTACTTAAGCTCAAGAGCGGCAAGGCCCGTGATGCAGGAACTGCCACAGGCTGTTCTGGAAGTTCTGCACAGTCCTTCCGCCATCTTGAAAAGTTTTGATATCACTGTTTGGCGCATCAAGCTTGGGACTGAATAATAGTAGACATTGCTCCTCCTTCGCCAGTAGCCATCATGGCCAATGAATGTCACTATTCCAACTCAAAAACTCGAAGCTCTACAAAGAATGATCTGAGCTTTCAGCCTGTTTGGCGCACTGAAGAAGATGTTCGGCGCCTCTCGATTCGCAACATAAGACCGCCCTTCACACAACTGTGTTCCATTACCTCTCTTCTCCCTGCTCCGATCCATTCCACTTTCAAGGAGCGTTAATCACGGAACCACAACGAAGGGCACCAGCAAAAAGTTCGAGAGCAGGAGATTTTCTCTGGCGGTAGAACTGATGGTAAGTTGATTGAGACCATCCCTTTGGTATATAGACAGTGTGTTGAAGTCTGGGTCCGACTTGACAAAGCAGCTGAGATATATTCCGTCCTCGTGCTGCATGTCAAGTCAAAGGGTGTGGCACCGTCTGCAACAGGGTCATCTGGGTCTGCTTCAAACACGAAATACCCTATTTCGTTTTCGAGCGAACTGCTACTGCTGATAACGATGGAATTCGTATCGGTGCCGTATTCTCGTAGGCGGCATGTGCCGGTAGAGTCAGTGCCAAAGGTAAACACCGTCGCCTCGGCAATTGTTGTTGCTCGTATTTGGATCAGGTCGCCGAAACCTGTAGCCCTGAGTGTAGCGATGGCGTAGTTTGCGGTTGCATCGGCTTGGATGACAAAAGTCGATTCTGTCGGACAGGGGTTGTTTGAAGTCGTCGTCTAGCACAGCAATCAACTTTGTTCTTCTAGCCTCGCTCCGATCACCTACCATGGTGGTTGCGGATGTCGACGTCGTTGTGATCGAGCTGGTGGCCGTAGTCGTGGTTGTTTCTGTCGTGCTCGTGGTTACCTAACAATAATCAACCCTCGTGCCTTGTGATTGTCAGAAAAGAGACAGGTTCCTTCTTACTGATATTGTCGAAGTTGTAGTCGTTGATGAGCTTGCCGTGCTCGTTGAAGTCAGGGCAGAGGACGTAATTGATGCTGTTGAACTTGATGAAGGCGTGGTCTTTAGAAAGCTCAGCCCAATATTGTTTTCCACTACAAGTGGCGCACTCACTGTGGAGGTGCGTGTGGGCCAAGATGTCCAGCTGTGACTTTTACATGAGGCCTGGTGGTATGAGCAAGGACTGTCCTGGTTCGTCGCACATAACTTACAGTCGTCCATGCCAGCGTCGTTGAAGTCGAGGTCGTCGAGCTCCACAACCGAGAACTCGTACTCCAGACGAGGTGGTCGAGAGAGTGTGTTCAGCGAAGGGGATGAAGTTGGCTTTTGAGGATTAGCAAAGCGACTTAAATCTAGCAGATGCAAATTCCCACCGAGCTCCCTGTCGATGTCCCATGGGAAGAGTTCCAATCCGCCCAATCGTTGAGTTTCGCTGAAGTTGAGACGCTTGCAGCCGTGGTAGAGTCGCAGGGGCAAACATAATGAGTGTTTGTCTTCGTAACCGTGATGTGAACGTCCCCATCTTCATAGCTAGAGGCAGCAGTAGTACAGACGAAAGCGAGTACAGCAATAATGCTGCTGGGTAAAGATCGACAGACCATAGTAGCAAATGAGTGACAATGAGTTGGACATTAATCATAGCCACCTGAAGAAGAGAAACAAGCAAGAGGCTATCGGCGCAAGTTACATACTCACAGATGCTCTCTGGCAAGCAGCCGCGATGGCGTCTCAAGCGAGAGCGCTGCATCGTCTCGGTATGATTGAATGAGAGACTATGTTGCTTGGCCACCTTCATGGCAATACAAGCGACACGTTGTGTTTCTGATGATGGGATCGGCTGTGGTGCTTGTAGGAGCCAAGGCACGGAAGCCTCTGAACTCATCCCTCTTCGGCGAAAAACGTGTCCAGAGATGAAGCGAGATTACAACAAGGCCCTTGGAGCTCGGAAGCTTCAATTTCCTTCGGCTTGGCAAGAGGAGCGGTTCGCACCCCGCGTGGAGGACATTCGATTTCCCATCATTTCGATGAGAATCGCCCTCGCTAGCGATAAGTCGGACCCTTACGCTTCAAGGCGCAGGTATTGTGTTCAAGGCAATAACGCTAGAGTTGGTCTGATATCAATGGCTGAGGCATTCAGATGATGTTTCAAGTGCGAACGACGGGAAGCTTCCGCCCAACGGTCATTGAAGAAAATGCGCCAAAGCCAAGCTCGATCTCTCCCGAGCACCTGCCGAGTGCGGACGGTCAAAAAGGGATCTTCACCCCTTTTGGCGTCGAGGTGCCGTGCTCCTCGTCTACCAGCCTCGGTCTGGTACTCCGGTGCAGTGCCGCAATTCAAAGGTCCTGATTGGCGGAAAGTCCATATCAAAGGCCTATAACCATTCTCAAGCTTCCAAAAGAGAACCAGATAGCAACATTGGACCTTTGGGCTGTTGACCAATTCTTCGTAATATTGTTACTGTTCGATTACATAACTAGAGCTACACTAGATGTGCAGTTCATTCTGTTGTCGTTACATTATCATCACCGTCATATTCTGAGAGATCAATGCTCCCATCTTGCATACCTGCCCTTGGGCACCGAGGACCCAGTCGCGCTCGCCGAGCTCGTCTTCGGCAACGCCACGAATGACTCGGTGTGCGTCGCTTTTGCACCGCCAGTAGTCCCGCCCTGGCTTCCATTGACTGGCTTGGTGCCAGTTGCGATATCCAGACCGTTGATGGCGCGGCGGAAGAGGCCGAGAGCCGCGACAGGTTGGTAGTAAGGCACTTCATGCCCGGACTCGTAGATTCGCGTGAATGAGAAGTTGCCAAACTCGCGAGTTTCGCCGTACTCGACACCGTCCACAACGAACGGCGTGTACCCGGCTTTCTTGAATTGTGCCGAATGTGCATACTGCGTCTGTAGCGAGACTGCCTCGCCACCGAACCAATTACAGATGTAATCTGCATCTCCGTACGCCAAAGTGACGCGGACGGATGAGTTGAGAATTTCTTCGATGTCGGACAGGAAGTTGAGGTAGACGAAGTCACCGGTCTGCTGGAACGCATAGTAGACTTCATCGTTGGCGGTTCCGGTATAGTTGGTGTCCACGCCAAGCGCTTGCTGCGTTGATGCCAGGTTGAGGTAGTCGAGGAAGTAATCCGCAGGTGTAGGATCAACGAACGGATGGCGAATGTCATATATACCACGTCCGCCATAGTAGTAGTAGGGAGATTCCACGTTATCGCGGCACATGTCTTCGGCTTCGGTGCAGACGGCCTGGCCATTGACTGTTGTCGGGTCGGCGGCGGCACAAAAGGCGACCTGGTCCAAACACCCATTGTCCATGTGGCAGGCAAAGTTCATGTAGTTGAATACTGTGTCATTGACAGCCTTGATCCCATACGTGTTGTTGTTGGCGAACAGAGGATAGTATGGGGCTTGAATGTATTCGTCCACGATGCCATTGATGATGCCGAGATTGACGAACTCAAAGGCTTTGCCTTTTGAACTGCCATTCAGAATGGCGTCGTTTTGTTGGTTGAAGTAGTTGAAGAAGGCCGGACCGTAGTGACCTAAGACTGTTGTCAACAGCCGCAGGCAGTAGCCTGGCAAGGGTGTACTTGCCTCCGTAGGACTCTGTCCAAAGATTGAACTGTGTGGAGTGGACCTTTGAATCTAGCTGCGGAAGTGCGGAGTAGAAGCCTTGGAGTACCTCCCACGCGGCCATTGCTGCCAGATCAGTAGTGTCTAAAGTGCCGTCAGTATTGCACTTTATCCGGACTCTGGTGGACTCACCGATCTCTGTCACGTTGATAATGGGGAATCGGCCAGTCACGTTCGCTTCGGAAGCAGGAATGTACTGTCCAAAGTTGGGATCAAGTGATCCCGGGCCCTGGGTAGCATGTCAGCCCTAGCTCTTGTTACTGATCCGCTTCAATCTTCACCTTCGAGCCGTATGAGAAGCCGACGCCTAGAGGCTGGCTGAGGAAGATCATGTTCGATGCCTCGTTCCAACCATATGGGTTCAGCTGGGTGGTCAGGTTTTTGGTGACATTGCAAGGACCAAGTTCTATGCACCGTATTTAGCTCTCAATCCTAACAATCGGAAAAATCGACGGCGGCTGCTTACCTTCGAACATGCCGATCAAAGAATCGCTTCCAGGACCTCCATTTAGCCAGAGCGTGATCGGGTCATTCGCAGGATCATGTCTGGATTCAAAGAACCAGAAAAAGCTGTGGACGTCCGGAGCAAGGTTGATGAAACCCGCGTAGGAGTTGACGCCTGGTGTCGTCTCACATACGCCCTTCTCACTGTTAGCCTCCGCGGTGACTTTGCTAAAGCTGTCTGCCCAGCTCCCACTGGCCTTTAGTGGAGACTGACCTCTTTACCGGGCTCTTTGTAAGTTATGTTGACACCATTTGGAGTAATAATAGTCTTCACGCCGGTGGGTTCTGCCGGTAGCTGTCGAGGCGAAAGCTGGATCTTTGGGCTTTTGGGGTTCCTCCTGCTGTGAACGACAGGTCCCTTAGCTGCAGAAACACCAGCGGCGAGTGCGCCGAAGAGGGAGAGAGCTTTCACAATCTGCATTGTGAAGACTGCTGCTCGAGACCGGAAGAGGCAGGCTGAAGACGCAGGACCCGAAGTGTTCTAAACACCACAAGGAGTGATGTAGAGCAGCTTAAAAACTTGTGGAACAAACAGAGCACACTTCCACAACGGACAAGTGCATTCGGGAGGGGAGAAGGAAACCAAAGCAGCGCGGCTTCACGATTAAGTACGCAACGTCAGAACATTTTCCTTCCTACCTTGACCACTATCCGCCATCATTTGCATGACCTCCCCACGCATTAACAACGATATTCAACCTAGCGATAGCACTAGTAGGAATATCAATGTACGATGCGGACGCACCGAGGCGTGGTGTTTCCCCAAAGACTTTGCCAGCAAACCATTTTTCGGAGAGAGCAACTTTCCTAGGCCCTGCTCTGATTCCATGACGTGGGCCGTGACAAGGAAAGTAGCATCGCGGCAAGGATACAAGCTATAGCCAACCTTTGGCGGGGTCGTTTGGCTATGCTTGAGCTTTCGACATACCCAATGTAGGTTTAGCAGGTGGTATAGTGGTGGTCGCCTATCCAATTAAGGCAGGTTGAATGGCGATATGCATGTGCAGAAGGCAAATGCGTGGGCGGAGACTTGAGATAAGATCGTGGGCCTCGGAGCACTGCACTGGATCAGGGATTCGGCAGATCCTGATGTTGTGACTCGTCAATTTGCCAGGAACGGCCCAAACGGACCAGTAATGTCTCATGCAGACAAGTACGGAGGAAGTCCCATCATCAAAGCGCGATTTCGCGTACCACGAATCATTGTGAAGATTCCTGATAGCTTGTTGGTCATACGCAGAGCAATTGGGAGTTACCCTGGGCAAGTTCTGGACGGATATGAAATCAAAGGAAAACGACTTTGATTGCTTGCCCGTCCCAAACTCCAGACATTCGATTGCAGACCAACAAGATACGATCATATGTGACGAACGGGTTGTGGCATTGCTTCTGGTGCTTCTCTTCAGCCTTGGCTCACCTCTCGGTTGTCACACTGCATGACGCGGATAGTGGCGGGCCACCCGGAGGCTGGTCGCGTGCGTGTAGGACTTGTGAGGTAGCTGCACGATCTGCTTTGTGATTCGAGTTGAAGCTGTGGTGGATGCCGGTATAGTCCGTAGGATTGTGCTAAAGCTCAACGAATGACGTTCTCTTATCTCTGTCGCCACCGTTCGTAATTCACAAGGTAACATCGCACCGTCGGCTGCTCCATGGGATTGTCGATCATTTGGCGGGGTTTCGTAGTTGGCCGATGTAAAGTGTACGCCTAAGCGCAGAATGTCAGGCGGGGTTGGAAGAGTCGACAGGCGTAGAACCAGCTAAGGCAGGCCCGGCACCAAGCCAGGAAGGCGTAGAACGTGCTGAGCTTCCTTTTGTGGGCTAGCTCACGACACCATTTGTGACTGCAGCAGAGGTGCTGTGCAGAAGAGCCATATTCCCTTGCGGACACTGACAAAATAGAGATAAGCTATGGTCAACATTGAACTAGGTTGCGGAAAGTGAAGGCGAAGTGAGGAAAAGGAGAACACATATATATAAACCGTGCAGCCCAGCAGGCGGATCTGCAAGCCAAGCTCGTTCCAGCTGACTGTCATCAGCCACCACGGCTCCGATAGCCAACATGCGCGCAGTCTATTGCTAATTACGACCTGCTACCTAAGAGAACAGTGCACATTCGCAGATAAACGATTGGAAAGTATGCAAGATGGCGACAGAATTCGACTTTTATTGCCGTGATAGTGGTCTACCTATATATCTAGCTCTACACCAAGCGCGTCGCTGACATCTAATGCCTGTTCGGCATATAATGGCTCGTCCATCTCCTCGATCGTCTCCATGGCAGGTTCTCCGGTGTTGGGAGTGAGCTTGTCGGCATCAAAGCCCTGCAGCCATTGCATGCTCAAGTCCATGTCATCTTCCCCGGTCGTGAACAAATCAGCCCCTCCTTCTAGGTCAATCAGGTTTTCAAAAGTAGGAGGATTAAATTGCTGATGCAGGTTGCAGACCTCAACCTCGTGCTGCTCCGGGAGGTCTGTGAACACTACAGCACCTCCAGCTGTGGTGTGAGAGCTCAAGCTCGCGTCTGAGCCCGCAGGCGTCCTCGGCGTGTAGGCGGCGAGCAGGTTCCGCTCTTCGGGTGCCAAGGTTGAGTTCATGAGCAGCAAACTGGCCGTTTGCATCGCTTCAGGTGGTGGTGTCAATAACAATGGAGTGGGAGGTAATTTCTTGTCCTCGCTTGCAGCAGGCTTGGTCGACATGGTTGTTTTAATCGTCAGGGTGGTTGCAGTGCTGCCCGATATTTGCGCATTTTGCCTTTGGACCGCAGCGTCCAGGAAGCTAAAAGCAAAGTCGGCGGAAGCATACATCTCGCGTAGTCTCTGCAAAGCTTGCATACAGAACTGGAACTTCCTGATACTCGCCTGGCGGATGTTGTTGTCGGTAGACTTGATGTCAAGGAGGTGGATGATGATAGCTGGCAGTAGACAAGTGACTCCAGTGTTTGGAAGATATCGGATCATATCATGGGCAAAGAGTTCCTTGTACATCTCGGTGATGTCGTCCGCGGCCTCGCGCACCTTTCTCTTTGAGAGTTCTCGCAATTCTGGAGCGACGACAACATTTGGGGCGGATGGCAGGATTTGTGGTCGATGTAAGGCACTGACAGCTGTCAAGTATATTCCGCTCAACAAGGCACGGTGCAAATGGATGACCTCTCCATCGTTCGTGGTTGTTCGTTCACGAGAGTCCGGGGCGAAGTAGTGAAGATCGTGCGAAAGCTCGTTGTGCCACTGGTCGAACTCACGGTCGCATTGAATCACATCCGCCGGCTCTGCCGCGGATTTCTTCGGTACAAGTCTCATGGTGGTCTCTTGCGTAGCACCGATCTTGTGACCGAGTGTCGAATATTGAACTGCAAGAACCCGGGTAATGCGCGTGCAGAGTTTCGCGAGGCCGATACACATCTTTGCCAAAGTCATTCGCTTCGAACTGTCCTTGACTGCCGGACAACCTCCAAGCATTTTGCTTAATTCTGGTGAGAGTGCAGCTGTCTCGAAGTCTTCCAGCTCCAACATTGGTACATCGAAGTCCCCTTCACTGATACGCATAGGACGTCGCATGCCGATGGCGATCAGTCGGTCCCTCATGTAACAGGACCACCAGATACGCTTCCAGAGCCGGCGTTGCTGCGGGTTCATGAGCGGAGCATTGGAGGTGTCACAATTCAGACCAATAGTCCTGGCAACCGACGTCGCAATCCCGAGCCAGTGCCAAACGTCCTTAGGCTCGTCCGGACTTTCGTACCAGTAAGTCATCAACAGTACTGCTTGGACGACGGTGACTCGGTCGACCTCATAGTCGAAATCGTACAAGAGTTTGACCTTCTCGAAGAAGGCCTTTCTGGCTGCTTTTCTGGTCATATAGCCTTGAGCATGTAAATATCTCATGTCAATATAAGCAGTGGCCGCGAACATGACGGCCTGGAAGAGCAAAAGGCTCATCACATCGGCAGATTGGTTCTTTTCGATAGTACCTAGAAATTCTTGGAGGTCGATGATCGGGAGAAACGGGTATACATATTGCACATAGCACCGAAGCAACTCGTTCCGAAAGGCGGTCTCTGGTATCAAGAAAGCTCCCTTCTTCTGTAAATATTCGAGGTCCTCGGTCATGATCTTGGGCGATATGGGCCGGATAAAGTGTGGTAATACGATATTTGGACGACTTGGCTGCAATGGGAAATATGACACTGCTGAGGCAAGGGGAAGTGCTGGCGACGTAGTGTGGCTGCTAATCACCGACATCCGTCGAAACCGCTCCTCTTGGCTTAAGCGGTGGCCTTGCGTTTGGTCTAGACAGAGAGTTATTGGCAAATGCCGCGGAAATGGAAGCCAGGCTAACTTACATAGCATATGCGGTTTGTGGAAGAACGGTTCATCCTCCAAGTCGTTGATGTGCTGTTTCACATCATTGCTGGGTTGCGGTGGGAGGAATGTATTTAGTTCATCGATATCTTCGAAGATGGAGAATTGTGGCAGTTCTTTCTCATCTTCCACGGAACAAGGCGAATGGTGGAGCAGCTCCCCTTCTGAGTATGTCTTTCTGCGCCGCTTTCCTTCAGTGACAACGCACTCAACCTCGTCCAGTCTGCAATTAGTGCATGGAATTCCACTTTCGACGACGTCGCTGGAAGTATGTGTTAACAACTATCATCATGAGAAGACAAGGACTTCTGGAGACTCCGCCAGCTTGTGGAGACAACTTACCATCGCACTTTCCGGCCTCGACAGCAGTGACAAGCCTTAGAAGCCCGTCGCTTTACTGTCCTACCTCCTGTGGCCAGCCCAGCTGCCGAAGATTTCCTCTTTGACTGGGTCTGGGCATTTGTCGTCGTCACGATTGCCATGGCGCAACTTGTAAGATCGCTAAAGAGACAGTGAGACGCAGGTAGGTCGTTAGAAGAGCTGTGTCAGTGAATCCAGGTATTTGCAAGAGTGAGCAATGCCCAAGGACGAGAAGATAACCACAAACTATGATTTCGAGCGAGGGACCTCGAGTTTCATAGGAAAACTCCAACGGAACCGAAATGACCCTGGTCCACTGAATTGGCGGCCAATGACTGCGCAAGCACTGACGACTCGTCCGTTGAAAGAGTTTCTGCACCCATACCCCGGACTACCTCGGTGAGTAACGATTGGGGGACTTACAGATGTGGACCGAGGTGGCTCGGAATTGTGGAGAAATAAGAGCTATCAAGCGTCATCCACCCCATGCTGCCCACACATTCCCCAGCTTTTCACCGACAACACCTTAGCTTGGCGAGGAGTGGCGGAAACAACGCAAGGCGAGAGGCTGCAGCAGGAGGAGAGTTCAGGTCTTCCTCGCCTCAGAACTCGCAAGGTCGAGAGAGTTTGAATGGAAAAATTCCCATCATGCCACACGTGGAGAAGAACGGAGGAAAATCCCCACACACAAAATCCTGGCGATAGGTTTCGCTTGCAACCAAGCGGCTGGGAGACTTAGTCGTCCTTTCCAGAAGCGGCACAGGCCGTGCACAAACCGCAGTTCCTAGCCAGCACATTTCCATTACCTCGGCGAGGTGTGGAAATGATTCTCTATATCGTTTTACCCTTTCAGAAACTATCACTTCCCAGTGAGTACATCTGAACAAATCCAATACCCGCTATAAACCTTTGACTGCGTGCCCGACCGTGTGGGGGAAATATTGTGCTCATCGGAGAGTAGCCGCAATCTGATTGCCATGACTTGCGTCTGCTCAGTCTGGAATCTGCAAACAAGAGTTGTGCAGATGGGGCTAGGCTTTGTCCCGCACCAACGAGAATATAAGCCGGCCTGACATCCGTGCCGACTTATCCTGCTCGAGTTGGTTGGGCAATAGGTAAGACGCGCGATTTCGTGCCGGTGGGACAAGGCGTGCTCGGCTATGTTAGCCATCGTCCTTTCGATATGATTGCTCGTCATTGCCGGAAATGTCAAGCTATCGACACGGCTCGACATTTTCCACAAGACCTTGGAGAGGCTTGGAGGGCATACCAAACCAATGAAGTTGCTGAGAGAAAAAGAGTTCTCAAGTGTGGTTGGGGAAAGCGGAGAGCGGTTTTCACCCCGCGTTGATGGAGTCTGCATTTTCGAGACGCTAGCACCAGGGTACTTCCCGAGAGCTGTGTCTCGAGACTAGCCTTGGCCACTTCATTGGTTTTCGAAATTCGACTCTGCGCAATGAGAGGATTCGGGAAACAAATTCCACAGCAAGGCCTCTGTGGAGAAGAATGGCAGACAAATGAGCTTGGAGCTCGCGTAATGCGTTGGGGGAAAAAGTTTGACTAAGGGCTTAGGGTGGAGGACGAGTCAGCGTTTCTGACATGGTGAAGACTGACTCTCTTACATCGGAGGAACGGCGGTTCTGACTCGGCCCTTGCTGAGTCCTTCCACACCACGGAAGGCGTGGTCGACGATACGTGCTTCTTTCCTGCCCATTTGATTCTTTGGTGGATGACATAACAAGTAAGGCACCAGTTTTTCTGCACACATGTCTCTCAAAAGGCCATCGCGCCTCTCACGGACATGAGTTTGAGCACTCCTCTCAGTGTCTTGGGTCGCCTCAAAGTCAAATGAAGGACTATTTCCTCTCGATTGTTAGGATGCCTGTGGCTAGATGAATCAGTTAACAGCAGAGGCGTGCAATGGGCGGCATGTGAGTTCCGGCTCCCCTTTTGCGGTCTCTCCATCCAGATCATGAGAAAGATGGATTGTGGTTGCTCGTCAGAGAGACGAACTGGGGACTTGGCCCAGTCAGGCTCTTTGATGAGAACCCTGTCCGACGAAGCGACGGTACAGACGTTTACTGGCGACCACTGTCTTGAATTTGAGGCTCAGTGTACGAAGGCCTCGGATGTTCTATACCTGCGGCTTCTTCGCATGCGAGAGATTGCAGACAGCGGCACAGTAGACGCATGTGGCGGTGTTTCTTGACAAGCAGCGAAAACAGATTTTGTTTGAAGAAGTGATGAAGGGTGAGATATTGAGCACGTGCTTGTGACGTCGTGGTGAGATGAGAATGAGGTTTTGGTGAGGATAGTCTGCGGTGTACATCGCTGTCGCACTACAGTGTATATTCCGTACTCGAGTACCACTTATACATATTCTTATGTTCTTCTAACTTCTTTTAGCACCTAACACGGAGATTTCTCGCGAGTAGCGAGGCACCAGGAGCCCCTAAACTTCTGTACCTGGCGCGGGCTGGCCAGCCTCCGCATTTTTCTACCAAGTACCTTCAACAACGATGAATCACCGATACTATCGAGCGGTGAGGCTCATTTAAACAAAGCTTGCAGGTAGGTGTGTTACTGGTCCAATCAATGACATGGAGCAGAGGCACAACACTGTAGAAAAATTGTCAATATCTCGACCACATGTTCACTAGGGCCGACCCCGCCTTTTTGTAACATTCGCCTGCACCACCAAGCCTGTTGAGCAGGTTGAGAACCACCCTTGAGCCAGGGCAACTGCGACCCGCCATACTGCCTCTTCGACCGTCGGACAGACACATGCTCTTCCTCCACGATACACACCATTTAGCCAGCATCTATATCATGACAGGACCGCTGATATAGGCACAAGTCTGTACCTGCTCTCCCGTGAATCGATAAACGCCACGACCACGTCACGACTACAGCCGGTCAGCAAGCACAATTAGAAACCTGTAGGAGGTTCCCGCCAGTGCCAAGTCCGACTCCAGCATCATGCTGAGCTCGTTCCTCCTTGCCGCACTGAGCGCTACCGCATCCGCAACCAACCTCTTCGTCTCATCCTACTCAGGAAACGTGACCACGCTCTCCCTGACTGAGACCAACGGCACCGTTAGCCTCAATAGCAGCTTCGCCAGCTCTGATTGCGGGCCCAATCCATCATGGCTCACGCTTGATGCCAACCGCGGCCTACTGTTCTGCCTCAATGAAGGCTTGACGGCGCCGAATGGATCGTTGAGCTCCTTTACCGTCAACCCCGACGGCAGTCTCACCCACGTTCAAAATCAGACGACTATCTCAGGGCCTGTGAGCGGTGTCATCTATGGCAATCCGGCAGGCAGGCGCGCCATTGCTCTTGCTCATTACACAGGCTCTTCAGTCACCTCTCACTTGCTTGACGGCAATGGACAATTTCACTTGGGCGAATCTTTCACCTACAACCTGTCGCAGCCAGGCCCCGACGCAGATCGTCAAGATGCACCGCATCCACACGAGGCCATCCTAGACCCGACCGGCCAATACCTGCTTGTGCCTGACCTCGGAGTAGATCTTGTCCGCGTCTATGGCATTGCGTCCAATACATTGAAGCTCACCGAGCTGGCGCCATTGGAGGCTCCTGCAGGCACTGGTCCTCGCCACGCCGCGTTCTACAATCCCTACAATGTCGCGGGCGAAGGCGCGACGACTTATTTCCATCTTGCTACCGAGCTCGGTGGCACTATCATCAGTTACTCTGTCACCTACGTGCCGAATGGAGGCGGTCTAACCTTTACTCAAGTCGCAGAAATCAACACCCTGTGGCTTTTCAACCACGATCGCATCAACGCTCCAGCTGGTGTCTTGATCTCGCCCGACAACCGCTTCCTGCTTGTCAGCAATAGGAATAGCACACTCTTCTCACTCCCCAACCCAGATAGCAGCAACAGCACGCAGATCCCCGCGGACTCGATAACCACATTTGAGCTGCAGAAAGATGGCAGTCTTGTGTTTGTCCAACTCTGGCCCTCTGGTGGCCTGTACCCGCGACAGTTCAGCATCAATCCGTCAGGTACTTTACTTGCGGTTGGGAACCAGCTAAGCGCAAATGTGGCACTCCTGTCGCGCGATCCAGGAACTGGGCTGATCGGAGAGCCGCTTGCGAGGATCCCACTGGATGGTAATATCACCTGTGTGGTATTTGATCAGCAAGGTGCTGGCTCAGCTTAGGATGTCGAAGCCAAGATTCTGCTGCGTAAGAGTGTACAGGAGCTGAAATGAGTTACGAGAGCAGCATACACCTCGATCAAAGTGCGATAAAGCACGGTATCAGTATAGTTAATATGATATTCCCTACCTTTGCCTCTCGTAAAGAATTCGTTTCTCTCACTGCATGGCTAGTCAAAAACTTTGCGACGACAGATATGAGCTGTCTCTGCCTCACATCAAAACGCATTGTCTCTACGCACCACCCTTGCCCCTGGTGGGCGCTCGCTCTACCGATTGTCGCTTAGATCGATCAGACATCTCTGTAGATCAGGACCTAGTCGTTAGTGGGAAGAGTTTGTGACAATGCTACTCCCGGAACATCATATCCCAGCGAAAAGAAGCAAACGCATTGATAGAGGTGGCGATCATGCACACCAAGACTTCGAGAAGCAGTGGCGCAGGATTCTAAAGTCTTGGGCGCGGGGAAATGATCTGCGTGGCACTGGCACTTGCCGATCTCAGCCTCGTTGCCGCTCCAATTTCTAGCCTCGTGGTGACATGTAACTCTGCGCTATCGCTGGCCGCGTGGCCCAAACAACACCAATGCATTCACCTTCACCTCACCACGTGTATGGCTATGAAGTTCTTCCGCCATGGACGAACCGAATCGCAGCGATCCCCCAGGATCCTCGCTCAAGTTAAATGCCGACTTAAGTGATGAAGAAGCCAAAAAAGCCGCGACTCTAATTCAGGTCCGAGTCACCTCCGCCCTTCATGGAAGATATGGAGGGTTGACCTAGACCAGAAAACATACAGAGGTCACCGAACCCGTCGCCAGCTAGATGGCTTTGGTCTCGATGCTTCGACCAGGTGGTATGAGGTCAGTCTGTCACAGCACGTTTCACTCCGACTGTAACTGAACGAGATCACCAGGCAGTTCGCGATGCACGATACCGAGAACTCACGAAGCCCAGAGCCCCTGCGCCGGGAGACGACTACAGTCCCGATCAACCCAGTATGCACGGCGCGACCAGCCCATCACCTCCTGCAAAGTCAAGATGGAAACAAGTCACAGAGGTTGCGCGTAGGGCAGGTGCTGATGACCGAACCCCTTCCGATTCCGACCTCTCCTCGGGGGAAATGAGTGAAACAGAACAAAGCCCGGAAAACAGCACATCGCCTGAAGAGAGAGAAAAGGCAAGACAGCGACGCGCCGAAGCCAATGCCGCACGAAAGAAACATGCTAAACAGATGGATTTGCAATACTTCCTCGAACTGGTTGACCAGAAGCACCGTTACGGGTCGAATCTGCGGAAATACCATAACTACTGGAAGACGCAAGATACTGACCAAAGTTTCTTCTATTGGCTTGATCAGGGCGATGGAAAGGACGTCGATCTTCCAGACCGCAGTCGAGCACGCCTAGACAAAGAGCAGGTCAGGTACTTATCGCGCGAAGAGCGCCTGCAGTATATGGTCAGGATCAACGAAAATGGCCTGCTCGTGTGGGCGAAGAACGGCGAGCTTGTGTGGACCAAGGACGAACTCTTCAAAGACAGTGTCAACGGAATTGTCCCGATTGACGACTCCGCACCGAAGTGGAAGTACAATGTTCCTCCTCCAGGTCATGAGAGTGGTGACTCGAGTTCCTCGGAAGACTCGCAGGATGAGGATGAGGACGACAACACGAAGGAAGACGAGGGCGAGAGATATGTGAACGAAGAGGTAGGCACCACCACCAGCCCCACTCCACAGTCACTTTACTCATTCAAGAACAGTTTCATCGAGCCCGAGGTTTGGCCAAAGTAAAGCATGTCAGTGCAGGAGTTCTCTTCAACCACATGATACGGACCAGCCTCAAGAAGGGACACAAATGGATATTCGTGGCGGACACCTCTTTTCGCCTGTATATTGGCTACAAGCAAAGTGGCGCATTTCAACATTCCTCCTTTCTCCACGGGGCGCGCATCCTCTCTGCAGGTCTAATAAAAGTCAAGCACGGACAACTGAGAAAGCTCTCACCACTGAGTGGACACTACCGACCACCTGCAGCAAATTTCCGAGCATTTGTACACAGCTTGCGCGACGAGGGCGCTGATATGTCCCACGTGTCTATCTCGCGAAGTTACGCGGTGCTCGTGGGTCTCGAGACATACACGAAGACACGTAAGAAAATATCGCATGCAGAAGCGTCAGTCGTCCACGAGAAGGACAAATTGTTGAATCCAGAAAAGGTGAAGTTGGAGGAGGAAGAGAAGCAAGACAAATCCAAGAGTGCGGAGAAGGAGAGGCTTTATCTTGAACAGCAACGTGAAGCTGAAGAACGAGAGGCGCGAGAACGGAAAGCTAAGCGCAGCCTGACGGGAAAATTGTCGAATGCCTTTGGCAAACTGAAGTTTCGGAAAGGAAGCACGGACGAAGTACCCACTGGAGAGAGGCAGGGAACGCGGATCTTGGGCACTGGGCCAGAAGATGGTGTTCCTCCGCCAGAAGGTCATCGCTGACGTTGCATGATGCATGTATCGTGCTACAGCTGCAGTCCGGATCGTCTCTGGATGCGCAACGGCTTCAATGACTGATCGACCAGTACATCCGAGGAGGTCGTTACTTTGAACTGGGAAGCGATGCTGGTACCCCTTTTTCGATCACGGAAGCATTACTATCGGTTTTCAGAAATAAAGAGCACAAGTTCTTCGAACAGTTTTGCTGATTAAGGGCAATGAGCCCGATGAATGGTATATTAAGATCGGTAAACGATGTATCAACTGGTTCCATGGATATATCCCCCAAAACTCCTAATCCTCATAAGGATGCGCTAATCCTGTCGTTCAAGTAACCGCCTGATGCAGCGCTAATCCCACTGTTCGACTATTCCTCCCAACGAAGCCCTAATCCCATTGTCTAAGCATAGCGGATAGTCTGTTGCCCACTGGCACCTGATGTCCTCCTCGATGAGGGCGCCGAGGGAACGCCATAGAAGGTCTGATACGCCGCGTTCACGCTGTCGTGGTGCTCCTTGGCCTTTCGGGAGATGAACTGGGAGATGTTCTTGAGGGTGCTCTGGTTCTTAGATCCGACACCGTTGGAGTTGGTGCTGCTGACTGATACTCTGGCCATTGTGATGTTGTTGTGGTGATGAGGTTGACTGGTATAGGGGGTTTGGATGTTTTGATGTTCAAGGATGATGTGTTTGGTTTGATGATGAGGTATTCAGAGACTTTGACTGTTGGTTTTGATTTGTTCTGATGCTTGTTGATTGTTGTGATGCTCTTCAGTCAACAGGCCGTCCATAGCACATGTATATATACTCTGCTGGGGAAAATCTTTTCCAACCCAATGGCAGTCATACTTACTCATTGATAGAATTTTCGAAGGGCGCTGCGCAATGCGTGAAACAAACATTCAATCACTTACCTAAAATGTGGATGCCATGTGGCATGCAAATGTTAAATTTTCAGCCCTTCGCAAAATTAGCATCATACCAAAAAACGCGACAACCCATGGGCAGCGCGGCTATCGATGGATCGAGAAGGAGCCACGCCCTTCACAGTTGTTTTCATAGCGTAAATTAGTAAGAAATTTTTGGGGTACTTGCGTCATTGGCCAAGTCCATCTGTCACGTGATATGAGCCATTTTCTCAAAGCCTGTGGTTGGCTGGATCGCCACAACTTCTGAGGTAATCTTGACATAGGGCGCACCTGACCTTGTATCCCTTTTGGCAGCATCATTTCCCTTCAGGTAGCCTTTGGGTTTGAGATACGCGGGCGCCCTTTGTGAGATTGTGGATTAGTGAGAATGTAAACAAGGCTCGCAAGGGCGCATGCTGAGTCGCTCAGGTAAGCACAAAGTAGGAAGGCGCTTGTAGAAAACATCACAAAGCAGCTGTGCTCGCAAAGGCTGAGCTAGTGGCTGTGCTCGGGTGTTTCAGCCGCAGCCACATGAGTGTCAACTCCCGACAAGCCCTCTGCCTATACAGTAGCTGAGGAGTGCTTGGCATAGAATTCCTACTACCTCGAGCTCAGAAGAAGTGAACTGTCCTGTTGTATCTAACTTTGGACATAGCTCATTATGTCTCCTCGTCTCCTGATACTCCGGAAACAGCCTGAAAGCAGCCAGAATCGATGACTGGGCAATGGGGAATGCGCCAGAGAGCCATGAGGGTATTTTGATGTGACGATCCAAAACATCTTCTCCATACGTCGAACTGTCGGAGGAGTCAGTGTAGAGAGTGTGTAAGCTGACGCGACAGATAAGGCTGACGGAAAATGAGATGAAGCGAGCGACGTCGAAAAGTGACGCACGAGTGTGTGGGAGAAAGTAATCCAAGACTCAGGCGACATACTGGACACCGAGCTTACCTTACCATCCCCTTCACGCGGGAGCGCTAGTAGATCGTCGAGACCCCTCCTATACGTGTCGTCATCATTTGGAGTGAGCACTGAGTGCCACGACCTTCCCTTGTGAGCGGCAGCGAGAGAGGCTTTGCGGTACCAATTATTCTGATGCCGAGTCAAGTTTGATGCTGGACGCGGCTTGCTGAAGAGGAGCGATAGTCAGCATGTGAGTGTTCCTCTCCTAAACACCTAACTTCCGCCTCTTCGCATCAGATTCTTCTTCCAATGGACAAGGGGCCAGGCCAGCAGACAATAACTCGAAGGCTGTTGCTGGAATCGGGCTCACACACAATCAGAGGCCGTAATGGTCTCTTATTCACTAGAACAGTGGGGCTCTCACATGACCTTGCACCATTCACCAAAAATACAGGTATAAATCAATCAACCGTCAAAATTTGGCGTCCGATGAGGACCGGATGACTGAACCGCGTTATCCCGTAGGGTCCGAACCCAGCTGCTGCCTTACAATCGACACCGAGTATCGTGCACCAGTCCTCGGCGAGAGGAAACCCACTGTAGCGGATGGCCTAGGTCATACGGGTTTCAGCATCTGGCACCTCCATTGCGGAGGGGTTGCCAGATGTCCTTTTGCTGTTGCGCGCAAAGGACGACAGTTCGAAACCCACAGCTGCAACAGTTCTTTTTTTTGCTTCCACCAGCTGGGGGCCATGCATGCTCAAGCGTGTTCCGAAAGTCAAAATCCAAAGACGATCGGCCAATTCAAGCTGCTTGCAAGAGTTATGCTCGACAAGGATGGGCGACAGAAGCCTACCGATAGGCACTGAACAGCTTCATCATGGCAAGTCTACAGCCTGGATCTGGTCGAATTGCAAGCCTTGAGTGCAATCGGTGGGATTTTAGCGCTTCTAGCTCAGAGGAGGCCGAGACAGTACAGCAGAAACTTGTACTTGTGCGCGATTCCTGGGTTGCAGATACGCTGAATCCTCTGCAAGGAGACACACTCGTCAAATCTGCCGTTCCTGGAGACGCTCCAGATGTCTCCGATGAGGGGGAAGACGCGAGCTGATTTCCTGGCTTCATAGGGGCATGTGAGAATGTTGGCCGATCAAAGAAGGTGAGTACTGGCGAAGGTTGTTGTTGTCTGGCAGAAGCGGTGATCAACCACGTCGATAAAAGTGAAAGGAGTGGCGCACGCCAGAACCCGACGTATCGAATGCCAAGCACTGTCGGCTTTTCTCCCCTGACCAATTAACAGAGCAGCGTGGAGCGGCTTGTCGCCCACAAATTCCCCGAGCAACAGGCACCATCATTTCACTTCATTTTCATCCACTGTTTAGATCTCAAACATGCCAGCTCAAGTCGAACTTCAAGACGAAGTCCAATGGTACTGTACGCCGCGAAAAGAATATCGGGCAGTATGTTTAGCCGCAGGGTCGAGACATGGTTCATGGGCAGCAGGCACCGATGATCCCCTGTCTGCACTATGCCAACCTCATTCTCAGAGTCTGCAAATATACTGCTATATAACTGTCTCCTCAAGGTAGGCGATCCAGGTATAGTCTTCTCTCCCTCCTTCAATCCTTTCATCCACCATGGTCAAAATCCTCATCATAGGCGCCGGCATATCCGGCCTGAGCACCTATCTCTTCCTCCGCAAGCACTTGCTCCTCAACAACCCATCTACCCAGGAGTATGAAATCAAAATCTACGAGGCCTACGACATCAACCAATCCACCTTCAACGCGACTCTGAGTGGATCCATCAACGGCGAACAAGCCAACGCCCTTCCCACCGACGAGACAGAGCCAATCTTCACGCCGCAAGCGATTGGATCCGCCATCGGGATATCGAAGAATGGCCTGAGCGTCCTCTCTCGGCTTGATGAAGACGCTTCCGATAAACCTGGAAGTGGAAGCATCACCCAACAAATGGCCACGCACGGGCATCCGATCTCGTGTTGGGAAATCAGCACCGCACGCGGCTTCACGATCGTGAATGTGAATCTCTCCGCGTCGAAAGATGTCAAGTCCGATTCTGCCTCGACCTCCCCGAAACCGAAAGATCTTTACCACGGCATCATGATTGCGCGCCAAGCGTGCTGGGAGATCCTGCGCGATCGTGTCCTGGCCGTGTCTCCGGACGTCGTGGTGCGGAAGAAAGTCGTCGATGTGGTGATTGGGGATGAAAAGGCGCGGAATGTTGTTAAGTTCGAGGATGGGAGTAAGGAAGAAGCGGATTTAGTCATCGGCGCTGACGGTCTAAGGAGTGTTCTGCGAAAAGCGATGTTCCAGGAGGATGGAACGTCAACGCCGCCCAAGCATATTCAATCAGCCACAAAGGCCAAGAAGACCTGGACGGAGACCATCGTATCGCGCCTCCCATTTGGTCGCACCAACAGCACAGCGAAGAAGGCGGACTTCGTCTCTCCTCACTACGAAGGTCTTGTCGGTGTAGGCGGCTTCGTTCCTTCCTCCGTTCTCGAAGCGACAGGTCAAACCCCAGGAAGCATGTCCATCGTCTTCGGCCCGAACGGATTTTTCGGGTACGGCTACCTGACATCTCGTCCGGTCGAGTCTACAAGCTCTCCGTCCGACACAAACACACCTGCCGCGACGGGACCAGGAAATCCGCCCACCTCCACTCCTGGCCCGTTGGCTGGATGGTGGTCCACATTCTCCTCGCCAAACCCGTACCCATACTCAACCACCCCCACAACCGCACACACCTTCAACAAATACCTCGCACTCTCGTCTCTCCAGGCGCGGCACGCATCCTGGAAAAACCCCTCCATCGCAGCAATCCTCTCCTTCGTCAAGCACGAAACCGAAATGCATGGCGTGAACGGCAAGGGCCTGGATGCGAGCTATCCAACCTGGACGACGCGCGAGCTGCCGTACTGGCAGATGAATGGCCGGGCGGTCTTGTTGGGCGACGCCGCGCACGCGCTCCAGCCCAGTAGTGGGCAAGGGGCGTGCCAGGCGCTTGAGGACGCGGAGGCTCTGGCGCTGTTCTTGAAGCACTACCTTGATCAGCCGGGCAAGGGGATCTCTTCTTCGAAAGGCCCCGATGCCACCACGGCTCTCTTGTCCGGCCCAGATGAGACGCTGCATAGCTGCCTTCACAACGCATTCACCGCCTACCAACTCTTCCGCGCTCCGCGCGTCCACAAGATCCACGTCCGCTCACAGAAAATGTCGAACCTGAAATCGGACATGAATGTAGTCATGGAGTATACCGTCTACTTCTTCATCTGGATGATGACTTGGCGGTGGTTGAATTGGATATTAAATCGTGTAGGTGTTAGTGATTTGGAGAGGTATAATGAGGAGTTGTTTGGGTATGATTTGCCAGAGCAGGTGGAAATTTTCTTGAAGGAGAGGCAAACGAGTCGGGTTGGGGACTAGTGAAGGATGGCAATGCCGAAGGTTGTATTCTGAGGACACGCCGAGTATCACATTCAAGGCCTCATTATCGAGTCGCTCAACAGATATTATTTCGAATGCTGCTAAGCTTCATGCTTTCAACTGGCTTTCTTTGGTTACGGACTGCGACGATCCACCAGGTACTACCTTTTCACCCACAGAAGTAGCATCTCGAAGCCGGTTCCAATCTCGTTAGGCCCCAAGTCATCCCTTTAGCTGTTTCCAGGACGGATATAAATCTACCATTCTTGTTCGACCGAATGACCATGTCGAAGTCCCATGCATCCGTGTTTGAAGCTGAAATACCTCTCATTGGAGAATTCCCCAGAGTATGGCTGGATGTGTCTCAACTTGATCAGCTTGCTGACTCGCTGTGGATGATCTGATGGCCTGCTGGTTGGATCCAATTCCGAAGCCAGACTTGATGTCATCCTCAGAATCTGTACCCCAATCCCAATACGCCCACTCGTCGTCAGTCTTACTCTCGCTCAGAAGCTCGGCCTCGGGATCATGATAACTGGTGGTGGCATAGTCTTCGTCACCCCGGGTAAAGTGCAGCGCCTCGTCATCAGGGTGCAGGGCTTCGCAGCTCATAGCACCATGACTACCGCACGCTACAGGCCCGGGAGTTGCCACTTCCTCGCAGCATTGATAGACGATTTCTTCAGTGAGTTTTTCGGAAGGCGAGTCTGAAGTGTCCTGGTTCCGTCGAGGGCACGGGACTGCTGTGTTCAAGTCGACGAGCCAATCGAGCATTTTGAGAACGTTGTCTGAGTCATTGGACACAATGTCAACATCTGAAGGCGTTCTCTCTTTTATGTAAGGGGCTGAAATCGGCGGGGTCGCAGGCCATGCAATGAACTGATGCTGATATAGCCGTGCTGGGACCAGATCCGGACGTTTTGGCGTGCCGGTCGGGGTCACCATGCCCATATCTGCCTTCGACCATAAGTCGAGATCGCCTCCTTGACCAGGAACTGCTGATTCACAGCCCGTCGCTAGCGGAGCAAGATAACGGAGGGCACTCGGGGCTTCGGGGGTTCGAAGGAATGGAATGCATGGACCAGTTAGTGTCTGCTGGCCTGGACTTGCTAGATCCCAGAGACCGGCAGCTTGGTTTGCCCAGGGTTGGACGACGTTGTTCAACATATAGTTGGCCGCCAGCGCATCCCTGATATACGCTGGTGTTGGTAATGTCGGGTAGACGAGGTCGTCGCCACCGCAAGGAAAGGAATAGGATCGCTCGGCTTCTTCATGACGCCCAGGCCTCGGGACGTCTCCGGCCCATGACCACTCAGGGTCCAGGGGAACGTCAAGTGGGCTTTCGCAGAAGAAGTCGTTGCCGTGCTTACACTGAGAGCTACTATCTGGAGCATCCGATAGACGAGGTAGTGGACAACCATGAGTTGATGAATCGTGGCTCTCGTTTGAGATGTGGCTTTCCTCTGCTTTGTGTCTTGATGATGCAGCTCCGCCAAGCGCGAAGCCCAGGCTTTCGCGTCTGTCGACCGACGCCCGTCGCGGCAGAGCTGGGGCAGCAACCGGCCGGTAACTGGTGAAGTCAGGCTGTGGTCGTGCTTGGCCGTAAGCATATTCGAAGTAGGGAATGCCCCAGCACGGAGCTGCATTATTCGAGGGAGGAACGTATCCATCGTCCAGATTGTGGTAGAGAAGCGGGCTTGGGATTTCAATGTCATCCAAATAACCAGGGCTCTGAGCTGGGAGGATTTTGTCCACCGATGACGGAGGATTGCCGTAAGGCAGCTTCACTCTCGGAGTTACGTATGGCGTGGTGGGCAGGGAAGGCAGGAGGCTTGGAGGAAGTTCAAGGGACTGATCCAATCGAAGACTTCGCTGGCTCTTTCTTTCTCTGACCACTACGGTGTCTGTCCTTGCTAGCAAGCCCGGATGGAACTGCTCGTACTGGGAAGCAGGTTCAGGATGCTCGAGTAAGGGGAAGGCTTCTTCGGTGTTCATGGTAGGGTCTGTGATGTCTGCTTCCAGAAGCCAGTAGCGGTTTCCTTACATGGTGTTAGCCTATCATCCCTGCCGCGAGCGCTTTCAACCATACCTTTGCTGGTGGCAACAGATCCATGCCGACTCAGGGGGTCGTGGCGGTATCCGTGTTCGCCACAGGCATAGTAATAGCCTTCGAGATCTTCTGAGTCGTGGTTCCGGACCTTGCGTCTCTTTGATCCTTGTCTGGGTATTGCTGATGTAGGGATGCTGGAACCAAGTCGTTGACCGGGATGCTTGGCTTTGCGTTGTCGGCGGGCAGATCTGCGGACCGTCGCTTTCGTGGATGAGGAGGTGGTGATAGCCATAAACAACAATCTGAAAAGCTTTAGGGATATGAGTAATACAATTGTAGGGCTGAGGGTAACGGTTAAGGAGAGATGTAATGAGAGGAGTAGCAGATGTTCAAGCTGCGTGCAAGGTGATGCAGATGACTCAAATCGCGCCTTCCTGGGCGGTCGTGTTTTGAGTATCAAGGAGGCACGAGGGACCTTGAGTTACCATGATTGCAGTCGCGACGAGCCTAGTGGAAAGGGGAACGAGAGAAGGGGCAAGTGAGTGAAGCAAGTGCTAATTCGAAATCGTAGTGGTCCACTGAGACCAAGGCAACCACCCTCTCATACGACACTCCCCGACTGCAACGGAGGCTCATGAGCCTTTCTTTTCACCTTCTCGACGAGAGTCTCATCCTCATGTTGGTGTTCTAGACCCAACTCTCGTTCATGCATCTTGCGTACCCCACGAAGTGCCCAAAAGTTGTACAGAGCAAAGAGCAGGCCTGCAATGATCATGCAGGAGCCGATTACGATGGCTGTGACCCTTGCAGTGATGGACCATACACCATGTTGTGCAGTGTAGATATTGACCAAAGTGGTCAACAAGCCGGCGACGGAGTTCAAAGTGACGGGCCTATCGGAAATTGGTCAGTTGTCGATGGAGGTTTTCCTAGGGAGCGTACAAGAAAATCCTATTGATCAGCCAAACGTAGTTTTCTTTCCATTTCAGCCACAAGCCAACGCACCCTACGATGCCGACGACACAGAATGCTCCAGAAAGCCACAAGAGCCCGATGTTGGCGATGGAATGGACGATTGCGTGGGTAACCTCGTTATCATCATTCTTGTCGGCGTTCTTGAATGCTCTCGATTCTTTAAAAGTGGTGAATGTTCCTGGTACCACCAGAAATCCAGCCAGAATGATCCAGGTGAACAAGCTTGCAAGGATGTTGTAGATCCGAGGTATTTCGTCAAGATGTAAGAGCATCTCCATATATCTTGTCTGGAAGGACGGCATTCGGGCAAGGGGCCGTCTGGACGACATAGTGTCGGAGCGGTTCATTCCACCAGGCCTCGCGGATTCCTTTCGTTTGAGAGAGTTGGCGGGTCTCGAAGGGTGATTTGTCTGCTCGCTCGGCCCCCACTTTCCAAACATGTTGGCTATGAGGAGCGAAGATAACCTGAGATTCAAAGCAATGGCAATCAGTGCAGTGTGGAAGTTAGTAGGACTTGATCAGGATGTCAAGACGAGTGAAAATGAGCAGACCAGGTGCTTTATCCAGGATCAAGGCGGTGCTAATAAGCCCAAAACGTGGCAGTCAAGGTTTCCAACGGCGCTTTGTCGATACCTGCCTAATAATCCTTCACATGCATCAAGTTGGGCAAGAGAAAGTGGTACCGCATCGAGTACTGGCTCACGGACAAGCGACGAAGGAACAAAACCAGACACGGCGTTTGCTGGAAGGTACCATTCCGACGCAGTGTGACGCAGTGTTGCAGAATGCACAGCTCAGAGGACAACGACTGATAAGGAGACAAGAGAGGCTTTGCTCTCCGGATCGACAATCGCCCAACCTGCAACTCGCTTAGCTGAGATGTCACGATCGTTGGTAGAGGACGAAGCTGGAAAAAGGTGCCTGAAACTTGGTTACACTTGGGCGCTTGAATGCCGCTAAGTCTTTAGTCGACAGCCAATCGGACATGAATTGTCGAGTCTTCTCAAAACAGCCTCTGCAGGCCCTGTGCGCACCCGGAACACAGCAAACGTCTCAATGCTGCGCCTGGGCTTGAACTACCTTTCTGTATCCTCTGTCATTGAAACAAGGCTCAAGTCATGTTGCACTGGCATCTGCACAAGCGTTAATCCCCTCACCGATGATTCCTATGCAGTCGTAATCCTCACGACATGTTCCAGGACGCATTTCTAGAACAAGATACCCTACCGGTATCATTGAAGAATATGCCAACCCGATCTTACAACCAACGCCGATGGTCAAGAAGACAGTGGATGATCAAGTAGGACTTTGTGGTACGGTTCGTTCCAACATCGAATGCACCTCGGAGTACAGTTCTATGCGATGTGACTCCCCACCACAGACTGCATGCTCCTGACAATCACACCTGCCATGCCACCATCATCGTGCTATGCTTCCGTGTCACCACGAAAGGCCGACACTTGCATCTGCAATCCGTTGCACGGAGCTTTTCTGCGCTTGGTAAACTGCCTCCGCATCTGCCACCTCTTGTGAACATGTATCGCGTCAAACGCCAGTGGTTTCCAATTGGCCGGTCACAGCGTCCAAAGAGTCCTGCTCCCAGAATCGATGCACAATGCGTGCCACCTCAGCAGTTGAGCTGCGCACGAAGCCATGGTTCTCCCTGGGGACCACCTGGACATCCTCGAATCCAAGCTCAACTAGCTGACTCTTGTTACAGACATCGTCCAGCTCGCCAAGAACTCCGATCTTCTTTGTCGACAGCTGCGCAAATTTGCGGAAGTCGTCCTCACAACCATATGCGCCCGATCGGAAAAGGCTGACGACGCTGTAAGGGTATCCGGAATGCTCTTGCAGCTCCCAATCCCTCAAAACCTCAGCTACAGCTTCGCCGTTCTTCACCCGCTCTTTCCAGTCATCCGGTATAATCAGCGGACCTCCCTCGAGCCAGTCCAGCACGGATTGCCTCAATTCGGCTTCGCGGCCCTTCGAGTCAGGCAGAAGCTCTCGCATCGTCGGATTGAACTGCTCTGTGCGCAGCAGACCAGCAGGAGCTAGCAGTGCTGCAGACGAAACCGCCCAAGGACAGCTGTTTGCAAAACGGACCAGCGTCGAGCCACCAAAGGAGAAGCCCAGAAAATGCGCCTTTGTCCACTGCATATAGCTCAGGATCTGCAGGATCTGGAAATGAAAGATATGTGGCGAATGTGGCACCAGTGGTGTCGACGAAAGGCCGTGGCCCCACAGGTCGAAAAGGACGACATGAGTATCGTTGTCGCGTGCCTGGAGACTTTTTGCAAGACCCAGCATGCCCAGTGCGGGTGTATTTGCACCATGTATTACTAAGACTGGGCGCTTGCAATGACCAGAAGGGGCCGGCAGGTCGTATATTGCTGTGGTTCCAAGGTCGGATTCGAGGAATTGAGGTTCTGGAAACGCCCTACCGAGGCGAGCGACAAAGGAATCATGGCTGGGACCTGGTATACTGGTCCTGCTACCGAGTTGTATTCGGGGCGGCAGCTCAAAATCAGATGGGAGTGAGGTAGACCCCATTGACAATAGTGTGATCAATCAACTGCGGCAACGACGCTCTTTGACTGGAAAGCTCACCTATTCTCAAGAGGACGATTACCAATGCGACCTCATCGACCACCGCGTTCAATTTAACATCGATTCACCTTGTCGAAGGGCGCCTTAGCCCGGCTGCTTTTGCAATCACGTGCTTGCTGCTTTTGCGGCCGCGGAGTCCGCTCGAACCTTGTTGAAGCGCGATGGATAGCAGGGCGGTCTTTGCCAATGGCAGCGGGTATAATTGGGCTTGAAGAGCACCACAACGAGAAGCGAGAAGCGGACGCCGATAGCAGTGTTGTTAAGGACTATTGTAAGCCTTGTTGGCCGAGGACTTTGCTTGGCTCACTCCTTTCTCAATTCACTCAACCTCGACCCACCCTAACGCCACTCTGGCACCTCTGAACAGCTCACGGCTGGTCTCCAACACATCGACTTCAGCCTCGAAGGCCTTCACCACCATCGTCAATTCCTCCGCCTCCTCACATTCCGCCTCGCTCAACATTGGACACGTGCTACGCCAATCGCCTCGCCGTTCCTCCCGCGCCGCCTCGAGGATCCACTCCGTCCTATCGACAACGCTTCTCAACGGCTCGACATGATCCCGGGACACCTCCAAGCTAGATTGTACAATGTCGATGAAGAACTTCTCAAGCACCCCCCTCAATAGTTCGCGGGGCACGCCGAGGTCTTCGATCGGACCAATCATGCGCTTGAGCTGCGTTTCCAGCTGTTCGCATTCGATCTTCAGGACCTTCAATTTCTCAGTGGTGGTTTGGAGGGCGTCGATGTGAGGGAGGAGGCGCATGCAGTCGTAGCGGATCTGGTTGGCCTGGACGGTGAGTTGGTCTTCTTCGTCGCTGATTTCTGAAGAGTGGGAGGAGTGGGAAGAGGCTGGAGAGTCTGGAGATTCGAGTTCGGTGAGTGAGAGTGAGGGCAAAGTGAGTGTTTGTTGCTGGTGTCGATATTCTCCGTCGAAATTCCGCCGCGCACTCTTTGGCTCGTCGACAGTGCTGTCGCGGCATTCCCCCTGCGCCGACATTTTTTCTGAAGCGTACTTTGATGTTGCGCGGTTCGTGATTGAAACGATCCTCCAGACGAGGTAATGGTGCGCGGTTGTGGAAGAAATGATCCTCCAGACGAGGTGAGGCAGGAGTGAGCAACAGCTTTCATAGACCGCGCACCAGAAAAATGAAGTTATGGTGAGTCAGGAGACAGTGAATGAGGAGCAAACCTGTGGCTTAAAGTTGCATTGTTCACGCCATTATTGCTCGTGCTTTCTGGCCGCAACAATCTCTGTTGATAGACCTCTGGTGATAATGAACAATTTCCATGTCCTGACGCCAGCAGACCTGTCTAGTCCCTCATAATGTGGTCCGTCATGCAACCCATATACCATAATGCACGCTCGAGCAAACCCCAAGCAACTCCATATTTCAACGCCTTGCGCCTTGCGGACACGCTACAAATCTGGTATCCGCTAAACTTTGCACAAAAGTCCAACCATCCCATGCTGAAGCAGATTTGACTCCATCTATAATGCCACGTGCGAAACCCCAAACAAGTCCGAAAGGCAGTGGCAGCGTCTCAGATAACATGAAACTCCAAGCACCAAGCTCTTTCATTCTAATCATCGTCCTCAACAACCGTGACGTCAATTACATCTGACATCCTTTCATTGGCAGAAGCTTGAAGACACGGCACCACGGCCTTGTAGACGGTCGTTTCCTTCGTGACTCTCGGAACAAAATACAACTGGAAGACGCCGATAAGCGCAACAAATCCAGCAGCCCACCACGCCAGTCCGGTGAACCCAATATCAGCGCCTCGTTCGTACAGAATCCCGGCAATCGGAGGGGCCACGCATCTGCAAGCCGCGCCAGCCGAGGCTGCAAGGCCGTTGATGCGCCCAAGACAGGAGGGAGAAGGGCTGGCTTGCTTCAGCAAGATCAAAATGACGGGATAATCGAGGATGGAGAGGAAGTTTCTGACTGTGAGACAGAAGTAGATGCCCGGATAGAGGAAGTGCCGGGGCAGCAACGCAAGATATGGCACAATGAAAAGGGCCACGGGGTGGAGGACTGTAACAAGAACAAAGACGTTCCAGGTACCAAGTCTTTTGGCAACGAGAGGAAAGATGACACCCTGGATGAATAAGGCGATGACACCGTTGACCGACATGATCAAGCCAACATCTTTTGTGGACAGCCCGAGCCCACCGCGGACATCGAATGGACTTGTTGCTGCAATGGAAATATCTTTCGCGGACTTGCCCTGGTAGAAGATGGGGAGAAGGTGATCGTAACACATCGAATGGTACGTGTAAATCGAAAGAGCAAGCGTGAGCATGACGATCTTCTTGGTGAGCCACTTCTCCTTGTCGCTGATGGAGGGAGGTCGGGACGTGCCATCTTCATTGAGCCGCCACTGCTCCAATTTCTGGACACCAACCTCGGTGAAGGTCCCGTAGGTATCTGAGTTCAAATCCACGGCGTTGTCTGCATTGGCTCCTCCGGCGCTGATGGCGGGTGTCTGCTCTGTGATGCTCTGGTAGATACTATCCCGGCGTTCACGGTGGCTTCGACCCGGCTGAAAGTCAGGATGTGTCTCCTTGAACCAGATAACGCAGGTGATGATGCTGACAAGCATGAATGCGGCGCAGATGAGGTTTGGAAGTAGCCAAGGGAATCGGCCAAACAGCCCGTCCCTGGAGAAATGGTCAGGGTAGGAAGCTACAGGATTTGCGAAGATACCGCCAATCGCAGGCCCGAGGACTGAGCCATTGTTAGTTCTCGAAATCATTGACGGGAAGAGTGAAGGATGGAAAACTCCATGTTGCCCAGCAGTTGTTTTGAGGGAAACTTACTCGTGCCAATAGCCCAAATGAAAGGCATGATGACGAATGCTTTGGGCTCCCATTCTGGCTTCGTTGTGAGCTCACCCACAACGGTTTGTATGACACCTGTCAACCTGTCAGGAAAGCTAGCTCTGTGCGTCCGGATATACGTACCGATGTTTCCATTTAGAATACCACCAAGGAGTCGTCCGATAAGAGCCATCGTAAAGCTCGTTGAAAAACCGACCATCATGAGAGATAGTATTGTTCCGAAGCAGCCAAGCAGCAGACATGGTTTTCGTCCAATGCGGTCGGAAAGGGCTCCCCACACAAGGGAACAGAGGGCTTCGGAGAAGGAAAATGAGGCGATGAGCACGCCGGCCCAGAAGGATGGATCAGCCACTCCAAATTTCTTTGTCAGGAGCCAGGCATACGGGAAGATCGAGGTCATGCTGATGGGCTCGCCTAGACGACATATTGCTAGAATGGCATCAGTCAGTTTGCTTCCGCGTTACACTTTGCATGTGCTCTGAAGGTGGTTGCACGCACCGAGGATGAGGAACTGCACCGCCGGGAAGGACTCGTTGGGGGAGGTTCGAGTTTGATTCTTTGAGCGTGTAAGTCTCATGATCTAGAGTATGCCCAAGCTCTTACGACCACTCCTCCTCACTGCGGCTTCGACTCGGACGAAGTCGGAGAACATCCACTGATGACTTTATTTTGAGCGCGAAAGGAAGCAGGCAAGTATTCGCAGGACAAGAGACGCAGGTGCTGTGCTTGACAATGTAGGAAAGATCATAGAAAAAGTCAAATTAGTTGCGCGAGTGAGGCATGAAAATGAGAGACAGAATGAGTAGACGGTGAAGTGGAGGTGTTCGAAAGACTGGCAGTCAACCAGGATCGGAAGATCGCTCCGAGCAATATGGGTCGTCGGGCACGAGGGAGTTTGGAAGGATGCATGCGCAGATTTTGACTGACACAGGGTCGCTTGCCCGAGTATGGGTAGCCATCGAAGCAGTGACGGCAGCTACGCCGCTGCTGAGCAAGATCTTCACGAGATGACAAGAATGACTGACTTGGCTGCAGATGCCGTTCACCGCCTGCCGAGGGTAAGAGTCGATGAAGCTGGCATCTCACTTGCCACAGATTGATGCGGCTCAGCGTCCCTCGACTCTCAATGTTCGTCTGTGATTTGTCGGATATCGACTGATTTTCCTTTTGACTTCGCTATCTGAACTGTGTCATGCAGGTTTGATGACGCTAGCTACTCATAGTAAGGACCCAACACCTATTCTGCAACACTATCATCGGGTCGAAAGACGCCTAGAAGCAGGTACCGAACGCTATGTTGCGCAAAGGCCCTGTCAGGCCGAAAGCTGTCGCTGTTGTGCATCTGGCGTTGTTATTATTACGTTATTTGAGACTGGAGAGTGGTTGTGAGAAGAGGTTTGCAAGAATCGATGAGCGGTAAATACGTCATTATCAAACTTCCCGAAGGCCACAAGCCGGAAGTCGGCGTCTGCACTGCAGGGCCAGTGTCCCGACTGTGCGCCGGGACACTTTTTTTGCTGGCAGAACAGAACTTTCTCTTTGGACAGTGCGGCACCGACCACCGACAGCCGAACGCTGGAGGTTTGTCTCTCGAGTTACCTAGGCATGCTCGGGGCAATATCAAGCGGTAAGGCTGGTTACTGTACTTAACCTTCCAGACGTTCATAAGCCTCCCTTTAGCCGCCTCGTGTCGTCCTCCCGACTGCCATCCGAGGTGCCAGACACTCAGTGCAAGGATCATTTTGGTGATCCCTGCCACCTAATGCCATTCCACGCAGCAGTGGGAAGAGAAGTCGATTTCAGAAATTCCCCTATGTCAAGATAAGTCCAGTCAACAACAGTGGCAACGTGTGAGAACACCTGACCATCATTCCGCCTTCTCCTCGGTCGTAGTCGCCTCCACAGCGGTGTTTTTTCTCTTCTGCAACCCCAACTCAATCTCACCCCTGAGCACCTTTATGAGCTTCATTACCGTATCCTCTCCGGCCTTCGTATTCCTCCCCAGGTCATAAACAACATTGACCAGAGCTAATGAAGCCACAATCACCCAAACATCACCACCCTTGACACCCTTCCACCACCGATGCTTGACCCCAACCTTC
Organism: Cladophialophora chaetospira; assembly: GCA_030247875.1. Classification (NCBI taxonomy): domain Eukaryota; kingdom Fungi; phylum Ascomycota; class Eurotiomycetes; order Chaetothyriales; family Herpotrichiellaceae; genus Cladophialophora; species Cladophialophora chaetospira. Next base: position 414,172 of record JAPDRK010000008.1, on the reverse strand, counting down.
CACAATGAATCCACACTCGTCCTCGCCGCATACAGCGAATTTGCATGTCCGTAAGTCGTGCGATCAAAAAGCTGAAACATGCCGCCCAGCAGACCACCCACGAAGAAGCGAAATTTCGGTATGAACGCACGGGGCAACAAGATCTGGAACAGGCAGATCGTTCCCCAGGATGCGCCGATCGAGCCTGCAATGGCGATCGTGGTCCTCAAAACGGACTCAGATACCCGGTTCAGGCTGGCGATGGGCGCTTTGATGATCTTGTTGATCCGTAGTAGTGACATTGCGCCGTAGTATTTGGCGAAGAACTTCGCGATCTCGGGGAAGGAGAGGAGCATCTGGCGGAGGTAGGCTAGGAAGCATGATGGGTCGGAAGGGTGGATCAATGCGCATGATAAATTCTGGATGCCGGGATGTGCCCGCGAAGTGATTGGCGAAATGACCGTGTCGATGGTCGCTGGTAAGGTATTTGGAATCTTAGGGTGAAGAATTGGTGAGACGAAAGTGGGCCATCTCAGCCGTGCCATCTGCGCTAGAGCGTCGACGATGTTGTTGGGTGATGGCCATGAGACCTGGCGCGACAGGTTCGGAGGTCGACGTTGGATATACTCCGGCGTGTATCCAATGACAAACGACCCATACGCCTCGGGGAAGCAATCGCGATCGAAGACAAATGCATGGAGCAGTTGACCTTGTGAAAGTGCGAACAAGAGCCAGCTACCCATCCACGATGGCTTATTTCTGATCAACTTCGTGTGCTCGATCGCTGCGTACCCGAGTTCCAATGCCCGGCAGCCCACGTAAACAGCAATAGTCATCCTGAGCTGATCAGCCGGACAGATTCCCAAAGCGAAACCTGACAGACTGGCGGCAATGGCCGGCGCAATCTTAGAGGTGAGCATTGCGTAGATCCTTGGATATCGCTCTCGGATACTGCGCACTTTCTCATGCAGAAGCTGCAGTCTCAGTCTGACGAAGATGCGGTACAACGTGGCGTGAAAGAACAAAAGCGACGACAGAGACAATGCCATTTTCGAATGCGATGCCACGAGTGGTTTTCTCGATCGACTTGCGGTCTGGGACTTGCGTGCTGAAAGGCGGTCCAAGATTGCCCCGAGTGCTTTGAGGCTGCCATAAGTGACTATAAAGACCCGCAATGCTGACCGAAATGCAGCAGCAGTGTGGTCATCGCCGACTGGCGAGGCAGATGTGCCGTCTTGAGGTTGAGCCTTTTCGTCACCGCGCTTTGCCAAAGCGCTTCGGGAGAAGAGTCTTCTTAGCACTTCGTACTCCCGCTCGTTCACGAGTAAACGGATTGGAAGCTGGTCAACCGCCATGTTGGGCGACTCGTTCCCGTCTGGGCTGCTCCAATGGAGTCCGGTCGGCGTTTGTCAACGGCGCGAAATCATAGAGGTTGTAGACTGGTCGCGTGAGATTGAACCGAACTTTCCTGAAGATATTCTGGTCCTGGCAGTAAGAAAGTAACTTGATCAATCCAAGGTCGCGTCAATGACTAGAGCGGCAGATGTGGTGTTGAACTTGAGATGCCGAGGCGCGAAGGAACGCACATGAGTTTAGCACATATCCTCCTTTCCTCTGCCGTATCAATCCGCTCGACCACTCGATCTCGAACCACAATACCATCCCTCCCTCGACTCCAATTCACGGACTGCCATCTCCCTTCCTTTATACTAGAGCGAGGCTCACGCCGCCTCCATCCACCTGCCATGAACCTCTATACCGCGTCCCTCTCCTTCCATATCCTCCTCTTCGGCATCATCTCTCCCACTCTCGCCGCAGGATCAACAGCGACATCCTTCTGCAAATGCATCTGCTTCGCAAACAGCACTATCATCGCCCTCAACCCTCCTCCCTCGAGCACTAGTGCTGCCTCCTTCCACAACCTCGATATCCGGTCACCGCACGCTCTCCCAGCTGATGGTAGTCCTGAAACGTCTGCAGAAGACGAGCCTGCTAGACCACACCGCGAACTGACCTGCGCGGACTGCACCCGCGCCTTCTGCCTGGATTCTGACCTGGCTATATGCAAGGATGCGCGTGAGGAGGATGTTTTCACCACGTGTTTTCGTATGTCTTTCTGCCCCATCATTGGTTTTACCAGTGCATTTCTGACGCCCCTCAAACAGAGCGCGATTCCCTTAAAGATGAGACTGTCGTCGTAATCTTCATATTCGCAACCGCAGGCTTGTTGGCCTGGGCGGCAGTAAAACCATGGGTCGACCGGCTACGAGAGCGCAATACATTCATGCCGCTAGATCAGCAGGACCGAGGACAGGGAATTGGTGGTCCAGGCAGGCCATCCAAAGTGCCCCGTCGAACCCGGTTCGGAGATACTGATGGAGGAGGCTCGAGCGCAAGGGGTGTAAGAAGTAATGAAGACGAAACGTTTGCAGTCGGCGAATACGACGACGACATGCACGCTGACCAGGATGCTGTAGATATAGTATCGGACATGCCATCGAGCTCGGGCTCACGGCCCGGGCATCGGCCTTGAGAATCGTGCAAGGTTCCAAATCGTGATGAATTAGAAGTTCGAGTCATTTTTGTCGGTGTATCAACATCTGCTAACCAGCCCATAGCTATGCCTCTCTCATGTTGTGGCATCCAAGCAGGCGCCGAGCTCGAAGAACTCCAAAGCCGTACATGTTTTCTAGCCAGCCCTAAATCGATTACCGCCGATCTTTTAACTCACTTTTTGATATCCTCGTGCTATGCGAAAACAAAACTCCACGCATACGTACACGAAAGAAGGCTCGCCCGCTGTAACGCTATCATAGCCCATATCTGATGATTTCTGTCTTGTCGAACATTTCGCCTCGGTTCTCCCTCTCACTTGGAAGAAGTTGAAGCTAGGAAACCGACCCGATCGCGATGAAGCACATTAGTCTCCAGGATAGACTCCTTGATGCCGACGGCTTCCCAGGCAGCGGAGTATGCCATGCGGTCTTTGTTAGACACGCGAGAGCTGTGCACTTTCTGGCGGCGAATTTCGCGCTCGTTCACCAGGTCGGTCATCAGTTTGGTCGTTGCAGCATCGCGGATGGTGGGAGCTTGGATGAAGTTGTTGAATGCAAATAGATTTTCGAAGTCGACATTAAGAAGGATGTTGGAAGCAACCGTGTCCTTGAAAGTGGACTGTGTGGAGAGGATCTCGGATTGTGGTGAGGACGGGGACATATCGGCCGATGATGGCATAGAACCGAACACCATAGCAGCCAACGCTGGGTTGTGTTTGGGGCGACCATCGTCAATTTGAGGAAGCCGTGAAGGGATGAGATTGTGCGCTGTGGTAGTGTCGAGCTTGAAGGTGCTGATGTCAATATGCAGGGCCAAGAACTGGAGGATCTGCTTGACAATAGTACTGCTCGCAACCAGGTAGTCGGAGCCGGTCATGTTCTTGCCGTTGGCCATATTGGGTGAGTCGGCAAGCTCCATGGCGTATTTGTAGGTGATCTCAAGGATGTCCCAGTCCAGGTAGTTGTTCAGAAGTCTTTCTGCGCAGATTGAGACAGGTTCAAGGCCCAATTCGATGCCAGAGACCCAGTAAGACAGCAGATAGTCAAGATTGTGAACGCGGACGGTCTGGTAATCCGAACCAGAGTGAGGCTGAACAAAGAAGTCCTTGCCGAGAACCGTGTCAGAGTAGAGATAGCGCAGTGCAGCTTCGAAGGCATGAGGCATGACATATCGAGCTGGATACAAGGTGACGACATTGCCAGCATAATTATTGCTGGATTGTTGTTGGCGTGTCACCAGCCTCCGTAGGCGTAAGCTTCTGAGGAGAACGATGGAGTGTGCGTAGCTGGCAAATGGTTGTGTCTTGCTCGCGTTCACCTGAATGATAATGTCGACGCCTTCTTTGGTCGCATTGAGCAGAAGTAAGTGCTCGGCCAGGGAAGGTAAAGCATTGAACGGTCTGGGCACGGCCGCAGATGATAAGCCAAGAGAGGTGGTCAGGGGTGGTTGGTAGCCATTGACCGTTGGCGCATGGCTCTCTTCTCCTGTAGCAACATTTGGGGTGTAGTCGTAGCCTTGAGTAACCTGTTCATGCTGAGATTCAAAGGCGCCATGTTCGGTAGGCGTGAAGTGAGGCGAGCCAATGCCATTCGCGTAGACAGGAGTGGTAGGATCAGTCTGTTCGGATTGCTGGTGAGTCGATTGTGTTGGCATTTGTTGTTCACTGTCGCCGTCTCCGAATGGACTGCTCGCCAACTCTGGTGTATGCTCTTCTCCGGTGATATCATTCTCTCGTTCCGCGCTTGCCACCTCAGCTGGCAATTGGATGGCTGAAATCGCAGCGTCACTACTTGCCAGCCCCGACGCGTCTTCGCTGTTGACATCCTGACTTCCGTATCCGGCGTCTACCTCTGCCACTGCTTCTCCATCTGTTCTATCTTCGTCAATGTCATGAGGTTCAGGTGTTGCAACCTTTTCCGCAGCGCTGGTGGACGAGGTGGCAGGAGGTGAGTCTTCTAAGGTGAGTCAGTACATGTATAGGAATGATCACTAGCGGTACAGACCTGCTATCAGGGAGGCTTCGTGGCTTTCATGGTCTCCATTCTGCAGGGTGATTGGGTTTGATTCCACTTCGACAGGTTGTGTCTGTTCATGGTGGATTCCACCGTTCGGAAGAGACTGCGGTGGTGCCTCCAACTCTACCACATCAGACGCAGTCTCTGTTGCGACAGGTTTGGCTTTCTGGGACTTCTTCCCTGGTACCAACGGCAGTGCAGGTTGTACCAGGCGGCCAGCGAGCTTCTTTGATTCCCTATTAGTCATGGTGATGGTGGAGAAATGACGGTCGGAATGACAGCCTCCAAGACCCGACCATGGAGATGGAAGCGGGAGAGCTCAGTGCGAGAGAGGGCTGGTGCGCAGATAAGATGACGGAGGCGACGATATCTTTGGTCCGAATCTCAACAGACCAGGACGAACAATGCACAAGGACAGCCGTGCCTGTCTGAATTGAAAGCCTCGGAGGGGAGGGGCACTCAACTTTGCACTGTCAGGTCGGTCGGGGCTGCAGAAAAACTACTCCGCACCTGCCCCGATCACAACTGCACCTGCAGCGATGTCGTCGGTGCCACATGGTCACGTGTGCGGCAGCGAGCAGAGTCAACAGAGTACGGTGGCGTACAACGTCAACTCAGGAAGAGAGCTCGAGAGCTCATGCCACTTCACGTCGATGTTCGATTTCCTTTGTAATTTTAGCCAACATCTGTACTCTCCCTGCCGTTATAGCTGATAGATCGCAGCTTGACATTTACGGCTTTTGAACACCGTCGCGGTTTCGATGGGCGCAGCGAACCACTCACGTCTGAGGATGTGCACTCGATGATTCTGCTGACCAGCAACTTTTGGCTACCTCTGCCAGTATTTGTCGGAGCACCCATGGATCTGAGAAAGTATGACGTGAATCAGGAACTGGAGCTGCCATTGAACAGGGTTGCAACTTTCGACGACACAAATGAATTCTGATTCACACCGAACAATAGGCCCGAAGCAGAGACCAAATTATATCGTCCCAAATCTCCCCATTTCCTCACCTCAACGGCAATGTGATTCTCTGCCCATTCAGATCTGCCCACACATTCTCGAACAGCGATTTGATCAGATCCGGGGTCCTACCCAAACTATAATCGAATGTATAGTCGAACGCCGAACTGGCAATCACGCCCTTTATGTGCGCAACCATAGGTTTCCCAAGATCAACCAACCCTCTCAACGTGCCTGATATCTCCACAAACTCAATATTAACGAAGTTACCGATGTGGTTGACCATCCACTGCGAGACGTTGAGCGCGGTGGACTCCGTCGCCTGTGCCACATCCAACGCATGCCGTGCGATGTCCAGATCCGCAGTGTTGTTCTTTGCCGCTGCAAGGGCGTTCTGTGCGGCCGTGAAGGCGAGGCCTTCGGCTGTCTTGGACAGGGCGTCTACTGAAGCTTGGGCAGCGGAGACGGTGGCGTTCGCTGTGGCGAGGAAGTCTGTCACTGCTTTGTTGGCGGATTGAAATGCGAGGGTTTCGACGCTGGTGTTCTTAGCTGCATCGAGGCTCGTTTGTGCGGCGCTGATGGCTGCGTTCTGAGCGGTGCTCGTTGCTGCGAGGGTCGAGTTCGCAGCCGCGATGGCCGCGTTGGCGGCGCTGACAGATGCGTCCAGCGCGTCTTTGTACGTCTGCAAGGCTGCCACCGCGGCATCGTATCCGAGACCGTTGAGGACAGCCTGGGCTGCGGACAGGGCACCCTGCGCCGTTGCAAGTGCAGCCCTCTTCCCGACCTCTTCGGACTTGATGGCTGCAATCTGCGCTGCGAACTTCGGTTTGTTGAACACCGATGCCTTGTTATAATTCTCCTGTGCCTGTGAAAGCCTCTGTTCGCAGTCGTTGTAGGCATTCTGCGCATTTTGGACGCTCTGCTGTGCATTTGCGATACTTTGCTTGGCATTTCCGAATTTCGAGTCCATGGAAGCTTTCTGGTTGTTGTAGTCAGTCTGATGCTGGGCGACGGAGGTGTTAGAATCGATGGTCGTCTTCTGGACGGATGCTTGGGCAGAGGCGATTGCGTTTGCGGCGTTGACTCTCGTTTGGTCGAGGTTTTGGCTCGCCGCGTTGACCTTTTGGTTGTAGGTGCCTTGAGCGGAGGTGAGGCGGCTTTCGAGAAGAGCTTGTTGAGCGGCTGTCGACTGCTTGACCTGGTTGAGTGCATCAACTGCATTCTTCGACTTTGCGTCCCAAGCGATCTGTGCCTTGTCCAAAGAGGCTTGTGCGCTTGTAAGTGCAGCTTGGAATGATGCCTCTACTTGGTCGAGCTTCGCTTTTGCGGTGTCGAACCCTTCTTTTGCTCCTTTTTCTGCGGCTACGAATTGGAGATTGGCCTGTGTCATCAAGTAATCGAGGATCTTTTGTTCCAGGGTCGCCTTCATGTCGAAGTCCAGCTTGCTGACGTCTTTTATGTCGAGAGCGCCGAGGATGGCTCCGTGCAGTGTAAAGGGCAGCAGTTCCGTGAACGCAAGTCCCATGTCAAACTCAAACGCAGGACTGGGTAAGAGTTCAGCCTCCACATGCAACGATGCATCAAGTTCAAGCAGCCTTGCGGCCCCGTCTATGAGAAGCTTTTGCGCCTTGGGACCAAGCTCGAATTCAAGCGTTGGATTTGCAGCTTTCGCGCCAGTGATTGCAAGAGGACCGAGGTGGAAAGCATCAAATTCACCGGACATCTTGATCTCATCTTTCACAAAAGCGCTGACCGTTGCGTGCTCTCCGAAAAGAGAGATCTTGCCTGCGAGGGAGGCTCCCGGTGATGTGTAGACGGTTCCAACCTGTACACCCGTCGAGATGGAGAAAGCAACACTTTCAAAATCAAACACATCCGAGTTGATGCGAGGTATGTCCTTCTGAGCGACCTGCGATGCAAATGCAATCAGGTCGTTGCATGACAAGCCCGCCAGAGAAGCTGCTATAAGCTCTTGTGAAGGACTGGCTCCCAGAGAAAGTGAGACTGTTGCCGCGGTGTTGCCGATCATGAGTCCGCCAGTTCCACCAACCTGCACAGATGGAGGGACGAAATTAAGCCCAAGCTGCAACGTCATGTTGGGCCCAATCTGGACATTGGGACTAATTCCGAAGGGATTGACCCAGAACCCATCCATCTGCGCAAAGCCAGAAGCTGAAGTAACGGTGGCGTTGAGGCCCATGGTGAATACAAGGGGATGTGCTTGCCCAGCAACGAGGACGTTCAAGCCGGCTGTGATTGAGAGAGAGGGCGGTCGGGCAATTTCGACGGATACAGCGATGGGACCGGAGGAGACCGTGGGCGTAAAGTGAATCGCTTTGTCTGTGGGTAAGACAACGCTCATCGTAAGCCCCTGGTCTGCGACCAAGCCCACCGCAAGCGTGAGGCCATCGAGGTTGATTCCCGTAACACTGTTCAAGGCCGGGATGCTCCCGATTTGAGCGTTCAACTGCACTCCTTTGATAAGCGGATATCCGTACTTATTGACGAAGCCAGGGAGTCCGGTGTTGGTGTTCCCTGCAAGAAGAGCGATGTTTGTCATCGGGATATCCAGGAAGCTGCCCTGCAGCTCCGGCGCAAGCGCTCCAGAAGCCAGAGGATTGTCGTACTCCCCATAAACGGTGAACAGCAGACCTTCATCTGCGCTCTTCGCCATGTAAACGCTGACGTCGATCTCAATGCCTTTGAACTCGGCATTACCTTTGATCGCAAATTGGAGTTCTCGGCGCGAAGCTTTCTCCACGCCGGTACCGATGAAGACGTCCAGTGACGGATTCTTGATAGTTAGATCGCCGAATTTCGTTTCTGCCAGGGATCCAATGATACTGATGCCTTCTCGGTCGATGGCAAGCGTTCCCTCGGCAGTCTGGTGTCCATTCACAGAGATGTCACCTGTCAAGCTGATTCCGGAAGGATCAATACTGAGCTCGACAATGTCGAACTCAATATCGGCGTCGAAGTTGTCGATATTGCCGCCGAAGAATTCCCAAAAGCCATCAACGAGGCCCTCGAGCTGCAGATCATATATGCTTGCGATGAGACCCCAGTCACCTAAATTATCGCAGGTCGTTAGTGTATTCATTGCTATTTCTGCAATGAACGATATCCGACTCACCATGATTATAGTAGCCGGTAAAGTTGATGGTGTTCGTATTGCTTGTCAAAACAGCGCCCATATCGAAGGCTATTGTAGCCGGAACCGCCGTGTAGTCGAAGTTTGTCCCCAACTCTATCGATGATAGCGTCAAACCCGGGATCCCAAATGCGTTCTGCCAATCATCGTCACGCAAAGTCAAATTCAAGATGATGATGTTCTGATCAACGCTTATCGTGAAGTCCATGCTCAACGGTACAACGGACCCAGGAACCGTGACGAGAGAACGTCCAAAGAAGCTGAACGATATCACCCTCTTCTTGCTATATGGAGAAGGGATTGTAATCGTGGTGAAGTTGATCGTGACGCCGAGGGACGTGAATTTTACCAAGCCTGCAAAGTCGGCCGAGATGTCTGGGAGTAATCCACTAATGGCAAAGTTGCCTGGCATCTGTATCGTCGTCCAGTTGCGGTTCACGCCGATGAACAGTTCGACATGTAGTTTCGGGTCGCTCTGATTGAAGACTGACTTCAAAATGTCGGCGACCGGCTGAAGAGTACCTTCGAAAACAACGTCACCTTCAAGCCAAGTACCCGATTCCTTGCCGTTGACCATGACCCCGTCGTCATAGCGAAATTGTACATTTTCAAAACGTAAAGAGCCGAAATCTCCGTCTGCGACGGAAGGAAACAACGACGCCAACGGCAGCTGGTCTGAGATTGTAACAACCTCATGCACGCCGCCGTCCGATGCTGTGCCTTGGAAAGCGTATAGCTTGGCCGGGAACATACCGAAAAGTTGAATATCACCAGTAAGGACATAGCCAGGTGGGGTCGCTTGTGCTGGATTGGTTTGTAAATTCTGGTTATCAAACACAGAACCCCCAGGAAAACCGTGCGTCGTTAAGAGAGGCGCAGTGGACGAATTGTGCGGTACGACCGCCAAATTTCGGATAGCGTACGGGGTAGGAATTCTGGTGACTTGGACACCTGGCTGGCTCGAGGCCAGGGAAGCAGCAGAAATCTGCGCGAGGTGCCCATCGTTGTCAATTGTCGCGAAAGCGACGTTTCGGACTGCAACGCCGTTGACCTCCACGTTGACATTTCGCAGGGCGCTTTCCCAAAGGCTGGCGTGTGCCATGTTCTGAGGAGCGGTAGACGCCACAAGGCTGCGCCCTTCACTGTTTTCCACCGTAACTGGGGGTTCGTCGCTCGACTCCAATAATGCTGTCAGCAAAGCATTCGTGTTGAAGACCCCACTATCTTCCGTGTGACGAGCAGCATCGGGCCTTGCAGCATGCACAAGTGGATGCAGGGCTACCGGCCTAGATATAAAAGATGACTTGGTATCAGGCTTGTGGATAGCACCGTGCTGAGGTATCGGAGGGCTGGTTCTTATACTCTCCAAGCGGCCCAGCAAGGCGTCGTCGACCACTCGCTGCGCCTTGAGGAAAAATAGTCTTTGAAAAGGGTAGAATGTTGTTATGAATTTCTGAGGAGTTTTGAAGATGTGGGAAACCGGGGACGGGATGTTGTTGCTTTGGAGCTTCTGAAATTGAGTTTGTAAGTGATAGTCGAACGCATACCACAGCCAAAATCTCTGTTCTGCCACTGCGGGCGGGACGACGTTTAATGCGCTTCGCAGATCCAGCGTTGCAGGATCCCACTTTCTGTAGTTTCTGAGTGCGGCTGTATCGTGAGCCTTGATGACTAGGGTGCCTTTGATTGATCGTCTCTGCGTGATCTCCTTAACCTCTTGTGGCAACGTTTTCAAGGTTATTTTGGCCTCGGTTTTAAACAGATTTTGCCAAGCCGTTTCTGTCCTGTAGGATGAGGTGAGACATAAGCAATGAACGAATCAGCTGCTGGAGGATTTGTGCCAACCTAATCATCACTGAATTGGTCTCCGAAGTGCCAAATATCAGATTCTTTGGTTGCTGACTGGTGGACCAGTTGCTGGCTTCTTCGTTGTCTACACCTCCCCACGCCCAGCCTGATTTATGAAGCCACTGCTCAAAGTCAGTATCCTCTCACCTAGGAGATAACGTCCAAATCTTACCTCAGCAGGCCAAAGACCGCCTGAACTCCAAGTGATGTTTGGGGACGTTGGGTCCGTGAATTGCGGAATCTTAGCATTGGGAGTTTTCCAGCCAAATGTTGTCGCAACCTTGAACACCTTAGTGAGGGAACATGACTGAAGTTGTCATTGCTTATACATCGGTTGCGCTCTTGTTGCCCATGGCGGCCTTCTGGCTGGGATTTCGCTTCTTGCCCAACTACAAACTCCAGTCAGTTCTTGCCACTTGAGTAGCTGTTGAGATCAATGGATCACTTACAACCTGGGTCTGCTTGAGGTTTGTAAGCTCGACTTCGAGGGATGTATCATCAGTACTAGCTGATGATGGCTTGTTTTGTTGAAATTTCATGCGCTTCGCGGACACTTTCGTCACGATCTGATTCTGAAGGTGAGTAGCCAAGGCTTGGACAGCAGCTTCATCTTTCTTCTCGCGCTCCGCAAATTTTTCCACATACGGCTTGAGATGGACCCTTTTCGCCCAAGTTTCGTAGAAAAGAAAAGGATCGATATCAAGCTGGACCCAACTGTGAGCTGAGTTTGACAACGAATTGTAACAATTTGAGAGGAACGGTGGTCCTTACAAAAACGAAATCAGAATCCGGTTGATCCTCCACCACCTGGACCTCCTGATTTGCTTTCGTTTTCTTGACGTTCTCCTCTACCAGCTGCTTGAAATCAGGGAGCGAAATACCAAGGGCCGAGAGGGTCGCCATGTCAGGTCGCAGTTGGATGGTTATCTTAGGATCGACAAAGCGGCTTGGTTTGCGGTTGGATGAAGGCTTTGTTCCGTTAACGAAGAAGTCTTTCCACCCCAGCTGGAAGATTCCGCGCCCGCTTCTTGTAGTCTTGGAACCAGTGTACTTGGCAAGCTTCGGAACCCCATCCAAGTCGCGATATACCAATTGCTTTAAGTCGTACGGGTATCCGCTATTAGTGCTCGGCGTTGCGGTCTCAAGCAGGACCCGCATTTTGGCGGAAATATAGATCAGATATATGCTTGCATCTGACACCTGATCCTTGAGGTAAACTAGTTCAGCAAACTCCTCCTTAGTCATGCGAATGTAGTTGTCGTTTACAGCCACATATGGTAGGAACCTGGAATCGAGCTTATGGAGGTCTGAATCGTTGAATCCCTGCGCGAGCTTCCATAGGACCTCTCCGGAACCCTCGACTCGCTCCCACTCGGGATCCTCTTCAATATCATCGTCTTCACCAGGATCTTCAGGCTGATCGACATCCATTGGTGTATCAGTGGAGTGCGAACCGCTCATGATGGCGCCCCGACGTCCTTGGTAAGTAATAGAAAGACGCAAGAGTGATCTTCGATGAGGGATGAAACAAGACAAGAGACTTTCGGGCCAAGATAGAGGATTTTACGAAGAATGGGAGCGAATTGGGGATACATACACGATCTTCAGCATTCATCGTCGAAGCCTGAGCGGTCGGTTATCATGCAAGCCGGTGAGATTGAAACCAAACTACTGAGTCTGTGTAGCTAGAATAGTAACATTGTCTTTGGCTTACCACGAGGATGTAGTCATCTGGAGTCATGTTAACAAGGCTGCAGCCGGTCACCTGAGGTCCTCAATTGGCAGTAGAATTCCTTGTGAGTCCTCGAATAGACCCGCCCTCTCGAGGCCCATGAGCAGAGGCTGTATTCCATCAGTGCTGTCTGTCGGAAATTCAGCTTTGTTAGATGAGTGGCCACAGGATCCGAGCTCGGGGTCCGGAGCGACCATGAATTCGGCATCACTGTCACCGGCTCTGACTGGGTTGTGAAGTCAGATACTGGACAGGAGGACCACCCGCTCATCACGGAGGCTGTATCACGTTGGATTTGCGTCTCGTTCGGACGAAGCCGAGTCTGCCTCGCTGCTGGACAAGCTTCATGAGAGCTTGCGAGAAGGCAGCCGCATCGATCGCTGCAGCGTCGGACAACTTGTCGATTACAACGCTCAAAGTCACCGGTGCCAAAGGCTCGATTGGGTGGCATGGTGCTCGCTTGCCGCTCGGTTAGGCGTGTCAGATAAGCAGCTGCGCCAATGCTTGTCATACATAAGGTGGTCTTGAGGATGATGTTCATGAGCTTTGGAGCCCCAGGGGCTTCGAAAGCACAGTTCTCCGCAACGCGGTGCCAAGGCGCTAATATTTGCGCGCTTAGTCGAGCGCGCGAACTTTTCTCAGCTCGTCATCCTTCAAGCACCTCAACCCTTGTCACCGCATTGACCTCCTTCTTGACTGGGTTTAATTGAGACTATCGCTCTCATTTGATGAAAAGAGTAGGCGTTATCCAATAATGGGGAAAATGGGTGGCACAGCCTGCTTCTAAGGAACCAAATACTGATGCAGACCGCTGGGCTCCCATTCGCTTCAAGCTTTATCCTCTCAATTCGAAACATCTTACCCTTAGGTCTGGCTGCCATTGGTTTTCGGACCTGGCTCATTTTCAGGGATAGTCATTACCTAACATGGCAGTTCTCATGCCAGTATTGGCCATCGTGGACTTCCGGCCCCAGAAGGCTTCAGGATTCGACTAATCGACGATATGAATGCTGATTATTGACCGACTATTGTTGCTAACCCAAAAGTGTTCTTCTACATCCCATTCCAGACATGACCCATCAAGCGATTTGCCGCATCCCGAACATAGCTCCCTGTTGCGCCCTTCGGATCGTTCATGTCGGCCTGGTTGACGCTACCGGAGTTGTACTCTCTGAACGCCGCATACCAATTGCCCTGGTGCGTAAAGTTCTGCTTCAACCCATCACCACTTCTGGTGCCCTCGGTGCCGTCTCGGACCATTTGGAGAATCGACCCGGCAGGATCGCCAGGGTTGAACGCTACACCGTTGTGCGACTGCATAATGCCTGGATTGCGAACTCCGTTGTCCGTCGTTGGAATGCGAACATTGCCGCCGGATTCTTGCACGATGATGCACAAGATGACGCGAACATCGACTCCCGACTCGCGGGCGACTTGCTCGATTGACTTTTTGATGAGGGCGATTTCGCTGTCGGAGTCGTTGAACTTCATAAGTCGAGAGTTCTGTGCCCAGAGAGCCGAGTAGCTAGCCCATTGAGAAGGATCCGGGAAGTTGGACGCGGGTCCGCTGTAGTTCACATAGCCACCACCCCCGTTGCTTCCTCCAGTCCCGCCAGGAAGATCACCACTTCCGGGGTGCCCTCCGGGATGTCCGCCGCCGGGTGCTTTGATGTTCTCCCCAATCGTAAGACTGTTTGAGATGCCTGGATTCGCAGACTGCAGGTCTTGACCAGAGACGCCGAGGACGCGCGCCACATCATTCAGGTTGAACACCAGCCCAGTGCTCTTCGTGGGTAGGTTAATAGCCTGTCCGACCTCAAGCCCCTCAGGTGTGACGCCTGGATTGGCTGCAAGGAGGGCATTGAGATCAATACCCTGACTATCGGCAATTGCGCTGAAGGTGTCCCCACTTTTGATGGTGTAGGAACCGATCAAGGTTCCCGCGATTTTGTAAGTGGTCTGGCTGTTACTCACAAGTTTAGATTGTGCTGTAATCGACCCCATGGTTCAGTCACGGTGTGTGAAAGGTGTCGAAGTAAGAATAGAAAAGATTCGAATGCGATGGATGTGAGTTCAAAACGAACTGATAGAACTCAGAGAAGGGTAAAATGTATGTGCAGCGTCAACGTGCTTTCCAGCTCGTAGACGTGGTGCTCTTATACTCGATTCGGTTCGGCGGTCATATCAACATGAGCCGCCTTCAGGTAGTGTCACTCATGAGAAAGATCCTGCACGTACCTGATTAGTTGCACGTTTTGGCCACCGGGAATTTGGCTGGAAGCCCAGGCCGGCCTGAGAGTGACTGGAACTCTGACCGAAGCACGGACAACTTTCACTTCTTGCAAGGCAGCTGGAAACCGCACGCACATGGGTATAAGCGCATTACTCCAGCCTGGACAAGCCTCAAGGACTGCAGCCTTTGTTACCGTTGTTGGGAAGGTGCCTCTCACCGGTGTCATGCGGTCTTCAGCTTGTACGAGTCTCCAGGTCTGAAAACACGGGGCTTAGGTGGCAGTGATTGCCCCAGTAGAATCTGATATCCCTTGCGCCGCCCCACGATTCAGCCTAACAGCTTGACTCAGCAATCCCATGCACGATTACCGCAAAAGGACGGTGGGAAGGATTGATTCAGCGCTACATCTGAGTGGATGACAGACCGCGGTATATCTTGCAACGACATCTCATTCTGAGCATAGCGACTCATCGCAACCACAACAATGGCAAAAGGCTTGCCGTATTGTCCGGTACATCTGGCCTGAATAGTCCCCCCTGCCTTCACACGGGACAGGCGTCTGCAGACCACCGCTCTAACAAATCACATCGACAGTTGCATCCAGTGCCTTTGATCATGAGTTGGATCACAGCTGCGGTAAGCAGTAGTCTCATTATAGAAATTTGAAGACGACCCAGATATTTTGGTCAGCATAAGCTTGCCCAGAAGATGCATGACGTTGTCAGACAGGAGGCTTGGCATCATTGCGTTCGACGTCTCCCCACCAGTCAAACTTCTTGAATCTCTTCCCCAGAGCAAGCCTGCCTTGACCTGTGAAACACTGTCACAACATGGCAGCCTGACAAACCGTGCTTGATTCAGACAAGGCGTCTAGATCATGGCTTGTATCACACTAAAGTCCCTCTGGGCTGACCGTGGATCTAAGCCATCCGCCCAGGGAGAGCTTACGCCCAGGCCGCTTCGAGGCTCGAGGTCCATCACTTGAGGCAGGGGTAGAGAAGGCCGGTGTACACAATGTTGGCCACTGACGCCGTCGTGCAGCAACCCCTACTACGGCTTGAAGTCGGTGAGATCTACCCAGTCGCTGATCACGGCTGCTACACATAGATTGTTCTTTCACGAGTAGGTACCGCAAGGCTGTCTCGACGAAAAGACGACAACGATATCAGGTTGAGATCATGGCATCCTCATGTATTGCCCCAGTCCGGCTGTGGTATGCTGTGGTTCTGTGTTTAGCATGGTCAACAAGAGCGATTCAATCGACCCAGAGCTCCTCAGACACGCTTTCTCGCCTTTCGACCCTTGATCGTGACTTCCGCCAAAATTCTCAGCTGCCCCTTGACGGAACGAATGATCTTTCAAACGGCCATTCCAATCGTTCCGCGAATTACTGGCTTGGTGAAGTTAATCATTCTCAGAGCAAGTCGATCTACGACTCTTCTTACGTGGTGTTCCGCAACGTCAAAGACTTTGGCGCCAAAGGCGATGGGTCCACCGACGATACGAGCGCCATCCAAAAGGCAATCTCTTGTATGTCGAACACCTTCTCGAAAGAATCGCATTGACGGACTCCAGCGGGACATCGGTGTGAGGACTTCAGTTGTCAGGGATCAACCAAGACGCCAGCCTTGGTATATTTCCCTCCTGGCATATACGTCGTATCACGCACGCTGAAGATGGGAATGTATACTCAACTTGCTGGTGACGCGCTCGACTGGCCAGCCTTGAAAGCGACCTCAGGCTTTGGTGCAAATGTGGTCGTAGATGGATTTCCTTTGTCTTCAGATGGGAAGACGAGGTGGAACAACAACCACGCCGAGCTCAACTTCCACAAGTCCATTCGCAATCTCAAGATTGATGTCACTGCTGTTGATAGCGGAACAGCAGTTAGCTGCATCAACTGGCCTGTCGCTCAAGCTACATCTCTGAGCTCGATCGTATTCAACATGAACAACAACAGCAAGCATCTTGGTGTTACTTTCAGTGCATTCAAAGGCGGCGGTTCTGGAATTGTAAGTCTCCTATCTCCGCGAAAGGCTGCTCCGCCCTCAAGCGCTGTTACTATCTCTCCGTCAATACGGTACCGGCTGACGCGGTTCCGCAGTTTATGGGTGATCTGGTAAGTCATATCAAGGTGTAGAAACCTTCAACTTGCAGCCTGACCTTCCTAGTACTTCTTCGGAGGTGACAGGGCGCTCACACTGTCCAACCAACAATTCCATTTTAGAAATCTTCAGTTCGCCGGAGCTCGCACTGCGATCAAAATCGATTCTACGTTTGTTGCGGTCTTTCAGGGTGTCCACTTCGACACCTGCGGAACGGGTATTGAAAGTGGATATGCGGGCTCTCTGACGTTACTGGACTCGAGCGCAAACTCCGTCGGTCGAGTAATCGCTACCCGGGAAACAGGTAGTGGCGACAGCTCAATAGCTATCGACAACCTGAATGTGACAGGGGTCGGATCCATCGTGACGAATTATGCAAACAACCGGATCATCCTGGCAGGATCAGACGTGCCCATCACAGTCGATACCTGGACCCAGGGAAATGTATACTTCGGCCTGGACGATGGCAAGTACATGCAGCGCACGCTGAGCTCTCCGGACAAGCCTGATGTCCTTCTGGACGCTGGGGGCAGCTTCTTTACGCGGTCGCGACCGGTTTATGCGGACGCCGCGGTAGGGGATATCGTCAACGTGAAGGAGGAAGGTGCCAAAGGTGATGGCTCGACCGACGATACGGCCGTTCTCAATTCCATCCTGCTGGAATATGCGGGTACTGGGAAGGTTGTTTACTTTCCCCATGGCTATTACGTCGTGACGGACACACTGTATGTACCGCCCAATTCGTCCATCTTTGGAGAGGTCTGGTCGACCATCAATGGTAAGATCCCACGCATGCTTCAATGCCCATTGGCTGAGTCCATACTCTAGCTCGCGGAAGCAACTTCAAGGACGAGAACAGTCCACGAGCCGTGGTGCAGGTGGGCAAACCTGGCGAGGTGGGGTACGCCGAGATCACCGACATGTTGTTCGAAACAGGCGAGATCCTACCAGGTGCGATCCTCGTCGTGTTCAATCTGAAACCAGCATGGCAAGGCGCTGTGGGTATGTGGGATTCGGTCGTCCGCATCGGTGGTGCGGCAAGTACCGGCGAGGTATTGAATTGTAACCTGTGCAAGGCGGCGTTCATGCTAATGCACATAACGCAATCCGGGAGCGGATACTTCGAGAATCTGTGGATGTGGACGGCAGATCATAACATCGACCAAAGCGGTGGTCCCAACATCAATACTGGGCGCGGTGTCCTCGTCGAGTCGACTGACCCGACCTGGCTTGTGGCGACCGGTGTTGAGCACAACACACTCTACGCATACAACGTGGTCAACGCCCGCAATGTCTTCTTCGGATTGGTGCAGGTGGAAACGCCGTATTGGGAACCTGCACCCGCTGCACCCGTCGGCTGGCTGTAAGTGGTCTCCGCTGAACGAATGTGTCGATGACTAACAGCATGATCTGAAGCCTCAACTCGAATTATCACGACCCGAATTTTTCCAACTGCAACGGACGAGCCCAGTGCGCAATGTCCTGGGGCCTCCGCATCGTGGCAGGCCGAGACATCTTCTCCTACGGCACGGGCGTCTGGCTGTTCTTCAACGGCTGGAACGGTGATTGCGCGAACAACGGCGGCAACTGCCAGGAGAGTGTGGTCAGCATCGAGGGCATCCCGCAGAACATGGTGCTGTACAACGTCAACGCCAAATCCGTGCAGAACGTGCTCACGGTCAATTCACAGCTGGTGGCGCCAAGGGTGCCTTGGAATCAAGGCTCTTGGGGCGCCGTTGTCGCTGCGTACCTGAGGTTTTCGGGCAAGAGGAATGCTTAGTTTGGTACCGCAGGTGTGTAGTAGGTAAAAGGGAACGTTGACTGCAACTGCCGCGAGGACATCTTCTCAATTGCCGGCAAGTGAATTATCACCTCGCCGGAACAGTATGGTTGGTATACTAGAGCGGTCCATGGCATCTCGTTTATCAACAGACAGGCAGCTTGCCGCAGAACATGTTCTCATCCGAACGATCCACAAATGCTTACGCTCCACAGTGCATCTGAGTGGTTTGGTTAGAACTGCCTCAATGAGTGTACCAGCCCTTACTTCCATCTGTCAGTTAGGAGTGCAAGTGCTTTCTTGGATCCTGTGTATCCTCGGCTATGTCCAACTGGATAGCACTTCATCCTCGGGCAGTAGCCGTTAGAAGGAGGCCATCGGGAAGCAAGTAAACGAGTTGTTGAAGTTCGAGATCCCGGCTGCAGCAACAGGCACAGTATTTGCTGGATGTGGAAGGCTCGGAGCAGAGCAGATAGAAGACAAAGTCCTTTCCCAGTGTCAGGTCTGTAAACAACCCCTCAGAACCTGGAGGCGACAGTCAGAAAGCACAAAGCATAACAGTGTCGGACGCAGTAACCCAGTGGATCCAAGAGAAGATACATCTGGATCTGGAAAAAAGCACGAGCTTTCCTGGTTCCCACAGGCCGAGGTTGGAATAAGCTTACGGTCAAGGTGTCCACGAGGATATTGTTCGCTGTGAATGATATCGTGCCAGTCTCGTGCTGCGCAATCTGCCTGAGAAGGGAGTATCCTTGTCAGTCAAACCCAGGCTCGGTAGATTGAGCCGAAGAACGGAAGTCGGGATCGCGATGAGCTGACGATATGGCAGCTGCGAGAGTTCGACCAGCTCGTGCTGAGATGCCGGTTATCTTGACGTGATATCCTCCGCTTCTGATGGCTCCTGCCATGTGAGCATGTGGAGGAGGCACCGAAATTGCAGGCAAGGATCTGGCGAGACGCCAAGCGTGAGCACTGAAAGCCATGGCGCGAAGATGACCGCGAATTGTTGCCTTCATCAGTAGCCCCGTCCAGGCTGTCCTGCAGCAGCAGTGCCGGTCATGGTACAAGCCTCATCGTCCTGAATTTTCGTAAAATTTGCGTGCAGTGTGTATCATAATTGATCCGATCGTGCCTCGCGTATCGCTTGGAGTGGAAAAGCCCACCGATTTGAGTCCGGAGATTTTGGGCTCAGCACCGACGAGCATGACGTACCCATGTCCACATAATCTAATGGCAGATTGAACGGCGTCAGGCCAGAAGCTGGAGCGGACATCTGGAATTGTAGCATAACGCGCTAAGCAGAGCGCAGGGAAGCATAGTGGAGAGACGGCGTGCTCTGGGCATAAAGATCCTCAAACGCGCGACGCGTTGATGGGAAATCATTGTTTACACCAGACCTCCGGGCGCAAACGAGCCCAAAGTTTAAGGAGATTTGTATAGACAAAGGTTGGGGCAGAAACAGCGATATTGCAAGGTGAGACAACTTACATGAGTGCTCATGCAGTGATGGTGAGGTAGCAGCACATGCAAACATTTGACAGAGAATTGCTTCGTTCAGCAAAGGATGACCTCGAATCATGATTTGGTCTTTGCAGAGGGTTTATTGGGTGATCTTTATTCGGCAACGAACCAAAAATAACGGCTGAAGCACAAAATCGACCAATGAATGCTCGAGGATACATATGAAGCATCAACGACAACATCGTCACCGGTCTGATGAACCTCGCGGAAGGATTCTTTTGGGACGAAGACTTTTACTAAGGTGGAGTGCCCAATCTCGCACTCAGGGGGGCTTTTCAAGTCTCGTCTCTGATTGGGTCTCACTCAAAGCCTTGAGCTAGGGTAAGACTCTTCCCGGACGCCGGTAGCGCCACCCAGCAAGGTTGCCGGCGCCCTGCACTCGGGTTTCAAGTCGGCGATCCAATCACCATAGGCGCCTTCCCGGATCTGCTCACACAAAGACGCTGCTTTGGGACCGCCGATGGGCCGGCCACGTTCTGGTGGCCGGGGTCAAGAATCGCTACCCGACCAGACGGGGAAACGGTGCTCAAGGAGCACGCGATCGAAGATCAGTCACTGCCAACTGGATGGCTTCCAGGTGAGCTCGTTGTGCCAAGATGGCCGCCCAAGGTCGAGAACCAGGAGGTACTAGTAGTCACAGGTAAGTCAAGAAAAGCGATTCTGTTCCGATTTGAAGGCACATAGCCGCCCAGAAGGACCAGTAAATGAGTCTCACACCGAGCTCCGAAGTGTGCTGCAGATGCAAGAACCCGGTAGAGGAAGAGAACAGGATGTGCTTGCTTGCTCAAGCCCAAAGGCCCTTCTCGAGGAGGGACGAAGTCGATCGTACCTGCAGCTGCTGGAACCTTAAAAGGTTTTCGTAGCCCAATCAGGCGGCCATCACACCCAATCTGCGACACGCTAAGGGACTTCCGTCACTCACTTCCACCTCACTTGCACCTCACTTCCTCCGTTCCCCCTTTCGAGTCCCTGTGGCTGACCTTGCCATTGCCATTGCCGCACCCGCTTCCGCTGGCTCGGGTGCTAGCCACAATCTCACCTGCAACATCCTTCCTCCCACATTAATCAACCTTGAAATCGTGGTTCCCTGCTCTTGATTGCTCCGACGACGGTGCGACCAGCACAAGCGATCGTCGTCCGAGTCACTTTCTCTCATGTTCCGTGCTCTGTACCACCATTCAGACAGTTCAGTATATTGATATGAAGCAGCATTCAAGGTCCAATTCCACGTTCCCGCTACACCATTGAAGTTTGACTTGACATCTGCCAAAGCATATCCGGAAACCTTCTGATCATTCTCGTGCCCCTGTCACTTAACTCAAGCCACGCTGCTCATCCGCGACACGCAGTGTTTGATTAGCTTTGCTCTTCTTACCTCACCGAGTTAGACTACTTGGTCTTTTCCACATTCAGCTTCCGCTTTCTCAAACGGCCTCGACGGTGGACCCCGACCACAGTCAAGTATCCTGGTACCTGGCTCTATACCCATATTGGCCTCAAATTCAAACAACCTCTTGCCTGGCAGGAAAGCCGGTGCTGGACCTTTATCCGCTGCTGCACGCGTCTCCCCTGCTCTGGCTTCAGGGCCGTAACTTCCATACTCGACTCATGCCCTGGACCTGGCCTGCTCCACTGTCAAGCGTCCGGAGTACTCGCCTTGCACGTCCGCTTTCTGTCTCTGAGCCTGTCGACTTTGTGACTTTGTTGGCTAGCCGCGCTCTTTTCGCGCTGCTGTTGCGGCTGCTTTCATTTCAACACTCATCGTTCCTCCAGGCTGGACCAGCTACCCTTTCCTTGAACCTCGCCTAGCCACGCGCAACCTCTCAACACGTCGCCGTTCAAGGTCAGGATCAGCACTCTTGAACGAGCATATCCGTTGGCTCTAACGACACTTCGGCAGACGGCCTGCACGCTGTACGGAGCCTGCATCGTTCTTCCCCTACATCCTGGTCACGCAGTGGGTTGGAACTGTCAGAACGCCCATGCTGACTCCAGGGCTCCTACCACGACGCGCCCTTTCGAAAAGTATTCTCCTGGTGAGGGACCGTTGACTACACTCGCTTCTTGTCAACTCACCCGCTGTCGCTCTTTCAATCTTCGCAAAATCCAACCACGCTCGTTTCCTGCCCCGACACCGCTACCACCTGTCACCTTGAACGCCATTTGTCCCATCACTGTCTCAGATACGTCCTACCCTGGCCGACACCGAATACAAGAATCGTTGTCGGGAGACGTTTGAAGAGAAGGGGATTTGACAATCTGCAATCGACCTGCGCCTTCGACCGTATTCGTACGCATCGAGGGTAGCACATCTGTCACCGACATCGAGGACCTGATCCCCTGCCGGGACAAAGGAGGTTGGCTGGCTCAACCGTAGTGCCCGAGGCCATCGACCGCGCGTATCAGAATCCTTTCAAGACAATCACGTCCTCGACCACATCTTTTTGAATGGACCGAAGATAACCAGTAATTTTACAAAAGTCATTCTTTTCTTCTGTACGACCAGACCTCGAGATTTCCCCCATTCAAGCTGCCGACTAACATGTTCTGCAGGCAACTTAGTGCACACGTTCTCTACAATTCTCTTTCATAGACATTCAAGATGAATGTATTCAAAAAGAAAGGCAAGGCCAAGGATGATACCTATATCATACCTCAGGCGACCTCAGAATCCACTCCGCCAGCAAAATTATCTCGGAGTCTAAAGCGGAAGCAGAAGCACGCAGTGGAACCGATGCCTCAGCTTGATCTCACTACTGTGCTACCAGATACTACAGACTTCCGCACGAGTCTACTCATGCCAGGCTTGTCCGCCCGGTTCAGCATGCTTCGAGAGCAGGATGACCCCAACACCAAGGTGGGCAAGGCCAGCGACGACAGCGTACTCTTTCCGAAAAGAGCCTCTCGGCTCAATCTGTTTGGACATAATCCGCTGACGGACATCGCCGAAACCGAATCTATTCAGACGACTTTCAGAGTTCCCTTTTCAGAGGACGGCCGTTCGTACTCCTTCTCTGAAGCTGGGGGCTACGCTAGCGATGACGGTAGTAATGTCCTCTCCAGGCCAAGGCCAACAGAGGGCAATAACCTTTTCGGTGGTCGCCAGAAGATGTATCGCATTGCCACCGCAAATGGCTCAAGCTCAACAACAGACCTACAAGAGACTCAGATTCCCTTGACCGCTGCGAAGCATGTTTATCAAAGTGACTTGGTCATGTCGCCATACCAGCAGATGCGCATCAAGGCCAAAGAAGAACAGGAGCGGGATGACCTTCGCATGCGGCCGACCAGCACAGGCGCGGGTGAAACAGACCGTAACAGCATCGTCAACACTCCATCGACTGGATTCAGTAAAAGCAGAGGTACCACATCCTCCACCGCCTCCGGGCCCTCAAATCGGCGCATCTCAACAGCTGCCACATCAGTAGTCTCCGATGGACCTCACCCACGACAAAGTAATACGAGCACCACTTTTAACGCCAGATTGCAAGCTTCGGAATACGGTAGCGAAGAGAGTTTGTTGAAACGAAATTTCTCCTCTGATTCTCGTAAGGTCTTTGCTGCGGACAATCAAAGTCAACCTCCATTGCCTACATCTCCAATTCAGAGTAAGCGACTTCCACAATCGAGGAGTGTCACCAACCTATCGGAAAAGTACGGTCGAGTACCATCTCCCTTTTCCAGCGTTACTCCACGACCAATCAGTCCACCACCCTCGGTTCAGACACAAGCACTGGCGTCGCTCGACTTCGGTCTGAAGAGCTCAAACAGCCAATCGCGCAAGTACCAGACGGCTTCTCCAACGAACGAGTATGAAGATGGGGATCTGTACAACCAGAGCTTGCAGCCCAACGATCGCGGCAAGGCTACCGCAATGGGACTGTTCAACCGGCCACAACAACAATTTGACGAGCAGAAGTTCGAAGAGAGACAACTACAAATGCGTGATGGCAGGATCTCGCCACTTTCTTCTGAGGGTCCAGAGTATGGTGGAATAACAGAGCGTCAGAATGAGCCTGGTCGGGTCATCCTCCCCAGTATCCCGAATTCGCCTTTCCACAAAGGCTTTCCCCGAGGCCGAGAGTCCAGTAGTACCTCCATTACGAGTCGGTCAAGAGCACAATCGACTACCTCGTCTGTCAATTCAGCTCAGGTCCATGCCCACGCGGAAGCTCTCATCAAACGCCAGAACCAGGAATTTTCTTCGCTGCAAGTACAGCGACCGACCACAGAGTCAAAGCCCCGCCAAGCACCTACACACATACCGACATCCTTGACGGAACAACCTGCTGCTTCACGAGGGACATTTTTTGACACTTTTGGCAGTGACGATGATGAGGCTGACAGCCCCATGTTGGGTAGATATGAACCACCACCACGGCTAGCTCCCCTGGATGTCCATCCGGCGCTTCGCAACGGCACACATGCTTTTGACTTTGGGGAGGGCGTCTCACCGATTGGAGAGGACTCGAGAAGGCCTCCATCCGATAGACCTCAGTCTGATGTTTCGGCTGAGACATCTTCGCCCTCGGTTGTCCACAATACTCCAGACACCTCAGATTCGCTGCATCTCTCCTCTCAACCTAAAGCTCGAAACTCACCAATACTGGCGCCTACGACTGGATTAGGCTTGAGTGGTCTAATCAGATCTCATTTGAGACACGACAGCGACAGGTCGTCTATTCTTCCGCCGCCCTCGCCAGCATTTCCACCATATCAGTCCAGCTTTTCTTCGAGTGCAGTGCATGAGAGAGAGCCGTCAGTGGTATCGCATCAACCTGGCAACTATCGAGCTTCGTTACGGGACCGAGAACCATCGGTTGCCTCAACTGCACGGACAATCAATCCGCCTGAAAGTACGCATAGTGATCCCTGGGAATTCGACGACGCACATCGTTCCCAACGAAGCCCACTGGAGCCAATCCACAACAACGCAATACCATCAATGTCGCAGAAAGCGCAGCAGATACTTGGTCAAGCAATATCTCATAGGAATCAGGCCGCAAGCAAGGCTCAGCAGCTACTCGGCGACGAAGCTCCTGGTGATGAACACCCCTCTGGCAGAGCATGGCAACATGACGTGCTCTCTCATCATCGCGGAGAGAGTACCGAGACGCAGAAGGAATTTGGCAATGAACTGGCTGAGCGCGCGAGGAGGATTCAAGAGGGGCTGAAAGGATCAGTTGAGGCCGACAAACACTCCAAAACTCAGGAACGTCACAATCCTGCCACACAAGCGCTGCACGCACTACGACACAAGACCAGCAAAACATCTCTTGCTTCTCGCGCAAACGAGCCACAGCCCAAAGCAATGAGGATGCTTGGTATGGGTGGTGGGCCGAGGACGGAGCATGTTGCGAGGTCACCAAATATGGGTGCCAGACGTGAGTACGAGTTTGACCAAGGATACGACGAGTTTGGCGATCGACCCACTCCCAGACCCAGACCCGCGGAGTTTGAGCCTCCGAATGGCAGACGAACACCAGGGCCAGGATTCGCCAGACCAGGTCAATATCCCAACCACTCGAGCGAAGAACTTGACCGGCCCTACCAGCAACGCTCGGCTACACCGAACTCCGGAAGACCAAGACGCGATCGAGCGGAGTCCGAGGCTGCTGAGAGATCAAGGAGCCGACCTGCTCAAGGTCGCTTCCGAGAGGAACCGCCATATTCACCCGTTGAATACAATAGACCCGGGCCGCCTCATGCACCACTGCATCACGAACAACATCGTGCTTATGGTCATCATGATGGGCCTCACGGCTATCGTGGTCCACCTCCACGTGGCCCTCCGCGCGGTCCGCCTCCTGTGGATCCACGCACATATGAGAGATCTGCTTCATCAATGTCAAATCGACGCCCCAGTGGAAACGGACCTCGACCTGGACCTCCACCATCCAGCTCCTACGAAGGCCGTGTTGCTTCTCCTGCCCTTAGTGGTACTCCTCAAATGGGAAATGGTCCTATGCAATCCATGGGAGCACCGAGGCCCTCTCCACGCCCACCTTTCCCACACTCGCCAATGAGTCCTTTTGCGCCACATCCAGGAATGTCGCCAACCCTGGGTCATCACTCTGCTGTTCCATCGGCTCTGCCATCACCATCTGGTCCTCTTCCTCAGCCTCCGTCCAGCGGCCGCTTTACTCCAATTGAAGGTCGTTCCACTCCATTAGGAAACCGCAAAAAGTCCGTCACGAAGGGTATGATCTCGGAGCCGACCTTTATTTCCTCAACTTCATCAGTGCCCCTGGTCGGCCTGCCCACCAATCCTCGCCCGGGTCAGATCACCAGCCCGCCAGTTCCGATCATGAATCCACGTCGTCGAGGAACCACTATGAGTGAAAGGCAAGGTGATTACCCGAGTCCTCAAATGCCTAGTTCCCAGATGTCACCCAAGCCAGACTCCCCGGGCCGGGATGGAATGGGCATGGCTACAGCACAACGTACCTACAGCGACCAGCAGCAATACAAACCACAACCCCGTCCACGCAATCGTCTTAGGAAGATCAGTAGTGAGGGTGGCAGTATGGCGGCACGCGCTCGAAACCAGGCGATGATGGCCGAATTTGGTCACGAGAGGCTCCGAAGCCCAGCGGTGCCTGTATTTCCAAATCGAAGTGCAACCTCATTAGGCATGCATCAAGATGGGGGCATGTTCTAGGTCGCTAATACCAGATGGTTGCTCAATTCGCGTCTTCAACAATCTACCTTTACGAGCTGCCCCTAAAAGCTTTCGAGGCACTCACATTTTATGACTTTGTGATTATCACACATTTCATATCTTCGTCACTTCACCACGATCTTCAAAATCAGCAATTCAGCTTATGGACTCAATTCCCCTTGATTGTTTGCAATATTCTTGCTATGGTTGATACGGCAATTAGACCTTTTCTTGTGTTATCCGACGATCTCAACGCTTTACTCTACCAAAATCTCCGACACTTTTTCGGAACACGACTATGGGAGGCTATATTCTGCGTGTTGTGCGACAAAAGAGACGTTTATTCTTGCGAGCGATGCTTTACAAGGCTGGTCGAGTTCGGTGTTGGAAGTCGATGGTGTGTGCCTAATCTGAACATTTGGCATCTGATGGAATGTATGCGTTGAACAATCGAGGGCAAGCAATATTAGCCCCGATATATAAGTGGTTGTGAGTCTCGCGACTCGGTGTGCAGATGGAAGAAAGCAAAGGAGACGGACGTACGGACATGGGACAATTGGTCGAGTGTGACAGGCTTTGAGCCGTGGTGAAATGTGTATGTCTTGTGTGTAGAACATCTGAAATACGTAGTGAGTGAAGTGGAATGGAAGAAGTACAAACATTCAATTTCCGCTCACAATGGTGAAGTCGCCGCATATTTTGCACAGCATTCAGGATGTCAACGCCGTTTTCTTCCTCGCCTGCCGGAGCGAGAGTGCTCATATTTATCGATGCGGCATTGCTCATTCAGCTTGACGAGACATGAAGTTCGATGTGCGTAAAGTATCCAGACCGCTGCGGATGTACTTGCTCCTGGAAATCGATGCGTCGCGGGATGGAACGTGACCGGTAGGAAGTATACATCCGTTTACTCATGTCATAATGGCTGTCAACCAAGGCAGAGCTTCGAGAATATTCCACCGCGGGAGGGCGTGGTAGGACCTATGAATCAAAGCGGCTGGCAACGGAGGCGCTGTAGGTTGAGCGGAGGGAAAGGTATGGCGTGTCCGTTTACTCGTGGTTGAGAACAAGGACGACTACCAGATCGTCGCGAGCGAATAGCAGAGGTACGTGTCGTAGTCGCTCAATGACGCTCCTGTGCAATAAACGAAGCGGAGCATACATGGGAAGGTAATATCAAGATGAGTGAATGGGTGAAAGGATGGCGTTAGGACAGCAGGGGGCAAGGCATTGCGATGGACTTGGCTCGCACGGCTTGTCTTAAAATGTGACGAGTGCACAGAGTCGTTCTAAAATCAGGCGACTCCGGCATAGCTCAAGCGACGAGGCTGGAGTTGGCACATCACTCACAGTCGGGCAAGGAATGACCAGTAGGCGGAGCGCTGGACCAAGGACAGGTAAATGTACGTAAAAAAAATGGCTTCGGAGAGACTTTAAAGCAGCACATGTATTCAACTTGCTGATATGACAATCTCGAGTTTTCTCCACCTCTTCTCGCCCGTATGATTTCGTGGTCTTCGATCGGATCTCCTAGGTCGATCGATGCTCGAGGGTAACGCCCTCCAGCCAGAGCATGAGTCGAGTCTTTGCGAGCAGACTCGCTGAACGTGGCTCGATTGGAGAGCATCGGCCCTTCGCACGTCACGATACGAGCCTCCTGCGTTAGATCATATACCGATAGCCCTTCTGCAATTTCCTGGCAGATGCCAAATCCATGCCCTCGATTTCGGCCGTCTTCTTCAGCTTGTTCAGGTCCCGCTCCGTGAGCTGGGCATCCTCGTTCTCCATTCTGTCGAGCCGCTTGTTCTGGCGCTGGAGCTTGAAGCGCAAGAGTACGCCCATCGCCGTGGCAACGACTTGCAGACCGATACAGATGCCCAGTGCAAGTCTATAGTGCGGCTTGTCTTGTGGGCGATACGTGAACGGAGTCCAAATGGATGCGGAGTTGCCGATGGAGTTGATAAAGGCGAACGCTGCGGCACGTTTGGCGGGAGGCCGCGGGATGGCGGACGCGATCCAGGCATAGCAGGTTCCGTTCATTGCGAAGATGAAAACCATTAGGAACAAGCTGAAATAGCGGGCGCCGAAGCTCGAGGTGGTCATGAACACGATCCAGCCGATGATGGTGATCGGGATGGGGTACATGAAGAACCAAAATCGATTTCCCATCTTATCAGAGGCGACGGAGTGGGCGAAAGACCAGATCACCATGAAGATGTATGGCGGTGCGCAAAGAAGCAGGGAGACAATGTGGTTATAGCCGAGGGTGGCTGTGAGCGTCGGGAAGAAGTTCTGGAATCCTGCCGCGCCGGTGATAGCCATGTACGCGATTGCGAGGATGTAGGTCTTGGAGTCACTCATGGCGAGCTTGAAACCTTTCACTTGGGACATTCCGCCCACTTCGTCAACGTCGGCCTCAGCGGCTTCGATTGCGAGGCGGCGGTTGGCGACGTGCTTCATTTCGGGCGAGAGGCGCTTCCATGTGCTGGGGAAATCAGGCAGAACGAACATGATGGTTATGCCGATGGCGACCGTAATGGAACCTTCGATGATGTAGAGCCATTGCCTAGAAACCTTCTTAGCACTTCGGATCGCATGGGAGCAGTCGAAAATCACTCACCATGCCGAGAGGCCTCTTTTTCCGGCCAGACCGCTCAGAATACCGGCAGCGATCAGATTTCCAAATGCACCACTGACGAGGGAGCCAGAATAGAAGATTGACATGCGCAGGTTCAGCTCGCTCTTAGTGTACCACTTTGAAAGGTAGAAAAGAACACCTGCAATGAAGTCAGCACTTATTTGTCATCGCCTTTGCCTAGTTGTACGTACCTGGGAAGAAGGGCGCTTCCATGAACCCCAACATCAGGCGACAGACAATGATACCGGCGAAATTTGTGACGAGACACGTCAAGGCCGAAACCAAACCCCAGGCACACACAAAGAAGCCCAAGTAAAGGGATGGGCGGCCGAGGTGGTTGAGCAGGAGGTTGGAAGGCACTTGTGCGATAATGTAACTGACAAAAAGGATGGAAAGACCTGCACTACTTGTCAGAGACTGCGCTCAATCCTTGTTGGGTGCCAATCGTACCAGTTTGATATTGATCTCCATGTAAATTGAGGTCTTCCTCCAGGCCTTGCAACCGAGCTGCGGCATAGTTGTTTCTGCGACGCCGTCAGTTCTCTGTGTATATAGCACCTTTAAATCGCACGAACGTACCTGTCGATGTAGTTCATAAGGTAGACAAGCACGACCAATGGCATAATGAGCGCGTCAATCTTACGAACGAGCTTCTTCTGGACGACAAGCTCCTCCTCCGTGAGGGCGCCAAAGTGCATTGCCTCCTCATGAGAGAGCTCGACCTTGTCGCCCAGGAGATCATGGTCGAGCACCACACCAGGTTTAATGTCGCCCATTTTGAAGTTGATGTGCCGGCTCAGCGATTGGAGTTACACAGCAGAGGGCTGGGAGAGGAGGAAGAGAAGTCGAACGTAACAAGGGATCGTCATGCCTTATAAAGAGCGGAGACTGTAGCTCATAACCGCACATGGCCAATGCCGGCTATTGTGGAAGCGAGCCACTTTACGATTTACCTTGCTCTTGCCACGCACAGTCGGGTTGATGACCATGACAGCTAATGCAACTGCCAGCTGACCACTCTTGACCCTTGTAGCCTCAACTTGGCGGGGAAAGCAAGCTGGTGCAAGCAAGTCTCGGCTGACGTCTTGGAGGTTGACAAGAACGCCCATTCCTAGGCAAAGGAGCTTGAGCGGAACCACACCCGTTGACCTACCAGAGGCAGCCAAGAGCTGCAAAAGCTGCTCGCAGTTGCAAGTGTGTTAACACGAACAGGGTGACCTGTAGGGACACTGCCGGCTTGCCAGCGTCACGGTTAGCGGTGCCTGGAGGTGGGCTTGATAAATCATCCACCTCCACCAACCCAGAGCTGAGCAAGACCAGCAGTGCGGAAACAATAATTGAGGGGTCCCCAGTAATTGCTTGCCCACCACGCGGAGCAGGCTAAACTCCTCTCGACTTCGGACGGACGCATTTTGGCGGCTTCTGGCTTGGCCTCGGTTGCGCGACCGTGCCCGATCCGTTGCCGATGGTTGACTGTGGCCCTTCCCCGCAAAACCACCCGCCGACCCCCGATGCCCCGTCTTGTTCGATTTTCTGGGGGTGCAGGTGCAGGTGTTTGGGAGGCAACTTGCATTTCTATGAAGCGTTGGACAGTGTTCCAGAACGGTCTGGACGTCTTCTATGCGTGACCTTCTTTTACGATCGCGGCTTTTGATCGGAGCACACGTCTTGCGCGCTATACTGTGTATCCGGAAAAAGTAAACTGCGTCCAAGATGGCACCTACTGAAGTGTGTGCGGAATGCAACCTCGTGCCTGACAAGCGAGATAAGCTCGCCTGATTCTGGAAGCTGCGGGAAAGCTTCTCGGTGCTTCAGAACATTTTGAGCTCATGCAGTGAGCTGATCCATTTGCTGCAAACGTTTCAGGCCACGTCCAGTCTTTTCGTTCTGCGCGGACAAGCTTGCCTTGGCCTTTCTTCTTAATTCAAGTTGACTGAGCTCCTGCAGTTCTTGCTGGCGGGACTTTTCGGCTATTTGATGCTTTGACATATCACCCAGGCTCCGGACCGCCGCTGGACAAACGAAAGGAAACTATTCTGTCGGTATATCCGAGTCGATGCGTGTGCTCAGACCACCTCGAGTCAGGCATTGGTGACTCTGGCCCGGATCCAGCCCACCTCGCTGCATGTAAGGCCGGGGAGCTGGGTCGAAGGGCGACTCATTACCTTTGACCTAGAAATAGGACTTGCGGTAGGATATGCAAAGGATGACTTCGAAACGATCAATCGCCGAACAAGCGCAATCAGTACACCGTATAGAATAGCTGGGCGACTCTAAGACCACCCAGATTGCTCGGCTCTGTACCATTGTGTAGTAGTATATTTCCGCCCCCAAAGGTCAACACGAATTTAAGATCGTAGCACGTCTACCGCTCCCATTGCATTGTCGTCAAACTGCAGCCGCCTCGGCAGTGTCTTTGATGACCTCGATTATCTTGTTTCTGTGGTAAATGCACCTGCATCGTGACATTGCATGCGATAAGGTTGTGCATGCTGCTTTCACACATTCGGACTGAGCAAATCGTACTGGACACACATTTCCACGCTTCCTGCGCTGGCCTGGAAGAATCTTCTTGCTTCGAGTCCGACCCAGATCTTCAGCAAAGAGAAGTCACCGTCCCGGAAGCTCTTCAAGATAGCGCTTGGATCTGAAGAGCCGAGCTGTCGCAAGATTGGCAATGCACTCTTGAAGAGATCAAGGTCAGGATCCAGCGTCCTCCCGATGCCCTCAAGAAGCAAAATTGAAATGACCACGTTCACGAAATCACCCTCCATTCTGACATGATGAGATCGAACCATGCCCAGAACTTCTGAAAGCACGTCTCCTATCTTGATGTTGCCCAGCGCAAATGTTTGGCCTTTGACAGAAAGCACCAAATGCTGCATCTTCAATGCAAAGACCTCGCCGTTGATGACTGCTTCGGGTTGGCGACAGCGTTCAATCATCAGATGGCCAGCCTTGTAGCCGTCGAATTCGGCAATAGACCGGAATAGGTCCAAGAAGTTCGTCCGATTCGTCGCGTTGAGTTCGGTTACTAGACCAGTATCGATGAAGATCAATTGTGGTATGTAGCCTTCCTGTTCAACAGCCGCCAGCGCCTCAAGCCATTCCTTCTTTTTGCCGATATGTGGACGCAGCCGTGATAAAACCGCCTCTGAGGCATCGATGTCGGAAGCTGTCGACGGCTGGGACGCATCTTGACGAGTCAGATATGTGGGTAATTCAGGGTGAGCTGGTCTGTAGAAATTGACCATGATATTGCCAGGATGAAGATCCGCATGGACAAAATTGTCGATCAAAAGCATGTGCAAGAAAGCATCCAGTCCTTCGTTGGCAATATCCTTCTGGAAAACACCACCCCCGGACTCCAGAAACGCTGCCAAGGGTAACCCTTGAGCATACTCTTCGACAAGGAGAGTGCGAGTCGTGAAGTCTGTGTATGGGTAAGGGAACCACGCTGTCGTTCGACGCTGGAAGTGCTTGCGAAGAATTGTCAGATTAGCACCTTCGATACGGAGATCTAGCTGCAATCGCATCATCTCGCCGAATTGGTAGACCTCGTTAGGTAAATCAAGCCACTCGAGTGTAGGAATGGCATTGATGACAGCCGCGAAGATGCCCATGATCTTGAGATCCCGGCGGACAGTTCGTTCCACCTTGGGGTGCAGAACTTTGATGGCCACATAAGCTGAAGGGACTCTTTGTGGACTTGACTTGACCAGAGCATCGACGTTCTTTTTGATGCGATGGCTCAGCCGGAGTTTGTCTGCTGTTTCGAGCTCACTTTCATCGAGCTTCGCGAGATCTGGCTTCAGTCTTGCCTTGTAGACCTGTGCAATGGCGCCGACGCCCAAGGGCTTTTCGTCGAACTCTTCGAAGATTTCGTCGAAGGACCTTCCGCCAAATGCTTCGCGGATGGTCTTGACGGTGTGACGAAGGGAGTGAGCTGGGGCATTTGAGTGCAGCTCTGACATCTGCCTG
Organism: Cladophialophora chaetospira; assembly: GCA_030247875.1. Classification (NCBI taxonomy): domain Eukaryota; kingdom Fungi; phylum Ascomycota; class Eurotiomycetes; order Chaetothyriales; family Herpotrichiellaceae; genus Cladophialophora; species Cladophialophora chaetospira. The sequence continues at coordinate 381,008 of JAPDRK010000008.1, read as the reverse complement.
CACATCTCGATGGGAAAGATGTCGCTGCGGGAGGCTGCCCATTGACCGAGCTTGATAAAGGCTGGGCCGGCTCGTTCCATAGACTTGACCAGGAAACCATACCACCAAATGGTACCAACTCTTTCATTGTCCTTATCTTTGCGCCTCGAGCCCAGGAATGCTGCAGGAACGGTGACGATGACAGGGACGAATATGATGACAAGATGGAAGAATCGGAGAGTGGTGGCCAAGGGCTCGTACACCCACTGGTCTAGGACGTAGATGACGGTCTTGTAGAACCGTCGAAGGCCATGAACATCCTCTGGCACCTCTTTGCTGATCTCCTGCCTCGAGATCTCCAGCATTTGCATCTCGCCTGTCTTGCCATCTTCGTGATTTTCACCCAACTGAACGAAGGCCGCGGGGGAAAGAGTGGCTGCCGCAGCCAGCAGGGTAGGACTGCGCCGTTGCCGCGGGTCTTTCAGACTGTGTTTTCGAGTCCAGCGGGCGAAGGACTGTTGATGACGCGGGATACGCACCCGAGCAGCAAAGTTGGGAAAGAAAGAGCCTCTTCGGCCACAGAAGCGACCGAAGATGAAGAAAGAGCGCATCGACTCTCGAGTCTAAGAACGATTCTATCAATAGTTCATGGTGAATGCGAGAGGGTTTGAGAAGGAGCACTGTTCAACATTTCTGGAGCGCGATTGCGACGGCAGGCGCACCCATCCGCAACCAGCAACGACAATGACGTCGGTTTTTGCGCACGGAATTTCCGCCAACCACAGGCTGGACGATGTCGTCGCCCAAGTTCACCATGCTTTCCGATTCACTTCCACCTTCTGTTCCTGTCACCTATTGATTATGAGCATCGCAAAGATGTCCATCAGTACTGTATGTATCGTCACTGCCGAAAGGCTCAAGCTTTTGTGCATTAACAGCAGGCGAAGTACTACGTTGTCGAAACAGATCTGTCAGGCTCTTCTCTCTGTTCATGTCGGACACCTGATCACAGGTAGGTTCACTAAAGCAACCTTTCCGTCGACCCCTCCAAGGCTTCGTGCACATGGCCTCATGATAAATACTTACGATCGCCTCGTGTTGTTGCCAGGCCTCGATGTCGGCTTGCCAATCAGGCAAGCACCGCCCGGCAGCCTTGCAGCAGCTCCAAATTTGGGTTATGAGGCTCAGCTTGGGGCCTGAGTAAGATGGAAGACCGGCCGCAGCACGACTGATATTCTAGACTCGGACATTGTTGAAGACATGTGCAGCCTGCCCATACTGGCGGACAACATGTCGCGTCACCTATCTCTCTTATTGCCGTCTTCCAAGGAAATACCTATTCGAACACAGGAAACAATCACTAGGTTTAGTACTTTCGTATCTCCAGTCATTTCCTTACCTATCGCCAACTTGAGTCTGTTGAGTCCGTCCACACATTGATTACATCAGAACACACCACCAACAAGATTCATAATGCTATCTTTCCTCCTTCTCGTTGTCTCTCTTCTCCCTTCAGTACTAGCCCAGGGCTTTCCTGGCTTCAACAACTTCCAAACCGCAACCGCCTCCTCTACCACCTCAGCCTCTACAAAATCAACATCAACCCGGACCTCCACCTCCACCTCCGCAACAGCGACAAGCACGGGCGTCTATGGCCAATGCGTGGACGCCTGCATAACCCAAGACCCCATCGTGAACCACTGCAACGGCACCGAAACCGGCTCTGCCCTCGACCAGTGCAAATGCAGAAGCTACACGCCTTCCAACGACCCGCTGATCAGCTGCATCAACGACTGTCCCCAAGAGCAGCAATACAACTTCGCGAACACGCTGCCCAAGCTCTGCGCGCAGACATTGTTCCTTGGCCTCAATCTGACGGACACGCCGAAACCGAACGCTATCAATTCAGCTGCCAGTGCGACGTTTGGTGTCGCAGGGGCCACTGCTACGGCGAGTGGAAATTCTGGCGCCACCGTTGGAACGGGGGCCAACATATTGGGTCTGTTTGGTGTTTCTTTGGGCATTGCCGCTCTTCTATGATCATGAGGGAATTTTGGTTGGATTTCAGGGCGAAGAAAGAGTACCTGACATCTTACAACATGATAGGCATGGAAGACAGAACATGTCCTTCAAAATCACCGGCGTTGGAAGTGGGTCTGAAGTTCAAGGTTGAAGCCATGTAGATAACGATCTAGCGCTTTGATTTGTACATAGTGCGGAAATCTTTCTACACAACCTTGCACCTCTGGCACTGTGAACCAGCCCGCCTTGAACTGAAACCTTCACACCCCTATTTTACCTCTCTAACCTCTCTGATCTCCTCCTCCCTCGCCCTGGCCCTCAAAGCATCACTCCCACCTACAGGCACCCCATCAATCCAAACGACATTATCCTCCAATACACTATTCCCCTCCTTAATGTATCGAAACCTCGCCCTCCAGACCCAATAGATGCCCGGGAACAGCAGCGTGGCGCCAACGATGAGGCAGCTCCAGTTCATATAGTCGATGGTTGCAATTGTAACGGGCACGTATAGCGGGCAGAGATACATGGTGATGATGATCAAAGACCAGCACACGGAGATGATGTTGATGGGGTAGCCCCATTTTCCGAGATCGAAGTTTGGGTGCTCAGGGAGGATGGAGCGGCCGCGGAGGAGGACCTGGGGACTATTAGATGGAGAGGGGACCAAGGGCGAGGAATGTACCACTATGACAGGCGTCACATAGCCGATCTGCAAGGTCACGCCTCCACCAGAGATGATGGACTCGAAGGCAAGATCACTTCCCAGCACAATAAGGCCTGCAATTCCAGCATTAGCAATCCCCTCCTCCTTCATTCCCTCACATCCTTCGAGAGTTACTCACCAATCACCAAATCAACCACCAAGATCGCGATCATCGCCCTCAACGGGATATGAAACCTTGTGCTAACGTGCGCAAAATAGTCCGAGTAAGGAAACGCCTTATCCCGCGCCATACTCCAAGCCAATCTCGAGCCGGCGTTATTGGTCCCCACGATGATGAAGAAATTCAACCCGATCATGATAAGCGCGCAAAAGATACCGCCGCCGTACACGGAGTTGCAGATATCCATCCACCAGTTCATGTACGGTTGAGAAGCTGAAAGGTTCGAGATATGAATTAATGGATAATAACCAGTAGAGCTTGAAAAGGGCCTTACCGAGCATGTATTCCTCCCAGTTGCCGGCCGTCCAAAGCAAGAGGATGGCGCCGAGCCAGCTGGTCACGCTGCAGAATATCATCGACCACACCATCACACGCTGGATTCTGTCAGCGTTTAGGACCACTTCCCGGAAGTCCAATACACTCACAGGAGCCTCTTTGGACGCATTTCTCATCTCTTCCACAAGATGCATCATGCCGTCTGTACCATACAGCCCATACATGGGTGAGTAGAACGACATGATGAAGACCCATCCGTTGCTAGTATACCCCGAATTGTTGATGAACTTGGTGAAGATGAACTTCGCATCGTGCTTGGGCTCCGCCATGACTCCAAACACAATAGCCCAAGCAATGCCGCCTGCGATGGTCCAGACGGCACCAAAAAGGTTCATTCCCGGAAGCCAGGATTGCTTCAAGTTCATGACGATCGGGCCGATTAGGAACGCAGTGTAGATGATCCACGTCATCCAAGGATGCCAGACGAACTCTGGGTGAGTGACTTCCACGAACGACGCGATGATGGCAGCGCTGTTGACTGCGCAACTTGACCCCGTACTGACTTCGCCGACGATGACGGCCCATCCGACGAGGTATGACAAGATAGGTCGAAATTTGCCGGTCGCGACTGCTTGGACGTAGTACTGCGAATCTCCGTTAGCTTGTACCATTGTTGACGGAGCAATGAATAATGGCGTTGTTGGGAACGGGACAAGTTTTCAACGAAAGGGAGACTTACCTGTTGTCCACCTGCTGTTGGCCATATGGTGCAATACTCAGCCAGGGACATCATCAGGAGGGTCTGGCCCACAGCGACGAAGAGGGTTCCCCAGACGAGAGCGAACGGGCCTCCAACGTCGAAGATCGTCGAGTACAGGACGACCAGACATGACCAGCTGCAAGAGATCATAATCTGGTACGCGCATAATGTCCAGAAGTTGTAGACTGTGTTCTGGTCAGTAGGGGAGCAGGACCCGAGGGACATGCACCACTTTCAAGGAGCTTACCTCGTCGCAACTCGGGCTTCTTGCCCATCGACATGAGGAGAGCATCATCGCTGTTGATGGACTTTGCTTCCTCGAGGGTCGTGACATTGTTCAGATCTTCTGTCACGGTGTCGATGTCCTCGTCCTTCATGGTGGCTGTTCGAGAAATTGTTGGTGATAGCCGTCAGATACCGAATATATGACCCAAACAGTGGGCGAAAGCACCTGAGAAAGGCTGAGCTCGTGAAGGGAAGTCGAGCTTAACTTAACAAGCTCCATTCTTTGCAAGATGGGCTCAAAACCCCGCGTGAGGCTACTAAGATGGCGCACCAGGGGTTGTATCTTCGGTTGCGGCCATGTGCATGGTGTGGCTCAGATTCGTCCCTGTTTCGTGGCGCCCATTGGGTGTCAAGGACGCTTATCGCGCCCGGAAGATGGGCACCAAACCCGTTCTTCAAGAACCCGGCTTCTCTCGCTCGCGACACGAGGGCAGCCGCGGCAGAGTAGAGCATTGACAAGCTGGTCACTCCACCACATTTCTTATCGTAGACAGAGCGATATGCCTGGGAGAATGAAAGTTCCCGTTGGAGGTTTCTTCAACGGGAGAGGGACGAGCCGCACTGACAGACGACGCCAGGTGGAGTCTCGAGCACGCCTGGGGCTGCTAGATCTAGGCTTGATCGGGGTGGTGGATGGAGAAGTTTGTCGCGCTCAAGTCCTCAGAATCAAGGACAAGGATAGTGATGTGCAGCCTGGCCTGGACCGTGTATGCCATCGACAAGATGCTTGCTTCACTTACTGGGAATGATCTTCGGACATGTCCTGGCTGTCGACAAGGACATAGCAGCTTCGAACCTCTCGATGCCGTCTCCATCCACCAGCCCGTTGAGGTATCGGAATCCAGGAAGCATTTCGTGTCTTGGTCGTACGAAGAATTCTCCAACTTAAGTCAATTCTCCAGGCATTATCCCGTGCCGTTCTCAAGTCACCTGCTCTCTTTAGATTTAGGTGGGGATAGGAGAGCGGGAGACGGCACAGAATACGCAGACTGTCGCAAACTCCGTGGCTTGATTCGACGTTAACATGCTCACTTGTCCGGGCAGGGCAAGAGAAGTGAGAAATCGAAGTCTGTCACAACGTCATGAAAATATAGTAATGGCGGATATATAACATATTGAAGACATGCATAAGTTGAACTCTTACTTATCCATGCAATCAACCTTCTGTCAAACAGTACGAAGATATCTGCATCCCCGGTCGACGACCTCCCTTGGACAAAGGTTATACTTATCCCAGCGCGTCAATCATACCAGGTCAAGTTCAACTCATAGTAGTCTCGACGCGCACGGTATGGCTCCCATCGCCGTTGAGGACATCGTTGAAACTCCAGTCGTGTCGAAAAAGGACCCAGAGTTTACAAATGGTGCCGTACAGAGACCACAGCTGGCACGATGCAATGCAAACGACCCTGCGACGACGACAGACCTCCTGATAGAGATCATTGAACGTGATGGCGGCGTCATTGTCGAAAACATTATCTCCCAGGAGCTGGCGAGTCGAGTAAAGACCGAGCTGAAGCCTTACTTCGACACAGACAAGGTCGACCCTTCCGGGTTCTTCCCTCACACGACCCAGAGAGCGACAGGTCTGCTGGCCCGCTCAGACGGATGTGTCGAGTTGGCCATGAACCCGACGTACATCGACGTGGCAAACAGAATGATCTCTTCCACATACACGTACTGGACCGGACAAAAGCAGGAGACCGTCACTGCCAAGCCAATCATCTCTTCGACTGTTGGCTTCCGTGTGAATCCAGGTGGAAGACAGCAAGGCCTGCACAGAGATGACGGGTATGCTGCTGCAGGTGCTCATTACAGTTGCGTGAGACTGACTATCGAGTAGCGACTATCACACAAGGAACTGCGACATGCCCATGATGCTCGGCTGTGTGACTGCTTTGACGAAAACAACTGCTGCGAATGGTGCGACCATTGCCATCCCGGGTTCGCATCTCTGGGATCAAGATCGTTGCCCTTATGATCATGAGGCAGTCCCGGCAGAGCTGGAACCCGGTGACGCCTTCATATTCGTTGGCAACCTGTATCATGCTGGCGGAGCAAACACCACCAAGTGAGTATTCATCCAATCTCGGCGAAGGCCCTCTTGCTGAACCTGTCGTAGAGATCAAGCACGTGAGACCGTCGGAATCTTTTTGTGCAAGCCAATCTACCGGCCTGCAGAGAACCAATTCCTGATGGTGCCGCCGGAAAAAGCCAAGCGACTGCCACCACAAGCACAAAGACTCTTAGGGTACGGTATCGCCCGGCCTTCCCTGGGCTTCATGGAATATCAAGACCCCATGCGTGTTCTCTTCGGCGTTGAAGACGAGGAGACAGTCGACATGTAATCATAGTCGATCTCCGCTGTCCAGGTGGCATTGGACTCGAGGATCGACTTTGCGCATTGCCAAAGGCGAGGGCGGAGCCAAGCGTCATATCACCAGAAAGTGCTGGCCTTGTTGGGATTCCTGGCGCGCCAACTGCATCCAGTCCGCAATCACACTGGGATCAGTTTCCCAGAATCGCTGCAAAAAGTCCAGCGCTGGATAACAATTTGAGAAGCCTGTCGAGTTCATCACTTCCAATAACTTGGTTTCGGCGAACGTCTGGATGCTCTTGTTGTGCCGGCTCTGAGCTCCCACCATGAATAATGGCCATACCAGGTCGTGTTCATACAGCGCGGTATTCTGGATTTGACCGATTGTATCGATTACGGCGCCAACGTTGGTCTCGATCGCTGCTTGAACGGCAGGATCCTGAGAATCAAGGAGAGCATGGAAACTGTATATGAGGCCAGCATAATGGAAAATGTCAATCAGAACCATAAAGTCGTGAGATGCATCACTCATGCCAAAGTTGAATGACTGGCTGAACAGTCGAGAGCGGTCTCGCGCGTACTCGAACCTCTGTTGCAGGGAATGCATGTTCTGTAGGTCCAATGGGACCGTCTGCGACGCCGAGGGGTTGTCATTTCGGGCCCTTTCGGCACGGGTCACATCTTGGACGAGTTGGAGCCAGTCTGTAAAGACGTTGGCATCTGTTTCTGTCAGTACGGAACTGGGAATCTGATCATTGTCGCCGAATGTGGTGGATGAGCCGAAAACATCGTAGATGAAAGCTTCTTTGAGTAGAAAACGGCACGTTTCGTCGAGAACTGTCGGTGGAAGGTGGGGAGCAGTCCATCGCCGGGTGATGGTCCTGGCGGCCTTCCAATGAACACGCCATGTTGCCGTGTTACAGCGAATCATCTCCAGGTTGCACAGGACCAAGATTGTGGCCAATATACCGCTCGCCTGAGCCTGACGGGTCGGGCTTGCATCTTCGCCTAGCTCGGTCCGCAAATCTTGGGCGAGAATTTGCAAGCTTCTGTCGCGGTAGTTGCTCGAGACAAATCCGTCATGCTCCGGCCATGTCACATCCGGTCGGGAAGAATAGTGTTCTGCGGAAAGTGCAAGGAGGGCAAGAAGCAGCGACTGGGACGGGGACTGCAATGCCAGTGGCAGCATGAGCTTTCTCCATGGGTTGTTGGGACTGTCGACCCATGGCATCAGGGTTGCCACACGATGGTCATGGTAATGAAGGAGCTCTCTGACAGGTCGGCCTTGTAGGTAGGGCGGAAGGATGTACGATGACAAGTCGAGATTTAGTGCAAATGGATTGTGGAAAGCGCGTTCGTCATAGCTGGACCGGAAAGCGTTACGAAGCGAGTCCGGTACCGTGATTGGGTCCGTTCCTGTATCGAGAGATGTTTCACGGGACTCGACCTCCTCGTTGGGATTTATGTATTCCGCTGGGGTCAGGCTTCGCAGACTGAGGGTCTCGTCCAGAGTCGCTTGAGGAGCGGGTTCGATGATTGGCAACGCTTTCCCCATCAGCTTGCCGCGTGAGGCCACGCCTTGGCCAAATTGTATCCTCAACCCGTACCCTGGACACGACAAGTCCTTCAGGGCGCACTTCTTGCATGTCGGCAAAGATCGATCGCAGCGGATGCGTCGTCTGTTGCAAGTTCGACAATCTGTTGAACTCAGCGTCTAGCGCCTCACAAAGGCTTGTCATATTACCTTTGGCCGCCCTGGGCTCATTGGGATCAAGCGAGGACATACGAAGACTCATCTTGCAATCTCACCACGGCCATTGAGGACCGCTATGTGACTTGAGGACCATCGAGCAGAGATACGTACCCAGGGACGAAGACGACCATATCTCTTCGCTCCCAGCTTCCGAAGTTTGGAGCCACTTGGCACGGCGCCTGCCGCGATAGAAAGGTGGGATGGAAGGCGCTCCCTGAACTCCCCTGCAAGCCTGCACCAGTCTGGATCTGGATATTGGGTTTCCCTACTTCCGCCACGCGATGAAAGTCACATCGGATGCGAGTGCATGAGGCCGTGAAGCCAGGCGATGAAATTCGCATAACAAAGCAGGATGCCTGGTTGGAAGCGTCGACCCCCTCCTTTCCCCCCCTTGCTGAGTGGGATTCTCGTGCCGGACATTTGTGCCCGAAGAAGCAGCTGGTTGGAGAAACACTTGGCCTATTCTGCTCTTTTACCTACTGCCCTATTGGTCGAGCAAGCCACATTTCCACCAAACCTCGACATCTTTCTCTGCATGAGCCCCTTATCAGACGGTCATATAACGACCTTCAGATAGACCAGGTAAGTCCATGGAACTCATGGGGTCGACCAAAACGTGAATATCGTGCAAGATGCCCGGTCCCGTTGCCAACGGCGCAAGTCCCGCGGAGGTCGTACACAAACTTCATCTCGAAGGGCTGAGCAAGAAGTCAATCTCAACTGATCTAAAGTCTTCATTGCCAGATGAATTTTATCATTCGCCGTCGATCTATCAGCTGGAGCGACGTGCCATATTCTCGAAACGATGGTTTTTGGTGTCGCACAAAGCCCGTTATGCGAATGTCGGAGATTATGTGCAGTATGACATGGCAGGGTTCAACTTTGTTGTCGTCAAGAACAAGCAGGGAGAAATCGTTGGCTTTCATAACATCTGCAGGTGGGTGCCTCATCGAGCTTTATGGTCCGTGGCAAAAGGGAGGGTCAAGGTGTTTGACATCCCACTCAACCCAGACATCGTGCCTTTCCGATCGTCCAGGAACCGAGTGGGACGGCCAGGGTATTCTCGTGCAAGTACCACGGCTGGTCATACGACCTCAGTGGGAAGCTGACCAAAGCTCCTCGCTTCACCCTGGACTCCGTTCCTGACTTCGATCCTTCTGAGATCCGCCTGTTTCCTGTCCACGTCCACCTGGACAGGAATGGCTTCGTTTACGTTAATCTGGACGCTCACCCAGAACCCGAGATCAAGTGGGAAACGCAATACGGGAATCTTGACCAGCAGCCTGCCCTCTTGAATTCAGGAGTTGACTGGGATGCCGTCGAATATGACTTTACTTGGGTCAAGGAAGGCAAATTCAACTGGAAGCTGATGCAAGACAACTACAACGAGGTCAGCTCGGGTATCAAATTTTATGAGTGTTCCAAAAGCTGATTTATAGTTGTCTAGTGCTACCATTGTCTCACAGCCCACCCCTCCGTGGCAAAGACAACCGCCCTGGACACTTACTACGTCGTCCCAGCCACACCCAACACATACATCTCACATTTCAATGAACCCAAGGCCTCCGTCTTCTCAACCAGCCAATTCGACGCCACGCGCTTCGCCGGGCGCTCAGCCACCCACGTCTTTCCCGTTGGCCACTTTAGTCCTAACCCAGGCACCGGCTTTATGCATTTAATGCGCAGCGTCCCGACTTCCGCCACTACCACACGACAAGAGTACGACGTCTACCGCCTCAAGACTCCCCACGCGACGCCAGAAGCTCATCAGCGAATGACCGCCTTCTACCGGAACGTCGTGGACGAGGATCTGGGACTCTGTGAAGGGGTGCAGAAGAACCTTGAACGCGGGGTGTTTGAGAAGGGCGCACTGCATCCGTTCCATGAGGAAGGCGTAATGGCATTCCAGCAGATGGTTGTCGAGGCACTGAGGGAGCAGGTGCAGCTCGAGGAAAGTACGGGACGGGAGGTCTGGGCTGCGAAGCCGGAGAGGCAGAGCTTTGGAAAGAAGAAAGGCGTGGCGAATGGAGAAGGCGCGACTGGGGCTGACGACGGCAAGAGTGTGTGCGAAATCATCCTGGGCTGTGACAAGATAAAGCTGCGAGGCTTAGAGTGGTAGATCTTCAAACTCCTGGAAAATCCGGCATCCTCAACCTCGTCTCATTCCTTAGCTGTCTAAAGCATCAACCAGCTGTTCTTCCTCGCACGGTGATCACTCTTTGTAGCTTAAAATTGAGCCCTACTCCGCCCCGAGCACGAAACTCTGGCCAGTAAACTCGTGCCTCATTTCAAATAATCCCTCTACGAAACGATCCATAACCACTCCGTCACCATACACAAACCTCTGCAGCACTTTCCTCGTCTCTTTCCAAGTCCGGAGACCGAGGATCTTGATCATCTCACAGAACCGCGTCGAGTGCCAGGACTTGTCGACGAGGAGTTCGGGTCTCTTTCCCGCGTCATCGGAGACCTGTTCGGCGCACGCGCCGACGAAGAAAAGGAACAGAAGGGTTTCATGGTGCGTGATGGCGAAAGACGGTTTGAGAGCTGAAGTTGTCGGTTTCAAAGAGGACCCCGTGGGTAAAGTGCCTCGTCTCCTCATATGCTCAAGCAATATCTCAATCTGAGGTCGCAGGTTTTGTATTGGAATATAGATGAGCCACTTCTCGAGGGGAAGAGTGAATCCGTAGGTAAAGGACATGGCGTACGAGACAGCTAAGCAGAGGCATGCCTGTAATTGCCTCCGTACCAAGCGAGAGAGGCGAGTCTGTGGAGTGATTGTGTCGATAATGTCACAGTAAAGAGTCATGGTCCACGAGCCCAACGCGGCGCGACGGAGGCGAAGCCAGTAGAAGATGGAATCGGCGTTGTTATGCTCTTGTTCCGAGAGCAAATTGCCTGCCAGGGCATGTGCGACCATGAACTCGCGGTGAGCCATGATGTATTTTTGTAGATCGTCGGAAAGAGCGTCTTCAGGCAGAAGGAACGCCTCGTCCCATTTATTGAATTGAAGTGCCATATCGGAGGTTAAGGTACCATATCGCGCAAATCCTGGCTGGTCTTGAAAGGGACCGGGATCCATGATCGAGTGGTGCAAATGCGGGCGCGTCATGGTGAACCTGGAGTTGATGTTGTTAAGTAGAAGGACATGCGCTCGGGTGTCCATGTCCAAGGCATCAAAGCCCCCCAGCCTATCCACGGCAGCCCACATTGCCGGCGCATGTGCAAGATTCAACTGAACATCTCCAGAGTGGATTGCTGTTACGCCTATGCACCAAATGCACAAAAGTAGACTCTTGGAAGGGTCAGGGTTTTCCCGTAGGTGCGATCTGAGCAACATCAAACTCCTGTTCTGATGACGCAGAGCCATAGGATAGAGGAAGGTATAATATTCTGGCTGCATGTAAAGAGCTTTAATGGTCAGGACACTTGCATACCAACCATGCAATGATTTTCTGTCTGCGACGAGTTCTGACACTTGCTTGCGCCAGGCAGCGTCGATAGACTGTCGATGATTAGCTTGCTGTATGTTGGTGTAACCGAAGGATAGGAACCAGGAACGAAAAATTTGTAGAGCCTGTTTTTGAAAAATAGGACAGGCTGCCCAGTCAGGAGCGTTGAAGTCGAAGGACTTGGGCAAGGCAAGCATCTGCTTCGGAGTTGGTTTCTCATGCCAAAGTTCGGGCACAAGGTATTGCTCGTCGATCTCCTCGACTGTGGGCGGCTGGCCGGACAGTTTCAGCAAGTCGGGCGGATTGATAGATGGGCATGCGGGGGTATTTGCGCGTCGTCCAAGCTGCCAGCATATTGTTTTCCCAGCGGTGTCTTCACTCGGAGGATCTCGATCATCGTCCCGTCCAGCAGTCAACAGAGGAGAGAATATCTCAGACGGAGTATCCGCCCGAGCCTTGCGTGTTTTGCGGATACTATGAGCCGCAGACTGGTGGCAGATGCCACTCTTATAAGGCTTGCCCTTGGCTTGCTTCGACCATTGGTAGTATCTCTTAGCCACGTGGGAGCTGATTCGAAAGGCCTCCTCCGCCTCTCTGTGTGTCAGGTTTGAGCCATTTTTGTTGACAAAGTGAAAAGAGCCCTTGTACATTTTCAATGGTAAGTGACGTTTCTCTGGAAGGATGGGGCTTCCTAAATTCAAAAGCGTTGCTCCAAAGTCGTGTGCAAGCGAAAGTCTTTAAGTGTGATCAAAGAGGCTCTTCACGATTCGACGTGATCGATGCGCACCGCTTCCAGATGGGTACATAGTGCGAGTATCCCCCTGTTGCAGTGTCTTGGCACAGGTACTGTTGCGCCGCATTATGAATGCAGCTCGGGGTCTAGGGCCGCCGTTGCGCTGACATAAAGGTGAACCCGCACCGTCAGTAAGCATCGAAACCTTGGTGGTGATATTTCATAGGGTCGGCTCCGCCTTGAAGGAACGCCCAAGTGGAAGACCAAGAGCCAATACTTCGCTACTCGACCGATGGTGCGAAATGGCTCATAAGTTGTAGACCGATAGCACCTGCCTACAGTGGTATAGTAGCGTTAAAGTGGGTGGCAATGAGTGGCAATAACACAGGCGCATTCAGCCCTGTGCTTTGGGCTCCGGGTTCAGTCCCGCTAGGCTTGGCTCTGGGGAGGTGAGATTACTAACGATCGTGTCAACGGTCTTGGAAAGGCCGAATATACTACCTCAACCAGGGTAAAGGTCTTTATCGCAATGGCCAAAGGGTGGCCTCCTAATGAGTGATTTCCGACAACGGCTTGTGGACGTTGTGGGGGAGCTGAGGAGCGACTCATTTTCAGGTCACAGCCGAGCCACGGTCACGCTGGTAGGGTCACGGCTTCATGAAGAGGGAAGCTGCATGAAGGGCGGATCTCCTTTAGAATGGAATAGCACGGTTGCTATATTCTTAGAAAAGAGGCGAGTGGACAGTTAGAAAGTCCGCGTCAACGAAAACGACGAGACAGAGTCGAACCAAGAGGCAAGAGGCAACGTGAAGAAACTTAGCGTCAACGCCAAGTCATCCCAGCTGATGACTCAGGTGCCAGTGAGCAAGCACGTTCTTAGACGTCTGGGATCTTGATTCTAAGTGACCAGATTCAGTAATTCGCTCCGTCAGACGAGTATCGCGGTACACAGTGTTTAAAAATGTATCTGCTTCATGACTTGTTATGCAAGCAGGATCGCAAAGGACCGTCAAGTTCTAATGATTGTGGGCTGCCATGAAGAAGTTGGATTGACAAATGCAGCAGCTTTATGAACTGCGTCCATCTTCGTGGTCTGGTACCCATGCCCTCATTACAACACCATCTCCCCGAGCTTTGGAGCCCGATCCTTCAACCACTCCCTGGCTCTGTCCAGATCTCCCTTCTCCTCCTGAAGAGCCTTGACACACCACTCGAGTTCATACTCCTCTTCAGCCGCTACCATGGCTGCAAGGCTCCGCCGCGTCTGACTTCCTTCATCGACACAGAAGACCATGGATGAGACCCCATTGACAAGATCATCCATGATAGGTTTGACCATAGCCAAGCCATCTTTCGCAGACACTGCTCTATCTTCAGCACGGATGTTCTTGTGCGCCGTTCGACAGAACTCTTCGTTGCGGCACCAAAACTTGCCACATCCACCAGTCAATTGTTGAAGTAGTCTCCGCTCGACTCTTCGTCTCAGCATCTTTCCCTCCGGATCATATGCTGTGACGTACAACGGACCGAAACATTCATTACAGAGCCCTAGCTGCTCTTGCTGGACTCTTCCCTCGTCCTCTGCTTTGATCGTTCGACCACAGATTCGGTTTGAGCAGAGCCTGGGTATCGGTTTCGAAAACCTCTCCCGGTCGTGCAAGCGGAGGTGGGTTTTCATATCTCGCAGTCTGACGATCTTATTACATATATGACACTCCGTTGTCCGAGCACCATCGGACAGCTCGTGCGGTGTGAGTCCGCTCATGAGCACCTCCGGATCTGTGAACGACGGGTCCTCGGGACCTTGTTGGGGCACAACGAGGTGGCAGAACTGGCACAGGATCTCTTTCCCGGGGCAGGTTGTGGTTCGGTGATGGGCAAGAATCGGTAGATCGTATGCCTGGTAGTCACAGCTTGGGCACTGTAGCGGCGATTGAGGGTGGAAGATAGTATCGTGCTTCCGGCGAGAAGCCACATCGTTTCCGTGCTCGTCGTCGTGTGGACAGTGCCAGTGGTTCCTCCACGCGTCTGAGTTCTTAAGGAAAACGGTCGAACACTTGGGGCAGACAACGTTGTTCCGATAGCAGAATGCCTCATGGAGGGGAAGAGTTCGTTTGGGTACCACTTGATGACAGTTCTTGCACCTGACGCCGTCCGAAGACAGCTCGATCGAATCCTCCACATCGTTTGACCGTACATGGTCTACCGAGACTTCAAGGCTGTAAGCAATTGGGCGAGCCGCATCCTTCGCTTCTTCTTCCTCACCATACCAAGCATGCACTGCGATACTCAAATATTCAGCGTCCTCGATATCGACATTGGTGTGGGAGATCTTCAGTCTTTTGGTGGGTCGCGCGCTGAGATCACCGAAGACGTATTCATCGCTTCTTGGCTTCAATCGCTGGTGCGCAGAGAAAGGCGTAACAAGTAGATCAAGTCTTGTATCGTCGTCTGACGCATGCAAGATGACCTCCAGGTCTTTGCTCCTGTCCCATTCCATTAGGTTGTAATCCACGTAGTGACCTGGGATGACTCTGCCCTGCACCTCAGCACCCAAGCTAAGTGGCCCGCCCGGCGAACTGCCTTCTGGTGACTCCTGCTTGCGTTTCTTCTTTGCCAGCCTCTTGTTCAGTGTTTCTCGGGCTTGGTCCTCGTTGAGTGCTTCGATGTCCACCTCAAGATCTGTGTCCACGATGCAGATGCCCTCCTCATCAGGCTCGAACTTATCCACCAAGAATCGGAATCGTTCGTGGCGGGCGCCGGGGACGACAAGCAACTCTCCACGGGTGAGTGTGGTATAATTGTCTCGCAAGTATCGTTCCAATAGTGATTTCCAATCTTCGGGATCGTATCCTGCCTCCAGGGGTCTGAGCTTGACATATGTGCCTTTCGATAAGGACTTGGAGTGTACAGTTATCATCTCTCCTTTGGGCGTATCCGTCCCGTTCGTCATGAGTACGTCTGGGGTTCCCTCTCGGGTTGTAGATTCAGAAGACGTCGCATTTTGCAGCCCCAGTGCTTCTTGCAACCCTGAGCTCAACCCTATCGTACTTTCCGCGGCAGAAAACTCTCGAATGCCAGCGTAGACCGCTCGTCCATTGCGCGGGTTGACAAGACGGAAGGTGAGGGGATGTGGAAGTTGCTGCTGGCGATCTTCGAAGACTTCGCGCGCACGGCGCTCGGCGGCAAAAGAATAGGGGTTGAATGGGTCGAAGGACGATGTTAGTTGCCTAATAGCATTACTTTGGACTGATACCACCGGTGCGGCTGCCAGAAGTGCTTCGAGTGCGGAGGGTGGCAATGTGATCTTGTCCCCGACAAGACGACGATTGGAGGGTGCATTGTGTAGTTGAGTTGTCCATTTCAGGGCCTCAGTATGGGACGCCATGGGGAGTATACGCTTGCAAATAAGAATGGCCTCGATAAACGAGGTCGGCGACAAGATG
The DNA here is from genome assembly GCA_030247875.1 of Cladophialophora chaetospira. Lineage (NCBI taxonomy): Eukaryota > Fungi > Ascomycota > Eurotiomycetes > Chaetothyriales > Herpotrichiellaceae > Cladophialophora > Cladophialophora chaetospira. The sequence goes on along the minus strand of JAPDRK010000008.1, from coordinate 365,098 downwards.
AGGCCATGATGAAGGTCAATTCAGGCAATGGAAGGACGCGCAGTGCGTGACTTTCGAGAAGACTCGACGGTGACTGACAAATGAAAACCTGCACCACCTGGACAAAACCAACGGCGCGTTCCAACACACCAAACATTGCAAACTATCTGACACTAACAGCGAACACCCCTATTCACTACAGTTACAGTATTGAACGTCGCGTATCACCTCATATTGTCTTCACTGCAGCTGTAACCTCTGCTGCGGCGCTCCATGCGAATTACATCATGGCCGTACGAGGGTAGCTTCCTTGCACGCTTATCGGCTAGACGGACCACAACTGCCTCTGCCAAAGGTCAAGGCCATCTTCCTGCACCTCGACGGAGCACCCTTCCAGACAGTCTGTCTGATTGAGGGTTGCCACTGCCTGTCACAGACTTCCAAGACCGGCCCTCAAGGATGACATAACCACTGCCGGCTTGTCATTGGAGCTGGCTAACCTTGCGGCGGCTTTCGACGGAAAGTACTGGTCTCAAACTGCCATCTCAATTGGACAAACCCCAACGCTTGGGGAGTCAGCTTCCCCGTTACCTTTAATCGTGCCTAGGGTCTCTCATATGCGGATATAGCCTTCTGTGCTGGCTTTGTTAAAAGAGGCAGTCAAGCCCCTCCAGTACACACCTCACTTAATCCTCCTCAAAGTGGTTGTGTTTATCCGGCTCGGTAAGCTAGACTCCTACTGACCTCCGACATAGAAAATCACTCTCAGAATGGCTGAGGTCACGCGAAAGGGGTCTTTGGGCTTCTTCAACCCTTTCAAGTCAAAGTCTGGAAGCCGGTCAAATTCGAGAGCTTCGTCTGTGGTCGACTTCAAGATTGGTAACGATGCTCGAAAGGGATCACTTGCAACTGTTACACTCAAGAAGACGAGCTCTTCTGGTCGAAGCTCTAGGGTTGGCTCTGCCAGGAACAGCGTCGACCACACTCGAGCGTCTCGCCACGGTTCAACTTTAGCCAACGATGGCGGAGATGAATGGGAAAGGGATGCCCAAACTGGTGAAAGGAAGGACCATACTGAGCTGCTACACAGCCTTGCTCATCGCGGATCAACAGAAGAGTTGGTGGACAGGGCTGAAGCCATGTTCCTTGGGATCCCTCCGCAACCTGCCCACGATTTCTTCGCCAGGTTGCCTAGGAGTGTGTGGGATCGAGTGATGCAATCGCTAAGTCCAGCTGACAAAGCTAGTCTCGCCTTCTCCTGCAAGCCTTTTCGAGATCTACTAGGTACTGGGGTGTGGACCAACCTCAATTCCCCTGAGAATCGGGATGCTAAAATCGAGTTCCTCGGACACCTAGATGCGCATCTTCCGGATCATCTACTTTGCTTTCCATGCGCCGTATACCATGTCAGATCCCAGAAGGGGAATGAGATTCTACGCCCTACCAATGTGTCAAATCCTATCTTCGAGTGCCCCAATGTCTTCAACATCGAAAATAGAGTGTCCAGACACCGAATCACCGTTGGCCGAGCACTACCGTTCCCCTTCGTCCAACTCATTCTTCGGGCACAAAAGTATTCGAAAGACCATGGCATTCCGATCGACTCAATGTCACGACGATACAAGGACCGGGATGGTGAATGGACTCACCAGACACGTTATGTTGTGGTCGAAGGCCATTTGCTAGTCCGTGTGATCAGCTCAGCCTTTGCAACGCCGGCACTACCTCCGGCGGGACTGCGAAGGCTCCTCTACTCGCCTAGCGACAATTTCAACCCGTTCTTCTCGGTGTGTTCTCACTGGAGAGATGGCAATCTCATGCCCGCCATCAAATGCGCCCTGAGTCATATCCCAAAGCCACCAGAGGGCAGTGGTATCGCCGGCACCGCTGCGAAAGTCAATTATCACTTCCACCGACCTCATCCGATCATCACACTCTGCTCTGAATGTCGACCCATGCGACGGTGTCCGGAATGCCCAACCGAGTATCTCATCGAGCTGAAGGTACAAGAGGATAGGAGCGACCCAGACCCGAGAAAAATGTTCAAGCACGCTCTCGTCATCACGCGCTGGAGTGACCTTGGAGACGGCACGTCGCCAAAGGATCCAGAGTGGGCTGCCTGCAACGGGGAAGGGGAGTACGACTCATTTAGCTCACTTGGACGGCGCGCAATTGCTGGCACATTCGAATCTCAATTCACAGTCGATCAGATTCCAGGACAAAAGATGATCTCGATGAACCCAGACAAGGTTAAGCTTGGAGAAAAGGGCCACGATTGGTATTGAGAGGCCACAACTCAAGCGCGTGCGGGTGACTTTCTCTGCTTCCGGGTACATTCTTGATTCAGTGAGGATCACAAGCGCAGCAAGTCAGGATCCAAAAGCGGCTTGTTTTCAACATCACGGAGAATTCTGACTGCAGTTCACCTAAGGACCACATCGACCAATGCTCGAAGTTTGTCACGCGTGGAGGATCGCGAGCACGACAATGCGAACCTTCTATGGTTGGCCTGGGCAACGCGGCACGGGTCTCAACTCAATCTCCATCGTCCGAACCCATCTGCTTGGATCTCTGGTCCCAAAGAGAACCTACCCAGCCCTCACGCAATCCTAAATACTTGTGCAAACGAGGTTCGCGACCGCGAGGACCGCAATCCCAGATCTCGGTATGCGGTACAGGAGAACATGATGGAAATGGGCATGAGCTGGGTTACAGCGCAACGCGGATAAGAAGATATTCCTGATACCCCAACAGCGTCGTACGAGCCCTGAGTGTGGGCATCTCTGTCAAAAGATGATATGACTCCTCGGACTTCACTTTAGAATCCCGAAGTGATTCAGCTACCTTGAGTCTTTGTGCGCTTAACTATGCGCCATCCCAAGCGATTCTGGTATCACTGCGCTTTCCTCCTGTGGTGTTACCAAGCAGGACCGACCTGGAACCCCTAGTTATTGACTCCAGCAGGGATTGGCTGTATTAAACCACAGGAACGTCTTCTTTCTTCAAGCCTGATAGCGTGCCTCGCGTGCTTGGTAAAGGTTGCACCGCCACGAATCCCACAAGCAAATACTGGGGATCGGCAGTTTTCCATTCGTACAGAGGCCCAAACTGCAAGGATAGGGGCCGAAGGAGCAGCAGCTGACGACTCCAAGAAATGACATCATACTCCTTCATCTGTTCTTCTACACCCGAAGCAGGCCTCTGTCCTTCCTGCTCATCGGTGGTAAATACTGGACCCGGCGCTCGACATTTCCCGTATCTGTGTATACTCATATTTGCTTCCAACATTTGTCTTAACAACATCTTCTCGTCGATCCAAGCATACACAACATTTCCCAAGCGATCACTTCCCTGCCTTTCGAGTCAAGACAACCATCACATTCACCAATCCAGTGCCACATAGCAACATGCCCATCAACACCTCCTCTTCCGATGAAGGCGCGACTGGTGCGGCCAAGTTTGTCACCTCCACCGTTGGTGTAAGTATGCCCGAAACATATCTCCCTGCCTGGCTCTCCCCATGTCCCAGAACCTTACCTCTCGCCGTACCATTTCCACTAACGTCCGCAGAACACTGTTGGCGGCTTGGCCCGTACAGTAGGCGGTGTGACTGGTGCCCTGGGTCGTGGACTAGGCGACACGATCACCGGCGCAACCGGCTCCGCAGGCAAACCCGTGGGTGACGCCCTCGGGAACACACTGACGGGGGTAGAGAACGGGACTAAAAAGGTAGCAGTAAGTAATCCCATCAGCCCTGCTTGGATCCAGGACCCATGAGCCCTATCGAAAAGACCTGAAGTGAGGTTGAGGTGAAAACGTCCACCAGAAGGAGTCAAGATGTATCGCCTCGATATTGGGAGCGTGCTTGAGGGCTAGGAGACAGAATGTCTAGTGAAACCGGAAAGCTGACTTCAGTGTGGGCAGAACGGTGTCGAAGATGCAGGCAAATGGAACAGCGGCCCCAAACGCTTTTGATTCCAAGGCATCAGTCTCTCGTCAATGACTCTCCAGGCAGAAGGAATCAAAGACAATGCCAAAGCAGCTATGGAGGCTTGCCGAGAGGTGTGAAGCCGAGCGACTAGCTCTCAAATTGGTTACATCCCGAGGAAATTTATGCTGGAGGATGTGGTCTTCAGAAGATAGGAGCTCCTATAGACAAGGAAGGAACGAATTGGATAAGTTTCATTGCCTTCACCTCTATGCATGTACATGTGGATCTGATATCCAATCGTTCCAGCATGGCTTGGGCATCGTATTCGGTCTTGAGTGTGCATGGCAAGGTTAGCCTCCAATTCTCGTCCGACGACTAATTGCCCTCCCAATTTTGATCTCCAGCTACCCAGAGCCAGTTCTGTTCGTGTGGGGCAATCAGTCAGCAGCACTAAGGGGGACTCCGCAGCCGCAGCGGGTCACCATAAGCGAGTGTCCTCGATCGACCCACTAATGGCTCTGCCTAGATCCATCAGATCTATAACGATTTTACTTCGTCGAGCTCTCGGGTCTATTCGTTCATTGTGAACACACAGTCTCAAGTGGGATCGATCCAAGAAGTTCAAGCAAGACTCACTCCAAGATAAAGACCCTCGACCACATCTTTAACGAATCTGGCATTGGCACAACAGATCAGATGTGGAGTATTCCCACCACCATCACAAGGGCGTCAGGCAGAGGAGCAACTGAGCATGGCGGTTGACAATTATGTATTTCTCAGTGGACTCGATAAGACGTACAATGGTAGGATTCGCGCCCACGTGTTGCGAAAACACCACAATCAGATGCAGCAGCGACGGCAGGGAGTGGTTGCTTCTCGAACCAGAGGTCCACCGCAACAGTCGACCACCAAGTCCTCACCAAAGAAATATACGACAGACCAGCAGGAACTTCAGAACACTCTGTGCCAGCAGATATCCGTATTGCCAGAATCAGCCTGGGAACGTGGAACTTCTGACTGCCCGAGAGCAAGAACCACGTCTCGACGAATGTCCCAGTCCGACGTTTCCCGAAGCAGCAGTTGCGACATTCCAAGTCTGCGGAATGATGTTCAAAATCAATCCAACTTGACATCCTGGTCACCGTTTGACACCCTGTCCACGACCGTCTCCATGCGGGAGCGTTACCTTGTCTACCACTGTGAGGAATTGAATTCTTACCTTCTGTTGAGCCGACCCAGCTAACCAGAATGTGTCTCTTCACGACATAGTCGTGCATTCGTCCAAGTCACTTCTATACCAGACCGACTCGTCGCAGATCCTCTTCCAGCCTCCACGAGACATTGCTTTCCGCCAGCTCGTCCACCATCGCGACGGCCGGATCGCCATGGCCGCGACCGCAGCATACAAAGTCGCTTTCTACACGAGTGGCCAGGCGGGGGAAGAGGCTCTGCGCCTGGAGACGCAATTGATGGAATTGCTACAGCAGCGGCTGATGCAGAGTCCTCCTTGCATCGACGACATCTCGATTCTGCTTATCATTGCCTTCATCTCTCGTGACAGCGAGGCATTTGCTGCGGTGAGTGTCCGGCCCATTGTTTGAATGGAGATGATTGTAGAAAGTTCGCTTCTGACTACCAGAGAATCTAGCAGACCATGGACGAAAGACGCGGCAAGGTGTTGCAAGGGCACATCCGAGGCCTGCGAGAGATCATCGTGCGTCGGGGCGGGCTTCCCAAGCTGTCTCACAACCCGTCGGTGTCTTTTCATCTTCACCTGTAAGAAACCAATGATAAAGCTTCACCAGGTAAGAAATTCGTCTGACGATGCTTTCACCATCGTAGGTCCGATCTGATTACTGCCGGCGAGATATCTGTCGGCCTGACTCCACTGTCGCAATATTTCACGATCGGAGCAGACGTGGTCGCGAACTTACCACACCACAATGTCAACCAACCTGAACACGATAACCTCGAGCACAAAATTGGGTATGAACTCGTTGGCCTGTACGCTTCCTTCCACGGGTCCTCACACAGCAAAGACCATCAACCACCCAGTGCCACAGCGCATCTTCTACGGCTATGTCTCTACCAAACACTTCCCCTGACCAGCCCATTGCTGAAAGAACTCTCCCGCCCAGGCGATGGCGACAGCCCTGTCTTCGCCCGCCTGAACGTCCTAATTCACCTGGCCGACCTCCTACTCAGTCTCCACCGCACAGCGGACCAGCCCTCCATCCTCTCAACATTCGAGCAGCTGCGCGAGTTCATCGACCAGCAGGGCTTGAACCGCACGCCATGCCTGTGTGTGCTTTCCTGGGTCCTCATGGTCCGTCAGGCCGGCTTCCAGCTCGCGAGCCCGCCGCGCATATGGCTGGCGAGCCGGATCTTGTGGCTTGCGAAACGGCTGGACGTCACCTTTGTCAGGAGAGTTGAGGATATGCTGTTCAGTTTGCTGTTTCCTGACGCTTTTCTTTTCCTTGGCGAGCGGGATGAAGCACGACAGCCGGAGCGGGTGTGGGATGCACAGGAGTTTGCAGACTTGCTTTGGCGACAATTGCGTGGGAAGTAAGGACGTAGAAGCGCGGCGCAGAGCCATCAAATCTTCTTCCGCAAGGGAAGGATAAGCCGCCGATCCGACGCGAGTTGGACGAATAGAAACCCCCTCTGACGATCCCGGGCACCGCTCGAACTGGTACGAGGCAATGTTCAGTGGGTTGGTCATACCCGATTGGGAAGACCAATCAAGTTACCAGGATTCACGAGTACGTACCTGATCTGAACCATCTGATTGGTCATTCCCGATTAGGCATGACAGTCCCACTGAACATTGCCTCGTAGAGAATCTTGAGAAAGTCCCGTCTTTGGCGAAACTGCCTTGACGAGACAGCCAAACAGCTTCAGTTACAAGGGGGGCGCCCTCCTGACAATCTCATTATCAAGTGGCATGGTTGAGCTTGCGCAAAGTATCTATATACTCCGGCTTCCCAGGCACTGTGCTGCCAACCCGCTGACCGGTACGCTAAAAGAGAACCCGCGCTTGACCAGAACTGTTGAACTCCGATCACGCTCATAAAATCATCTCAATACAGCAAAGGTGTCCATTGTACATCGCTTTTGGTGATAGTACTATGTCGGCATTGGCGCCTGGAGTCCAGTGACGCCTTCTTCCTCATAACCCTCAACCGGTGTACACGTACAGAACAGGTTCGTATCCCCATAAGCATCGTCAACTCTGGCTACGGTAGGCCAGAACTTCTTCTCTCTCAGCCAAGGTAACGGATATGCAGCTTGTTCTCTGCTATAAGGGCGATCCCAATCATTCCGCATCAGGTCATGTTGTGGATGCGGTGCCATTCGTAGAACGTTGCCGTCTCGTGGCATATCGCCATCTTCAACCGCTTTGATCTCTTTTCTGATCTGGATCAGGGCATCGCAGAAGCGGTCGAGCTCTTCCTTTGGCTCCGACTCGGTGGGCTCGATCATGAGTGTGTTTGCCACTGGCCAACTCATGGTAGGGGCGTGAAAGCCGTAATCTTGTAGTCGCTTGGCGATGTCGATCGCCTCGATCCCGGCAGTTTCCTTGAAGGGTCGAGCATCAAGGATAAATTCGTGCGCGCAGCGACCGTTTTCATTCGCATACAAGATCTTGTAATGTGGTTTGAGACGAGACATGATGTAGTTCGCATTTAAAAGAGCCACTTCTGTGCCATGCTTCAATCCTTCGCTGCCCATAAGTTGAATATAGGCATAGCTGATCGGCAAAATAAGGGCACTTCCCCAAGGTGCAGAGCTTACGGGAGAGATTGCTGTCTTAGCGCGATCTTCGCCGGGATGAGGATCCACATGAGGATGAGAAGGGAGGAAGGGTTTCAGGTGTTCTTTGACACCTATCGGCCCAACACCAGGTCCGCCACCGCCGTGAGGTATGCAGAATGTCTTGTGCAAATTCAGATGGCAGACGTCGGCTCCGATTTCCCCAGGATTGCATAAACCAATCTGAGCGTTCAGGTTTGCGCCATCCATGTATACCTGCCCACCATGGTCATGAACGATCTGACAGACTTCCTTGATGGCCGGCTCAAAAACTCCAAAAGTACTAGGATAGGTGACCATGATGGCAGCTAGGTCGTCCTTGTGCTTTTCACATTTATCCTTGAGGTCTTGGACATCAAGATTGCCTGTTTTGGTGTCACATTTCAACGGAACGACTTTCATGCCGGCCATAGCGGCCGAGGCAGGATTGGTTCCGTGGGCAGAAACAGGGATGAGGCAGATTTTCCGCTTGCTCTGTCCCCTGGTAGTATGGTACTTCTCAATCACACGCAGGCCCGCAAACTCACCCTGCGCGCCTGAATTTGGTTGCAGGCTGACGGTGTGCATACCAGTAATTGACGCAAGATTTTCCTCAAGCTGATCAATGAGGGCAGCATAGCCGGACGCAGCTGGAGCGAATGGGTGATGCTTGTTCCACGCCGCACTTGATATCGGTTGCATCTCCGTAGTTCCATTGAGCTTCATGGTGCACGATCCGAGTGGAATCATTGAATGCACAAGAGAGAGATCTTTTGATTGGAGATGATGAATGTATCGCAGCAACTCGGTCTCCGAGTGATGTTGATTGAACACAGGATGAGTCAGATAAGGTGTTGATCTCTGCAGGGCCGTCGAGGTGTCGTTGACTGTTTTAAGAATCTCTGGCTGTTCCAGCGCACGATTGAAATCATCGGTCCCAATGCCAAGGACTTTTGCGAGTCTACCCATGGCAGATACGGTGGTGGCTTCGTCGATCGAAAAGGCTAGTTGTGCGCGCTGCCGCTGCCCAGAAGACACCTTGGTGCGCAAAGAGACTGAAGATTGTTTGGCTCGGGCCAAGATCTCGTCATACTGCGCCTGGTTGTGCGCCTCCAGCGTCACAGTATCAAACAACACAGCACCGTCGTCCCGCAGACCTTTTGTGACCACGTTAAGGGTACTGCTGTGCTTCTCAATAAGCGCCTGAAGGAACTTGGTCTTCGCCCAGACTTTGAGGGCAATATCCTTTAGCCCTTGTGGACCATGATAAATTGCATAGAATGCGCTCATGTTGGCCAGAAGTGCCTGGGCGGTACATATGTTACTGGTGGCCTTCTCCCGTCTGATGTGCTGTTCGCGCGTCTGAAGAGCCAGGCGAAGAGCTCGATCGCCGAGTCGGTCTTTCGAAACGCCCACAAGTCTGCCGGGGATTTTGCGCTTGTGTTTCTCGCTGCAGGCGAAGAAAGCAGCGTGTGGTCCACCAAAGCCCATTGGAACACCGAATCTCTGGGCACTGCCAAAGGCAACATCCGCACCAAACTCTCCGGGTGGTTTTAAAAGGGTGAGAGCGAGCAGATCTGTCGCAACACAGAATGTGGCATCAGCAGCATGGATAACGTCAGAGAGGTTCTGAAAATCGTGCACGCCACCACTTGTGTCTGGGTATTGTGCAAGAACACCGATCAGATTGTTCTCCTGGGCCTTCACCAGTTGACAATCATTCTCAAGGACATCTCCTACCACAATATTGATGCCAAACCCAGTTGCGCGTGACTCTAGAACGGCGATTGTCTGAGGATGGCATAGATCGGAAACGACAAAAGTCTTTCCCGGCTTCTTCAGTCGAGCAGTCGAGAGGGCATTCATGGACAATGTCATGGCCTCAGAGGCAGCAGTACCTTCGTCTAGGACAGAAGCGTTTGCGATTGTAAGGCCGGTGAGGTCTGTCACAAGCGTCTGAAAATTCAAAAGTGACTCCAATCGGCCCTGGCTGATCTCAGCCTGGTATGGGGTGTAACTCGTGTACCAGGCTGGGTTCTCCAGGACGTTTCTGATGATGACCGGAGGGGGAGTTGTGCCATAATAACCAGTACCTATAAAATTCTGCCAATTTCCGTTGCGGGTACCAAGTTCCTGGAGCCGAGAGCGCAGACTGGTCTCCTTGACACCATAGATGTTGTTCTTGCGCCCGTACCGGATTATAGTAGAATCTTTCTGCCGAATAGCTGGTGGAAGAGACTGGCCGATAAAGTCTTCAAGGTCTTTGACCGGTGGATCGAGCGTTTGGAGCATCTGCTGTTCGTCCTGAGGTGAGGGTCCAATATGTCGCTGGCTAAACCGCTCTTCAGTTTTCAAAAATGAGGTGTTATCATGCCTTATCGCACTCTGCTGTGATGCATGGCTGGAGAAACATCTCATGCACAATCGACCTGGGTCAATCCGTAAGAGCTGATGCGGCCGGACGAGTCGACGAACGGACCGAGTGGCGCGGGACCACGCGACTGTCTGGCTGGCCATTGTCGGTGACCGGAGAGGAAAGGCGGGTTACAGGGAAAACATCGAGGGAGAGGCTCGAGGATTGTCAAGGACGGGGGGGCACGAAGGGAGGCAGGGAATGGTATGATCCTGCGACATGATAGCAATTGAGAAGTGTGCCTACAAAAAAGTGGTGTTCGGAGGGAAGGCACGCGGTGTAGTTGCCGCACTTGCGCATCTCCATCTCCACCCCACAACTGATACGAATATCGATCGTCATCAAACCAATCACAAACGGGCCTGTGGCTTTTGACGCAGGTGAGGATATAGATCATTAGGATAAAAGCCGTGGATCAGATGGTGGGATGGGAAGGATAATTCATTTTCTTCTCCTTGGTCATATAATCTGACAATGTCACAACTCGCTAAGTGCTACAGAGGATATCTAACACAATGTTGTTACACTCGCTCAATTCAACTTCACATTAAACCAGATCTTCACGCAATCATTTCTACCTCGTCAAACCCATATCGGTAGCATTTCATGTTCAGAGGCCATGTCTTCCTAGAGGTTTGGCACGCTTCCCGATATCTTTGGCTTGCTGTTGCTTGATCTTCGCAAGGCGGGCCCTGGTGTAACGAGTTAGTATATACTCAACAGAAGATAGGACGATCTAAAACATACTCTTCTTCGGCCTCACGTTCCAGCATCTTGACATGATTTCGTGCCTCCTTCACAGCAGTTCTGGCTTGCATGAGAGCTCGATCTGCCTCCCTTTCCGCGGTTTCGGCTGATAAAACTCGTTCTCTGGCTTGAACAATGGAAGCATCTTCGTGGTTGCGGTGAAACATGCCACCGGAGCTGCGGGTTGAGCCATGGTTGAGTTTGTTGGACCCATTGCGGCCGTTGCGGGTGTCCAGATCGGACGAAGATAGTGATGACGACCGGCGGCGGCTGAAGAAACCTCTCTTCGGGCTGCTGTCAACAGGCGAGTTTGAGTGTCTGGTATTGTGATGGTGGCCGGTCTGGGCGGGCATCGGAGTTGGCTCAGGAGCCGTGTTCTTGTGACCGAAAAGAGGCATGTTGATGGATGATTGCTAGTGTTTGGTTGGGTAGGATACGGGAGATGCTTGGTGCGTATTTTGTAAGATAGGTTTGGTGGACTCTTGGAATGCAACGGCGAGCTTCACCTACATATATACACAGTAGTTGAATACCTCTATATGGTAGCATTCTTCCCATGGGTGCCCAAGAATCAGGTTTGGGGGAGCTTGTGTGACGTAGGAAGGAAGCCACAGGCTCGCCTGAGAAAGGATCGGCAGCCTTGTGGCCCCAAATCGAGCCATGACGCCACACGCCAACCACAAAGTCACACGCCAAATCCTTGGTTTCGCTTACTTGGGAAAAGCACCTGAACCTGACCGCCTGCCATCTTCTGCATCGTCGTATCAGAGTGCACCTCGCACAGACAGTAGTTGCTGAAATGACGGCATTGGCAATGTTAACACTTTTTAGTGCACAGCCTGCCTGCCAAAGCCGGTTGCCATTGACGTCGATCCCGTCAGCTTGTGGCTCATGTCTTCTTCAGGGGACCAATCACCTCTGACCTCAGATCAGCTGGCGACGCGACAGTCTTTGGGAAGACAAAACGATGAGGGAAACAAGCATCGCAGCGTAGCACAACCACACGCGACTCACCAGGTACAACATTTACAGCGGCCTTGCAGCCATCGAAGCGACTCACAATAACATCGAGTAAGCTTACCATAAATTCATCGAAGATGAAGCATGGAGCGGTTGCGCGAGGTGTGCAAGGTTCACCTCTTACTACCCGCTAACCTCAAGACGTGTTCACTCCGAGCACTGGAGCAAGGAATCAAGGACGGAGTAGGACTGGCCACGCGCTGTCACGTGGTCGTGTCGTGAGCAAGGTTGCCAGTAAAACTCAGAATGCGGTGGAACAGTTTGATTCCAGCATCGCAATAACTGTAGAAGGCTGAGGACGGGTGTCCACGACGGAGGTCTATTTATGCTTTCGCAATCCACCCCGAATGTATCATAAAGTCGAATATACGGTTGGCCTTATTGACATCAATCTGAGGAAGTGGTCAGTCAAGTCACTAAGGAGGATGCAACACACGTACCCTGCACACACCCCGGGCCTCTTTCTTCTTCATGTGCCCGCCTTGCTTCATGGCCTCTTTCAACAAGCCTTCCTTGAGTGCCAGGTATGGTTTCGGTCGGATATGAAGAGTATTGCATAACTGAACTTCTTCGTCACTGAGAAGTTGGAGGTCTGGTGCATATGTCTTATCGTCCTCCAGTCTCCAAGGTGTTGTCCCTGTCAACGGTTGGACCACGTATCGAACCTTCGGTTTCGGACCGGCTGCAATATCTGGGCCACTCGCCTCGGCAAAGAGTTTATCGAAGTCGTTTTCCACGACCGGCTGACTGTCTGCGAATTGCGGCACCGTCTTTGGCTTTCGTTGAAACCGTAGAGGCAGCTCGGGCGTCGTCAGCTTGGACGCTTCAGTGGGCAGATCCGGTTGCTGAATCTGGCTGCCCTTTTTGGGAATTTGAGGCATCCTGTCAAATTGGCCTTGAGGCTGATTGCGCACTGCGCGAGCCTGCTTGTCTGCTTCGTACTTTTCACCACCCCTCAGATCGCTGATACCCATTTGTTTCCACTCCTGAAGTTGTGCTATGGCAATGCGGAGGTTGTGCTCTAGCAGAAGATCTCTGTCCAAGGCCTCGAAATCGTCGTGGTTCATCATCCTGCCGAAAGGCTTTGCTCGGTGTAGCAAGTCCTTCTCTTCTTTCGTCCGCTTCTTGTCGATCAACTGGTTCTTCTTGTATTCCAGCAAGTTATGCTCGAAGATGATCTTTTTCCGATCTGTACGTGCTTTTAACCTCGAATTGTAGATGTCAAAGACGGTCATTTTGAGTGTCGTTTCCTCGTCCATTTCTCTCGTCACTGGGTCCAGACCATCACCGGGCTCGAAGGCCATATGTTGGACGGCCTCTTCTGCATCATTCGCGAATTCGGTCTCGAATTCTAGGCGACCAGGCATAAAGCCTTGAACTTCATGACAAGCTGGTACGGAGGCTGTGGGTTTCTGCTTGGGCGTTGCTGGAGGGGCAGACTTGGCGATCTCTTTCCGCTCTTCTATGCGCCGCTTCTTGCGGGCCTGAAATTCATCCTTTGGTATTCGTCCGAACAATTCAGTATCTGCAGGGTCGGCCAGTTCCGGCAATGGGAATCGCGAGCTATTAATATAGGTATTGATGTAGTGGTCTCGGACCTCGTCTTTCTCTCGGTATCCTCCAATATGTTCTGCCACGTCTGCCCATGAGCCGAGGCCATACTTGTCCGAGCCCTCGAGCAAGAGTAATTCTTCATCTGCGCCCCAGTCCTCGGCATAGATAGGAATCGAGTTTTGTTCGACTACATGGTATTCGTGGGTTCGAGGATCATGGGTCTTCGAGTGTTCTCCGCGAGCAAAGCATGGCACGCACAGATCGTACTCGCGGCAAGCAGGATTCGCGCAGGATATACGGACTGTGGAAGTGATATCGATAGAACAAACGTCGCAATGGTATTTCGTGCCGCCATCGCCGCCCCTGGATGCAGCGTTCTTCCTTATGACACCCATGCTCCGCTCGATACGGGCATCTTCTTCAGACTCGGAGTCTGGGGACAGGTATTGCGCGTAGTCAGGAGGGATTGTCGCGTCCTCGCAGGCAGCGTCAGCTGGTGGGGCGCAATGTCGTCGTGGCGCAGGAGGTGACGCAGATCTTTCAGAGTCAGAGTCAAGGGCTTCGAGGGTATAGCAAACGCGCTTTCGTTTTCGGGTACTTCGGACAGGTCTCGATTGTCTTTGTGGTGTCTCCGGAGGGGATATGGGATGTGTAATCTGGGGTCGTTGTGCAGGCAGGGGTCGTCGGACGTTGGATTTGGGAACGCCACTCTTGCCTGGTGCCATTCTGGTTTGAGGCCGCTCACGTGACTTTGACTTCCCGGTTATCGACCAATCAAGTCCTCGTCGTGCTCGTCCGCGACGGTTGTCTCGCCTTGAATTTGTCCGCGATGAGTTGAGCAAGCTGCGCCTCAACCGGGAAAGCGTTTGTGGGTTGTTCTCGTTGCGCAGTGGGGTCGCTCGTGAATCTCCCTCGCCTCCGAAACAGCCTATGACCGCAAGTACTGTTGTGTTGTGCAACTGAAGTTATTGTCACTTGGATCTTGTGATCTGTCTCCTGTTATTCATCACAATCGAGTCTCTGCCTCACCTGAAATTCACTCATCACTCCTCGACACTCCTTCGAACTCACCTCTGTCTTTTCTTGACCTATCGTCAAACGTTCTCGGTACCAAAAGCCGTAGCCCCTCCTTTCCGTTTGGCGCCCACTGCACCTTATTGTCGGTCAACAACAACTTTCAGATTGTCCCTACACCTTCCCACCAAACTTTGCCTGGTCTCTCCCGCGATCAGGACCTCGACCCCATCGTCACTTGATTTGAAAGTTGCGTAAAGTTGGGCAGAGAAATACTCATTGAAGATGTCGTGGAAGTTGACAAAGAGTACGTGGTTACCGAAGTCACAAATTTATCTGAGGGCTTTCCGCTAAATAACTGCGCAGAGCTGAAGGAGACGCACCTGGCTCCTCTGATCAGTGGTTCAAGTCGATCTACGTCTACATCAACTGTCAAGGCAGAAGACTCTTCGCCCGCTCACGATTCCCCCGAACTTTCCACAATTCACAGCAACACCAGCACAGCCTCAACGAATGGCATCGGTGAGTTGGTCAAGACTAGCCAAAAATTAGTGATACTGACTTGCCGCAGCTGCCTCTGAACACCTCACCTCTCCCCCGGTCCAGACCACCAAGCCCGGTATACTGATAGTGACGCTCCACGAAGGGAAGGGTTTCTCTCTGCCACAACAGTATCAATCAGTGTTTAACAACCACTATGGCTCGGGTCAAGCGGGATCGGTGAGACCGAGCTCGTCATACGCGGCAGGATCTTTGGCAGGATCGTATGCACCAAACACTCGCCCTGTATCAACTCATGCAGGAATCAATGCTGCCCCAACCATCCACGGACGATACAGTAGCAAGTACCTACCTTACGCTCTCCTCGATTTCGATAAGCTACAAGTCTTTGTTGATGCAGTTTCGGGCACGCCAGAGAACCCTTTGTGGGCAGGAGATAACACCTCCTTCAAATTTGACGTTTCACGAGTCTGCGAGCTCAGTGTCCAGCTATATCTTCGCAATCCAGCTGCAAGGCCGGGCGTGGGCAGAAGCGAAGACATCTTCCTAGGCGGCGCCAGGGTCACTCCGAGATTCGAGGAGGCCAAGCATTTCGTCCCAGATCCGAAGAAGAGCAAGAAGGACAATGAAAAAGCAGAAGCCGCCTTCAACACACAGGAAAAGCAAGCAGGCCAGCTGGGAGCTGACTGGGTGGACGTCCAGTTCGGTACAGGCACCATCAAAGTTGGCGTCAACTACGTCGAAAACCGGCAAGGCAGTCTCAAAATTGATGACTTTGAACTCCTGAAAGTGGTTGGAAGAGGCAGTTTTGGCAAGGTCATGCAGGTCATGAAGAAGGACACCGGCCGGATCTACGCCCTCAAGACCATTCGAAAGGCTCATATCATCTCACGGTCCGAAGTCGCTCATACACTCGCAGAGAGATCGGTGCTGGCACAGATCAACAATCCCTTCATCACTCCACTGAAGTTCTCCTTCCAATCACCAGACAAGCTTTACTTTGTCCTAGCTTTCGTCAATGGAGGAGAGCTATTCCATCATCTACAGAAAGAGCAACGGTTCGACATCAACCGATCCCGATTTTACACTGCAGAACTCCTGTGTGCATTGGAATGTCTGCACGGCTTCAAGGTCATCTACCGAGATTTGAAACCCGAGAACATTTTGTTAGATTACACCGGCCACATTGCCTTGTGCGACTTCGGTCTGTGCAAGCTGGATATGAAAGACGAAGACCGCACAAACACCTTCTGTGGCACACCCGAGTACCTAGCACCCGAGCTTCTTCTCGGACATGGCTACACCAAGACCGTCGATTGGTGGACTTTAGGTGTGTTGCTGTACGAGATGCTGACAGGTCTGCCGCCCTTCTACGACGAGAACACCAACGAGATGTATCGCAAGATCTTGCAAGAGCCTCTCCACTTCCCCGGACCCGAGATTGTCCCCGCTGCCGCAAAAGATCTACTCCAGAAACTCTTGGACCGCAACCCAGAACGACGTCTAGGAGCTGGTGGTGCTGCCGAGATCAAAGCCCATCATTTCTTTGCCGGTATTGACTGGAGGAAATTGTTGCAGAGAAAGTATGAGCCGAGCTTCAAGCCCAATGTGGTAAGTATAAAGCCAGCAAGCAACCACGAATCTATTTACTAAAACGCGCCGCAGGTTGATGCCCGTGACACAGCGAACTTCGACAAAGAGTTCACATCAGAAGTGCCCAAGGATTCATACGTCGAAGGACCAATGCTCTCGCAAACCATGCAACAGCAATTCGCTGGGTGGTCGTACAATCGACCGGTCGCCGGATTGGGCGACGCAGGTGGCAGTGTCCGAGATCCCTCGTTCGGAAGCATTCAATAGACAAACAAGCGTCTTCTCCCTTCATGAAGAGCAAATGAAAACCGTTTATGACCAGAATTTCACACTCCGGCACATCAGCGAGTCTTTTTTCTTTGTGGGATAGGCTGTGGCAGAAATTCCGGCTGGACATGGGAGCTTGCCAAAATCGTGGTGAGTGATGGTACATGGCTCGAGGGCAGTCTCGTCCTTATCTGTCATCTGAGCTAAGAAAGAACACGAGCTGATCACGACAATCAGGCCGGGCTGCTTACCGGCACAGTTTCTCAATCTTCCTTTGTTTTGAGGTTTCGCCTTCTTTCTCATTTCCCCAGATATTCCTGCCTGAGATGGTTGGGAAATAGGTATGAGATTCAACACTGAAGGCATGTGAGAATGGGAAGAGTTGCTCTATATCTAGTTTGCAGCAATCAAGTGGCACTATCACCATCATCCCACACCAATACCGGCTTGATAGCCTTGCCCGTTTTCATATCGTCCAACGCGCGTGCAAATTCGGTGTATTTGTAGGTCGAAACAATCTTCTCCAGCGGGAGGTGCCCCTGACGATGCTGCTCGAGCATGTAGGGTATCGCCTGGAGAGAGTAACATCAGCATTGGGTCCTCATCTTGCGCTACAAGGCATGATGCTGTAAGGGCCGTCGCTCACCTCCGGCGGATGGCTGTCTCCTTCCACACTGCCGATGAACTGCTTGCCCATGTTCAAAAACTCCATCGGCTGGATACTAATTTTCTTGTCCGGCGGAGTTGCTCCAACCACGACAGTCCTTCCCCTGACGCCAGTGGCCTGGATCATCGCCTCAATCACTTTCGGCACGGCCGTGGTGTCAAACGCATTCCGGACACCAGCAGGAAGTGGGGAAACAGCGTGGATTTGCTGTACCAAGTCTTCGGCTCCGCCGTTGAAAGTGTGGGTTGCTCCCAGCTCTTTCGCAAGGGAGAGTCGTTCGTCATTGATGTCGACTGCCATGATTGTCGTAGCGCCTCGTTGCTTGGCCGCCATGATCGCACTCATGCCCACCGCGCCACAGCCAGAAACTACGAAGGAGTCCCCCTTCTGGAGATCAAGCGTGTTCCATACCACGCCTGTGCCAGTCTGAACACCGCACCCAAGGGGTGCAAATAGTTTAAGATCTGTATCCTGCGGCACTTTGACCATGCAATCCCGCTGCACGAGCGCGAGTCGTGACCAGGAGCTCTGGCCGAAGAAGTTTCCATAGATAGGTTTCCCATCCACGCTTTTCAGAGTGAAGCTTTGATCGGGACGGAGGCCCGGCCAGGTCCTTGCCATGTTGTGGTCGCAATAGCTAGATAGCTTCCGCTTGCAGTTCCCGCATTCTCCGCACGGGTTGAAGCTGAGGATGACCTTGTCGCCGGGTTGGACGTGTTTCACGTCCGTGCCAACTACTTTGACGACTCCAGCTCCTGTGGAAGTAACGCCTGTTAGCTTTGTAGAGATTTAAGGGTAGGGACCAGTGCGCAAACCTTCATGCCCGACGACTTTGGGGAATCCTAGCGGGATCACGCCTTGTAGCACGGCGACATCAGCGTGACAAATGCCGACGGCGTGGATTTCTACTATCGCCTCATCAGACCGAGGCTCATCAAGTACAATCTCTTGCACCGCTGGCGGCTCCTTTGGCGCTGGAGCTACTATCGCCAGGGTTCTGCGACTCATTGCTCGCAATGTCTCAACGGTGACGGACTTGTTTTATTGCGTTATGTGCAATAGTTGCGATTGTTCCTCCGACCCCTTTATCGAAGACTCTCTCAGTAACCTATACCAGGAGGGTAGCCGTCAAGGGGGAGGACATACAAAGGCCGACAGGCACGGCCTAAGCTTTCCACCGCCGGGACATTTGGAAAACGCAAATTTTTGCAGGACCATCAGCAGCAGTGTCTTGCATTGTTAACGGTCGAGCCAGCACGAGCATCGCGGTCTATCAAAAACTACCCCGCAAGACCCGAGGACCCCCCGGGAGGCCCCAGATGGGACCAGAAAGACCGGGCCCGCCTGGTGGTGGGGACGGTAATAACAGCAGAGTTCATCCTAACCCCAACCAGCATTCTTTTCAATGGGATCCGTGAGCTGAAGAGCTATCCCTTCGTGTAACAGACATATTTCCTCTTGTCTCGTCTTCCGTGGCGATTAAGCCCAAGCCATCGTAATAATAAGTGACACACAGTCTGACCTGTTTTCCCTACCCTGTTGCAACGGGGCGGTGAACATAGCGGGCACCCCGACGCCCATTGACCGTGCAGCTGCCACTCCGCCACGGCCTGTTTTCTGGTTCGACTGCCACTTATTTTTGAGACTGGCTCGAGCCCTTCTCGGCACCCTTTCCGTGCACATAGCGATCAATCTGTCATTGACAACTTGAACTTTCAACTGGCGCAAATTACTCTCATCAGAGAGGCTGAAACCTAAGCTTTTGGTAGGCGTCGACGTCCATGACTCTTGACCATCACTGCTCGTAACTGGTAGGCAGGGTATGCAGGTTAGAAATGCGTGCGAAAGTCCCGGACAGTTGAAAGGATTGAGGTCTCATGATCAGCAGGTTCCTGAACCATCAATGGACGAGGATCGCGATATGACCGGCTTCGGGGAGGCTCCGAGGCGAGAAGGGGGTTTTCTGCGATGGAACCTTGGCACATCTGGGTGGAAGAGCCCCCAAGGCAATATGGCCCGGGACGTAGAGGGCTTCAAATGAGATATCGAGCGATGATTGCTGATCTTGCTGAGCCCATAAATATTGTGCTGCTCATGCATCATCATCATTCAGAAGACGCCATCCGGCACCGTGGATATTTCTGACCCCCTCCTGAGGTTCTTCTGCGCGATACCACAAGCACAAGCCCAGAATTTTCGGCCGGGCTCCTCACAATAGGAATCCAGCCACAAGAAGGACTTCATGATATCAGCCACAGTCGGCCATTGCTTCACATCCAGCAGGACTAGGTCCTGTTGCTCCAAGAAGCCAACGAGGGTCCGCAATAACCTGCCGAGCTTGCGGTAACCGACTGCCTTATGTGCGCACATGAAAGCCCAGCCGATGGCGCAAAGAAACAAGTCTGAGTGTCTCCCAGGAACTTCCAGCTCGACAGCGTCGTGCAGACTTCGTTCAAGCTGTTCGGCGAGGCGGTTGTGTAGCTTGTTCTCTGCTGGCATCGGCACGACTGCGAACAGCGCGTATGAGAGCAGTATAAGTCGACACAATTCGGAAATGGTGTGCTCGGGTTCAAGGACATGATTGGTCCCAGCCACGGGCAACATCAGGATGTCGTGTAATACGCACCAGCGAGTGAATTTGACAAGAGCAATATTGGGAGTCCCGAAGCGTTGCTCTTCTTTGGGAAGGTGGTAGCATCTGATCAATTGATCAAAATCTGCGGAGAAAATGCTGGCATTATGGGCGATCTCGGCAATTTGGTCGAGGCTGGAATATATGCTGAGCAAGGCGTGAAAGCCGATTGTAGACTGTTCAAGAAGATCGTTTGCGAGAGCATCGGATTTGTGAGTCCGAAGACTAAGGGAGTATTTCGTTGGCGCCAACAGATCGAAACGAGGAGACTTCAGTTGGTTCCAAGAGGCGTAGATGTCATATCTTGACAAATTAGTAAAACATGACATGGACCATGAATGCGATGCCACTTACAATTGGATGGAGATGGCCAAACTCCTTGTTCGTATGGTCCGAAGCCCTCCTCGCTTGTCCACTAGCGAGTATATCGCGTTCAAATGTTCGGTCCCCGTGTCCATGGCTGAGTAATACTCAACACCATGAACATGGGGCACAAACGGCAATCGTAAGTCTCGGCGCTTAGCCGAGTCTGCACCCTTGAGCCGCTCACCAGTACCATGAGAGGCTAGCACAGTCATGCTCAATAGACTTTCCTCGGATACCATATCTCCGTTCTGGCTGACGTCCGCGAGTACCGCCTCGATGGCTTTTGTTTTGTAGTACAATCGTAGCTGTTCGTTCTGCTTCGGTACACCATACACACCATGTTGATAGGCATCATGAGTGGCACCGGCAAAAATAGCGGCGTACCAGGCTTGTGGCGACTTCAGAACTGAGTGCATTATTTCGGCTTTCGCGGCATTTAGCATATCCCCTGTATCCGAAAGACGAAATTCGGACCATTGGTAGGACACGGCATGATCTAGCATTTCGTGCACGTAGGGCGGCGCGTCGGAAATGCAGCCTGTCCTGAATGGATCGGCACGGCTGGCCCCAAGAAGAGTTTGAATTGGTGAGAGCTGCTCAAGTTGAGGCTCTGAAGCGTCTGTCGAATCTGAGTCGTCGGAAGAACCGCCCTTTCCTGGTTTGCGCGGTCGATGACTGCCAGCTTGGGACGAGGGTTTGTTCTTGGCCTTGCGCAGCTTCGCATTTCGGTGATATTCACGAGCAGCATGTTGGGTTCGTGTCACTCCTTCAGAGGTGGTAGCCTGAGACTGTTTGCCACCATCATATGGGATTATAAGGATTTTCATGGCGCCGGAGGAACTCTTGGGGAAACCGTTTTGACGTGAAATGAATGTGACACTTACCAGAATAGTTGAGAGTCGGCGCGGCGTCCACTTTTTGAAGGGTCGATAATCGTGCATGTGAGGACAACCCAAAGCCGTCCTAAGCTTCGTCTGGAATTTTAAACGAAGTATGATTGGAGTTTGCCAGCATTTGCCCTTCTAGGGCGCCTGGAGCTGGATGCACAATGTTCGGTTCTGCATCTTGGTGATTGGCGGGACAGCTGCAGTTATCGGTTACCGCTTCTCTGTTCGGATCGCTGCGCGGCTTCTGTATCCTGATCAGCCAGCCAAGGGAAGGAGTGTTACCTCTTTCAAGGCGTAGAAAACCCAGGCCGGTCGAAAATGGCCACAAGATTGATTCGAGATACACGTTGAAAGAACACTCTGATTCGAGTCTGCTTCCGAATACCCGGAGAACCAGTGATACTTGCTATCGGCCATCCATAAACACTGCATTGGTGAAGCATGAGGAATACGTGTTTCATGTGCGGCGAATTCGCCGTCAACCTTTGTTCTCACGGTTCCGTGAGTCCGCGAAGCCGCTGGCGAGAGTCTTAACTACAATAAGCTCTCCAACGGCACGGCTGAGCTAATGGTTGATGGTGCATAATCAGTCAACAACTGTCAAAGAACATGGCAACAGTGTCTGGGTTCGAAATCGCACAGCCCGCCTCTCTGCTTCGACGTGGTCTCTCCGAGGCGTTTCTCCGCAGTTTCCGATCTCGGTCCTGCTTTCCCCGCATCATTTCCAGGTACTGGAGATATGTAGAGTGCAGGAATATCTTGCTGCGATGCTGCTGTGTAAGAAGGCCGAATGTATTGATCTTGGTCCAGCAGTTTTCTTCCGTTTAGCTGCTCCCCAGTGCGATAAGTACCGTCCGCGCAAAACTCTCTGAACAACGAGCTTGCATCTATCAGCCACGAGGACAGCGAGCTCCAGACTCTCAATCATGGCAGCGAAGAATGTCCTTCGCAGAGCCATGCTCTATGGTGAGCTCGAGGCTCACTTCTGTTAAGCCTAGTACTAACAATCCCGTAGTCCCTGGCTCCTCTCAACGCTTCCTCGACAAATCCCGCACCCTGACCGCGGACTGCATAGCCTACGATCTCGAAGACAGCGTCACACCGGCTAAGAAGGCCGAAGCGCGACACGCCGTGCGCAAAGCAATTGATACAGAGATCCCAAGCGGAATCAAGGAAAGAGCTGTGCGGATAAACAGCGTAGGGTCGGGTCTCGCACTGGGTGATCTTGAGGAGGTGGTGAAGAGTCCGAATCTGACGACACTGGTGGTGCCCAAGGTGGAGAGCGCCAGTGACTTGACCTTTATAAGCGATGTTCTCGCTCATTCTCGGTCGAGGGACTTCCTGCAGGAGAAGGGACAGATATCGATATTGGCGTTGATCGAGAGTGCGAGGGCCGTAATGGACTTGAATGAGATCTGCCGGGCGGCACCACATCTACTCCAGGGCTTGGTGTTTGCTGCGGAGGACTTCGCGTTGGATATGTCACTGACGCGCACGCCTTCTTTGACGGAAATGCTCTTTGCTAGACAGTCAATTGCCACGGCGGCAAGAGCGTACAACCTTCCGAGCACGATTGATCTGGTAGCAACAGCATATAAAGGCGAAGATGACGACTCGTTGTTACAGAATGAATGTGAGGAGGGCAAGAGAATGGGCTATAATGGCAAGCAATGCATTCATCCCAGCCAAGTGGCTACAGTACAGAAGATATATTCGCCGAGTCAAAAAGAGGTGGAGTGGGCAGTGAGAATAGTCATTGCGCAGAAGAGGGCTGAAGAACAAGGGAAGGGCGCGTGGAGTATGGACGGGAAGATGATTGATGCGCCAGTCGAAGGGAAAGCGAGGGCAATAGTGAAGAAAGCCGAGCTTATCGGGTTTGATGTCGATTCGCTAAGAGAGAAACATAAAGATCAGCAGCCTGAATGAAAATAGAACGAAGTCCACTTGGAGTGTGTCTGCAATTTCTATTGTCCTTCTGGCATTCTTGTTCTTGGAAAGGCCTGACGCAGCTTGACGCACATAGTCTGATCTGCTTGTGTCTCCCCCTCAGCATTTCTCTGTCTTCTCATGAATGTGGAAAAGACACTTGTCCTTCTTCTTGAGATCAGCCATTGAAGTGCCATCGTCTTTAGCGAGATGTTCGGCTAATCTCACGGCCAGATCAGCGTCGTCTTTGATTCTCTTCACCAAGCACTTGTCGAACCTGGAGGTGTAGAGATCCCAGCCCATTGATCGAATTGAGCGAGCCATCAACGTCAGAACCAGACTTTCCAACTTAGTAGTGTCTCCAGGATCGTATCGGATGATGGCGTAATAAGTGCTGTATGGTTCCGTCTCTGGAATGTACATGAACGCATCAGCCAGACGATTAGCCCATTCTTCCATCTTTAGCTGGATAGCGAGCATATAGGCAGTGACATATCGATTGGTTGCCATAGCCCTATCGCCTTCGTTCATTCCTGCAACATCGGACTCATCATACGGGAGTTGTTCAAAATAAAGCCACTGGGCGAGCCAGTCTCCAGCCATTTTGCTGTGGTTGAGATACTCGAGTCTGATGTCAACGCTTTCTGGCTTGACTTTTTGGAGGGCATCGGCGAAGAATGGGACTTGTTGAAGAATCTTCTCGTGAAACATGATCTCTTGCTTTCGACCACCAAAAACGAGGACGATTCTAGGTGAATCAGAAAGGAAGGATATGCTATGCGCGATGGTGTTAGCAAGCAGGGCTCTTCTTGACCGTGGGGATGTAGACTGACCTCTTCTTGCGGCTCAGCGCCATTTTGGATCAACGTTTTGTGGCATACAGTGGTGATGCGATGAGGAGGAGGGTCTGAGGACAGAGGGATAAGGTAGAGTCGGGGCCTTTCAGCTGAGAGGACTTTGCTGGATTTGACTGTGGAAAACAGAAAGTGAGACGGATCTGAGAACAACTCTCAAGCGAGAAATGCGAAGTGAGGGAGGCGCAACTAGTGAATTTGGCCTACTATTCACCTTTCTGCTGTGAAGACGTTGGCCCCTCACTTGAATGTAGCCGTTGCCACACCTCCAGCAGATCCTCAACTCACGTGCCGGGCTTTGCCTGGTGGTTGAGTCGGCCTGCTGTCCTACCACCTGCTTGTAAACTCTTTGCATTCACCCATAAACTCAGCCACGAAGATCAGAAAGTAAGCCAATACCACTACCATGAAGCAAGTGACGAAGATTCCTTCGACGATGACGAACCACTGAAGCAACCATTGCAGCCGTGCCTGCTAAGAGCTGCGACGGTGTCTCTTCTTGGTAATGTTCTTCTTTGCACTGGCAGTCAACAAGCTTTTCTTCGTGGGGAATGTGCAGTCCCCGTAACCCAAGTCGCCCTACAACTCCTTCTTCGTCGCTCGCACATCGCCATTGGCAGTAGAGCCTTTCTTCGGCTTGGTCTTGGTAAAGGTCTGCTTCTCTTTCTCATCGACTTTCTTCTTCTTGATCGTCAAGCAATTGATGTCCAACACTTCGCAGATGCGGTTGATGACTTTGACCGCCCAGGCGAAGTACTGGACCATCGCAAACACAAAGTAGCCGTAGATGTACCACCTTTCATACTGAGCCGGAACAGGCTCGAAGCCAAATAGTGGTAGCCAGGCCATGATGCCGCCAAGCACCAGTGGAACAATTGCAATTGTGAAGTATGGGAATGAGCGACGCGTCAGATGATGAAGGATGATCTTTGTGGTGAGTCGGCCGAAAGTGAACGATAATGTGAGGCAAAATATGATCAGGTGATTCTCCCGCAGCAGTATGGAGTATGGTGACGAGCACCACGCGCAGATTGACGCCGTGTATACGATCATGGGAATCCATTCGAGAAAGACAGGCCACATCGGTAGACTCTCCTTCTTCCGGGCGTGGTAGACGTTGATAACGCATGACGGCAGGTGAGCAAAGAAGAAGGCTCCAAGGCACATGGGTAGCCAGAAATCGAGAAACGTCGAGTCGCCCAGGTATGCATCGAAACCAGCGTAATCTGCGATGCGATGTCGCCAAATCTCAGGGCCAAAGTAGCCGGAGACTAACATGAACAAGCAAGCCAGGATGAGTCCTTCGGTAGGACCGTTAAACTCGCCGAGGAAGAGCGTATGGGTGTGATAGGTCTCCCATGTAGAGAAGAACATAGGTAGGCATGGCACCATGGCCGTGAAAGCGCCAAGCCTGGTTGGTCCGAGGCCAACAGCGGTCGCTTCCAATAGGCTCCCAAGCGTACAGTTGAGTGAATCGATACCGTGGTCGAAGAGCTCGCCGAGGCCGCTGGAAGTGCCAGTTCGTCGGGCTTGTTTGCCGTCAATGTTGTCCATGGTCGAATAAAGCCAGAGTCCCGCCGCGAAACTGTAGTATACCCATGATGGTGCTGGGCCTACTAGATCCGGAACGTAGACACGGACCAGAAGAATGTTGAAGAGAATGCAGAAGAACCCGAGCAGCGTCACCATATTTGGCGCAAGCCACATGGGCAGAAGCTCGACAGCGGCATTCCACTAGAAGGTCGTGAGTTCTCTGTATGCCACTTTGGAGGTGTTTGGAAGGAGACGCACGTAGTGTCGGAGAATGTGGTTCGATATCCATGATTTGTCTATACTTTGATATTTGTACGTCTTCAGATGGGCCATGGCCTCATCCGAAAGAGGGTCAGATGAGGTTAGACCAGTGCTCCTTGGCTCGACCACTTGGGCTTCGCGCTTCGTCGACGAAGACTTGCTTGATTGTGCCATGCTTGCAATGTTGGGAACCTGTAGTCGAGATCCGAAAGAATGTCTGCAGTAACAAAAAGAATGTGACCACCCGATGAATAAATCTATAAACCTAGGTCATGCTGGACATGTCGTAGTAGATGCGCGCAAAGCATAGAATTGCCGGCAGTTGGCTCTCCATAACAAATTAATGAGGAAAAGGCAGAGCTGGCTTCAAAATGTGAAAACAGCATGTGGTTGGCAAAGTGGGCTGCCCCTGCCATCAGAGCACACGCACTCCTCTGTAGCCATCACCTAAACTTTCACGCATTGAAACTGTAGGTGCAACTGCCTGCCTCCGCGTTTTCGTCCTTTCTTCACCATCAATTGAGCCAGTATTACGCTTGAAAAGTTGTAAACGAACAGTTGTTCATGCATTAATCTTTCACTCATCCTCATAGATCTGTCCGTCACGACGCAGTCAGAGTTCAACCCAAGGACACCTACACTAGAACGACATGACCACCTCGTGACCTTGTCTTTGATTTAAGTGGAAGCGCGAATTACGATGAGCCTAGAGACCGTCCCTTTGCCCTCCATCAATCTGCGGCCGTCATGGAATCGCAGTGGGACCAGCCACCCGTGATCTCCAAAGCTACGTTCACCGTCGCGCATCAGAAAGTTGAGCTTGAGGTCAATTTCAACCAAGAAGTCAGTGGCAGAGCGGAAATCACCATCTACCCTGATTCTTCGGATCTGAAGGAGATTAGCCTGCATGGCCGACAATGCACGATTAAGAAGGTCTTGGTAAACGATATCCCACCTTCATCGGTGCAACATGAAGATCCGTGCGAGCAACTCACCTTGCATACCAACGGAACAGTGCATCAACATCATCTACTAGCGGAGAAAGTGGCAAGATCTGTTGGCGCTGAACCGGAGCCCGACATTGTCATCACTCTCCCCAAGAAAATACGAATAGTCCCTGTAGAGGTTGCCGAGGTGCACACACAGGCGGCTGGGACAATCACAATCACAGACCCCCAGACTCAGGGCGCTTCCGCCACAGAGGTCACTCAAGCCCTAGCAGACACGACGGCAGCCAAGTTTACTCCTTTGACCGTCATCATCGAATTTGAGTCGTCTCATGCTCGAGAAATTCTGCACATTTCGTCTGGCAGGATAGGGAGTGGCCGATGGCCGCACGCGTACACTCGATCCAAACTTGCCTCCGGTGGTGCTTCGTCTCTGTTCCCTTGCGTGGACAAAATCAGCAGCCGTTGCACCTGGGACATCTCTATCAAGTGTCCAAGGACGGTCGGCGACGCCATACAACAGGCTCTCTCTTCTGACCCCGCTCGGCCTGGCCAGCACACTCCTACCAATACTGCATCTCGCCAGGGCTATGAGGCAAAGGAGATGGTGGTCATCTGCTCGGGTGAGCTTACTGACGACATATTGGACAGACACGACTCAACACTGAAGACTGTATCCTTTTCTTGTTCTCAACAATTGGCACCGCAGCAGATCGGCTTCGCCATCGGACCCTTTGAAAAGGTCAATTTGAACGAGCTGCGCGATGCACACCAGACGGAAGAGCTTGGCCGTAACGCTGTCGATATGTTGGC
Organism: Cladophialophora chaetospira; assembly: GCA_030247875.1. Classification (NCBI taxonomy): domain Eukaryota; kingdom Fungi; phylum Ascomycota; class Eurotiomycetes; order Chaetothyriales; family Herpotrichiellaceae; genus Cladophialophora; species Cladophialophora chaetospira. The sequence continues at coordinate 337,401 of JAPDRK010000008.1, read as the reverse complement.
GTACTGTTTGCCAGGCCGAGCAGAGGAGACGAAAAACACTTGCCTACCCACGACCATGGCAATGGATTACGTGGTACAGAGTTACATATCGTCTCCTGTTAGGTCCTACGCTGTGTGCTTCGTCGAAGATGCACCGCCGGACACGTCAATTTTTGCAGGCCTCACGGTTTGCAGCTCTCGCCTCTTATATCCAGAAGCAGTCATTGATTCAGCTCAAGAGGTGACCCGGACACTGGTTCACGCAATAGTGTCTCAGTGGATTGGCGTCAACGTCATTGCAACGGTTCCGCAGGATAACTGGATCATCATCGGAGGTGCTCATTTCATCACAAATCTCTTCATGCGAGAGCTCTCTGGCAACAACGAATATCGTGCTTATGTCAAGCAGCAGGCGGACAGGGTTGTGGAGCTGGACTACGGACGTCCGTCGATCTATGATCTAGGAGCACTCCTTCATGTTGATCCCTCAGCATACGAGTTCCTCGCCATCAAAGCACCTGTGGTGCTCTTCATCCTGGATCGCCGAATTGCCAAGAGAGAAGGCACTTCGAAAATGCCAGGTATTTTTGGAAAGATCCTGCTGAAAGCCCGAACTGGTGACCTTGACAATAACACCCTCTCAACAGAGACTTTCCAAAGATTTACAGAACGTATAGGTCATGAGAAGATCGAAGACTTTCTTGGGCAGTGGGTGAAGGGAGCTGGCTGTCCTCGGTTCTTTGCTCGACAAAGATTCAACAAGAAGAAACTCGTTGTAGAGATGACTATCCAGCAGGAACAGAACGATCGACATGCAACCCGAGATCTGGATCCCGACTTTTTCATGCGCGAAGTCCACGAAGACTTTCACGCCGTGTACGAGGGCCAATCCCAGGCAGTATTCACTGGACCTATGACAATTCGAATCCACGAGGCAGACGGCACCCCCTACGAGCACATCGTCCAGATCAAGGATCTGAGCACCACATTCGAAGTGCCTTACAACACAAAGTATAAACGACTTAAGAGGAGCAAGAAGCAGAGAGCTCGAGCCAGCACCAAAGCTGCAGCTGAACAAGCGGACGAGGAGAATGACGCTCTGGTCTACTGTCTTGGTGACGTGCTGCAGACGGAGGAGGAGATCGCAAAATGGCGAATCCAGGAGTGGACTCAAGAGGAGGAAGACAAAATGAACATGGAGTCCTACGAGTGGATTCGACTGGACGCCGACTTCGAATGGATCTGCACCGTAAACCTCGCTATGCCGGGATACATGTATGTCTCCCAGCTACAGCAGGATCGGGATGTCGTTGCACATCTCGAGTCGATCCGCACTATCTCAAGGTTCCCGCCTCATCCGACCATGTCGTCCATTATCATTCGAACGCTGATGGATCGTCGATACTTTCATGGCGTTCGAGCATTAGCGGCAAAGGCTCTGGTAAGGCATGCAGCAGAGGTGGTCAATAATGTTGGCCTCTTTCATCTCAAGACTGCCTTCGAAGAGCTGTACTGCGTCACAGATCGTGGCTCCACGATGACGCGACCGAATGATTTCTCAGATCAGCTCTCCTATATGGTGCAATGCGAGATACTCGAGGCTATTGCCAATGTGAGGAACGGTCGAGGTCATGCACCCAGAGAGGTACGAGATTTCCTGCTTGACAAGCTAAAATTCAACGACAACTCGATGAATGACTACTCCGATGCACACTACATCGCTCGATTGATGAAAGCCTTGACCGGCGCAGCCATTGCACGACCTCATTATACTGAGCGAGAGGTCATTGGCGACTACGACCTCGAAGACGAAGTACACGAACTCAAGCAGTTCGAGAGCCACTTGCTCGAGGAGATCGACCGATATCGTCGAATGGATGAGTGGACATCTTCCTTCCAGAATCTATACTCGCGGACGGCCATGGAATGTCAGGCTATGCTCGCCGCAGTGGGAATAGGACAGTACTCGCCGTTGCACTTTTTGCAGTACACCAGGCCAGGAAACTACGATATGCTGCGGCAGACGGCCTACACTATTCTGGTCACTCCCAAGATCTTCGAAGACCCAGCCATCCTGCGGTACTCACTATATTGTATGGTGGCTGACCCATCGCCATACATACGTCACAGCCTGCAGCGCGCATTTGGCATCGTCCTTGGTCGACGAGCAATTGGTGATAATAGCACGATCACCAGGCCAGCCGCTGCTGAGGGCTTAGTGATTGAAGGAGCCTCAATCGAGGAAGAAGACTTGGCATCTAAGCGCGCACAAGAGCTTGCTCGACGCCAAAACCTAGATGCCGCTGTCAAAGCACTAAAGGGAGAACTTGGCGGCAACCAAGCTCTACAGTCAGCACTCTGGAATGCGATCTGCTATGATCAGATCACATTGGAGGACGTGCAGACGCTATTGGACTACTGTCGCCTACTTTACGATCCAGTGGATGAGATGAAGGTCTCCCTTAGACTGCCCCGATACTGGAAGGTGCAGAGCTTAGGAAAGGTAAGCATAACCCTGTACTGGCACATACAATGCTCCTCGTTCTTGATCATCGAGCCTATAAGCTAACCAGATCTACAGGGCAAGCTAAAGTTTTCTGAAAGTCGTAAAGTCCGCTCGAAGCCTGTGCCGAAATGGCAACCTCCCGTACCAGTAGTTGCAGCCCCGGCCGCTTTACCGCCAGTGCCAGTGGCAGCACAGGCACAGGCACCACGACCAGGTCCGAAATTGAAGTTGAACTTTGGGACCTTGAAGCAAAACGTCAGTGGGCCGAACCGTCAACCGAGTATTTCACTAAGTAACCCGAGTCCCACGCCGCCACCGCCTCCGCCTGTGCCGCAACGGAAGCCAAGCGTTCCTGTGGTGCCGCAGCATCAGCAATCAGCGCAGATACCACAAACCCCGATTGCTGAGCCGCAGAGGAGAATTACACTGAAAATCCCGAAGAGACCTTCGCAGATTGGTCCATCGTCGTGACCGTGCTGGGTAGTCGTGAAGGTTGTCATTTGCAGGGAAGGCAGTGGCGCAGTTTCGGAGTCGATCGAGAGGGCTGTGATATGTTGGAGGAATCTTTCCATAGACGTTTAGCGATGCGCCTTTCCACATGATACCCCAATATAGCACCCAGAAACTCGTAGCAGTATTCCCTTGCTCCTGCGCTTTCACGAGATCTGAAGCTGGCGCTGGCAACGAGGAAACGATCGCCCTCGTCCTTCATATCGATGTCCGACTTGTTGATTCTCTATCGCCGATCATCGCCCATTCTCTCCAACGCCTCGAGCATCACCACCGAGTTGCCGCGGATGACAACCATGCCCAATCGTTCTCTTTCGCCGCCGGGTTTCTCTTCGACCGCGTCGTCGAGGACGATGTTTAGGAAGACCTGCGAATGAGTATTAGCTTTCATTCTCTAACCCCGCGTTTGAGACGTTTCTTTGGTTTTGTAGACTGGCAGTAAGAGGTGAGGGAGAATTAGGTGCCTTCTGGGAATTGTTAGAGACGTACATCATAGCCGCGCAGTATGCCGAGGACTTTTCTGTTTCCGTTGATTTGGACGAAGAGGCGCTTTTCCATGTACTACGGAAGACCCAGTCAGTTCTTTTGTTCTGTCTTGGTTTTCTAGGCTGAGCGACGGTGGGGTTGGTGACGGACCTTCTTGAGTTCGGGTTGAGCTTGAGGCATGGTTGCGGTTGTGGCAAGGCTACGGGAATTTGAGCTTGAAATGGGTCCGAGGAAGAAGAGTGTAGATGCTCGCTTTGAGAGAGCTGTGTTCGTTGAGGCTTGGAGTGGTGCTGTGCTGCTAGGCGCAATTCCAGTTTTGAGAAATTCGAAAAGACGAGGTTCGGACAGTCAGGCAAGGAATTGACTTGTCTGACAAACTTCCCATGAGGCAGCCTCTCCCCGCTGTGTTGCAAAATCACGACCTGACTTCCGCTCTCTCACTCCACACTTGACGTGAGCCTACCGCGGAATATCTGGCGTTGATCTCAATCACCGATCTTTCAGTATGGCTTCCCTGTTCTCAGCTCGCCGGAAACCGAAGCGCATATCGCGAGACGAGCCTGAGGAGCAGGCAGACGAGAACGAAGAAGGTACGTCTAGTTCAATTCTGAACCCGTGGCTCTCTCTGCAATTACACTCTTTCTGACATTGTCCTGTTCTAGTGTGAACACTTCTCGCTGACGACGGCTCTATAGACACTGGCCCCGTAGTGCGCCGGCCCCAGAACAATGCGCCGCGCACGAAATCAAAATTACGAGTCTCATTCAACCCCGTCGAAGAAGATGGCTCTGGCACGGGAACATCCACGCCAGCGGAAAACGCAGCACAACGGCTTCCGAAGCCCTCAAGACTAGGTCTCGCACAAGATATATTTTCCCGTCGAGAACAGTCCGACCAAGACGAAAGCAAGAGCCGCTACAGTAAAGCCCACCTCGACGAACTCCGCAACTCCACACCGTCGACACCGCGAGACATCGCCTCACCCCTTCCCGCACCCTCACAAGACCTGATCACTCCCTCCGCCAATTTAGAACTCGACCTCGAGTCCAAATTCGGCAAATCTGCGCTCTCTCAGTCCTCCCACATCCCCTCCACCGCAGAGATCAAGGAGAAGAAAGACCGCCGGGCGCGCCTCGCAAAGGAGCAAGCCGCAAATGCATACACTCCACAGAGTACAAGCGGCGGCGCTGCGGGCGACGACTTCATCTCGCTCGAAGCATACGACTCCGATGGCGAATTCCGACCTCAGCGCATGCAACTGTCCACCTTCCACGAGGCACCCCGCGAAAAGGACACACGGTTGATCCACGAAGATGAAGACATCGCCGAGGGCTTCGACGAATTCGTCGAAGACACGGGCCGCGTCACATTATCCCGAAAAGGCATACGTGAACAGACCCGACAAGAGAGAGAGGCCATCAGATCAATGATCAACCACGCCGAAGGCTCCGCAACCGAGGGCTCAGACGACGACAACGATTCCTCTGACTCCGACTACGAGCGACGGCGCGAGTACGAGCTAGCGCAAACGCACCACGGCATGGACGGTCTGCGCTCGCACTCATCCCACACGCAACATCTCTCCCGTCCCCAACAGCCACGAGAAACGACGCCGATTCCCAAACTCAGCGTCGGATTAACCAGGCTGCGAGATATGCTTTCCGCGCTGGAATTCGAGAAAGCAAAGATCATTAAGAGGAAGGCAGATATCCAAAGGGAGAGAGGGGAGATTAAAGCCAGTCAGGAGCATATCCAGCGGAGTCTCGAGGAGGCGGGCCAGGAACTGGAGAGAGTAACGAGGGAGCATATCGAAAAGGTTAATGGTGCGAACGGCCAGGTGAATGGCACCGGGAACGGCGTTTCAGCCAACACAGCACCGACGGAGAGAGGTCTGGAATCCTTTGGCGGGCAGTCGTGATAGAGAGCGGCCTGCAGAAATCATTCATGAACGATCACACCAAACACAGCAATATCGCCGCGAATACCCCAGAATCACATTTTCAATTTTTCTTGATTCATTTTCTGCTGGGTCTGAGATCTCAGCCTCATTTCATCTCCAGTTCATTCTCACTTGTTCTCATCGACTTTTCCTTGGCTGTCGTTCATCGTGTCGCCTTATAGCCCAGCAGCACAGACCTTGGACCTCCTCGTCTTGTCTCGCCGCGCAATCCTCCTTGCCCTGGTCCGGAATTACAAGTGTTAGTAGAGCCCAATGTCACGATCTCGAAGGCTTCGAGGACGTTCACGTAATCCAAGAAGCCCGCCGTCTCAGTGTACCGTCATATGCTCCAGCTAAATAACGTCCTTGAAAGCTCAGCCTTGCCAAGCTCAACGTCATATTGGTCGTCGAAGCACCGCCTGGTTGACCGATCGTGAAAGTCCCGACATGTGCAACATGGTCGTCGTCACATGCCGCCATTGTCAAGACCCGCTCTGAGACCCACGCTTCAGGGGCTGGTGCCGGAGGAAAGTCTAATAACATTGCCCAAACATCCCGAAGGAGGCGAGCTCACAGAGCAGAGAAGACAAAGAGCTAACAGTCCGTTGTCAGTACAGATGATGTCGGCGACAGTGACAAGATACTCACATTGTTCGTCGCAGCAATGGCAATGCTGTCTTCGAATGGATGCCAACTCATATGCAGGATCTTTTTGTTAAAATCGATCTGATCTGCGTCGGTCTCCTTCCTCATTCTGCTCCCAGCACCGGTGGCGGCAGGGCTGCCTGCTCTTGAGCCACCTTTCTTGGCACCGTTGGGACTGGCCGAGTTGATGGGAGTCGGCACTCCAACTTTCTTAGCCTTGAAGGCCGATTTATCTGCCTGGAGAACGACTTCGGTTTCCTGCTCAGGGTCTGACGGGTATATCATGAAATTGTTGTTGTAGCTGCCAGTCATGACGTTGCTTCCATCGCCACTGAAAACGACCTCGAATTTGTCGAAGATACTGTCGTTTTCATAGGTGTCGCACAAGCGAGGTCGCAAGTGTTCATGAATGGGGATTGTCTTGACGGGTTGTCTTTCCATGTTCACATCCCAGATCTTAACAGTCAAGTAGTCTCTTGATAGAATGTATCTGCCGTCGTGTGAGAAGCGGACATCGGAGATAGAGGAGATGATCTCGGAAAAGAATGATCGGGACGAAGGGTCCTCTTCTTGCTCAAACTCTGCGACATGTCAGCACCGCACAGGGTAGAAGAAGGGCAGGACTCACGTTTGGCATGTTGATCACAAAGAGCACTCTCACGCATGTCGGCCAACTTGATGGTACCCTTCGAGCTGGCGTACATAAACCAATTGCAGCTCTGAGGGTGGAATTCAGCCGCCGTGATAACTTCTGTTAGTTCCTCCATGTTCGCAGGCTTGATGTCCACAATATTGAAGCTCTGATCCTGGATGTTGAGATTCCACAAATTGATGCGCAAGTCGTCGCTGCTGATGAAAGTTTCTCCATCGCTGTTGACGGAGATGCTGTTGATGTGATAAGCATGGGCATTGGCATAGGTGCGCCGGGGTACCGCAGCTACGACAGTATCGTGATGGGTCATTCGAGGAAGCTTCAATTGTGTAGCATCCTTGAAGCGAGGGCGAGGAGCTCCTCCTCCTACACCCACATGTGCTGGAGTCAACTCATTGGAGAGGTTGTTCTCAGCCACAACCTTAAGTGACTTCTCAAATACTTTCCATAGCTTGATGGTCTTATCGTTTGTGGAGAGGAGGTAATGGGAGGCATTTTGACGTTTACACCATTTGATCTTGTTGATTTTCTCTTCTATCTCGAGGGATTTGAGGTAGTCAAACTCCGGCTCGTGAGACTGGAACTCGGTATGGAATTTATACTCGCATGTCTTTTTCTGCGAGATGGTCAGCATGCTACTGGAGATTAAGATGAGACATGGTGACACTGACTGTCTCGTTGCGCTCAAACAGAACAACGCGGCCGCCTTTGTCTCCTGTCGCCAGGTAGTTTCCGGTATGGTCGAATTCGACCGTGGAGATGATATCAGCCTCTGTGATATCTTCGACGTCACCTTTGTCTCCAAAGCATTGGGTGAACTTCCAGGTGGGAGTTCCGTGTTCGGTTTCAACCATCTTTCATTACAGGGTGCGCTGCGGGTCCAGACCAATGTGTCCGGCAGCACGCACAATTCGATTGCACCCTTGTTCAACTGGTAGATCTACCTCTGGCGGGTCATGGAGCAATCGCGCTCAGCCTGTTTGTCGATGCCGGTAGGTTTGGTAGTAGTGCGGTTGCAAGGGAGTTGTGACGGGGAAGTGACGAGGTTGGGCTGCGGTGGGTGATCGGAGGATATGGGTCTGAGGTTGGGTCACTTTTGTCAGCGGCACGGGGCAGGCAACAAAGCAATGATGATTGCAGGTGACGGGATGTTGAGGATGAGACGGAGATTGTGCTCGTGACTATGGCCGAGACAAATGCTGCAAAGAATGAAGGATATCGGATGTCAGCAGGGGTGCAAGAGTCAATTGTCGTGGCCGTGGGGAGGAAGGCAGTAGTGATGAGGTACCTGCGAGCCTGCTTAACAAAGGAAGCAGGTTAGCCGCCTGTTTGCGAGGGGCGTCTATGCAGCAGCTTGCCAGCTGGAAGTGCAAGGTGGCGGCCCTGCTTAACTGAAACCGGCATTGCCGCTCTAACATCACCCGGCCGCTGCTTCTTGGCGACACTCATCCATTGCTCCTGCTCAGCCTTGCAAACCTCGGATCGTCAAGCTCCATGCATAGTTCTTTCACTTTCAACAGCTATATTCATTTCCTTCTTGTTCTTCTATTTCTCATGTTCTCGTAGCGACTTGCGCACTGCATTCTCTTGTGCTTCTTCACGGCTTATACAGAGTCAGATTTTTCTTCTTGACAAGCGTAATCAGCCATCGTTTCTCCTTTCCCACTGTTTATATTGATCGACGCTCACGATGCGAATTCGTTTGCATACCAAAAATCTTAAAATGGCCAAAAGATTTGGCCAGAGGTCGCGTCTTCCGACCGAAAGACTCCAGAAAATAAGTGCTGGGAGTGGACCGTACGGTACAGGCTTCTCCGAAAATGAGACCACGGATTCGAGGCCGCAAGATTTTGTCAATGACTTGGAAGAAGTTTCAAGAACGGTTGATGGGACGGCGGACGACTCGGCTGCTGAAGCTCCACCAGCGCGGGCGTCCAAGAGGCAGATGCTCAGTCATGGAATGCTCCTAGATTCAGGCGGAAACGCCTTGATCTCGCCAATTCTCGCGCGCGACGCTTGCAAATGTTCAGACTGTATCGATCCTTCGGACCGACAACGCAATTTTTCGTATGCAGACATACCGCTCAACATCGGCATCTCCAACGTGACTCGAGTAGGAAAGAAAGGGGAAAGAAACATTCGCTGGATCAACGATGCCCCTCCTCATTATCCAGGGAAAGGGACTGTTCTCGATCGTGAAACCATCGCCTCGCTGCGGAAGGCATTTCGGAATCCCCGATGGGATCTCTACGGCACGCCTCGACGACTGTGGGATGCAGAGACCTTTACAGATGGGCTCAATCGGGTTGACTTCAACGAGTATTTGAATGAGGACGACGCCTTGGCCGAGACACTGCATCTTCTGTGGCGAGATGGTCTTGTCTTCGTTGATGGTGTACCTGGATCAGAAGCATCTGTCTCCAAGATCGTTACCCGAATTGGTCCGCTCATGAACACTTTCTATGGCCCGACCTGGGATGTCAGATCCGTTCCCGATGCGAAGAATGTTGCTTATACCGCCAAATATCTCGGATTCCACATGGACCTGCTCTACATGCGCGAGCCTCCTGCTTTTCAATTCCTCCATTGCATACATAACGAGAGCCAAGGTGGCGAGTCTCGCTTTGCAGACACTCTGAAAGCCGTTGACGTGCTGCAAGGTGAGGACCCCTCCAAGGTCGTCCACCTGATGAAAAATCAGGTTCGTTACGAGTACGACAACGACGGCCACTTTTACTCGGACGCGAAGCCCACCATTGTCAAGCAAACAGGTTTCGAGACGCCCAGGAGACACACCCAGAATGCACAGTTTCCGCTTGTTGTGTCTGACGTCAATCAAGTGCACTGGTCACCTCCTTTTGTGGGCCATTTGCAACAGAGGAACCATGAACGACTTGTGGGGTTCATCTCTGCAAGTAAAGCCTTCTCCGACATCCTCGAGCGGCCAGAGATGGTGGTCGAAGAGAAGATGGACAGCGGCACCTGTGTCATCTTCGACAATCTGCGAGTTGTGCATGCGAGGAATGCCTTTGACAAGAACTCTGGTAGGAGGTGGTTGAGAGGCGCCTACCTTGCCCGACAAGACTTTGTGAGCAGGGCTTCAGGCCTGTCCAACAAATTTCCCGCCACTCTTCGATACGGGTCCGGGCTTCGGTCTCTCAAACTCACCACGTCTAGCCAAGATACCCCGTCGTTCGACACCACCCTCTCCAAGGTTGTTTCAGATGAGCAGGGGAAGCACCCATCAACAAACGAGATTCGAGGCTAGGACGACCTGTAAAGGCATAAAATGACAGCACTAGCAAAAGAAAATACTTTCTGGGATGAAGCGACCAGATTGGCCACACTGATATGGGACAGCTTTGTACCAAAAACGTTCAATTTATCTGCTCTCCGCTGGAAAAGGGTGATATCGGAAAGCCGAGAGCAAGCGCATGGGTCCTTCTCACGCCATACATCATGGTGACTTGAAGCTCATTGGATGAGCGGCCCCGATGTACTGGTATATGTCACACATGCCGGGGCTTCGTCCAAAAAGCATTCCTCCCTTCAGCAAACTCCGTCGAGAATCTACGATCATGCAGTCGCAGTAGCCCTATAAGGCGTGAAGAAGTCTGGATCTGCTTCCATTTCCTCGCGGACCTATGGAATCACCAATCAATATGTGGACTCTCGTCTATCTCTACAAGAAGCGAAGAGGAGGGACTCACGATGTCTAAGCCTCCGATAAGCTCCCCATTTGTGTACAGCTGGGGAAAAGTTGGCCAATCCGAGAAGGCCTTGAGACCCTGTCGAACTTCGTCGTCGGCGAGGATGTTGAAGAATCTGGAAGCATTATTAGCCATTCTAATATCTCGAAGAGTGCTCGCCATCTTTACCCGTATTTCACCTGGTTTTCGCGCAAAATACTGACGAGTTGGCGACTGAATCCGCATTGTGGTGCTGAGGGCGTTCCTTTCATGAAGAGCATGACGGGTCTGCAACACATGAAGTCGTTAGCCTTCCCTCCTGTATATCTCCATATCGCCCAACCCCTGTTGGAACTGTATGTTGGTGTAGACTTACGCAGCCTTAACCAACTTGCCCAATCGCTCATTCAAATCGTCCCTCGCCTCCGTCTCCTGCCCGTTTACCGTCTGCTGGTCGCCCTCGCCAGGTTTATATCCAGATAGATCTTTGGTGACGCCTCCATTCGCTGACGCAGCACCGTTCGTATCCTGTGTACTCTGCTTATGTACCTGCGGTTCGGCTTTGAGTGCTGGAGGAATAGTTGAGTTTCCATTTGTCGCCGGGGAAGAGCCCGTGCCAGCGTATTTCTCGACCGCGCTCCGCACCTTACTCGCGTCACTGCCACTTATACTTTCAAGGAATTTGCCATTGCGAGAGATGACGGTGAAGGGCACGGCCGTCACGTCATATTCCTCACTGATCTCTGGTAACTCTTCGGCGTTTATGCTCAGGAAGGATAGATCTGAGGCGCGCGTGGAGGGGTATGTGCTGGCGAGCGTTGAGAGAATTGTGTTCATCTGCACGCAAGGTGCGGCCCAGGGCGTGTGGAAATAGAGGATGAAGAGGGATGAGGGAGAGGAGGACGTTGTGTCCGCGAATTGTTGTTCGGAGGTGATTTCTTGGAGGGTTAAGCCTGCCATAGTTGTGATGTGACTTCGCGATTCGAGCGATCGGGAAGGAGGTGTCCACCGTCGAGGATGTTGTTGATCAAATCGAACGGAGGAAGGCGAAATGACAAGAGAACGACTTGTGCGGCAGTATGGAAGGTGCGGTCGTAATGTTATTGAACGTTTAGTAATTCATAGAAAAAGTTGCCAGTGTCGTGAGAGGCGGGATGGTGTATTGTATTTTACCGATGACGCCATACCCGTTATCGGCCTCAGCCTTGTCGATCGCCAGCGTTGAGCCCCTCATACAAGTCCTTGAGTTTGGTGGGTATTGGTGAAGCGCAGATATATCATTGATGGTATGTTATGAAACATTACTGTACAGCATGCCTACGAAAATAGTATACAAGATCATGATGCTCCTCCTCCTCATTGCTGTGATTCTGCCTGGTTCATAATTGTTGTACAGGTTCGTAACGCTCCTCCAATCCATCGCTAACATGCAATCTGTTCCCGCTTTCTCATTACTCAAAGTATCCTGCCGTGATGGTGAGCTGTTAATCTACAGCTCCTGTCCACTGGCACTGTCCCTTGTTTAGCACGGTCATCGTGTCGTCTCACATAGTCCCAATGCCGATCTCCCTCAACCATGACACAGCAGTCATGCTTGCGGCAGACTGTCTGAAGAACTGATCGATGCCGGTCTCGCCCTCGTCCAGATCATGGATGTGCCAGAATAATGGCAGGTCCAATTTGTTGACTTCCCTGCACTTCTTGAGAATATATTTTGTCGCGGCATGGGCATCATTGCCGCCGGTGTAGTCCTGGAAGTGCGTGCGCATCGGTGAAGTCGCGATCTTTTCCTTGAAGGCCGTGGCGTTGGTCAAGACAAGCAAGATGATGCTTTTAGAGAAGAAGCTGGATCTGCACACGGCCTTCAGGTATGTCAATCGTTCTTTAAGTTCGTTCGTTCTGCGCGGGTCATCGAGGTAGCGGTCATAGCATGTCTGATCAATGGTGAACAGGCAGAATTGGACATCAGCAAATTGCGAAATGATCTTCATGTCGTGTCGTTCGCGGAGTTCAACCACCCGTAGAGTAGAGGAAGACATGACCAGCTCTGTCTCCTTCATGGTGTCGATGTTTTCCGGAGCTCGAATGATGTCCATGTTGTTGGGCACGTACCCAGGCTGACTGATTCGCTCAACTGCATTCAGATAGCTGTGACATGGTCAGCAATCGGTCAGTGTTGGTTGGTGCTTTGGCTCACTAAGCGGTCTGGCCGTGTTGTCGCATGACTGCGAAGCCTTGTTGGACGTGCCAGTTGTTCCAGATGCGCTTTACGGAAATAGCGACTTCGACAGGAACTTGCCATTCAGGGGGCCCAGATTCCGCAAAGGCTCGGACAACTGCTGCATGATCTCGGCTAGCTTGACTAACGAAGCCGTTGCCAAGGTCGTCGACGTAGTCAAGGACAGCGACCAGTGCTTTGACAACGAGAGATGTAATGGCCTGTCTGTATTCCTCGACCTCGGTGTCTGTGAATGGTTTCCCATATCGAAGTCGCATCTGCTTCACGATGGTCGATCTGCCATGCTTGTCCCCAACGGCGAGGATTTTCACTTCCTTGCTCTTCTTGCGGGCATCTGTCTTGAGAGCCAAGTCGATTCTCGCCGAATCTCTTGCAGTGCTCCTGAGTTGGAAGATAGGCGTGTCGGAAAGAGCGCGCCGTTGTACTCTCTCCGTTCCGCGCTCTTCTGTGGGACTGTTCGCACGTCTTAAGAAGGACCTGAAGGTGTTCTGGTAGATTTTGTGTCTCAAGAGTAAGCCATCAAAGTCGAACGTCCTTGACAGCTTTGAGTCTGTGGATACATTCGTTCTGAAAGAAGTGAAAGAAGCAGAGTCGCGGAAGCCAACTAGAGACGTGGCATCATCTCTTGCTCGATCGAAGACCTTTCTGCTCTCTTTTCTCTCCAGCAGCTGCTTCTGGTCTTGTGGGTTTCGGCTGCGTTGGTCAGCCTTGTTCTAGGCGCCAGAGTGGTCATACTCACCATTGGAACGCATTTAGGCACAGATTGAGAGCAGTGATCGAGTGACCCAGACGATTGAGACAGTCTTTGGTGGCTTGGTCTTCCAAAAGGTAGATCACTTTGCTTCCCACCCCAAGAAGCTGATCATCACCCCAAGAGAACTTTGAGATCTGGTTGTGGATATAGTCGACGAGCATCTTGCAATAGGTGATGGCATCTTCGAGATCGATCATGAATGAGAAGTGCTGCGAGTTCTCCGGTAGACATTCTGCCCATTTCTGAACCTGAAGCAGTGCTGTTTGAACGATCCGTAAGTGTCCGGTCAGATGATTGATGTTGAGTTCCGCATCACGACACTTTTGGCGAAGTTGATTTAAAGCTGACACCGACTTCCCAATGACAGAAATGATGCTGGTGATACCGGCGACGACACCAAGCGTGCCTGAGATGGGATCCATGAATTAGGCTTTGGGAAATCCGCCGCGGGATCTTGAATTGAGTTCCGTCCAGAACTGCTAGAAGTGCCGTCCCATCTTCTTAAGAGCCACATGCTGGGAGGTCCTGAATGCGAACTCCAGGTCCTTTGCGCTCTTGCCCTCGTGACTCGCGTCCGTGCCAACCTTGCAGTAGAGCCATGAGCTGCCAAGAGGTCCTACTAGACAGCAAAAGCTCGGCTAGTCGGCTGCAGGCGCTGCCTACAGACGCCCAATTTGATACACTGCCACCCTCTGAGATTGGGCAGAAGCCCCTGGGAAGCGCGTTATCTCGCGCCTAACCCCGGGCAACTCGCAGCTGGTGCGGGCAGGACAACGTGCTCGGCCCCAGATAGCAATCCAGGTTTTGAAGATGTGGCTGGCCACTAACGCGTGGATGTCGGCCCATGGAACCAATATGGAACAGCTAACATTCGACGTGTTGAGGAATGTTCCATGGCCAAGGCTTCATTTGTTCGCCTAAGCCAATTCCTGGTTGGATTGTTATGATAACCATGTGCTTGATCTCGCTTGTTTTTGTCCCAGCTCTTCGAGGCTTGCATAATGGTCTGAAAGACTGCCTCGCGCGATGACGAGTGAGGTTACAGAGCTCAACCTGCTGAGCGTACTAGGGTCTGTAGGGAGCCGAGGGGGGGTGTGGAAATGAGGAAAGGATCAGATAGCCATGTGGTGAGGCTGGACAGGCCATCACAGATACTGGAGTGATGAAGTAACCAGGCTGCATGAAGGAGTGGTGATAGTGGACGCCAGCCAGCCGTGCGACTGCTCGTTGGAGCCAAGATCCTGATCATTCGGACCCCACAGTCCACGAGGCACCCTGGTCAGGCACGACCACGTTGCATTTCTGAAACACTTCCCGCGTCTTCTCTTGCACATCTTGGGCATTGGTTCAACTTCCGTCTCGAGCACCGGAGCAATGACCAAAAGTGACACCCATGATTGTGCATTTCAGAGCTGTTTGGGTCGAAGAAATTGTTCGGCTGAATATCTTGTTTCGTGCCTGAAATAGTGGCACGCCTTCAATCCTTTGGCGGTAAGATTTAGCTACCAGGGTCCTTTTCTAGGGCATGTTGTTCTTTGAACTAGATAGGGTATGGGTGAACGCTGATCGGACGACCGGCGATCCGTATGTCCTTCAAGCAGTGACCCATGTAGTGGTTAGCAGCGCCCGTTCAGAAGTGTTTGCGCGATGCATAATGACGTTCGAGTGGCAGGATTGTACACCAGCAATCATCTTTGCACTTGAAGAATGGTGAACGCTGATCCCTGACCACCGAGACTACTTGCGGGACCGAGTGATGAGGAATTGGATTTCCCCAGGCACGAGTTGTTTTGATTCCGCGTATTCCAGAAGCCACTAAATAGGAGCGGGCGGCTCATCAGCTTGCTCGCGTATGCATTTTAAGCCCAGTTTGCCGCGGGGTGCGACAGCAGACTTGGATGGTCTGGGCACTATCCCCAAAGCTGCAATCCGCTCAAGCTTTGTCAAGCATGCTCACTTGTCCAAGCGATGATCGCATGCGATGCCAGCTCCTTTTCCTACCAATACTCGTACCTGCATAGCTCAGGATGTCAAGGCAGAGTGCCAGGCAGATTTCTCTCTTGGTCAAGGGAAGTGCTCTCACCGTCCACACTTGTTTTCGCAAGATGACGAAGCAGCATCAATCAAGTTGTGCTGCATTCTTTCGCGAGCAGCATGTGGTTGGGTCTATCGTATTTTCACAATGCTCACCTCGTTTGCCCCGTAAGGCGAGGGGACGTCGCCTTCGATGCTGCAGATCGAGAGGTCTCTCGACTCGCGTCCCTTTCTCCCTAAATTGTCCCGAAGGAGTAATCCGCCAAAGCTCATACAGCTCGTCCTCAGAAAGCGCAAACAGACGTTCCCCCGTACCACTCGCCCCATTTACTCCTGACGTCTTCATGCCTTGGCTCTCTTCGTTACAAAAAGCTTGCGATATACAGTCCGTCCGATCTTGTAGAACCACATGTGGTTCAGCACCTGTAGCGCGATCGCCGAAAGGAGATGACCTGCCAGTAGCCAGGTCGGAATCCTGTGGTGACCAACTGGGATCTCAGAGTCCTTAACCACATACGCTCGCCAGAGGTCGGCGTAGAACCAGCCTTGAAGGTAATTCCCATAAAGGATTCTCGACAAGAAGAAAGAGAAGAAAAACGCAACTCCATTGACAATCTGGATAGTGGTGCCTTCCATCTGCAAGGCCCGTAGCGTGGATTGGATGTCGAGAAAGATGGTGGAAAACTCGTACAGGAACGAGGATGGTGAGTAAGTCATGAACGCTGGTCTCTGTCGTTTGTGTCAACCTGGCACTACCCGTCACAGATACAGGAGGATACTTACGTAGCCGTTGATCATCAGAAACGAAACGGCTAAGGCATGTGCAACCATGGGCCAGCCGAAGACCTTGCGATACCAGACCATCATCATCAGATGCCAGCAAAAGTACCCGTTGCCGATGGTAAGGACTGCAGCTGTAGGCTCTGTGACCCCCCAGACTCGTTCCTGCCAATTCATCCCTTGTCTCTCTTCATCATATAGGATGACTTGACCGGCGAAGATGCATAGCGCGATTGCTTGTACAAAGGAGACCACATTTTCGTCCCAAAGCAATTTGTCCTTGCCACGAAGTGGCGGGTAGGCCTTCGGAAACAGTGTTGATGATAGCCACGGCCCGACTGACACATAGAAGATGTGATACGTCAAGAACGTAGCCACTATTCCGGCCAAGTATGGAGGCAGGAGAGGCAGATATGCCCACTCGCAGGCCGCCTGAACGAGACCGTAGCCCTGCTGATAACCCTTGGATCCATCCATGTCGAACATGGTACGAGGTTTGGTCAAACGCGTGGAAAATCAGTGCAGAGCCTGCAAATGCCCTGCTCTGCCAGCTGTCGTGAAAAGTAGAAGAAAGGCAGAACTCACCATGTCACTTCTACGTACCTTTCGCGGATAAGTCACCCATCTCCATCTCCAGTGGCCGCCAAGTTGTGCTGACGAACCTGAAGACGCATGATTACCGCACTGGGGGCGCTAGTTGATCGTTCCCAGAAATCAAAATTATTTTGCTGCTTGTTTGAGGCAGGTGGTTCACCTATTTTGCAGTTTGGTTGAGGCTGACAGCCTTACAGCCTTGAATGTTCCGAGGGGAAGGCCTAATGTGTACAGTCCGAAGTGCCAAAGAGCAGATTACAATGAGTATGGTTACTCTGCCGAGGGGCGGACATGATCCGCACCTGCCTACCAAGCCCCTCCACTGCCGCCAAAGATCACCAACGCCTTGAAGGAGCAAGAGCTCTTCACTACTTTGCATTCAAGTTCGTTTCTTGCAACCTGAACAAAGTCGTCGAACCCCACTTTCATGGTCATCTTATCTCAATCTCATGAACCAAGCAAAGCTGGTTTTACGAAGTAAGAGACTATCTCGCCTAATAAGCTGACCACTGACAACATAGGCCTGGATCGGGCAGCCGTAAGCAGTCGATCCGAGCGCGCCGCGTCGACGGCATTGCGACAACGCATGCCTTGCACCTCCCAGAAACCGCAATATTCTCAGCCAGTCAAATAGCCTTCTACCACCTTGCAGGCCTGAATGGAATTGACACTTCAGCTCGTTTGCTGCCAGGCGGGCAAAGTGAGTCTCAATGGCTGTAAGCGAGGCCGCAAAGCAGGCGTGGTACCGGCTTGAGTCAGCATTCGCCAATTGAGGTATAAACCTTCGAGTACAAGAAATCAATCATTTAAGATAACAACCGCTGGACGAAGCATTCAACATGTGCTTACACGAGCCTCCGTGGATCGGAAACTCTAACTCGGGTTCGCAATCAGATATCAATTGCGTCAAGAGCAGGATCTAAACTTAGACCTGCATTCACCGCGCATAAAAGCGAGAAAAAAGCGCCAGATCGCCGGAACAAGCCTACCACCTGAAACATCCCAACACTCTCAGAACATATTCTACACGATGGGGGTAGCCGTCGAGCGAAAGTCAAGCTCGATAAAAGGCTTTCCCAGGAGGCTTCAAGGCTTCATCCGAAGGATACGCTGGTTCAATTTCACCTTCCTCGTTCTCATTCCGCTCGCAGGGCTCATCCAGGCTCTCTGGGTCCCGCTGCACTGGAAGACATTGATATGGTCGGCGATATACTATGTTCTCACAGCGGGCTCGATCACAACCGGCAAGAAGCATTAAGCAAGATTTGAAAAGGCTCTGGCTAACAGTGACCAGGATACCATAGACTTTGGGCTCACCGGGCTTATTCGGGCTCTCCCACGCTGAAGATCCTGCTCGCTCTATTCGGTGCCGGTTCGATTCAAGGCTCCATCAAATTCTGGGCCCGAGAACATCGAGCGCATCACCGCTTCACAGATACTGACCGAGATCCTCACAACATCCAAGAAGGTTTCTGGCACGCCCACATTCTCTGGACTATTCTTGAACAGCCGAAGAAGGATAACCGTGTTGACATATCGGACATCAAGAATGACCGCATCGTAATGTGGCAGCACGAGAATTACGTTCTTCTTGCTTTGGGCATGGGCTGGGCTTTCCCTGCAGCGGTTGCGGGCTTAGGCTGGGGCGACTGGTACGGAGGGTTCATCTATGCCGGCATTATTCGTACTTTCTTGGTCAACCAGGCCACGTTTTGTGTCAATTCGCTTGCGCACTACCTCGGAGACCAACCATATGATGACAGACGGACGCCCAGAAATCATCTTATAACCGCCATCATCACTCTTGGTGAAGGATACCACAATTTCCATCACGAATTTCCCTCGGACTACCGCAATGGTATAGAGTGGCACCAGCTTGATCCGACGAAATGGATGATCTGGTTGTGTAGCTGGTTCGGCCTTGCCTACAACCTCAAGCGATTTAGATACAACGAGATCGAGAAGGGCCGCATTCAGCAGGCGCGCAAACGACTGGAGGAGAAAGGCAGCACACTCGAGTGGGGCGTACCGATAGCTCAACTTCCCGTTATCGAGTGGACAGAGTACCAGAAACGAGTCGAAGACGGTGAAATGCTGACCCTTGTCGAGGGTGTCGTCCACGACGTCTCGGCCTTTTACCAGGAACATCCGGGAGGGAAGGCGATGATAACCTCCCAGCTCGGCAAAGATGCCAGCGCAATTTTCAACGGTGGCATTTACAACCACTCCAATGCTGCCCGGAATCTACTTGCGACCATGCGCGTCGCTGCGCTGATAGGCGGTATGGAAGTGGAGGAGAGAAAAACACAGCCCTCCTGATGCCCTGTGACACTCTTTCGGCAACTCAGAGAGCAGACGCATACTCTCACTGATACTTGAAGATGAGTGTCGAAAGCTTCCCGTTGGTGATGACGCGAGCGAGGTGTCCGGTTCTACGGCCTCCAGCAACAACTCCGCCTCTGCCGCGCCTCTTCAGGAAAGGAGAATCGGTTGATTCGCATTCGTTCAAGGGACGAGCCGTGATTGCGTCTTCGGGCTCTCAGTAGGCTGGAAGACTTTTTAGAGGTTCTCACAGACTAAGGAATGGAACTTCTTCCATCCGGGGGAACGCCCACGTAAGGAGACCTGGCTGGGATGGGCAACTCTCATCCCACAGTCAATCTACGCCATCACAACGAAGTTATCGATATCTGGAATCCAAAGATGTATTGTCTGTGATGGCAAGAGTCCCAGAGCCAGCTCAAGTCTCAGGGTTCCCAGGGCCGTGCAACTGGTCAGAAAGGGCTTTTGTTCTGATCAACTTGGATCTATCCTGTCAGCTTCAGGGGCCTCGGCAGGTAGACTTATAGAAACGAGCTTGCAAGCTGTTGTATATCTAGACATTACGAATGCGATGATCTGAGATATCTATCGCACCATTGTTGGCTTCCGCACATGCTTGCCTTGCATGATTTCGTAGTCTGTTCTCTCCCGTTTTCCTTGATATCGTCCATTCATTTCGCTACTTCTACAGGATCTCCTCTCCACTCACGATCTCCATGTCCAACGCCTCATCAACCACGTGTCCAGCCGAGGGATTGGGTTTGACCTCACCTCAAGCAAATGACAAGGCGTCTTGACCACAACAAATAGCAAACGCCGTTGTTCTCGAACAACATTTTCATAGTCCAACTTCAAAGCGCGACATGACAGTTTTCCGTCAAACAGGTCCTGCAGGGATGCTCTGCCTGGCACACTTGCTTCACTGAGACAGAATAGAAACCGACCATCTGTGAAAGGCATGGGAGCATTGATTCTTCGTGAGGAGTGAAGAATAATATGCTGGGTGTGCGCGAATACCGGTCGACTAACTGAACGTTTTATGGCGGCTTTGAAAGAAGATAGCTCACATTCAGACAACACCGCATGGCAGATGTCCACCACCACAGCATCTGGATCAGACAAAGCACCAAACGACCATTCGTTGCGCGAATCCCTGCACTGTCCATGTCCACCAATAGCGAGTCAATCGCACTAGTCGGCACGGTAGTGCACTAAACAAGTGAGATCCGTCGGCGTCGGGTCATCAACTTTGAGCAACGCCCACTTTAGGCCGCCGATGTCCAGATCTGGCGGTAAGGGCGCTTTAAAATGGCAAGACTCTCAATTCGTCGGATCGTGAATAGTATATTGACGCCCTCATCCAGTCGCCGAGAAGCCCAAAGGGACGGGCATAAAAGTGGCAAGTTTCTCAGTTCGTCGGGTCGTGAAAAGTCTAGTGGCGCCCTGATCTGGCGGCCGGACGTCCAGGGCCGGTGAGTCTTGCAGTGAAGTCCTGTCGGTGTCGGGTCGTCAACTCTGAGCAACGCTCGCATTAGGCCGCCGAATGTCCAGATCTGGCGGCAAGAAACAAACGTCCGGCCGTTGTCGTAGAAGTTCGCTAGGTAGTGGCACCAAGGGACAAAAAGTTCACAACTGATCTGGACACTTTCCCCTTGTTCACGTCGTGATTGACCACTCTGCCGAGGTCAAAGGCCGTGCATAAAGCATGACTGCGAGAGTACACAGCGTGAAAGAGCACCAGGCAACGGTCGACTTCGTTCGTCCTGCCGTCTCGTGGGCATCGCCATCCTGGAATTGGTGGGCAAAGCGAGGTGATTGCCATCGAATTGATTGGGGACACATCCCAGTCCGGGATCGAAAGAATGAAGGTACGGATACGCTGCCTCGGTGGGTTGATACCAGATAGCTTCATCGCTCTGAGTGAGGAGTGCTGCCATTCAGTTCACGCTGTCGCTCTCGAACCCGCGAACGCTCAGCGCCGCCGTCACTCAGCAGAGCCCCTCTTCTGCCTCGATGAGGAATTGGCGAGGCGGAATAGTCAGGATCGATGTCTGGGTACGGCCCAAAATCAATGAAACGTTGGTCGCTCGGACGATTTTCATTCACCTGACAGCTATAGATCCGAGCCGCGATATCCCGGACAGTGCCTTCAAGGAAACGAAGTACAGGTTCGCCGATCGCGCGAGGCGTCCAGGGTGGCAATGCAATAGGCTGTACGTGGCCGTAAGAAGCAGGGCGAGCAAGGCGCCTCCTAGGAGCATCATGCTGCCAATGGTGTATCTTGTCCAGAAAAACGCGGCATGTGGCACAGCATCTCTGGGTCATCGCCAGTATCTCACCGACCGTCTTGAACTCTTGGATAACATCCGTGGGGATGTCGATGTTGCTCGCCTTGAGGCAGTCTGAGATCTCCTTGGCGGTGGGAGGGGATTTATCAGCCTTGGAAAGCATGCCGTCCATCGTCAGTGCATGGAGGCTGAACAGGATCATCTCCGAGTGCATGGTGCACTGCAACTCGGACCCTTGTACATTTGCGTCCAGTTCATTCGCATTGATTCTTGCCTTCAGTGCGGGCTTCGATTCTGGATAACGTAGCAGCACCTCGTCCAGCAGCTCATTCACGTTCGGCAGGCGTTCGTCCATGATAGAGTGGCCTTTGACTTGGAGCATGTATATCCGCGCTCTGGGTACCAGAACTGCTTGTTGGCTGCTGAGTCGGGGCTTCGACGTGCGGTATGTTGCCCAGGGGTGAGAGTCCTGGACGGGCCCAAAATCGTCGTCAAAGAGTTGTAACCAGTACATGAAGTCATCGTGCCATCCAACGTTCGGATTCATCTCCAGTTCTTCAAGCCCGGCAAGGTCTTTAGACGACGATCGCATCTCCCCGGGTCTTCGCCGCTTGATGTTGCACACATGAGCTACCCACTTCAGAGTCAGCCTGATCTCGTCCCTGAAATACTCGAAAAACAACGAGAGCAACTCGGTAGCCTGGTGAAGCTCTTTGATGGATTCTTTGTAGTCATCCATGCTGAAAGTCGCAGCCGTTTCTTGCGCGGGCCGACACAGTTTGGCATGACTCAGCGCAGCTCCCAGATCTTGAAGAAGAATGGATAGCAGCTGGTAGACAAAGCGACGGCCGTGTCCGTCCCAGCTATCATGATTGTCGTGATCATTTTTCTCAATGACTTGGTGTTTGACCAGCAACCAGGTCATTTTGCGTTGGCCTTGAGTCCACTTCTTTGTAGGGTTGACGTCCTTAGGTAGCCTAAAGAGAGCATCCGGCGACCTCAGATTTCCCGAAGCAGCGGCAAGCGAGTACGGACGACCACTGCTTTCATCGAGGAGGTTCATGTACCGCGTAAAGTTCCGTTGATCGGCTCCTAATTCGAACCTAGTCACTAATCGGTCGAGCGCAATTGCAGTAGCAAATTGTTTAAATCTGCCGTAGGCACGATTACCGCTTCCCGGCCCGGTCTGGGCATACCCATCCTTAAGCAAGGCCAATGTCAAGATAGCCGTCAGAGCGTGAGGAAGTTGGTAGTTGTGTTCCTCCAATAGCGCAACCAGAAAAGGGAAAGGATCTTCTGTGAAATTGGGAGGGACATCATACTCCTCAAATCGCACTTTATAGCCACTGTTGTCACGATGGCCGTTCTGCCTGTTCATGGGGACGGTAGCTGGGCTGAGTTTATTAGTTGCGCAAGCACCTAGAACTTTGAGTTCCGTAGCCATATGAGCACCCGGTATCAAAGTTATACTTGCTGAATGGCCCGGGTCGATGATTCGTAGGAAGTTTCTCATGCTCGTATGTCCCGGTTTGAAGTAGAGCGAATTGTCCGCTCCATAGGTTGTCACCTTATGGAGTCCTTGCTCCCGGCTGGCTATCTGTGACAGTCTGCGTATTTTCAAGTGCTCTTCCTCGGTCAAGAAAAATTTCTCGAACTGTATCTCATTTTTGCCGCTGTCCACGGAACCCATGGCGAAGTCCTGTCCAGATGCAGCGTGGGTTGTTGCGACCAAGTTTTCCAGGTTGAAACGTCGATGCTCAACGCTTAGAGAGGAAAGGAATGATTGACAGTAGGCGGAATTCTCGGCTTCAGATGCTAGGTTGTTATGGTAAGACGCTTCGAACGTTGGAGCGAGGTGACGATCTGAGACGGGTAAAAAAAGGGTGGCGCTTTTGCAGCCAGGAATTTTCGGCAACAGGATAAATTTCTTGGATTCTTGCTGGTTGACTCATGGCATCGGTAAGAAAATATAAGACTCAAAGTTTTCGCTCGAGCAGTTTCTGATTTCGACCGAAGTGGAAGGTCCAGTAAATGACGGTTCCGCGAACCGTGCGTTTCGGAACGCTTCTTCATGGAGAAATTTGGTTCAGTCCAAGCTCTGAACACACATGGTGCACCGGAAAAACCATCAACAGTCCCAACGATGAATGCAGAAAGGCACACGCAAAAGGAGCGGGTTCAACAAAATAAATGGGATGTGAAATGTAAAGCATCAGTGAAGGAGAAGACTGCTTTTGAGTCAGGGTTCGTGAGGAGCTGTAGTCTCCCGTCACCGAGAAAAAAATTGCGGTCGACGTTTGTCGCGAATATCGCTGTGTCGCCGTGACTTTCTGATTCATTTCGAATGATTCGCAGCGCCACCATCGTAGCTGCGTTCGTAGAGCGGGTAGAGAGTGGTAATATCAGATGCTCTTTGCCGAGTCATGGAGCCTTCTCCATCTCGCGCTTGGTCGCCAACTAATCAGCTCGAGATGTAGATTTCTGGTTCAGTCAAAGGGCCCTGCTCTGTCAGATCTCGTGCTGATCATTCCTACCATCGTGACACTCGGCCGGTGACGGCTAGATGAGTCGCGTCTGTTTGGCCGTGGAGTATGAGTAACGGCACAGCGCCGAGTTCAACACTTGCGCCTGATTGTAGCGGCCTTGCCAAACAGCTATGGTTTTTAGGACACTCGCTGTCGGTGGATAGGTGCGCTTGGGTAGGAGTGTTGTCAGGCAGCCTTTGAACCGTCCCAGCCGTTCTGAAGCACATCTTTTCTCTCTTTTAGATGCTTCTTCGGTGCCTGGATCCTTGAGTTGAAGATCACCGCTTCCACTCTCCCCTTCCTCTCATATAGCCTTCAATGCCCCTCCATACCTCCTCCACAGTCTCTCGATCCCTCCATCGCCTGGACATCCTCGTCTCCTGTTCGACACTTGCACCGTGCGCTCTTTCATCCCATCTGTCCACCGCAAAGCTCTTGACACTGCTTCCCCAGCCTTTCACCTCCGTAGGGATGGGCAAGCCTTTCTCACCGACGTAAATGCCCAGCACATGCCCGAACAGTTCCTGCGGTTCGCGCCATTTGTAACCTCGGAATTGCCAGATTTGCCCAGTAGTGAAGACTGCTACCACTCGCGACCAGTAATCTGGCTTGAAATGCTCGGGGGAGTCGACGAGGATAAAGCGGAAAGGTTTCTCGCCTAGCGAGGGCATTGTGCGGGTAATATGTAGCAGATTAGCGGTTGTTTGGGTGGATAGGGTGGGATGGTCAGGGGGAACAAATAGACCCGTGTCAAGAAAAGTTTTGATATTAGACATGCGAAGCAGGGAGGATGCCGATGGTGAGAGGAGGATGATAGGGTCAGATCGCTTCGAGGAAACGGCCGAGGAAAGGGGTTTTGATGTGTTTGCGGCAGGACGAGTAGCAAGAGATGCTGGCTTCGATGGAATACCTCCGGGCCTTGAAGATGAGGGGCCGCCCTTTCGTCGGCCGAGGAAAGTCTCTGCGTGCTTGCGAACATGCGAAAAGTCCTGTCTGGAGTTAGCAATGCACAGTGCTAGGAGTCTGGATTGGGTCTGACGGTAGGCTTGATCCCTCTCAAGACGGTATTGTGATCTCCCATTCTCCGTTCGCCATTGTAGATGACCTGGAGTCGGGCATCAATGACCTTCACCGGTCTGCCACCAGCAGTCTGTGTGACGCCGACGCCAGTTCCACCAACTGTAGGCACAGCTGCACCACCAGCGACATCTGTAGCCCTGTTGACGGCATCTTGTAACGCGGCAGCCCCTTCGATAGGCTTGATGTATTCCGACTCTTCCGAGGCACCTTCTAGCCAAGTGATCAGATCCAGACGCTCGACGAAGACCAGATTCCGCACTTTCTGGCCCTCGGGCAATTGCTTGTCGAGCTCGGCTGCGCGGGAAATGTACTCTGGCACAGGGACATCCTTCTGCTGCCACGCGAAGAAGATACTGCGCAGATCAATCCGGCTTGTGTCTGGATTCGTCGACTCGAACCGCGTCTTCGTATCCAAAGGGAGGCATTGCGCCGAGGGATGTGTGAAGTAGAGGTGTGTCGCTTCGACCAAGGACTCGGTCTGATTTGATTCTGCCTCGGAAGGATCTGAGCTTTTGGTCAAGACCGGGGTTTTCGACACTGCGATCGAGGATCGCAGTAGCTGGAGAGCGTCCGGAGTCGCCATGATTAGGCCGAAGCCACAGGTATGCAGATTCGGAGGAAGCGAGAAGTGTGTGACGTGGTCACGAACCACATTGGATTGATCGTTGCTAGACACCTCGACTTACTGGTATTAACCCGAGGGCGGCTTCACGCGTTGACCCCGGATCATCGCGTTCTTCCGTTCCGGCCAAGCAGCCCCCTTTCGACTTAGCGCTTCAGCCTCACTGTCACGCTCACCCCGGCTGCAAGGGACGTGCAGGACTTACGTTCATTTTTAATTCGGTCTCGCCGGCGGTCCTATTGCCAAACAGTACTCGTCCCCGAGCATGCGTCCTCCGGGTGATGTTACATTTGATATGATCTTTCACCGGTCAGCGTGTCATTGATTTCCACCAGGAATAACAGGAGCACGATCTTCACGGTATCATCTCGCTTCCGTGGCGGGCCCGCGTTCTCGAAGATTTCCCTTCAGGGGCAAGTGGAACCATGGCTTCCAGGGGACCATGGCTATAGTAGCACGGTGATTTCTGCCATGCATTGTACACGAATAACGTTAGCTCTCCTGAAGCTTGAGCTTTCGGAAAGTACGCAGCTTCAAGCGCAGATCTGGAAACAACAGGGTGAGAGAGGTTCAGATGCAATGCCACTGGGAACCAATCCATGCCACTCATGTTGTTTTGGTTCCAACACAGCTATTCACAGTATCAGGATGTCCAGTCACCAACGATTGACGCCTCTCCTCCATACTGGTGTATCTAAGCCTCTCCCACCCCATGCCATAGACCATCCTTGCCTGGCCTAACGTCCACAGGTTATAGCATCCTCCACAGGGGTATATTTCCAATGCAAATGCCGAATGGATTGTGTGCGCCCCAAAGCTATGCGAGTCGTAACAAAACCGTCTACCTATCCATCCAACCCACCGAGCCCACGCTATGCAGAACTGTACATTTTTGTGTGCAAAAAGAGATGGCAATAGCCCGCCAGATAATGATCATTCTACCCTCGCAATGTTGATCATTGTGGGTGTCGTAGACATACTCGTCCGGTCCGCTCGGGTTCGCCCTGCTCTGAGAGAATGCGGTTTATACACTGGATTCGTACTTTGGACTCTGTAGTCGTCGTTTATTCATCACATTAAAATGTGGTTGCGGGAAGTGATATATCTGAAGTGAAGAGTTCACCGATCGCGTCGTCTCGAGCGTCTCTTGGGTGGAACATCTCGGGGGCGTCATGACCGCGTATTCGATCGACTGACTGTTCTGTCAGGGCCAGGTGAAAGTGCGCGGTTGGAACCAATTAGATCGATCTCGTGGTCTCGAAGTACGGCGGCATGTCTGGGATCTCGTAGAAATTTCGGCACGGAATCCTGCAAAATGTCAGTTTGACCAGGGCTCCAGGCAGGAGGGGTGTGCAACTGACACTAGCCATGAGCTTGAAGACCGCATTCTGGGCAAGCTCAAATAAGTCGACAACTTCTTCCAGGCTACTACGCATAGCATCATCGTCAGTGTTGGTGCGGATCATTCGACTGTCGAGTCGGTTGCGGAGCGAATGATCGATGTTGAGCTCCGAAGGCGCTCCCGAAGCGAGGAACGAGTTGTACAGGCCTAGCAATATTAGCACAGCTTTTGCATGGAGCAGCGCAGACACATACCATAAGCTGCAGCCAGAGTTTCCCTGACAGCCTCAGGCCGCTCCAGCTTGCCCGACTTTTCGAGGGCCCGGTAATTGCTGGTGAAATCAGAGACATCGAAATAGAATTGGAGGTTTTCCTCGCAGAGGGATTGTCTGAGGAATTCTTTGAATAGCAGACGAAGAGCAGCATCTTGAAGAATGGCGTTGAGTCGATTGACGTTGGAGTCTCTAGCAAGCCGGCTCTTTGGGTCCTTGGTGTCTCGACTGTCCTCGCTATCAATGCTGGGAGGCCGCGCCAGCCAACCGCATACCCGCTGTCCTCTCTCGGTAATCGTGTAAATAGCGTGCCTAGTGGGCTGGAAGTATGTCGCCATCGGGTTCGCACGGATGTATGCCCTATCTTCGACCACCGGAGCCATTAATTGCCATTTCACAAATAGCTCCGCCATCTCATATGTCTCCCTTCGATCGATGGTCGTGCAGCAGTCTAGTAGCCAATCGGACGCAGCCTTGCCGGTGAATGTGTTGTTGACCAGCTTGTCCAGCACTCGCCGTTCTTTAGCCATCTTGATGCCGACCAGACCGGAGGCATATTCGGACACGGAGTCCGAGTCTGACAACGAGGTCGAGCTTTTCAGATTAGGACCCTCCGAGCCCATAAATCTGCGAAAGATGATCTCAATGGTAGGTCGATCCTGGACCAGCTTGTCGGTGGCAGGGTCCCTTTCTAATGAGACCATCTGCATCTGGTGCCTCCGTAGTATCGGTTCGATGTGTCGGGCATTGATCCCATTGCGACTGCAGAAGCGATGCAACGTGGCTGATCCTTTGGGCGTCAGTTGCCAAACACCACCCTTGGTTACAAAAGTCGTGTTGACTTTGGATTCGGCGGATTCAATAAGCCGCGCATCTACGAAACGCTGACAGACTGAGCGGGCCATTTCCTTTGCCATCGAGAAGGTGGTTGTCGTCGTAGTGACGACCCATCTCGAAGGGTTTTTGGGGTCGGGTATGCGATTAGATTGAGAGAATTTGAGAGAGCCGAGGTTAGTGATAGCCTCTTCTGAAAGGAATGTCTCCTCGACCCTGGAAAACCGTACTCGGTGAGGTGTGAGCGGGAGACTGGTGACAAGGGTGGCAAATAGGTCCTGGAAGTCTCTGGTAAAGGGCCTCTCATCGTCGGTCATGCGCAAGATCTTGGAGGATGTTTGGTGCATTTTGCCATCCCTCCTCTCCGAGTTCGGCATCGAAGGGACTGTGGCGGTACTGTTTCTCGGCTCTTGAGTGGAAAAAAGTGGCACACCACTGGTTCTGCGCGACTGTGCGGCGGCGTGCAATTCTGAAGAGGTAGGTGAACGTCCAAGCGATGGCCGTAGGCCGTTTGATAGGCTTCCCGATGAGGTGGCAGAGCGTAGACTGGGTGTTGTACTGGTACCCAAGGAAGCCAGGTTGGCGAAGGCGTTGGATGTCTTCTCCCGGGCCAGCGAAGCCAACGACCGTCTGCTTTTGCTCTGGGTGAGGCTGGTCGAACTGGAGTGGTGGTGGTATGGTGGGCGGACAGAGTCGGTACGAGGCGAAATCGAATTAGGGTTGGAAGATTGTGCGGTGTCGGGCGAGATAATTTGGACAGGTAAATTTGGAGGAGTCGCCGAAGTCATGGAGTCGTCAACTGTCACATCGTCTGGTTCGGACATGGGAGAGACTGGAAATCATGCGGGTAAAGATGTTCAGGATTTAGACGGGTTCCGCACAGCATCGCATTCGTACTGGGTGATTTTCAGAGGGCCAGAGAAGCAGGACTGGCGGTCGGGACGGTAGTGAGCCAACGGGGCGCAAGCCCACAACCCACGAAGAGCCGGGATTGCTCACCACGAGACCACGAGGACAGTGGAGCTACTTAAGCCGCAGGCTAAGCAAGGTCCTGGACAAGTGGCATTTGTGGCCCTGGCAGGGGTGGCGAGAGTGGGGATGGATTGCAATTCGAGAAGAGTTCGTTCCGGGCGGGACCCCAGTCGTCCAATACCCAAGACGTCGAAGGCAAGGCCTGCCAGGAGCGTGCTGACAGGGCTCTCGACGCAGATAGAGTTAGGCACACGATTTGGCGAGGATGCCGGCGGCCTTGAATGATGCAGGATTGACCTGGGAAAGGTGATCTCCCACCGTTATCGTCTCAGGGCCTTTCTAGGCGGCCGAGTTGGGGCCTCAGGAAAAGTTAATGATAATAATGCTCGATTCTGTTTGGCTTTGTCGGCTCTCGCAGCAGAGATGGAATAATCCTGCTCTGACGCCTTTGTGATTCAGAAATAAGGCTTGACTCTCTTAACGAGGTAGCAGAATAGCAGAAGCGGTATCGGTCGGTCGGTGGCGAGGATGATCGGCGTACAAGGAAACGTGGTTGACGAAAATTTTCCTAGGCGCGTTTGCAGTTGGGTAAACGTAATATCAAAAGCAAAGAGGATTTGCCGGCATTCAATTTTGGAATACGAGATCTGGATAAGACTGGTACTACCTGTAGCAAAATATCACGACTCAAGGAATAGAGGTGACGTGCGACATACACTGTGAAGAAGAAGAATAAGAGGAGAATAATAATAACGGCGCCTGCTGCGAATGTCCGGAGAAGCGTGACAGCCGCAAAAGCAAAAGCGGCCAGCACGGGGTTTCGGCCGCGAGTCGACGCTGACACTTCGACCTTCGCACTTACCACAACATTTCGAACACTAGCACCTGGACTGATAGACGGATGGATCTGCTGGTACCATGAACCAGTATACATTTACTGAATAGAAGACACGGATGTAAGTGGAGGACATCCTCACTCCGCCAGTCTGCAGACCTCAGTGGCTTTTCAGAGCCTCAAACTCATCCAAATGACACAAATGTCGCTTCAAGAAATGTTTCCATATCCACAGGGCAAGCGAAGGCACGACTGCAAAAGCTACCTTTACGACATCAACTCATCATTTGCTGCTAGCCGGATGGTGTCGGAAATCGACGTGCAGCTTGCAAGTAGGCCACCTCCTCGCTGTTAGCAAATGGAGTTGC
Source organism: Cladophialophora chaetospira (assembly GCA_030247875.1). NCBI lineage: Eukaryota > Fungi > Ascomycota > Eurotiomycetes > Chaetothyriales > Herpotrichiellaceae > Cladophialophora > Cladophialophora chaetospira. The sequence goes on along the minus strand of JAPDRK010000008.1, from coordinate 307,135 downwards.
AGGTAGACGTGGGGTCGGATATTCAACTTCCACACCGCTCGTACAACGACAGGATCAATGCTGATACACTGAGGAGCCTCTCATTCAGTACAATGATTGACCGATGACGATATCTACGATTTCAACCTCCGCGGAAAGGGAAAGCAGCGATAGTATCAAGTCCTGCTAGCATCTTGATCGCCACCACTTTTGCCCTGCTTGTGGTGATGTCCCGAATGTCCGGCCACGTCCTTACTCGAGCAAAGGTGTATCTTCTACAATGCATGAATCATAACCCTAGCATTACATTCAGTTTGATAACGACAACTTCACTAGCGAAGAAGATGAGAGCTACCATCGATTCATCCATGGATCACGCAAATGGCATAGACCACTCAACATCCCCACATTAAGCTTCTACGAGATGCAGGGGCAGAACTTTGAAGCCTACCGGCCACTTTCCGGCATGGCATGCCGTCTGCGTTGCTCCTTACTGCCGGTCACAATTGATCGAGGCTCGAAAGACGGGCCTGGAGACAAAGCACTTGTAACCTGACGGACAGCTAGGAGCGTATGCAGATGTACTGCTAACTTCAACATCCCAGACAGATGCGGCGTGGTCATGAATCGATTTCCACAATCCCCACTTCGTGCCATGACGAGGCGCAGCGTTTGAGGAATTGTCAATTTGCGGTCGAAAGAGGTCATAGCCGTGATCACAAGCGGGAGGGCCACGAGCCCTAACTTAAGGGCCAAGCTCAAGCTCGACAAGACCTTGACGTCGTTCCCGAGCCCGAGGCAGGCCTCTCAAATTCCCGAATCATCGAGCTAAGGGGTGAAACGAGCTAAAGCTGGCTTCCCAATCTCAAACCAATTGGGACTGCAGCCCAAAGCGGACCAGTGTCAGATTTGGTGAGGGCGATTTGGGGGCCTGCTCCAGCCAAATCGGAGAAGTCAAAGGCTTGCGATGCAACACCACGCTAGTTGACAATCCCGGGCTGGATACCTGGTAGTGCTAAAGCTCATTGGCCTGACATCTTGAAGCTAAGAAAACTAGGCGTTCAGGGAGGCCACGTGGAAGTCATGGTTTCAAAGCTGCGTCGTCTTCTGACCAATCAGTGGATACTATGGAGCAATTCGACAGCCCCTTGTTCCACGCCCCGCCGTTCTGAAGCCATGGCGATGTCTTCCCCTTCGAGTGCGCTTCGAGAAAGATTCCAGGTCCACAATCGAAGCAGTTTAATTTGAGATGGTCCACTTCCGCAGGCGATGTCGCAGTGCCTGAAATTTCGACAGCTTTGCTCCGGAACAGTAGGGCTGAAATGTGCCAGCGGCACGGGGAAAGGGGTGGCACCGCTATGCTTTGGAAGCAACTTTGAGAGATGACCGAGCGAAGGCTCCGTCTCCAAGCAATTTATCCAGGTTAGCACGGGCGATGCGCATGAGTGAGTGTGGGCTATGCGCTCCGCGCAGCTGCTGCTAAGTCTGCACCGTTCGTTTCCACGACTTCAACTTCACCAAATTTGTCCGCTGATCCCAAATCCCGGTCCACCTCGTCCGAAACCAGCAAACTTTGGCCGCGAAAAGACGTTCACTCACCCAGGCCGAGGGTGAGCCGATTGACAATCTAGCGCTGAAGTCCGTATGCGACTTCCTTCATTGGGCATATTGCACCCAGACCGCTCCTTGTTGCCTTCCCAGCGTGTCCAGCTCAGTCAGCACACCTTCCTCTGCGTCTGTTCATGGTACCTTGGACCATCAGTCCCAGCCTGCGGCCGTCTCAGTTGCGAAGGTTTCTGCTCCCGAGCCTCGAACGCTCGTTCATATCGTAATTCTATCACGAAACAGACAGGAAGAAGGTTGACAAGGAAGAGGCAGCCCTTCTCCCGCCGGGCTGCGCTCCGAAACCCCGACCAAGAGAAAATATTTCAGTGAGCCATTCTTCGTACAACCTCAAAGCTACAGGATCTGTCCTGGAATACGGCTGTGTGTGTGGCCAATAATTCATCTCGCACAACCAGAACTAGTTCCCGTCGCAGCTGGCCCAAGCTGAAGCAACTCCGCACAACACTTGCGATGCAGTCCTCGCTTCGATGGTGCGTCCATAGCGAGGTTCAAAGCTTTGTTGCTCATGACCGAGTCATGGTGTGGCGGCTTGAATAAACCCCAGTTTTGCACATGGTTCCCACTCAACCCACGCCCATGTGCCGCCCTCAAACCATCCTCCCGCACTTTCGTGTCACCGTGCATGATTATTCCCTTGGCTGCATCTTCATTTCCTCATCACGGCTGCCCTGATTTGCCACGAGCCACATGCTGCAGCTGTCTGGCTCTCTTTTCCACGTGGCCGGGAATGCCTGTCCGGCCCTTGTGGCTGCCACGAGGTTGTCCTATGAGACGCCGCAACCTTTTACTTTTCGCAGTGAGTAAAGTGGTTTTCATTGGATGTCGGCGTAACTCTGCTGCATAATAATAGCTAACTTCACATCTTAGACTTCCCACTTCGTACGCCTTCTCTTTTGTGACACTTGGCTGGAATTAAAGCAAACCAAAATGGTTGGAATGATGCATGGCGCACTGCATGTACCCGGGCCACGTGGAAAAGACTTCACACCACGGTTGCAGGTCAACCTTATCAGACTGCAGTGCATCGATGCTTCTACACGGAAACTTTCAGCATGTCTCATTTCTGTCATTTCGGATTCTGAGTCTTTTGCCGAGCGACTCTCCAGGATTGACACAGTGCGAGAGCCACATCCTGCAAACTAAGCTCACGAGCAGCTCTCGTCACACAAAAGTGACACTCCACTTCATCACCATTTGGACGACTTCTCCATCGTGACCGGGAGACACCCCAGGTTCTTAAGGCAGGGGTGGCTCTAACTCTGATGAGCTTGCAGAAAAGACCTGCAGCTTCAACACGTGGCTACCGAGACTTGATGTGGTATGCATACCCCATACTAGCTCTATCTTTCGCAGGAAGGGCTACGGAGTGCTTCAAATCGGTGCAAACTAGTCCGTCTCGAGCTTTCTGGCCCTCAGTCGATTGCTGCTTGTGCTCTTTGCTTGCTCTGCAAAGTCTAGAAAAGTTAGCGAGCGATTAAGGCGGCGGTCTAGAGCCGGATGATTATGACAAGCTCGAGATTTTGAGTGGAGAGGAGCTTCAGCCTTCCCTACGAGGTATCGTTGATTTTGCCTCAGCCTGATCGGAGATTGAGTGCCTCCTGCCACCTGGGAGTGACAGCTTGAGGACCACTGAATCAGTCAAGCCCCGCAGGAATTGCTTTCCGATATCCTGGTTTGACACTCCTGGCTACAACCACGCGAATGTTGACTATGTTATTGCATATCAGAACGTCTTCGTTGGTGTGTCGCACTGCTCGTCACAATGATACCGGTTTCGTCCCGGGCTGAGTGGACCGAAACACTTGCTGCACGATATCGCTATTATTGGCAAATCTCAACACCATCTCTACGACAACCCGGGCGCCTTAGATTTTGCTCTTTCGAGAGCCAGTAACAGCTTCTGTAATGGACTTGAGATGATCAGCTCACTTTGACATCATTAACTTTCTCAGGATCTCCTCAAGTCGCCTCACTTTACTCGCAACTCTCAACGGTAACGGTAGGCATGTTTCTTTTCTACGGCCTCACGTGGCTAGAGCGCTATACTGTGTCTCTACCTCCTCGCTAATATAGTCCCGATATTTAGCAAACTGCTTAAGCACACTCAGCCGCAGAGGTCAGAGCATGATTAGAGGTCGCGGCGAGCAATAAGGCAAGAGGCACTCTCTAGTTGTAGAAATGTTCTGCCGAGATGTCACTATTTAATCTTTTTTTCGCTGTAACAGACATCAAATCGTCGAAGGCGTGAACAGCTCAGATCCAGAGCCAGCATGAAAAGTACATCTTCAAGAAACACAGCAGCTTTTGGATTCCTATCATTGCACCCACATCATCCCAATCACCACTCGACTGGGTCCGTCTTCACCTCGCCACGATTCGTCTTCGGCACCGGCGCCGCCTCAACCTTGACCGGGCCTTTCCGCCACTTCTTCAAGTACCCACTGCCATCCAGCCACGGCGTGTCCAGCGTCCGCTTCTCCTCAAACCGCCTGATCTCCTCGTCCTTCTGCATTGTCAGGCCAATGTCGTCGAGACCCTCCACCAAACAGTGTTTTCGGAACTCCTCGACGTCGAACTTGGCCAGCTCGTTACCGTTGGCGTCGCGGATGGTTTGGTTGGGCAGGTCAACTTCGATCTCTCGTCCTGCACGTGCTTCCGCGGCGATCTTCTCGAGGGCGGCAGTATCTTCCATGATCAGTGGTAACATGCCGTTCTTGAAAGTGTTGTTGAAGAAGATGTCTGCGTAGGAGGGGGCGATCACGCATGTGATGCCGAAGTCCAGCAGGGCCCAGGGCGCGTGTTCTCGAGAGGAACCGCAGCCGAAGTTGGGGCCGGTGACCACGAGGATTTTTGCTTTGTTGTAGGGTTCTTGATTGAGCACGAAGTCCGGGTTGTCACTGCCGTCTTCGTTGTAGCGAAGGGGATGGAAGAGTGCAGAGCCCAGGCCTGTACGCTTGATCGTCTTGAGGAATTGTTTCGGTATGATGGCGTCGGTATCGATATTTGATTTTTCCAATGGGGCGGCAATGCCCTTGAGGACTGTGAATTTTGGAAAACCACCCGAGCCACCGGCGGCTTTCGGGTTGGAGTCTAGATGTGTCGATGAGCTGGCGTTTTCTGAGGGAATGTCAAGGATACGGTCGAGTTCTTCCTCGGAGTCGACTTCTGCGAACTCCGGAGCAACATCGAGCTTCGGAGATGCTTTGGCCGGGGTCGCGTTGTCAGTGAGTTTCCGCACGTCAGCGAGTTTGCCCACTATTGCTGCGGCGGCGGCCATCACGGGAGAGACGAGATGTGTGCGTCCAAGAGCGCCCTGTCGGCCTTCGAAGTTGCGATTCGAAGTGCTGGCGCAGCGTTCTCTGGGAGAAAGGATATCAGGGTTCATGCCAAGACACATTGAGCAACCCGCTTCTCGCCACTCGAAGCCTGCGTCCACGAAGATCTTGTCGAGGCCCTCCCGCTCGGCTTGGTTCTTGACGTTGCCCGAGCCCGGGACTACCATGGCACGTTTGATGTTCGAGGCGACCTTTTTGCCGTCTACTATCTTGGCAGCTGCGCGAAGGTCTTCGATCCGAGCGTTTGTGCACGAACCGATGAAGATCTTGTCCAGCTCGATGTCTTCCATCTTGGTACCGGCTGTGAGACCCATGTATTCGAGAGCGCGCTTGCAGTTGGCTTTCTTGTTCGGATCCTCGAAATCATCTGGGCCTGGAACGACGCCCGTGATGGGTACGACGTCTTGGGGTGATGTGCCCCAGGAAACCGTGGGAGCGATATCCTTGGCATCTATGAAGACCTCAATATCGTACTTGGCACCTTCGTCTGACCTTAAACTAGACCAGTAGTTGACAGCCTTCTTCCATTCATTGCTATCATACTTAGGTGCCAGAGGTCGTCCTTTCAGGTAGTCGAAGGTAGTCTGGTCAGGAGCGATCATGCCAGCTCTGGCGCCTGCTTCGATCGACATGTTGCAGATGGACATGCGAGCCTCCATACTCAAAGCTCTTATCGACGAGCCGCTGTATTCGATGACGGCACCAGTACCGCCGGCAGTACCAATGACGCCAATGATGTGTAGAATTATATCTTTGCTGCTTACTCCAGGCGCTAGCTTGCCATCGACCTGTACCCGCATGTTCTTGCTCTTCTTTGTGATCAAGCACTGCGTCGCCAGGACGTGTTCGACCTCACTGGTGCCGATACCAAAAGCCAGAGCGCCGAAAGCGCCATGGGTTGCAGTGTGACTGTCACCACACACAACTGTCGTGCCGGGCAAAGTAAAACCCTGCTCTGGTCCGATGATGTGAACGATGCCCTGGTTCTTGTCGCCCAGGCCAAAGTAAGTCAAGCCAAAGTCCTTGACATTATCCTCGAGGGTCATGCATTGTAACCTGCTATCGTCTTCTTTGACAAATTCTGAAATGCTCTTGAAATTCTTCCGCGGGGTCGTGGGCACATTGTGGTCGGTGGTAGCGAGTGTGCAGTCTGGCCTGCGGACTTTCCGCTTTGCGTTCTTCAGGCCTTCGAAAGCTTGAGGAGAGGTCACCTCGTGGACAAGGTGCCGGTCTGTGAAAAATGTCAGCATTGTCCAGCCGCAAGAGCTGAGTCAAGCATTACCGATATAGAGTAGGATGGTGCCGTCTGATTGTTCATGGACAATGTGGTCATGGAAGACCTTGTCGTACAGGGTTCTGGGTTGCGATTCAATGGAAGGCATCTTGCTAGGTTCTCCTGTGTTCGCACTTTGAAAAACGCAAGGAATGAAAGATCGTCTGCTCGACAAAACATTCCAATCGCAGAGCGGGCAATATAAACCACAGACCTGGAGAGGCAAGAGAAAGTGTCACCAGTGTGGAGGGCCGATTATCGGAGTCCCTGGATGACTTCCCCGCCCTTGTGATTGGCGGCACAGCTGCGTTTGGTCGGCCTGACTTAATCCGAATCTGCGCCTCTTTCACTCTCACCCATTACTTCCTTCCATGTTGGCATCGTCGACTCCATGTTTTGGTTTGGCTATCCAGTGAAGAGTGCGATGTCGTCGAATCGGAACGGCGATTGATGATGGTTCCCCACAATCTTCTAGCTGTTTACAGTATCATTGTCTGCCAGGCTTACAGTACCTCATATCATGAGATCTTGCACGGACATCCCAGGATGCCTGAACATCCCCAGAGGTAGTATGGGCCGTCTTGCCAGTGCGCGAAAGGATGGTTGACAACTGTCACTGTTGGATTGATACTCTCCTAGTCAAGGCTCAGTGAACAGCACCACTCATCAACTTGCTTGGGCATGAGGCACCCGTCAAAGCGCAGTTTCACGAGAGGCCCGGCACCCATCATGGGATCATAGGTAAGTTCAGCAATGCAATCATGTCAACATGAGGACCATAACGTATCTTGAGCGACCGAAAAAGTTCGTTGAGGTCAGCTTCCAGCATCCCCTTCGTTCTGCCCTAAGATCAGGTGATCGTGATCAAGGACCCATTTGGCGAAGGAGTTATGAGCAGTTCTACAGTCCACAAGACGACCGCGGCGGACAGATTTGCTGCTCACGCCGTGTTCAGAACATGGTATAAGCGACAGGCTCAACACGTTTGCTTTTATCCAAAAGGAGTCCTGCTTCTACCCAGAGGATGCAATGTCTCAATGGCTTGTTGATCAGATGAGCGTCATGCAAGATGTCGCTACTCACTCCTTACGACTCGGTGGAACTATGCCAGGCTGGGAATCTGCTTGCTGTCCAACTTTCATTCACTCTTCCCTGAACTGTGTCTGTCCCGTGTCAGCGACATCGTCCGTGAGGTTGTCATTGTCATGAACAACAATTCTCCTGCTGTTTCCTTGTGTCAACGCGATAACACAAGTTTGCTGCTATGTTTCAAGACAATGCCAACGATTCACGCATGACTGCTAGTGGTAGAAGCAGCAAGCCTGCCAGACAAAGACAACTTCCAAGTTTGCGGGTAAGCGAGCTCTCCTTGAATATCTGTATTCATCAGCGTGTCAGTGGTGGCAGTTGCGTTTCTTTGAACGGATCTCTCATTCTTTGAGCTGTTCACTCATCTCAGTTGAAGACATCCTGAGTCCACATATGCTTGCTTATTGTTTGCTGCTTGAACAACAACACTGCAAAAGATCATAAGAGATCGTACTTGCCGTTCCAGTTTTGAGAGCAGTGTAGAACCAGCAGGAAAGAGCTTCTCACATTGTTGCTGTCAACCATAAACCAGACGACATTCTTCTTTGACTTCATAGACACCCTTTCCCTTTCTCAACGTCTTTGCTCCACTAGAAGCACTCGGGAAAAGCTTCTTGGCCAATCAGAAGCTCAAAGTTAACATATCCGAAGAAGCGGCTCGCCTGCGCAAACGTTCGCTTCCAGGCTCCTCGCCAAATCGCCCGGGATCTCAGATCGACAAATCGCAGGGGCTGCACGTTCCGCGCCACATTCGTAACAAGCTGAGCTCCATGTAACGGCGGCACAAGACCTGATTATTGAGACGATTGACCGCACGGAACTTGTGAGTGACGTTTCGAAGCTCCAAACAACACACGTCAGTCGCGCGACACGCCGAAACGCTCTTTTGACGACTCGAGAAAGGGTTCGTGAGGGTCGCGGAAAACGACATACGTACTTCCAGAAAGTCAGTGCTGGTAGCCGACCTGCAGCCGCTGCCCGCATGCCTAAGCTGGGACTCCACGTTTTGAGACGAGTTCTGACAAACCTCGACTCGACTTTACTTTCTCACAACAATGGCATCCTGCTAACCATCGCTCCGAGACGCTCGCCGTCTCATTCACGTCTGCATATCGCCCATGAAAACACCCGCCGCCGCACACTGAGCTCAACACCATCTTATCACCAATCTAAACTCAACGCTATCAACACCAAGATTATCCCACCCAACTCGCCCTACACCACAATGGTCAGCAACGAGCTCCCCGCCCGGGAATTGCCCGCACCTACTGGACATATAGGGATTGTTTTTACCGACATAGTCAAATCGACCAACATCTGGGAGAAAGACACTAACGCCATGATCTCAGCAATGAAACTCCACGACGACACAATCCGTTCACTCACACTGTCCAACAGCGGCTACGAGGTAAAACAGAACGGCGACGGATTCATGATCGCGTTTCCCACAGCTACCTCTGCAGTGCAGTTCTGTCTAGACGTGCAGGAGAAGCTTCTGGACGAGGAATGGCCTAAGGAGCTATTGAAGCTCGGTCCGGGGAAGGAGACGACCGACTCAGACGGAACTGTGCTCTTTCGTGGCTTGCAACTCAGGACGAGCGCTCACTGGGGCGAGCCAGTGACTAAGTGGAACGAAGTCATCCAAAGGATGGACTACCTGGGTCCGGTTGTCAATCGAGCAGCACGGTTCGTCCAGGTCACGGAGGGTGGTCAAATCGTCGTGTCAGAGGACTTCATTCTACAACTCCAGCATGAAATGCAGAGCCAAACGCCCAGCGAGGAGAACGAAGACCCAATCTGCACCAACAATACAGACACAGACACAGACGCAGACACGACTAACACCTCATCCTCCGCTCCATCTTCTCCGCCCCCGTCACCTGACCTCAATATTCTCCGCTCAAAGCAACTCCAGGACATTACCACAGCCCAACGGTTCGAAATCCGCGAACTAGGAGACTACGAGTTTCAAGGCTTGGATCATCCCCAGAAGTTATGGTTCATTGTCCCCAGGCGTTTGGAGGGGCGGGTCGACCACTGGCATCAGGTTGAGCATGTCAGTGGTGTTAAGGGAAATGTGAAGCCGTGATGTCTGATTGGGTGAGTAATGCCAATCGGACGGCCGATGGAGCCTGGGTGAGCAAAAGCACGTCGGAGGGAAAGGGTACGAAGAACGCAGGCTCCACCATCAGTTCACAGACGTCAATTTGGACGAAGAGGAGAACAATCGTCGCACTTACGGAGTGCCAGAAATGCCACCGCAACCATACTGATGAGGTCTAGTAACGGAGAGCGGAACAAAAAAGAAGGAGCGGGTCGCCATCGGGGAAAGACTACCCTCCCTTAGATTAAGGGCTCCTGTACACAGCGGACGAGCCGCGACGTGAAGCACAGCACATATCGGCGGGAAATCTGGGAATGGATCGCATTTTCTGAGCGCAGTTTTGGCATTTGCCAATTTTACATTTGGGATTTTGGTTCGTATTTGGGAGATGCAACCGCAATCAGGGACAGCAAAGGCAAGATCAGGATCAGGTTATTTCCGAATTGAAGCCAGACGAGGCACGATGTGACTTCAGACTCATTGCCATTTGATTCATGCACTTCTCGTGATTGTCGCTTGATTTTCCGTTTGGCTCAACTAGTAGCCATGCCCAACGCCACAAAACTCATGACCGCTGATGCTTGAGCACGATCTAAGTCTCAGCCTCAACCTCAGCATCCTCTCCATCCTGCGCGGCGCCGTTTGGCTCGTCCTCATCCTCCGCAGCATCTTCATTGACATCAATCAAATTCCCCCTCGCCTTTGCAGGCACCTCGTTCTTGCGTTCCTCCTCGAGACGCAGATATTCATCCCACTCCGGGAACAAATCCTCATCTCCCTCGCCATTCGAAGGCGGCACACCCAGCAATCTCGCAACCTTGCCCTTTCCCTGCTTCTCAAGCCCTTCTTTCCACTGAACCGCTAATTCGCTTGCACTCGACGGGGCATAACTCTGTGTAAACAAGACGGCCTCACTGACCCTGCCCGTCCGCTTAAGCAGCTCCACACACGCCGCGACATCACCCGTCGCCCACAGCGCCGCGAAAGCGACGTTGTTCGCACCAGTGTCCTCTGCCTGCTGCGCGAGTTTCAGCAGCCCGCTCTGATTTCCACTACTCGTATACAGCAGCAACAGAGACCCGAGATCCTTCGCGTGCACGAAACATTCCTCCGCGAGGCGCACGTCCCATGCTTCGAGTGCTTTATCCGCGACAGCCGCCCAGCGAGCTTGCGCGTCGCTCTCTCGCGCAATGCTCAGCGCGACTTGCAGGTTATTCAAGCCGAGTGCTAACTCGAATCGATGTTCTGGGTCCGTGGCGACCTCGAGAGCTAGCTCCTTATGGCCTTGGGCTTCGAGGAAGCGGGCGATTTTGTTCATCTGGTCCGCTGGGATTTCTGGGAGGAGGTCTGTTGCCGAGTCGATGTCGCCGCGCAGGACAAGTGTTTGATAGGTGAGAAGAGCGGTTGAGAGGCGGTAGGAGACAACGCCAACGTCCTTGTCACAGAGGTAGACCTTTTCATCGCGTTGCAGGTATCGTAACACATACATGGGTGTGTCGAACTGTGCAATGTGCACGACTTGTTCACCCAACAGGTAAGACAAGCGACCTGTCGTGGTGAAGAGGAAAGCATCGCCAACCCATTCGCCAGATTTGACCGATTCTTGTAGATCTGTGACGACGCTGAAGGCTGCTTCGACGCCGTCTTCGTCGGCCTGGCCCGAGTTGAGGCCGTCGACATATGCTTCGCGGTCGAAGCGCAATACGTAGGTTGTGTCCGCGCAGGCGAGAGCAACAAGCTCGCCAGACTCGGACCAGTAGACCTGAGGCACGTGTCAGTATAGTGATTCAGGGGTCGCGAGGACGCTTGTGGACTTACTTCTCTGGGTTCGACTTCAATGCGTCGGACAAGGCTGCCTGTTTCCCAATCAAACATGCCGATTCCGCCTTGACCTTTGACACCGAGTAGGGCACCACCGGCGAGGCCTTCTGCCTGGAAACCGACGTCAAGAGAGCCGCTCTCCTTTAGCTTTTTGAAGAGCTTGACGCTGGTGCTAGATTCACGGATCGCATAGTCTGTTGGGTTCTGGTGGGAGGCCCAGGCGAAGTCGAGCGCTGAGCCAAAGGCTTGGTTCCTCCATGCAAGTGCGGTATACTGTGATTGATTAGCAAGATCATCCCAGGTCAGGTTCGGGTACTCACGATGATGAATTCTCCATCACCACACACGCTGACAAACCGACCATTGGGTGAGTGTGTCAGTGTTGTCGGGTAGCTAGAAAACAAAGTCAGCTTGCAGCCGGCCAACACGTGGAAATGGCTCACATTTCAGTCGTACCCATCTCTTTGCTCGGCAGAGAGATAGCAGCGCCATCTTTGATGCTAGCATCGCCTCCTTTGACGATGGCAGATACGACTTCGTTGTGACGGGCCCAAACCAGTTTGCCGGTCCCGTCCATTGAGACAGCCGGTTCTTCTCTACCCATCTTGACAACCACGGCGCCATCATCGAAGCCCATGGCAACGCCCTGCTTGCCTCTCTGGTACGACACGCACCATGCTCTCTCTAGGCCGTAGCTGAGCGATTGCTCTAACCGATATGTGTTTGCATGCCAGATCTTGATGGTGCCGTCTTCTGAGCCGGATATGATCACCGGTAGTTCAGGGTGATAACAGGCAAAACTGACATTGCTGGTATGTCCTTCTAGGGTGGCGATGAGAGCCTTGGTTGTGTAGTCCCATACTTTGACTGTCTTGTCATCTGATGTGCTGAGTAGGTAGGGCTTGTCGCTGTGTGGGTAGTAGTCGATATGGTTCACGCCCTTCTCATGCGCCTCTATCGTCTGCTTGGCCGTGCCATTGTCGATGCTCCAGACCTTAATGGTGCGGTCTAAACATGCCGAAGCAAAAACATTGGTGTCTTTGGGGTTGATGGACAATCCCATCACATAGTGCTGGTGTCCAACAAATTCCCGTACACATCTCCAATCCTTTTCCCAGTCGAACATGCGAATAGTCATGTCATCGGAGGCGGTCAGAACGACGCTGAGGACGGGATGTACCACAATTGCGCGGATGTAGTCCGGGTGTCTGTATCACACCCCGTAAGTCCCTTGTGCAGTCTTCAAGGTAGATATTTGCTCACGCCTCGAATGATTTGACCTTTTCACTGGTATTCCAGTTGACGACCCGGAGTTGGAAGTCATCACTACCACAGACTATCCAATTCTTTCTTTCAATGAATCTTCCTGCCCGCACGGGTACGTCGGTGAGTTCAAAGGTTTTGATAATTGCTTGAGTCTCGTAAGACCAGATGTGTGCATGGCCATTATAGAGGGTGGTGAGGATCTTGAGGTGTCAGGTCAGCCAGTGAAAGACGATTCAAGTACGACAGGAGAGGCATACCCATGGTTCAGAACTGTTCGCTGTTAGACCAGCGCAGGTGAGAGGGGAGGGAGACTTGCCTGTGGAAATCGATACCCTTTACCCGCTCCGAGCCTGTATTAAGTCAGTCGCTGCGGTATCTCGCCAGCTGAGCGGAACCCACGAGCAAAGAGCTGTCGCTTGACGTCCAACCGCATTATGGCATCAAGCGACGAGAATCAGACCAAGATTGTCGGGCCGCACACAATCGCAGTCTGGAGGACTGGTCGGAAGTGGTTGAGGAGTGACAGCGAGCGGAAGGCGGCCGACAACAAATTCCCATATCAATCAGTCATGGCAGGTCGTCCAAACCGTCTTTCCGTCAGCGTCGTTGAGGAGAGCACAGCAGTGTATGTCTCAATTTGTCCTTTCTGGGTTGCGAACACATGTCAATAACCAGGCGCACTCCAGCGCACTTTCTGAAGCGCACTTTATGTACGGTTGGGCATTGATTCAGTGGAGCCGTCTCGCTGTAGCCAGCCTTCGCTCTTCCGCACCATAGTCTCTCATCGCTGTTTGACATCACACTTTCCCATTCGATTGTGCGTGTAAAGCTTACCTCCTATTGTGTGGTGTTACGAGTATTCTATCTCTAAGTACTCACACGAGCACTCGCCATCTAGTTGACGACTTATCCATTTATATGCCGGAAACGGCCTTCATCGACCAGAGTCTGAACAGACCTCCACACTTCTTACTCACGCTCACCGATCATCTTCCCCAACTCAGCAGCAGCCATACCCATGACGAATGGTAGCTGGGAGGTCGTGAACATGTAACCTCGACTAGTGTACCTCAGCTCTTTCAACAGCACCGGGCTGCCCGCAAGGTATGCCCCCGGTAATCTGAATGCTCGGTAGAACGATCCGAACACCAAGACGTGGTGATCTCGAGATTCGCAAGCCTGGTCGTTGAATGAACTTTGGTCTCTCTGTAGGCTGCCAGCCCCGGTGGCATCATGGAGAAGAAAGGTCATCCCTGCCACCCCGCGGGCTTGTCGGACTTGCTCCCGTACTGCTTGCATATTCATTTTGTCGTCCTGAATGGTCGAATCCAAGAAGCAGGTGATGTATACCGCAGAGCTATAGGATCGGACGTGCTCGATGAGTGAGCCAACGCCAGTGTACTGTTGAATCCTTGGGAATCCCTTTCTGGATGCCACCCGGAACCCGTCGAGGACAGCCTGCGGCGGTGTGTCAGGAACCAGGAACACGTGCTTCTTGAAACCTGTTACTGGACGACTTAGAGCCGCCACGGTCGACATCAGACCAATGTATGAATCAGGATATGTCATAGCCTCCAGGGTGCCTGTCAGCTTGGCGGCGAGCGTCTCGACTTGGATATGCAGCTCCGATGTGCCGGTGATCCAACGCGCGCCGCCAGAGCCAAGACCGTATCGATGGCGGGCTTCGTGGCCAGCACGCAGGATGTGGGCGTCAGAGGTTGCGTTCCCGGCCACAGTCGTGTCTTCTTTGATGAGCTTGCGAATGTCATCAGCAGTGGTATGGGCTTCAACTGCTTCTTGTTGCCTCGGAGACTCGTCCGGGTAGGCGAAAAGGTTTGGGTGAAAGGCTTTCTTGCTGATCAAACCCACGTTTTGGGCGGCTTTCACAATAGCTGCCACGATGCCATTGATTGTATCGTTATCGTGGTCGGCCGATAGACATACTCGAACACGAGATTCCCAAAAAGGAACTGCTGGCGTCGAGACAGGCGTTGCCAACAACCCCACCTTTCGTAGCGCATATGACATTTTAGCTGCCATGCTTGGTCGGCCGGCATACACTGGCAAAATAGGAGAGATAGCGTTGCCGTAGACATGGACTCCAGCTCGGTGTAATTCTTCTCTTACGAAAATGGTTGCTACCGCCAGTCTTTCCAAATGACGTTGAAGCAAGGTCGGTTGACCCAAGACATGCAAAGTCTGAATGATCGATGAAGTGGGAAGATGGTCAGCACCGTTGGCGAGCATTTCGTCCCGGCGTTTGAGGACGGCAGGCGCAAATCGTGCTTTCCCGCAGACGATGCCACCGACCGCTCCGACGGATTTGGACAAGGTGCCAGTGCGGATGTCAAAAAGATTCGTCGAGACTGGGTCGGTCGGGTTCTGCTCATTCCACACCTCGATCGCTCCTCGGCCAGTTCGACCCAAGCACATTAGTGAGTGAGCTTCATCGGCAAGGAGGGTGAAGCTGTATTGTTTCTTCAGTCGAGCAAGGACATCAAGCGCCGGGACAGTCCCGTCCATGCTGACAACGCTGTTAGTCTAGGCTCGCAACGAATCTGAAGCGACTGACCTATAGAAGCCCTCGATTGCAACAAGAACATTGGCAACTTTGCCTTTGTACTCCAAAAGTATCTCTTCCATCTTCTGGAAGTTGGCGTGTGGAAACTTCTTCACCGTCCCAGCATGGCTGAGAAATGCGGCAACGTGCATTGAGTTATGACATTTGTCATCGAACATAACGAGCCAGTCCTCGTTCAAGATTGCGGAGAATGCCAGCAGATTCGACCCATAACCCGTGCTAGTCGTATAGCAAAAATCCGTCGAGAAGAACTTCGCCAGGCCGTTGTGCATAGCAGCTTCCAAGGACGGTACAGTAGTGGAGGCAGCTACTGGGAGCCGCTCGAGCGACAGTCGTTGTAGCTCCTCTGCATCTTTTGTGAGAGTATAGAAACCCGCGTAGTTGTGTGATGCGGCTTGGATCACTCTTTGTTGTGTCCCATTTCCGTCTCGAACTTCAAGCCTCGATTTCCAACGGCCGAGGATGATTCGCTCATTCTTCTTGTTTCGATTGTCCAAGGGATATACATAGTAATGGTTGAATCTTCCCGCCTCCGAGATAGGCTGCTGCTTATGATTGTGTGGTTCGATGTTGACTTTGCCCCGCGTGTACGCGAGGCGGACACCTTCAGCGGCTTTCTTCCATACCTTTACTTTCGGTGGCTGGTAGACATCGAGCTCAAGGGGATGTTGTAGGAACTGATGTTCTAAAGACTGATAGGAGACCGTGAAGTCGAGGGAGCCACCCAGGCTGCCGGAAGAAGAACCCTGCTTCGATAGAAATAACGGATGCCATCGCGGGTGCGTAGGAAGTGAGCGGACTGGCTGTGCAAACGAATGTGCCGCCAAAAGACATCTGAGTCGTAAGAAAGGGGACGCGACAAGAGCGCTGGCTTGATGCTGTGTCTCAATAAGCATCTGGGGCTGCATGTCATGTTCCAACGGGGCGGCCTACCTGAAGAAAGCTTGTGTCCAGCCCCGTGTCATCACTGGATATCGAGTCCGTCTCACGGATCTGTATCAAGATTGGCTCCTTCTGTTCCATCGATGGGGTGTAAGAGCCTTTCTGCAATCCGCATTCCATCTTGTGGAGGATGGGGAATGACTGAGCTTGAGCTTGTGCTTGTGCAAGACCTGCTCTTCTCCGGTGGCAGGCTGTTGTGATATAGAACTTCAGGAGGCGACAGTTACAGCTTCAACAATATGGCCAGGGCTCGACCGTCTCAAGTCTCGACCAGCCTAGAAGACCAAACATGCCACTGCACGTTTTGTCCCCCTCCGCAATGCAGCTGCATGAGCACATGTGCCGTTGACCTGAGCAAAAGGAGACCGCCTTCCACGTTACTCGCCAGACTTGAAATGACGGCCATTTTGTCGAATGGCTGCTCTCTCCAAAGCTCCACTCAAAATTTCATGAAGTCTAGATCCTCACCGCTGAGGGTGATAGTGTATGAACGAGGTCCTTTGATTTTCGTGGCTGGCTGGGTTTGAGGCTGGCTGAAATGTTGACTTGATGTTAACCATACCGCTCCTTTCGCCGAACCGAAACTTCCACCAAGTATCAAATTAGCCACAAGAGTCCGTCGTCAACCTTATGCAGACTTCTACTTCCTGGTTCGTGATACGACAGGTTCATGTGTTGTTGGGAGGGCTGAAGGCCAGCTTGCGTGGAGCCAATAGACAATAGATGAAGCTCTGCCCAGAAAGGCAACCGTTGTGCCCGCTAGCCGCACCAGCCTGGACATGGATCCCTAATGTCGCCTAGTTCACACCCAAAGTGAGAAGACAGTTGTGCCTTTGGATTTTCAGCCACAGCACTCTTTGTGGATGCATTCAAGTCTGGAACCAGCGGTCACCTTTTGAACTGTGAGATGTTTCTTGCTGTGGTGAAAGACAGCACATGTCCCAAAACTTCCACCGCGTCGGCAAAACTTAAATGCAGGTTGCTCCAGTTCGGGACCTTGTAATTGAGATCGTGCAGAAAGCTACACCGAAAGGCTGAAGATGCTTCAGAAAGAGATGGTCTCATGACGGTGAAGATGCCGCTCCCGCCAGAGGTACATAGCATGCCACTTGAACAGCATGACCGTGAGACAAGACGAGCAGAGATGTCCAAGACGGAAAAGCTGTCGAGCGTGCTCGCTCTCGCTCGTCGGCCGAAGAAAGCCCGGACCGAAGCTGCCTCAACTGCCGACTTCGTCTGACTCCAATTAAGTTACGAAGGCATCTCTTATCAGCCACAAAAACACAGAGATTGAATCTCAACTGTAATGGATCGTCTTCAACAGCTTCAACGGCTCCCACCGCGAGAGCTCGCCCTGAGCGCCGCGGCCGCGGCCGCCATTATGGGCACTGCCGTTTGGTGCATCCGCGACTACCAAGACTTCCTTGCTCTAGGTCCTGGCGGCGCCGCATACAATCTCAAGGGTTGGGCGTGGGTTACGAGTCTGCGGCCATTCGCCTTGTCAAAGCAAGGCGCGCTTCAGACATCTAGCTATCCGACGGACGGCGCTCATGAGGAAATTAAAGATCTACCGTCAAGGGCAGGCCCGCGTGCTTCCGTGGGGGGAATCATCCCCCATCGCCAGTTGTCCCAACACCCACCCAAGGATGTGACGCAGGTATGATGTTCATTCGACCAGCTACAAGCAGGGATCTGATCCATCAATCTCACAGTATATAACCAACTTGTTCAAAAATGCTGTTGTTCAAAACAGCGACCTACTGCAAGAACGTTTATCCCTGTACGAGAAGCACAATCCAGCTCTCTTTGTGCATGACGACATCTTCTCGAGCAGCGACTCCTCCGCATCCGAAACTGCTCGAATATCTCGGGGCGAGATTGGACACGTTCATCCTGATGTAAGCGAGGCCCTGAACCCGAGCAAATTTCGCTCTATCCCGCCAGGCTTAGGGTGTGTTCCAGCAGCCTTGACCTTTCAAGACATTCCCAGTCAAAGGACGTCTTCGTTTCCAGTCTGTCGATTACTAACATTTACGGCGTGCTGTAGTATTCCATCCACCTCTACTTTTCACCAGCTGATGCTCGACATATCATCGCCAAAGGCTGGGGCGAGAAACACAGGCTTTCAAAACCGAAGACGTCCATCTTCCAATTTCAGAAGTATGGCCTCTCTGACACATATATCATGATATATGGACCACGCACCGAGGAAGAAATCGAGACGGTGAGCAAGATCTTGCAAAACAGTATTCGATTCATGACAGGAAGGACCGACGTACAGCTTCCTCAGTGGAGGACAGCTTTGGGTACCAATTGAAAAGAGTCAGGCTCGGCTGAGACTTGTTGTGGAACTCGTCTTTGTTGACACTCTCTAGTCAAGACGCGGCGGGTACCGGATGGACGATTCAACCGCGCTGTCGAGCTGAGGAAATTGGGATGGTGAACTGACAGGCTCAATCCCCCCGTGCGATGGCTACAACAGCTACATTCCAGATGCGGTCTTTCAATTCTACCAGCGAAACGAGATGAACATTTAAAGCTCCATACAGAATGTGTCGACATGAAATTTTATCTTTCGGGCTCCATTGGCGTCACCAAGAGGACGGTTTGGTGGATGCGAGTGACTTCTGATTAGGTGCTGTGGATGTCATGGTCTTTCGCCGGCACTGCGGGACCACGTTTCTGGAGCAATCCCGCTCCGCCATCAACCCCATCCGAGATCGCATTCATGTCTTGGCAGGACGGAACGCAGAAGTCGCATCCTCATTGGCTGCCCATAGCGACACTCTGCAAAGCTTTACTACACAAGCCTCTGGTGGAGTTCATGCTTGAATGTGGATGAAAGCGATTGTGAGTGGTGTGGGGCAGTGGAATTGTGGCTTGGGGGCGGGATTCAGTGCTGCGATGGTCCACCCTTAGAAATGTCTCATACAAAAGTCCGTGGCTTGCTACATCACAAAACTCGGAGGAGACGACCAAGAATTGCCGTGCGGAACGATGCCAAATTCCCTTACATATACCATGTCAAACGAGGATGACTCTCGACATGCGCTGTCTCTTCGGCGATACCATTCCCTTCACACAGCCCCGGATTCCGTGATCTTTTGACTGCATCGGCACACAGCCCTGCTTCCTCTTTTGGTTGCAGTGGGGGCCCTTTTGTACGTCTTGTTCGTCTGCAAAGGCAGTCCGCCTGCTCCAACGAGCAGTTTATAAAGTCCTACAAAGGAGCTTTCATGTTTTCCCTCGAAGCTTCTCCTTCTTAATCAAGCACCACTGGTGAAGAGGTTTTCCAAACTCTGCGTGAGCAGTTGTTCACACTCAATTGTGCTCAAGGGAAGCCGCAAGAACTTCAATACGCTGATCAGCACCAAAACAACCAGCTTGCAGCTGTTTCTCAGCACAACGACATCGACAACTTCTGACATGGCGCCTGGGGTCGAGCCCCAGACAATTTGGCAGCCCTCAACAGTCAAAGAAGTGACGACGGTCTCCAAGATCACAGGTTAGCGATCCTCAACCACAACAGAGAGACCGAAAGCTAACGTGCAGGTAGTCACACCGGCCTCAGTTGCAGCTTCGCGCCCGATCGGGAAAATTACAGACGCTTATCGCCTTCGGTACGCGGCATATCTCGCGTCGACGTTTCATATATCTGTGGAGGCCGCAAAAGTCGAAGCAGCCTTCCAGCTGCAGCCTCGTCGCTACTCTAGCTCGTCAGAGTCGGAGGTGTGCAGGGACTGATGATTCTGTCAGGCGTCTTGAGCAGCCTGTCAACGCTTGTCAAGTGCGGGTGCTACTGCAGCACCGAAGTAGTGAGCTCAGCCTCGAGACTTGTTCACAACGTCTTCGTCCACATCAATCCAAGCATATGTCAAACCTTGGGCGGAATGCGAGCATATCTTTCTCACACAGACTAATGAGGTGGACAAAAGGTTGCACCGCCTTTCTTCCACTGTACCACGACTAAACCCGTGCTGAGGTTTACGTGCCACAATACTCAAGCACAACACCGCAGAGTTCATCTTACCATATCTACTACGAAACAGCGTCCCGCATCCATTACCAAGAGTCCCGCATATGCAAGGAAGCGTTGTGGCTTTTCAGTGCTCGCAAGCCCCACATTTGTGCAACACGTCAAATGAAGGACTAGGTCTTCGTCCGACCCTCACGCAGTTCTCTTCGTCCGCCGTTTCTGTATTACTTGCATTTTAAAGCCACCTGGTTCTGCCAATTTTTGAGCAGAAACGCCTATACCTCACATCTCGACGACGGCCTGACTGTCCGCACTGCAATTTCTACCAGCGAAAGAGGGTTTGACTATCGGCGTCTGTCGCAAGCATGGCTGAGCTGTCTCTCGATTTGGCGGACGGGACGATTCTCACGGGCAAGACTTACCTCGAACTCAAACCCGCCCTCGAATTATCCTCGTCATCTGTCCCCTTGCTCGTTTTGGTTCATGGTGGCGGTTGCAACTCCGACTTCTTCGATATCAATCAGAAACATTCTGTGCGCGGCTTCAGCAAGATCTTGGGCATCCCAGTGATTGCCATCAATCGTCCAGGATATGGCGGAACCCCTCTCCTTGCTGCTGGCGCAGCACAAGCAACAGAAACTTTGATCCAGCGGCACGGTCACTGGGTGCATGAGCTCGTACTTCCAGCAATATGGAAAGAGTTCTCAGCTGCCCTGAACACTTCCTCGATTGTGCTGTATGGTGAGTCAATTGGTGGCGCTGTCTGTACGGTTGCGGCAGGTCTTCATGGCAGAGACCCGTCGCAGTACAAGCTTGCTGGATTAGTATTATCGGCAATGGGTTCTGCACCAAAGACTGAACCGCTGCAACCCTTGTTCGAGGACGAAAGTCTGAAGGGCAAGCCATTGTCCATGCCAAAGGATTTAACAGCACCCCTCGCAACTGGAGAGGACGGGCTCGTGGCTGACAAGTCTGTCTGGATCGAAAGCACATGCCATTCCCCCACAACAGTGGAGGAGATATACGACATCAACATGCAGTGGCCGACATACTGGAACTCATACGCCCGCGATGTTCACGTCCAGGTTCTTTACTCGATGGGCGAATTTGACAATCTTTGGCACCTTAGTGCAAAGACGATGAACGACTTCACCGAGGCTTTCACATCGTCGTCGTGGGTGGAGAGCAGATTGTTGAAGAATGCACCACACTGCATTGAGTTTGGTTACCAATGCTCGGGGTTCCTACTGCGTGTATTTGGATTTGCTTTGGAGTGTGCCACGTCGTTGGACATAGACGAGGCGAGGAAGCAGAAGTGAGATGAGCAGATCGTTTGCAGGGGAAGGCACCGACAAGGCTGCCACCTTCAGGCGCCGTTCATGCCAACAAGCCGAGGCAGTTGCCCCTCAATCACGTGCATGGACCATCAGGCCCGCTTCGGCATCGTCCGAAGAGCATCCCTCTTTTGTCGTTCCTTTGACTCTCACTTGTAGCTTACGAGTACTCCTTACCTGGCCCGGATTGCCACGGCTGATAAGACTTCAGCCCGCTTAAGCTCAATCGCTACGATCGTTCCCCGCCGGTGCCGACTCCCGTACGTCAATACTGGATAGGCCTCGCGTTCTTCCACCTGTTATCGATCAAAGGCGGTCGCGCATTCGTATTGCGCCACCATGCATCCAAGACCATGAGGCTCCCAGTGGCTCCGAAGGTATTCAGCTCGTATAAGAACGCGATTGTTTCTTAAAAGCGCGTGGAGTATTCAGGGCACCGCTGCATAGCCCAGCAGGAGAGCTCGATCTCTTATCTATGGACTCCATTCATTTTCGATCCCCACCCCGCATGATTGAGGCATCCAATACTACCCAAGGCAAGCTAAATGATCCTTGCTAGTACAGCTAACATCAACCACGATACCCAAGCTGTAACGTTGTCGAGCTAACGATCCCGCGGTCTGCCTATCGATCATTGATCGCGCCTGACCCCTAGCCCTTTGGAGGCTTCTTACCGAACAAGCTCGAGAAGCTCCTTCGAAGCTCTCGACGTTTAGCGGCTTGCCAAAGCAACGTCAAGGAATAGCTATCAAGCACTCCCCGCTTCGTTTGCTGAGCTCACGCGACATGACGAAGGCCACGGCAACGAACCTAATGTTATTGCCCTCCTATTCGAGAATCAAACGATGATCCAGCACACTATCATCCCACGCACATCGCCACCCTGGTTCAACCGCTTGAACCCTACCACGGGTCTCTCGTCACCCTACTCGTACCAAAGTATGGCTCGGTCGATGTAGTGGACCCAAGGCCTGGAGGCGAGATCTAAAGGGAACGGAACAGGCACAGAGTTGCTTTTGCCGAATACTTGTTCCTGGTGTAAGATGTCATCGCGTCTCCACTGATTCCCATATCTATACGATAGCTGCACCTCTACTCCAACCTCAGTCCTGCTCAACAAGTCCGGAAAGGCAACGACGACAATGGGTCTCGTGAACTGGAGGAACCTGGTGCTCGTGCTCAGCCTTGTGCTGGTCACTGCCGCGGGTCAAAGCCGAGATGTTGCTCGAAATCGAGGCTTCCACCCGAAGGCGCTCAGAGATATGGAGGCACGAGCTTTGATGGGTCGAAATACTCCTCCAAACAAGCGACTGTACTACACCAATTCCACGAAGAGTAAGCCTCATCAGTCCCAGTCCATTCGACTTCGGCCACTGACAGAGGTGCTCAGAGTACTACGTCGACGCACTACCCGAAGTGCCGAGCAGTTTCATGACTGAGATGTATTCTGGTGTGATTCCGCTGAACATGTCCGACAAAAGCCCCGATAGCCGGGGCATGTTCTTCGTCTACCAGCCTCGCGTGGGGCCTCCAGTCGATGAGGTTACCATCTGGTTTAATGGAGGACCTGGTACGCAAAAGGATCTACTTATCGCAGGACGAGCTTGCCGCTTATCTCTTTCCAGGCTGCAGCTCGCTCGAAGCTTTCCTGCAGGAAAACGGGCGCATCCAATGGGCGTGGGGCCAGTACTCGCCCGGAATCAATCCTTACTCTTGGGTCAATTTGACCAACATGCTCTGGGTCGAATATCCGATCGGTGTGGGCTTTTCGAGAGGCGAACCAACAGCGACAAATGAGGAAGACCCCGCTGTCGAGTTCGTTGAGTTCTTCCGCAACTTCCAGGTGAGTGCCTTGGCGACGAGACACTCGGTAGAAGAAACTGAACTGGGATATTACAGACAATCTTCAATATCAGCAACTACAAGATCTATGTGACTGGCGAGAGCTATGCAGGTACGAGCAAGTTGGGCAATTAGCAGGATAATCGAGTTCTGATAATGCCGCAGGGCGCTACGTTCCCTATGTTGCTAATGCCATGCTCGATCAGAACGACACCAAGCATTTCAATGTCTCAGGTATGGTAGTCCCTGAACGAATAGCCTTCGTCTTCCAATCACTGATCGGTACCTCAAGGTGCTCTGGTCTATGATCCATGCATCGGCTCCTATGACTACCTCAATGCCATATCAATCTATCCCTGGATCGAACAAAACAACAACATCATGGGATTCAATAACAGCTTCCTGACCGAACTCGCCGACAAAGACAAGAAATGCGGATACTCCCAGTTCCGCGAAGACTTCATGCATTTCCCTCCTAATGTAAGTTTTCTTTGAAGCATTTGCCTGATAACATGATATTATCGATCCCCCAGTCTTCCTGCCGAGAGGTTTGAGATCTAACAACGAGCCAGGGCACGCAACCACCGTTGTATCTGAATGCGACAGCCGATCCAGATTGCGACACCTGGAACTTGGTCTACGATACAGCTTACAGTGTCAACCCGTGCTTCAACGTCTACGAGCCGAACTTGCAGTGTCCTCTGTTGTCAGATCCTCTCGGTTTCCCAACCGACTTGATTTATTCGTACCCCGGACTACCGCCATATTTCAACCGCACAGATGTCAAAAAGGCTCTGCACGTACCGGTGGACTCCGACTGGTCTCTGTGTACAGGGCCCGTATTCATTGGCGAGGGAGGGCCCGAACACTCGGGTCACGGCGATCTGAGTTCCGATCCTATTCAAAAGGTGCTTCCCAGAGTCATTGAGGCTACGGGCCGTGTCTTAGTGTAAGTCAAGGCCAACCCACTACACTCGTGATTTGTCAAATTGACAGTTTTACACAGCTCTAACGGTAAACTTGACATGGATATCCTCGGCAATGGTACGATGCTCGCTATTCAGAACATGACGTGGGGTGGCCTGCAAGGTTTCCAGACCGCACCCAACGCGACCATCACTATCAAAATTCCCGACATCCAGTACCAGGAAGTCTTCTCTGACAGTGGTTTTGATGGTTTCGATGACCCTCAGGGAATCATGGGCGTGCAGCATTTTGAACGCGGGTTGATGTGGGCAGAGACGTATCTGAGTGGGCACATGCAGCCGCAGTTCCAACCCAGATCGTCTTATCGGCATCTCCAGTGGTTGTTGGGTCGGATCGATGAGCTGTGAGGGATGATGAACGGTCTCGAGCGCTCTGATCGTAGAAGTGGTCTACAGTCACCTTGGGCCTCCCGCTGATCTGATGTTCCTCACACGCTCAGATGGTGGAAAATGGTAATGTATATACGATAAGACGAATCTACATCTATCATATGCAAAATCACGCAGCTAATGCTCAACGAATTTCCCTGTATTTTGCAAATCACTTGCATCAGGAGATGGGATGACTCTCAAAACGGACCCCTTGGTCCTTCCCAAGCCTCTCATACGTACCGCTCCTGCCTCAAAATGTCCCCAAATCATCCGCGACCGTAAACCTCGCCCTCGTCTTCTGCTTCACATCTTCAACACTACTCCCTTCCGCGACCTCCTTCAAGACCAATCCACGCCCTCCCTTCCTGTCAACCTCAAACACCGCCAACTCCGTAATGATCAAGCTGACCACCCCTTTGCCTGTCAGTGGCAACTCACACTCCTCTAAAATTTTACTCCGCCCGTCTTTATCCGTGTGGTACGTGCACACGATAATCTTGGTCTTATCAGGATTTGACACGAGGTCCATGGCGCCGCCCATTCCGTTGAATGCTTTACCAGGGATGATATAATTCGCGAGGTCGCCTGACGCGGAGACCTGCAATGCGCCAAGAAGAGACACGTCGACGTGGCCTCCACGGATCATACCGAATGATTCTGCGCTGTCGAATGTACTCGCCCCAGGCACGAGCGTGACGGCCTCCTTGCCCGCGTTGATGGTATCGGGATCTGCTTCTTCGGCGGTCCGCGGATACGCTCCCATACCGACGATGCCGTTCTCAGATTGGAGCCAGACTTTCGTGCTGGAGGGCAAAAATGAAGGGGCTAACGTCGGGATACCGACTCCTAAGTTCACGTAAGATCCATCTTTGAGTTCTTTCGAGGCGCGCTTGGCGATGCGGTTTCTCTTTGTGGCTTCTTCGCCCGCTTCATTCGCGGCGTCTTCGCTTGATGAGGCGAGGACGAGTTTCTCGATGTGTTTGTCTGAGGTGGCGGGGCAGATGCGGTCGATGTAGATCCCTGGGAGATCGATATGGTCGGGATCCAACGAGCCAATAGGCACAATGTTCTCGGCCTCGACGATGGCCATAGCCGCGGCCTTGGGCATCAAAACACCGTACGTCTTTGTCGTGGAGCGAAAGATGCAATTTCCTGCTTCATCGACTTTCCAGGCCCGCACAATTGCAAGGTCACCTTTGAGGGCTGTTTCCATCATATATGATCGTCCATCAAAGATGCGTGTCTCTCGTGGTCGACCTGGTTCAGTAACTGCATGTTTACCAGTTTGAGGATCCTTCGGACCAAGACGATGCGGAATGCCTCCAGTCTCGATCAATGTCCGCGAGCCGGTGGCAGTGAAAAAAGCTGGGATACCTGCCCCAGCAGCACGGAGTCGTTCAGCGATGGTTCCCTGTGGACAGAGTTCGACAGCTGTTTTGCCTTCATGATACTGTTGGCCGAGCGGCTTGTTGTTACCGATAAAAGAGACGATCCATCGTGATACTTGGCCTGTCGGGCTAAGCTTTGCGAGGCCGTGATCTCCCGCTCCCGCATTGTTGGACACGACGGTTAGATTCTTGGTGCCCTTTTTGCGGATGGCATCGATAAGCGTTTCTATGGCTCTGTGAGTCTAGGTTCAAGTCCGCCAGGGAATACATCGTATGATTGTAGCTTAACATACCTGCTACACCAGAAAGACCAAAGCCAGCGGACAAGATCACAGTGCCGTCCTTCAAATCGGCGACTGCATCATCTGCACTGTCGAAGACTTTTGAGGGACCTTGTTGTGCATTGAGAGGAGCTCTTTCCTGCCGTCGCCGTCTCGACACAGCACTGAAACATCGCTCCTTCTGCACAAGGGCCCAAACGCATGTCACCACCTTCCTCCGCTTGCCTGTTGGTCCCTGTAGTCGTCCGCATAGGGTCCGTGAGGAGCACGTCTCCAGCAGGAAGGACATGGTTAGGGCCAACTGCCTCGTCTCCTAAGTATCACTCCTCATTGATCTCGCACGTGAGGGAGGCAGTAGACGGCATACATGATCCTGCGGAGGCAACGAAGATATACCTTGGCCGAGGCCCCCAGGTCGTGATCGTGATAGGCAGACACGGGGGTTGGCCGGGGCCTGCTCCGACTTCGGCTATTGATTTGGAGGCCGGATTGGAGAACGCAGGTGTTGGAGCAAGGCTGGTAAAGCACTCATACGACTGACTACAAACAGACCATTGTGTACAAGAAATGCAAAAGCGACTTCCATCCTACAAGTCTCCAGATCAGCAATTCATGGCAAGCCCATCCTCTTCGTCGTCCGCTCATTATATCCCCAAGCATCCCGACTGCCATCATGAACCGTACACCGCCTCATATCCCGCGCGTATTTCTCCATAAATGTCCCCTCCCCAGCCTTGTGCATGACACACGTATTATCCCAGACAATCAAATCACCTTCATTCTGCCACTCCACGCTAACAACATACTTCGGCTGGGACGCATGCGCGAGTAACCGCTCGAACAGCTCTGTGCCTTGTGGCTCGGGAACACGCTCGAAGGGCTGTTCCTTCGTAGCGACGAAGACCGCCGATCTGGGAGTCTTGTACTCAAGATGGTGCAGGTGGTTTGCGATGTACAGATTCCGACGACCGCTAGGCCAGTGTGTCTGGATAATCTCGTGGCGGCCGAATGGATAGTCCTCCGGGTTGATGTCCTTGAGGAACTCGCTGTCCTTAGGTGCAGCTTTCTTGCGCGAGTGCATAAGGCTGTGAGCGCCGATGTAGTCGTTCTCGAGAAGATCGTTGAGTAGGTCTTCCGGGAGTTCGTCCCAGGCAGTGCGTGTGTCGGCGAAATCTGTGTTGCCGCCCATACCGCGTGGAGGGAGTTGATGCGCGCGGAGGAGGCTGTATCCCGCTCGTCGGGGATTGAAGCTCGAGTCAACGTGGAAGATCGAGTTGCCCTGTTCAGTCAGTGTTGGTCTTGCCACTGAGGCTGCTTTTTAGGAAGAGGTCTTTACTTACCGCACCCATATGGTGCCGTTTGCTGCCGAGTTTGACCAGCGAGCCATCGTCCTCTAGGTTGGAAACATCAAAGAGCTCGTCGAAGTCGAATCGATTCTTCCGACCCATCGCAATATATGGCTTGACGTCGTCCAGCTCGCCGAACAGTGCTGCGAAAGCGACGTGGCGCGCGTCATCAAGCCCGGCATGGCGGAATACAAGCACTCCATTCTGCCGGCACTGTATTAGTTGAGGTCTTGTGGAAAAACATTGCAGCGCAAGTTGAACTGAACAGATTCAGTACATGCTTATTGAACTCACGTTGACGATGGCCCTGTAGATCTCATCAAAGACTTCCTTCTCGACCGGCTTGGAGAAGTCGACACCGGTGATCTCTGCGGCGAAGGTTGGGGCGAGCTTCCTAACCTCAATATGGTGGTATTCGGTGTTGGTGGCGTGGGGCATGTTGTACAATGAGTCGAGGTTAAATGAGGCTGATATAGCAGGAGTTTGAGGCGGTCAAGTTATCGCAAAGTTATCGCAAGAGACGAACGCGCTCTCAGAAGTGGTGGTACATATATGTAAAGTCTCGAAAGCCGACAGGTCATCTCATTGCATGCAAATAGGACGCCCGCTGTGATCTGCGATGAATACTACCACGTCTTCCAGCAGCACCGACGACTTCGAGCAATACGAGAGGCAACTTAATGCCGCCCCCGCGGGATTAGACCCGGATCTCAGTGAGATAAGCGGCGAAGCTTCGTCAATTGTGAGCGGACTTTCCCGCCGCAGCGTCCCAGCTCGTTGGTGCGGACTTGATGATAAGACCTGCCTGACCTTCGAAACCTGTCGCGTACGTTTCGATGGTTTCTAGTGCCATCTGTGGTCCAAGCCCGACAGCAAGCCAAATATGGACGACGTTCGGTCGTTCGCCCCCGCGGGGAAAAGGCAGTAACCGAGGCTGGTGGGAATAGGGGCGGTTCCCCCATTTTTGCGGAGTGCGACGACAAGGATATTGGCCTTTCATGACAGACTTGCGGGGTCGACGCTTTCCCCGGGTTCCATAGCCTCTGGTCACTTTACCAGGCCTCAAGGGGATCTTCCTGCATGCCTGACAGGGCAACAATGGCCACAGGCCACAGTCTGGACGTGCGGAGAAAAATCATCAATTTTTTGAAGCGGAGAATGAGCCACAGGATGGACATCGTTTGGCCAGCAAGGTCAAGCACTACTGGCTTGGGTTGTGGTCTTGCCTGGTGACTCCCACCAGATCTTGACCAACGGCAGAAGCATTTTTAGGCCATTGGCACTGTCATAACCACATCCCTGGCTGAACGACAAGACGCGACCAACTTGGCATACGGCTCATGCACTTAGATTGCCGCCGGTATCAATGCCGTCTCTGCGGTATTAGCATGGTCACCCAATGTTGGAATGCCGTTGTAGGTCCTGGAAGGATCGGCACCGCTCCAGACAGTGGCAGTGCTTTGGCTTACAACTGTTCAACCAAAGCTGAGACCTGTGCCCTTCTTTTCCTACCTTCTCTCCGTTCAACGCCTCCAGCCTGACAGTATCGTTATCCATCATGGCAGGAGTAGCTAATCTCCCTGAGCCCATCACCATGTCGAAAGACATCACCGTCCATGCAGAAGGCATCCACGTGGAAAAGCTTGCAGAGCATGAACTGTTGGTCCACAGAATGAACAATCTTGACCCTCCCGTGACTGAAGACGACATCAAAAGAGTGCGGCGGAAGATCGATCTGCGCTTGCCACCTTTCTTGCTGGTGTTGTACATCTTCACATGGCTTGATCGCGGGGCGCTGGGTGAGTCTTCAGCTCCAGTCGTCTGGTTGGGACGCTGACCAGGGACTGCAGGCAATGCTGCATTGATGGATATCAAGACAGACCTCAACATATCCGGGCCTCAATTCAGTCTTGCAGTGAGCATGTTTTTCGTGGGAACATGCGTTGCCGACTTATTCACAAACATTGGCATGCGGTACATTCGGCCGAGTCTGTATCTGTCAGGCGCCATGGTAAGTCTGATCCGACCTTCCAGAGCAAATGTGTTTGACGCGACAATAGGTTGTGTGGGGCATCGTCGCAACGCTCCAAGCAGTGGCTGGTGGCCCAAGTGGGATGTTTGCGATCAGATTCTTCCTTGGTATCTTCGAGGCGGCCTTCATTTCTGGAGCACCGTATCTCACGACTGTCATGTATCCTCGGGCCGAATGGGGAAAGCGAATCTGCATCTACCTCTCCGCTACCCCGATCGCCGGAGCCTTCGGAGGCTGGATCGCATACGGTGTGGCACATATCAAGGACCGCAGTATCAAGAACTGGCAAATCCTCTTCATTCTCGAAGGTTGCCTCACAATCGTCTTCGGAATCAGCTGCTTCTGGATCCTTCCCGATCGTCCCCACAATACAAGGTGGCTGACACCTCGTGAGCGAGATGTCGCAGACTGGCGTATGATGCGTGATGGCAACAGGACGCACGGCAAAATCGTGTGGCGGACCGTCCTCAAGCAGCTCATGGACTGGCGGATGTGGGCCAACATTGCCATTTACATGTGTCAGGTAATCTCAACCTACACAATCGCAACTTTCACTCCAATCATCGTGAACACCATGGGGTTCGACAAGGTGAAAGCTCAATTGATGGTAGCGCCACCATTCTGTGTCGCGTTCGCAATGGTCTTTGTGGTGGGCTATCTTTCCGATCGTTTCAAATCCTGCTCTGGATTGTTGGTTATCAAGTGAGTACTCCCGGAGGACTGTACCCACGAATTTCGAGTTTCCTGGTACGGTGATCTTTAAGTACTTGATAGCTAAGCACAATGCAGTTCCATTGTAGCAGCAACGGGCGATCTCATGCTTGTGCTCCTCCCGGAAGGGAACAACCATGCCCGATATGGAGCCACCTTTCTGGTGCTTACCGGTATTCTTTCTGGAGTGACCCTTTCCGTCGGCAACATCACAAGCAATTGCTGCGGGGATATCAAGAAGGGAATCGCGACCGGGCTGTTTCAGGCGTTCGGATCGACAATGGGAGTGGCGACAGGATATCTTTTCCCCGCGAAAGATGCTCCAGAGTATAAAGTTGGCTTCTGGGTCCTTTTCGCATGTACATGCTTCACAGGCACAGGTTCTGCGATTGTGACCTTTATCAACATCCGAGAGAATAAGAGAAGAGACGCATTGACGGGCGTGCCGCCGACGGACAAAGTGGTCAATTTTGATGAGAATGGCTTGATGGAGAAACACCCACACTGGAGGTATTACCGATGAAAAGGTAGTGAGATCTTTCAAAGGGTGGCCGAAAGCTCGGGTGTCCTGGTCGCGTCAGTATATGTCGACGAGCCCCAAGTATAGCAAGTGGGGATGGCTGTTCACGTAGAAGGCGAGATGAGAGGCTAATGAATACTTTCTGTCAGATCCGTGTCAGTCTTTGTAAAGTGCGAAAGTGCACAAGTGCTGTCGCAGCAGAAGCTGTCCATCGCGAAAGTCAACATCCGAAGTTCAGCCGTACAAGTCGTCTACACCAAACCGTCTGAATCACTCCAGGCAAGATTCGAATGCGATTCAGCGCAGCCACCCAAGCTTGACGCCGGCATGGATGAGATATCTGGCCGCGGTCACCGCGAGAAGAAGCCGAGCGAAAAGGTCAAGGAGCAAGTGTCAGGCAAGATCGACAAGATCGAAGACGAGCGAGCCGTCGTTCTTCCCACCTACGTCGCGCCCAACGATCCAAAGTTCGTGCAAGACCAGAAGGAGCTTCCCAAGTTTCTGGACCACACCAAGATTGGTCCGAATGGTGAAAAGATCGATTTCTATACTCTAGGCACTCAGTACGCTCTTAGTACCTTCCCCTCTACGCTCCAATACTAACATGTGGACAGCGTTGAGAGTAAGGAAAAGAGATACTACATCCGCGCAAAGCGTGACCCTGAGACATTCTACTTTCATGCCGACGAGGCTCCTCCCAACCATGCCCGCCTTAGCGACGAAAACCATCCTCAATGCGGCGTGGAGAACCTGAAGAATGTCTTCACCAAGGACATGCTGGGCAAGAGCGGGGAGTACGGCAGCTACACCACAAGAGCCAACGTCTTTGCGAGAGAAGGTCAATTCTTCTACGAGGCCAAAGTCATCAGTATCGCCCCGCCTGGCAAAGAAGACCCAAGCCGTGCCCTGGCCGAAACACAGAACCCTGACAGAACTGCAACCAACCGTGGCGGACTTCGAGTTGGCTTTTGTAGGCGCGAGCATCATTGGAGTGAGAACCTGGGAACCAATGCATACTCATACGCTATTGTCTTGAGGAGCGGCAGGGCCAAAGAGTATGGGTGCGTTCGCTTCAATACAAGCATGCACCATCTGCAAGGAGAGGGCGGCCTCGATTTTGACGACTTGTCACCTGGTGATGTCGTTGGTCTTATGGTCACCCTGCCTCCACTCGAAGTACATAAAAAGGTGGTAGAGGGCACTTTCAATCCAGCAGAGTACCCGGAACTGAAGTGCGGTCCGGCTGTCATCAAGAAGAAGCAAGGCGCGGGAAAGAAGGCCGTTAAGGGCGGTCCGAAGCCCAAAGACAGCGCCGATGCTAACAAGAGCAAGGATGACACTGTCCGGAAAGCCGGCAATTCTCGTGCAGAGATTCGCGCTTCTATCGCTGCCCTGCACGGCTGCAATGTGCCCTCTGACCACGACATCATCCGCGACCGTAACCCCTTCCTGCACAAGGGCATGACCTACTTCGAATGTCCAGAATACACCCCAAATCCTGATTTGAGTCGGCCAACATTGAATGCGAAGAACAAATCCGTTAATCCCGAGACGGGCAAGAGATACGATCTCAAGACGGAGCCTCATCCTAACCACGAGCTGCCTCACCTGCGCACTCTACCAGGCAGCAAAATAGAACTCTGGGTAAATGGTAAATACCACGGGATTGTCTGGGAACATCTGTTCGCCTTCCTTCCGCCGGCATCTTACATCGAGAAGAGCAGTCGAGTCGTAGCTGCAGGACAAGGCGACCTTGACGACGGACTGCTAGGGTACTACCCGGCAATCAGTCATTATACCGGTGGAGCGATCGAATGCAAATTTGATGGACCCTGGTGGTACGGGTACGACAAAGACGGCCCGCAACGTGCAGAGGCTCGACCTATCGGCGACCGGTATCGAGAACAAATTGTCGAGGACCTAGTCAGTGATCTCGTTGATGAGATCTACCAGGAGAAGCTGTACGGTGATCCAGACTGGATGAAGAAGCGGGTATTGAATGCTCCCGCGAATCTTCAGCACAGCTGAGTCAGGGTCTACGATTTCCCGGAGTTCTTGGACATTACTTTGTGACGGCGATATGCATTAGCATGGTGTTACGCAGGGCGGCAATCTCAAAATCATACATGCATGTGATTACAGGTTGTCCCTCAAGACGGGCAGGACATGGCATGAGCATGAAATGGACAATGCGGGCAGGTGTTGTACACGGCAAGCATGAATGATCTGGTGGGCGGTCAGAAAAGTCGATTACAGAGATACCCCATGTTCCACGTCTGCCAGCAAGATAGATGTGAGAATAGCAACGCAATAACATAATAAAGTGGGAAAGAAATCTATATTTGTTTATTCGTAGGTGGACGCCGAAGCCTAGCAGTACATGCAGGTAGTAAGATTATGAAGGTTATACGGGCAGCGAAATCTGCATGTCAGCAACTCTCGCGTTCGTGCTCAGGTAGGAACTGGAACTACCATATTGCCTGATAGGCCAGATGCAAGCAGCAAGGAGTGACAGTCCCATCGTTAAGGGCGACCTCCGGGTGGTTGAGCGTCTTGGTCCGGTGCGAAAGACTGCACGCAAAAGAGGGATCGAGGCATCCTGAGAAGTACCCCTGCGTCGCACAACGTATAGAAGTGGTACTTGTTGCATGTCTCCTGAAGGCGGCGACACACAGAAAAGGCAAGATCTGAGGAATATCGCAAAAGGATGTGGGACAGACGGGTCGGGGCTGACGAGTCTGAGGCTGAGGCTGCAGAGCTGAGCGAGGAGGACCTGGGGCATGAGGCAAGGGATGATGGCGACACCAAGCAAGCAGGTTTCATAGGCGTGGTCTCACTGGCGGGCAAGAATAGGATCACGGCTGTGATTTGATGTTGGGCCGAAGCGAGCCCCTAGTCATCCCTTGGCCCCTGCATTCTTGGGACACTCTGTCCTCTATTTATTGCGCTGCCTGCTCCCACTCCCTGCCATAATTTCGATTCCATCACTCAAGAGTTGTTTTCACAGATTTTCATTTCTTTTTGATGGTTTCCTAGATTTATACTTCACGCCTGGTGGCCTGTGTCACTATGATTCCACCGTGAGAACAGGTGGTCTCTTCGGCCAGCCCTCATAAACACCACATAATCCTCTCTACAACTTGACACCTACCTCATCTCCCCAACACCCTATTCGCTCGGACAATACGTTCAGCATTCCAAAATGGCTGGCCCATCAGACGTCGTCGACCCTTCTTCCATAAGCGGATCTGGCTACAGCCAAACCTATCCGACGCCACCGCCCATGTCAGACGATGGCAGAGAGACCAGCACACCCGCCCCAGAGCAGTCGTCTAAGAAGAAGCGGAAAGCCTGGGGACAGCCAGTTCCAGAAATCAAACAGATTCTCCCTCCTCGGAAACGAGCCAAGACTGCAGAGGAGAAGGAGCAGAGAAAGAACGAAAGAATCCTGAGAAACCGTCGAGCAGCCGACAAGTCTCGACAACGTCAGAAGGCTGCAGTGGCTGATCTAGAGGTTCGGCAAGTCCGCATCGAAAAAGAAAACGCCGCTCTTCGCGAAATCCTCTCTCGCTACCAGGCCAGGTTTGGTGTGCAAGAAGACTTTCCAGCACCTCTCCCGACTGAAGCCCCTCTAGTCGATCTTAACTCAGCACCATCACCTCTCGACTTGGAAGGAAATGGGACCCCAGCACCTTTCACCCCGTCTTCATTCGACGACAACGACGCCGAGTCTGTTCAGCCTACTCTAGTGCAAGGTGACGACTTGGCTCCGATGAAGAACGAATCCCCCGTCCTCGCACCCCAACTCAATCTCATCCATGAGCATTCCGAAGCTACCCAGACAAGCTCTGGATCGATGGCGTCGCTCCCTGGTTTCCCCAACGTCTCCGGCCTGACACAATATCCTGCCGTGGTATTGTGTGACCTGCAGTGTCAGCCGGAGACTTGGGCTATCAGCATGCCGACGTTGGCATCGGCCAAGGCCAACCTTGGGATCAGCTACCTGCTTCAGGTCTTCCAGACCTTGACGATATTTCATTCCTTCTCGACGACAACGCTCTTACCCATGTGCCAGCTCTTCCAGATTTTGGCGCAGCGATTGTCAATGACCTCGACGGAGCAGGATTTCTCCTCCATCCTGACCAACTTCCCACTAATTCATTCTTTGATTTCGATGCCTTCGACACCGACCAGACCAGCGGTCTTCCGTATGAAGCTTCTGAGCCGGCTACTGGCTTGCAGCCCACACATGGCGCGTCTCTTATTGACTGCGACTGATGGGGCGCTGCAGCAGGTGGTCAGCGAGGACGGCTTTGCACAGGACCCTGAACGGCGGTGGACATGGTCGAGTCTGATGACGATTAAGTGGACCATCCTACGGTTGGAGAGAGAACATCGAAAAATACGACGTCAAGTACGAGAAACTCGGATTCAAGACGAGAAAGGCGTTACGGAGTTGAAGGTCATGGCAGGGGTGGATTTGGGAGCCGTCGCCCGAAGCTCAAAGCTGTGGCAGGGAAATTGTACTACTAGACATGATAACAGCTATAACGGTTGGGCGACAGCTCAGGAAGTGCACTGAGATTGATGATGATAGACGAAGCGAGATCAATCAAATGCTTGCAAAATCCCTAGATCTCCATGCCGTACACGTAACCTTACTCTTGATTACTATTGCGCCCACGAAATCGCCTCCGAGCTGCAAGAGTTCGTCACGTGAGTTGTGTCTACGGCGGAGCATTTGGCCAGTCTTGCTCCAAAAATTACCAGGCGCGTCGCAAGTTTGAACTGAGAAGCGCGACCCGAAGACCAGCGATCCGCAGCGCTGAGTAGTTGACGAGGGGTGATATCTGCGGCCGCACCAACAAGCAATGCCTCCCTTCAAGGATGAGCATGTGCTCGTGAGTTTTAAAAGCCCCGCGCCCACCTTTCCAACGATTTTACTAACACTGCACATAGATCATTGCACCCGGGTCACAAATCACCGCAGCGCAACTCGGGCTGCCCGAGTCATTTACACCTCCGAGATATCGCTTTCCGACACGCATGTTCCCGAGTGCCACTCCTGGAGAATGGGAACCCACTAAGATTAGGACGAAGGTCACGACAAAGACGAAAGTGATTGAGGCGATACCCACGATTGAGCCAACTGAGCCCGTGCCGATTGAGGCGGACTCGGCGCCTGTCCAGCCTGTACCAGATGTCGATCCGCATAAGGTCGAGTCGACTGGCGAGCAGGCGAATGGAGATGAGCCGAAGCCTGAACAGCCAAACGGGGAAGCACAAAAGGTTGAACCGCCTGATGAGCAACCCAAGGTCGAACAGGCAAATGGCGAGCAGCCCAAGATGGACCAGCTGGACGGCGCACTGCCTCCAGTTGAGGATGTTGAAATGAAAGAAGCATCTGTCGTCGAAGAGCCGCCCAAACCAGAAACCCAGGACATAGAAATGGCACAACCGCCGCCCGAGCCGGCACAGGAAGCCCCTCTCGCAGAAGAGCCCTCGACCACCATCACCGAGGAAGAAACCAGCGAGACATTCGAGGACGACCACTGGTCCACAGAAGGCGCCATCTACCCCATCGTCGAAGGCCGCATCGAGAACTGGTCCTGCTTCTTCGCCCTCCTGTCCCACATCTACAACATGATCTCCCCACCCTTCCACATGCCGGTATTATTCGTTGCGCAGCCATGTTGGTCAGCTCGTGATCACGAACTGATCACCCAATACGTGTTTGAGAACTGGAAGATCCCGGCCTTTTGTCTAATGGATTCAGCGTTGACGGCTTGTTATGCCTATGGAGTTCCTAGTGCGTTGGTCGTGGATGTCGGGCATGGGAAATGCGATGTTAGTGCGGTCACGGAGTTCCAGGTCAACGATGCTGGAAGAGGGACTGCCATTGCAGGCTGTGGTGGTCTGGGCATGACAAAGCGGTTACAGCAGGTATTGGAGAAGCAGGGGTTTGACGAGGATATGGCAGAACAGCTGAAGAAGAGTCCTATATGTGAGATTCTACCCTTGGGAACTGCATATCCGAAAGCAGCACAGAATGGTGCGGCTCCCAGTGTGGTCAATCCAGCAGCGGCGGCGTCTACAGGAGCACTGGACTCAGGAGCGGGCGCGAAGGACGTCGAAGGTCTGAGACCAGGGCAAGCACCTCGAGGACCTGGATTCGGCACGACTGTAGGTGAAGAAGGCACCAATGGCGAAGATGAAGACAACGACGGCGTCCTTGACGTTGCAGCTATCGTTGCCCGCGACAACGCGGCAGAGCTGCTTGCGAAACGAGAACGCGAAAAGGCAGAGAAAGCAGCAGCCAAGAAAGGTGCCGCCGCCGAAGGGCCTCGACCGATCCGATTGCGGAATGCCGAGAGGGAAAGAGGCACTTTCACCTACGTCGACTATGTCCCTCTTGAAGATCAGGCTGCGAGCGAGCAACCCATGAGTCGGAAACGAAAACGAGAGGTTGAAGTTGGTGTCGAACGATTCATGGCAGTGACACCCCCGCCGGGCTTGTGTGATGGTATCATCGATGTCATTGCAGAGGCGATTCATCATGCTGTCCTAAGTGTACCTGAGATCCCGCAACGGTCCGCTATCTGGGACAACCTGATTGTGGTCGGGAACGGAAGTCGAATCAGAGGTATCTCATTCCGCGTTTTGAAAGCCAACCATCTCATGCTAACTGCTCATAGGCTTCACGCCCGCCCTCCTCTCTGTCCTCACATCGCGATACATCCTCTCCCCATCCACAGCTACAATCTTCACCTCCGAACTGCCCTCAAACTTCACGACCCCAGTCGCTACCCCTGGCACGAATACACCCATACCAGGCCAGGGAGGTCACGCCCTCCACCACACCGGCCACGGCGTGAACCCTCTCCTCGTCGCCGCGACCAAGAACATGATGCAGCCCAACTCTCAACACTTGACCGTCCCTGGCCTCAACACCGGCGGCATGGCCACACCCGCCTCCATGGCCCACGACCCCTCACACCATCACCGCGGCTACAGCCAATCGCCGACCAGCATAAAGACTGTCAAGCCGCCGGACTACTTCCCCGAGTGGAAGAACCCAGCCGTTGCGGGCATGGAGGAAGCGGCGTTTCTAGGCGCGCAGGTAGCGGCCAAGGTGGTGTTTATTGTGGATCAGGGCAATAGTAAGGGATTCTTGTCGAGGAGTGAGTATAATGAGTTGGGTCCGGCGGGCATTCACGAGTGCGCTATGTAAGCACAGCTGCACCTGCTGTGGATGTGTACCTGTGGTGGAGTTCTGACCCGCGTGCATGCAAAATGGAGGGTTGGAAAGTGCGTCTAGAGTGGTGGCGTTGTGCGAGAGTTCTCCTTGTAGGCACAGGCATCTTGAACTTCGACGATAGTGTCTGCAAGAGGCATCTGGCCAACGCCATGGCGTTAGCTAATGCTTGCAGCAATCAGGTCTGCCGAGATCCCACAACACGCTCAAGCCGATTGTCGTCAATAAGAAAGTCGATGTTCAGAACATGTGACTTACGTCGGTCAGGGTTCAAGTCGAGCTCTTCGTCCTCCTTCCATCGTAGTGCAGAACGAAAATTTAGGTTCTACAAAACCGGCCAAAATACACATCAGGATCGTCCAACCTGATGTCATTGCCAGGTAGACATGTGTCTGCGCGGAGTAACTTCGCTTGCTCTTTGTGGCAAAACAACACGTTCCCATGCCACCCCGAATGTAAGGCTCAGAACATGATGTGTGATCCTGGCTGCATACCTGACATCCAGCGTGTCTTGCGCGGATATACTAGAGACGCAAGCCAGGATTTGCCTCCTGAGGTCGAGCGCAGCAACTTAGAGCACAACCACACGAGCAGAGACGGCGCTGTGTAGTAGCTGTTCAGTCCAGTCATGCAAATCCTCACTCAAGGACAAAAGTCTTTCGATGTGTCTGGTCTAGTTGCAGGGCCTCGCCGTCCATGAATCCGTGGACGTGTGCACTTCCAATGAAGCGAAATAGACCTCGTGCTGTTGGTCTGATGACAAAGGGTATCGGACAGCCTAGGAACACCGCCAGATTGTCACCTGGTTGAGCGCGAACCGACACAAGAGCGGGGCTTCCTTCTTCAGTCATAGCAAACTTCCTGCCCTCGCTGATCATTTTTGCGTAGTGATAAAAGTGAGCCCATCCTTGGTTCGTTGGCATCGCGGTGTGCCTAACATATGCATCGAAGGCGAAAGCATTCTCGAAGAGCTTGTTGAGGTCTATTCCGATACGCGGAATTCGTCCGCCGGCACAGATTGTGGCCCAGAATTCGTCGAGTTTGGGACGAGCCGTTTGGACTGCGTGAGAAAAATAGAGAGCCCGGGCACTGAGATACCACTGGTCGGAGATCTCCCAGTCCATATCTCCCACGACGGGACAACTTGATTCCGTCACGGCACCAACAGTATCTAACAGAACACCGTCTACATGAAGGAGCATGCCGGTCTCGTCAAAGGATGTCTTCGTCGTTTCATACAGGCTCGCATGGTAATAATCCGGGGTTTCTTCTAAGAAGAACACTGATTTATCGAGCATGTCGGTCGTGTCCCGGATCATTGGACCCAGTACCCACGTTGGGTGCTCAGGGTTTGGCGGAGACGTCAGGTGCAGCAGCGGGTTGAGGTATCCCGATTGTATGACATAAGTCGAGAACATGACAAGCACTGCATTTTAAGGCAGGGAATAGTCCACCAGTATGATATCTCCGTCTTCAGGGCGAACAAGCCCAAGCAGAGCATAGATCTGATCATGAGGAATGGTAGATTCGAGCACCTGCGTGGTTGCCATGAATCCGAGTAACTGAAACGGTCGAAAATCGGAAGAGAATTTTGTCCAGGCTTACTTCCATTTCAACAAGTAGAACAGATCCTGGCAGGGGCGTGTGCAATTCTGATTGATCTGACGGGCCAATTCATTTTCCGGTAGGTAAACAGCCTGCTCGCCAGTGGGGTAGATGGACATAGTCCAGTACTCCCAAATTCGTTTGAGTCCTTTCATGAGGACATCTCGATCAATGGTCTCCCGATTGACTAAGACGACAGCTCGGACTGCCGATAAAACCTCGTGAATAGGCCATATGCGCCGGAACCATCTGCGAGAACGGTATTATAACGCCCTTCAAATGTTGGAAAGCCGCAACGTGACAATGCCGACGAAATTCATCTACCAGCGCATTAGGAGAACTGGAAGGATGGCTACCACATCCCTAACCACGACACATGAGCATGAAAAGCAGCATTAGGTGAATTCGTAAGCAGTTGTGAAAGGAGACCATTCTCACGCCAACGCCTGGAATTCCGGACCATGATTCAATGAAATTCGAGTTATCATTGAAGCGCTCTCGCTGTTGATCTGCCTAGCACGTATAAGTGCGCTTAATCGATCCTGATGGCAAAGAACCCATCTAGTCTTCCCTGCCTTCCTGCAGTGCAGCACCTGAAAGTTTAACCACTATCTCCGTTCACTTCGCGCCCAACCCATTCTTCACCAAGAAATCATTCATCTGCTGGTACACCACTCCATGCCCATACTGCAAATTCAATGCATGTCCGGCACCAGGAGCAGCCGTGACGTTCACGTTCTTCGCCTTGGGGAAGAAGTTCTTCGAGGTGTCCATGATTGTGTGCAAGGCAGGATCACCAGTGGCATAGCAATCCCCGCCGCAGAAGATCAGATCGCGGTCGCCAGTCACCACCATGACCGGGCCAGCGAAATTGCTTGTGCCACCTCCCGCACCGCCGACGGTAAGCAATTCACCGATTGAGACAGGTTCTCCGTTCGCGTAGGCATACGGCACAATGTCGGGGTCGTACTGCCCAGGTGCGAGAAAAGTCGTGTGCAGAGCAGCAGCATTCCCGGCGGCGAAGTATCCAGCCGGGTACGCAGGGGTCAGATCCGTGACTGGGATCATGTTCGCACCGAAGGTGAAGTCGGGAAAGAAAGTGCCGTTCATCGCCCAGGCTTGAAGGACAAGGCCGTCAGAGGCGGAGGGATCGTCGCGGGCGAGAGCGTAAGAGAGGATCGAGCCGAATGAGTGGCCAACATGGACGACTTTGGTGCGGCCGCGGCCGCGGCCTCTGACCTGTGCTGTCAAGGCAGCGAGGGCAGCTTGCTCAAGAGGAGCCTGGATTTCTGCCAGCGGATCGCCGTGAGAGGAAGCACCGATGCCGAGACGATCCCAGGCGAGGGTGGAGTAGCCGTACTGGTCGACTGCAACCGACACGTAGCTGTAGTTGTAGTTCTTGAATGGCAAGTCCCAGTAGGACTTGTCGAAGCCGATGCCGTGGGTGAGGATTTGAAGAACTTTGCTCTCACCACTGTCAGGGTTGCAGTGGGTGAGCGAGAGGCTGTAGGTGCCAGCGACAGACTTGTAGCCTTGCAGGATCTCTTGCGAATAGTTGTGTCCCTGTCGTGTAGAGTCCAGAGCGAAATCAGTCACCTCGATACCGATCTGAGGGATTGAGTCTCCGAAAATGCCATTCCGAGCGGAGATCTTGACTGGGATGGTCATGTTGGTGCAAGTCTTCGCTGAGGCAAGGCCCCAGTTCAGGATGACAAGTAGGATGAGGGTGATGAGCTCCATGTTGTGTATAGTGATAAAGATAAGTAATGTGATGGAAGAGGTGTCCCACGAGTAGGGTCTATCCTGGCTCAAGCGAAGTGGTTGTCGAGGATGAAAGATCGGCGCAAGGATTGGGGCGCGGCCGCCTTATGTACCCGAAGAACAATTTGCGGCAGATTCATGAATAGCAGTGACAATGCTTTTCTGTCACTTGCGCGCGAGGGAATTTCCGGCCGTGAAGGATGGGCAGCTGACACGTTGTGCATGTGGTTGCTCCAACTTCACGAGCAAACGGTGAATGGTAGAGTCGCAGGATAGCTTGATGTCGACGACATGTATTGAGTGCGATCTTGACAGCGCCAGGCACGCCTTTCCAGTGACAGCCTCGTGCGACGAACCATACGGATGCTGCGTCCTGGATCTGAAGACATGGAGGGTTCTCGCAAGGTTGAAATAGGTATGATCGGTTTGCTGTTCCTCAGAACCTGCAGATTGAGGCAGCTGATAGACTGGCTGCATATCGTTTGCTTTGACGCTGTGATTGGCCAATCCGCGACCACAATCCTTTGGAGCAAGCCAGCCTGCTTTACCAGTGGGTCCGAAAGGATCTCCTCCCATGGATCATGGCGAACCAGCAATTGATGTCGCCACCTCATCACGACAATCTCTCATCGGCCAACTTGACAGCCTCTTTAGCCCTGGTCTTGACACCTTTGCTGAGGGCTTCTCTGGAAACTTTCTGTACCGGCTCCATGAATTTTTTTGCCGTATTCGTAAGGGCCTTTTTGTCGTTCTCAGTATCAACATGTTCCAGGTCATCCATTGCCGCTTGGAATTCGCCAAGTTGACCCGCCAATTCCTCTACCCAGACATCAAGTACGTGCAACCTTAGCCCATCTGGTACCTTGCGCTCACGTGGGCTGAGTGGCCAAGCTTCAAATATCTGGATTTGTCTTGTCACCTGATCTTCTGATCTGGATCCTTCCATGATAGTCCATTCTAGTGCAAGCCTGAATTGTTCTCTGATGAAGAAACGGACGAGCAGCAGAACTTTGTTCATGCGCCATTGGTCGATGGAAGCCCACTCTCTGCAAAGTGTTTCCCAGAAAGCGTTGGTCCAAGTATCCAGCCAGACCTGGTTGCCAGTTTCCGATACTTCCGCAAGTGAGTGGTCTTTGCCATTCATGATCGTCACTGTGTCGGCAAGCTCTACAATAAGTCGT
This sequence comes from Cladophialophora chaetospira, assembly GCA_030247875.1. Lineage (NCBI taxonomy): Eukaryota > Fungi > Ascomycota > Eurotiomycetes > Chaetothyriales > Herpotrichiellaceae > Cladophialophora > Cladophialophora chaetospira. Next base: position 264,529 of record JAPDRK010000008.1, on the reverse strand, counting down.
TGGACAGATCGTGCACTTTTGCTGTCGTGCATGTAAAGGGCAACGTAGAGACCTCGCCATAATTGGAGACTCTCAGTCGAAGTTAGTGGGTTTGAGGGGCTCCGTTCCTGGAGATATGTGATGATATTGTCTAGGCAAGTCCGCCGAAGAGACGCTTCTGTTGTCATGAGTTAGTCAAGTGAGCTGCAGGGAATCGAAATAGCAAGCAGAAAGGTAGCACGGCTGAGTCCGTGCCGATCCCTCAGTAACGGGTTATTTGGCTTTACAATAGTCGTCGCGAGGTCGAACAGGCAAGAGTAAAGCCAGGCTGAGGAGATGTGACATACCACTACTAGCCAAATCCTTGACGGAAGGAAGAGCCGCAGCTCCTGTTTCTTCAGGCATAGTTGATCCCGTGTTGACTGCGGCAACAGGAGAAGTTCTCGTCAAGACACTTCGGTTGAAGAGAAACCGGTAGCCTTTCCTTGCCTGCCCGCTGTTGAATGTTCAAAGTCAAGTGGTGGTCGAGAAATTCAACGGCGACTGCAAGAAAAAGTCGCGTGCCTACGAGCCAATCAGGCGGCGGTAGTGCTTGGCATCCCCCGACTGAACCCTACCACTAGTCGAAAACTACGATTGTCAGTCGCTGAGCCTGGGTTTCTTTGTGACTTGTATTATGTATTTGCGTAATGGTGACATATCTTCTTAGCGATCAACATATTATCCAAATGGCGGATGGCAAAACGCCAAAGGTGGTACCCCAAACTGAACTGCTCCCAAGGCCCTCCATTAGGCCTCCTATCAAGCATGGGCATCATTAATCAACGCTGTATGGTGATCTTCCACAATCGATATCCTCATCTGGCACTTCATCCCTCGAATCGTACCTAGCTGGAAGAAAACTCCCCGACACCACCCTGTTATATTCACCTGACGGCAAACTGCCTGGATGCCGAAGATAATCCATGTAATGTGCGTTTTTGCCAGACACATTTTCCTTGCCAATTGTTTCCGGAGGCGTCGGAGAAGGTGTATCATCATCGTCATCCGAAGAGTCTTCGACTTGGTGGTGGACAACGGTGTCTTCGTGGCCTTGGGGGCTGTGGTCGTCGGTAAGGTCATTCTGAGGATCAACTTCTTCTTCCAAATCCTCCGACATTTCGTTGATATCGACTGCTTTGGTCTTTAGCGACTCAAGCTCCAATCCGAGGTCTTCTCTGGTCGTAGCTTGATCATGATCGCCTTCTGGGGCTTTAGAATTTTCGACGTCAGCCGTACCCGGGGACCCTTCTGCATTATCGCCAGGATCCTCGTCGCTAGCATCCTCAACGTCCGACTCATTTGCTTGCTCCGCGGCCGGCACCTTTTTTTCGAGCTTCACAAAACTTTCTTCGGTATCGCTAAATATTTCGCGGCTGGAACCTGCGGAGCTGTTACTGGAAGATTCAGCTTCTCCCTCGCCCTCTTGTCCGAAAAGCTTTTCGTGCCCGGGGGAGTGATTGTGGTGATTGTGGTTTTCTATCGGCCCAACTTGTTCTTCGCCGTCCTTTTCGGTAGGATTTTCGTGCTGGGGAGGCTGTCCCTCTTGCTCCTGGTCTTCCGAACCCTCAGTTCCTTCTTCGTCGGTCTTCTCATTAGGCTTTTCGTGCTCAGGAGATTGGTCCTCTTGATCTTCGTCTTCTGGACCCTCAACTTCTTCTTCGCCGTGCTTTTCAATAGGCTTCTCGTGTTCGGGAGTTTGTTCGTGGTAGTTGTGGTTCTCCGAATCCTCAACTTCTTTTTCGCCCTCTGTTTCAACAAGCTTCTCTTGCTCGGGGTAATGTTCGTGGTGATCTTGGTGCTTCGAGAGGCCCACTTCTTCGCCATCCCATCGCGTAGGCTTCTCGTGCTCGGTGGGCTGTTTGTGGTGACCCTGTCTTTCCGAATGCTCCACAAGTGTGGCCTCTGGAGGAGTAGATTGCGATGGAGGGTCGTGACTGGGTTCTGCGCCGTCCTCCAGTCTCTTTGGCTTGATCGGATTGTCATCAGGATCTTGGTTCTGCTTCGGCGGATTAGGGGACTGGACCTGCTGCTGAGACGATGCCCTCTTACTTTTTTGGTTTGGGCTTGTTTGACCAGCCTTGGTTTCCTGCGGTACTTGATTTTGCTCTGATCTCACCAGAGTCTCACGCTTCGAATTCCCCGGCACCTTGTTCTTCTCGACCACAACGATCATCCACACCCCTACCTTATCGTCACCACCAACCAACGGTGTTGCAGAGATCCAACATACCCTTCCGTGCCCCGCATCTTCCAGCTTGCTTCCTGGCGATGTTGTCGTCCCATCTCGTTGCTTTCCGGCTTCGAGCAGAAAATTGACTTTTGCGGAGACAGGCACTCCAGCGTCGAAGCTCTCCTTGAGACCGCTCAAGGTGTTTTTGGAAGCAGCGAGGTGAGATAGAAACGGATGCTGACTAACGTTGCCCAGTCTTTGACGCAGTTTAGGAGAGACGAAGACGGTTCGAAGAGACGGTGCCGGTCTCACAAGCAAATAGCTTTCGTAGACGCCGGGCAGCTTTCCCGATAAGCCAGACCGTCCCGACTGAGCCAGTTTCCAGGTCTGATCTTCATCATCGGCACTTTCATCATCATCGTTGTCTGAGCTGTCGGATTCTTTCAAGACACGTCGTCCACTTTTTCGGCTGCTGCCGATGCTACGTTGATCCTCGTCCCCGGATGCTGAAGCTGGACGGCTGTGTGAGCGTACAATGGCCGACTCCTCAAGATCAAACATTTCACTCAGTTCTCTCAGCTTTTCCAGTGCCCTTGGCTTTCGAAAGTCTTTGTCTGGTTCGGTTTGCCGGCTACGGGCCGCCTCTTGGCGTTGTTTAGCCTCCCCGCTGAGCACGTATTGCTCAAACCCATCAAGCCCTTTTCCGCGTGCCACCAGACCAGTGACATCGACCTGAGCACCAATAAAATATTTGACATTGCCTTTGTCGTCGTGCAGAGGAGCGATTAGTAGTAGATTGATGAACGGCCTTCCATCTCGGCGGTAGTTCAAAAGAGCCTCACAAATGGTCTCGCCTTTGCCAATAGCCTGGCTCAACCTTACCACTGATTCTCTCTTAGTTTTCGGACCTTGGAGGAAACGGCAATTCTGCCCAATAACATCGTCGGATCCATAACCGGTATATCGATAGAACTCCTCGCTGGCATAAATGATTGGGTTATCTTCCTGCTTCGGGTCTGAAAGACAAAAGACCTCAGACAGACCGCCGACCAGGCCCCGCATCAGCGGCGTCTGTCTTCCCGTAAGCTCGTTGATCAGACACTCCGTCACTGTTTTCACCAAGTTGTAGGTGATATACATCGGGAGGGCGGAGTCCACCATCAGCCGAAATGCAGCCTTGCTAGATTCTTCGAAGTCCTTGTCGAGAGTTGCTGCTACTGAAGCTCGCGGGATTGAAGCGTCGTCGCTTTCATCATCAGGTGACGATGGAACACCCTCGGCGACAGCATTAGCATACTCGATCGCTTTGATGGCCTTCTGCGTCTCGAGATAGCGTAGAAGGACCGGATGGTATTGCGGTCGGTACTTGGTCAAGAAAGAAGTGAACCGTGCCAGATATTGTACATCGCGAAGAAGAAGGTTCAAGTGTCCCGAGGAAAAAAGCGATTCGGAGAGTGACTCTATAGTCATAGGCTTCGGCTTCGGAGGCGGAGGACGCAGGTCGAAGTCCTCGGCAGACGAGTCGCTGTCTTTTGGAGCAGACGAGCCAGTATCGTTCTCAGACATGATGTGTAGCAAGTCTGGTTCCGGGGCGGGATCTTTCTTGGGCCGCTCTATTCCAGACATACCATATCGCGTCGGGTGCGCTTTCGGGCCTGCCTTGGGTTCAAGACCCGTCGAAGCATGAGAAAGTTCCGGTTGGTACTCCGCGGCTGACACGGAGGTGTCGGCTTCCGGCTCGTGCTCCTCTGCTTTTTGATCGGTCTGTGCGACGGAGGGTGGTTGCTCGCTAGAAGTGGACTGCTTCGCGGGCGCTTCAGGTTCCTGAACGTCGCCGTTGGGGATGTTCTTCTGATCGGTTGACCCTGTGTTGGAGTCTACCTTCGAACGCGCATTGGTTTGCTTGCGCGGCTTCTCTGACCGGCCAGAACGAAGTCGAAGATTCTGCTTGATGCGCTCCAGGTCCATGACGTTCAGGTAGCCGAAAAGTTGGCAGTGGTCTACACTTCACGACGATATAGGATTTCCTTGAGTGACTTCAACCGCCAGAGAGATACAGAGACATCTTCGAGATCGGTATCGCTGGAATCTCATATTGACAAACGGGAGGCCGTGTGGCGCAAAGGTCGAGTAGGTGAAGCAGTGGACCTTTGGTGGTCTGAGGAGTTATCTGTGAGCTGCTTCTCCGATTCGCGCGCAGAGGCGATGACGACGGTGATCTGGAATGTCCAATCCCATGCAATGCATCATCGCTTGAGCTACATGCTAGGGTACCCTGACTGGAGGCTGCCCCAGCGCTGAGTTATGTGCATATGCTTCATATGGCTGCAGCTAAGACACCAAATCAAATGCCTGATGAGATGAGGTTGGACTCGTCATGATTTGATTGAGAAGATCGGGCGACAGTGATTGTGGATCTGTGTCAACGGAGATTGGATCTCCAGGCGGTAGACCCCGAAGCCATTCGGTGACCCACAATACGTTGCCACGAACTGAACTCGACAAGCACCCAGGCGTGTCAGTTCATTTGCATAATAATTGTGGCGACGTACAAGAGGGGAATTGATGGAATTTAGATTGTGGTGCTACTCTATGGCTGCCCTCTCATGCATTTCTCCAGCTACCCTGTTGCTTGGGGTTCGCATCAAGCGCGGTGACATGACTTTAGGAAGCAGAAGAGCATTACCTCCTTCCCCAACCAAGAGATAGCCCCTATGGAGCGTGTCCTGAAGCCAGCTGCTCTGAGCAAGATGGAAAGCATTTGATTGGCTTGATATTGGTAGCAGGAAGGCAGATGGTAGCCAACATGAGTCCAGGCTAGGTGTCCCAGACCGCCGACGCTTCTGACACCAACATCCAGTTCTTCTCTCGATGCCTCATCGTTTGGCACTCTCAGAGCCCTGTCGACCGGCGTGGAAGAACCATATTCTCTTGCCAGTCTCAATGGCATCTCATGATAAGGCGAGGCTCCATGGTATGTACCAGTCCTCCGACCGACCCGGCCATTTATCTTAACTCGTATCTTTGTCCCGCTTTGGCTGCATCTTCCTCCTTTGCCGCTGTGCCGTCCGCGTGCTTCGTGTTATAGTGATGAAAGACTGGGTGAGTATAGCCAGGGATGGGAAGAAATTTTCCGACTTGCTTCCTGTATTCCGTATATTCCGAATACTTTCTTGCCGACAAGAGCTCTGTCAGCCAGGTGCTCGCCTGGAACAGGAAAAGATACGCGATCGCGCCGACTGCGGTCCAGTTGTACGAGGTTCTCGTCGCTACGCACGACCACAGGTAGAGTGTCACCCAAACTCCCTGTTCCGCGGCGAAGTTAGGATGTCTGGAATATGCAAACAGTCCTTTTGTGAGAAAGCCGCGATCCAACTCTGCTCGATGCCACCCGTGCGGTACACGGGCAGTCTTTTGGTATTTGCCCTTGGCGAGATGGTAGTTCCATTGCTGCTGATCTGCGACGAACGACGTGGCTATGAGGGACAAGATGGCGCTGAATGCGACGGTGTCCAGTATATTCCAAGACTTGATGGGTCCCTCATAAAGTGCCAGTCGCTCGGTGAGCAGCAGAACATAAGTCGGGGTCGTGATGCTGACAAGTAGCAGGGATTGTACGAGTGAGATGAAGACAACATTGAATAAGAACATTACAGTGGGTCCAACGTAGTCTTTCACGATGGCCCACCTGTAATCCTCGCTGCCGACTGAGTAGCCTCCTTTGCGGAAATAGTTGTACGTCAGACGAGTCTGGGAAAAGTCAGTCACAGCTCGCTAAACAATCTCACCGCAAACTTACAGTCCACAATGTGCTGAGAATCAAGACGGCATCCAATCTTGCAGTACGAATACCTGCGAGGTGGGAATAGACGGCGAAGTGGGCATTGTAGATCGTAGGAAGAATACTCCACACTCTGTCAACCTGCGAATAGTTCTTGTTGACTTCGGATACGACCAAGAAGATCGGGGCCAAGGCAAACGCAAATGCGATGGCCGTGATCAGAGGATTTGTGTCGAGGTAGAGTTGATGCAGGGCAGCAGGTTTGCTCACTGATGAGAAGAATGTCTCGGGCCAGGCCGCAAGTTGATGAAGGTAGGGCGCGACTGTACTTTGATAGTCTGCGCATGCCGGTAAACTGAGAACCACGGGAAGCGCCATCGTGGATGATCGTTATCTGGAGGTCGAAGGCGCGTTCAGAAGAACAATTTCCGCGAGGAGAAAGGCGATGATATAGAGGTGACGGTGAGGCGACGCGTGGGAGAAATAATGATGCATTTATGATTTAAGCTCGATCTCAGTGACGCCACTTGCGGCAGGCACCAGATCCGACTTCAGCCAATGGTAACCACTACCGCGGATCTTTGCGCTGATGCTGGTATGCTACGGAGAAGTCTTTGACTCTCGACGCGTCGCTGCTGCCTTTTCGACGCGTTGGTTCACGTCACCTTCCCGACATCACCGGTGAGTCGTGGACTTCCCACACAGCAATCTACACTCTCATACCGTCGAAGATGTCGTTCGTGCAACATGAGCGATGCCTACACAAAAAATTCTCTGCGTCGCAGAAAAGCCTGCGATCGCGAAAGCGGTTGCCAATCATCTAGGCGGCGGCCGAGTAAACCCAGTCAGTAGGAGCAAACCATGGCGTACGAGGAGTGACTGATATGTTACAGCGCGCGATCCGTGGCAACCAGTATGTGAAGAACTACGAATTTGATTTCAACTTCCAGCCATGGGGCAATTGCTCCGTGGTAATGACCAGCGTTTTGGGCCACCTGACAGGTTTGGACTTCGACAAAAAGTACAAGAGCTGGAAGTCATGTCCTCCAAGCCAGCTCTTCGAAGCCGAGACCGATATCACCATCGACAAGGACAAGCAAGCTCTCGCCACCAATATCCAACAACAAGCTCGGCTCGCGAAGATCCTGTTCATTTGGACAGACTGTGATCGCGAAGGAGAGCACATTGGTGGCGAAGTACGTGACCAAGCCAAGAAAGGAAACCCTCGTATACTCGTCAAGCGGGCAAAATTCAGCAATACTGAGAGAGCGTGAGTACCTGGCCACCCGTCCACACTCCAAACTAACATGGGTAGCCACGTTGTCCATGCCGCCCACACCCCGATCGACATGGACGAGCGTCAGGTCAATGCTGTTGCCGCCAGGATTGAGCTTGACTTGCGCATCGGCTCCTCTTTCACCAGGCTTCAGAGTCTTCAACTACAAAGCTTGGACGAACAGCTTCGAGACCAGATCATTTCTTACGGTTCCTGCCAGTTCCCGACTCTCGGATTCGTTGTCGACCGGTACAGTCGCGTCAGAAGCTTCAAACCTGAGACATTCTGGCTGATCAAATTAATTCACGTCCGCGACCGCATTAAGGTCAACTTTAGCTGGCGGAGAGTCCATCTTTTCGATCGAGCTGTTGTTACCATTATCTTCGAGGCTTGTCTCGATGTCAAGTTAGCCAAAGTCACGAAAGTGCAGCAGAAGCCGACATCGAAATGGAGGCCCTTGCCCCTTACCACTGTCGATCTTCAGATGCAAGGCAGTCGATTCCTCCGCATGAGCAGTCAGCAAATCATGTCAGTCGCAGAGAAACTCTACCAAAAAGGGTTCATCAGCTATCCTCGCACGGAAACCGACCAATTTCCCAAGGAGTTCGATTTCAACGCCATCATTCAGAGACAGACTCAGGGCAATCCATGGGGTCCGTATGCGCAACAGTTGGTCAATGGCGGTTTCAGGACCCCACGGTCCGGCCGGCACAATGATCAAGCTCATCCGCCGATTCATCCCGTCAATTTCGCCGCGCTTGATGCGCTCGACGCCCAAGAGAAAAGAGTGTACGAATTCGTGTGCAGAAGATTCCTGGCATGTTGTTCGGAAGATGCCAAGGGACAAGCCACCGATATTGAGATAGTCTGGGGTTCTGAGACCTTCCATACACATGGCCTTCTTGTCCTTGAGAGAAACTACCTCGATGTCTATGTGTATGACAAGTGGGAGAGTAGTCAACAGCTTCCCGACTATACACTGGGCGAGACATTCGAGCCCACAGAAGCCAACATGGTGGACGGGAAAACGACCGCGCCTGGGTATCTTACAGAACCTGAATTAATTGGACTCATGGATGCCAATGGTATTGGCACTGACGCAACCATGGCCGAGCACATTCAAAAGATCCAAGATCGATCCTATGTCAATACAAGGCCGCAAGCGGGACGTGGACGCAACTCTGTCCAAGAATTCATCCCAACCACACTTGGCGTTGCCTTGATTGAAGGCTACGACAATGTGGGCCTCGACGTCAGTGTCAGCAAACCATTCCTGCGCAAGGAGATGGAACTAAAGATGAGAGCGATCTGCGAAGGCCGGAAGACTCGGACTGAGGTTGTGCAGGAGAGTTTGGACCAGTACCGCGAAGTGTTTGTCAAGACACAGCGTGAGATCCAAGTCCTGAAGGATTCTGTGACGAAATACGTGGTTAACGGGGGGACGGTGTGAGAAGATCAGGAGCACGCCATACTGGACGGCTGAATCAGCCGGAGCCATTTGCGGATTTTGATCACAGCACCGCACAGCACTATGGCACATAACGCGAACTTTACTATCCAGACTGAGTCGGTCGATGGGTACAAGCAGTCGTAAGCCGAGCTTGGCTTCCTCCCCAGAGTTCGAGTCGAATCGAACGCAATCGATGTGTCTACCAATCGGAGATTTGACGCCACAAGTCGATTCCAACTTCTTCACTGCCATGTGACGGGGATGACGCGCCTGTGACGCGGTGGAGCACTCTGCCGTGGCTGCAGTCTGACGAAAGCCAATCACAAGCCTTCAGCCACAGCGTCCGTCAGGTACCAGCCTCACTTCACGATCGATCTTGTGGAGGGAGACCGCTTTCGGATCTCTAATGTTGGTTTTGATATGCGCCAGTTGCCCGCTTGGGACTCTTCGCCATGGCAATACAATTGCCAAGAGCAAAATGTGACGTAGCATGGTAAGTCCCATTCACATTCGAGTTAGAAAAGTTGTCAGAAACAAGTGAAACTGGGAGGAGCAAACATATGTGCCTCGACATTATAAACCGCTCCCGCCTGCTGCTGTCCCTTCAAGTCTTCATACACTCGAACTGAAATACTCCTTTCGATTGACCAAGACCCCTCCCAATCAAACTGAAACAGACTCGAATACACAACTCATTCTATCACAATGTCAAACCTCATCAACAAAGCCAAGGATGCCCTTTCAGGCAACAAGTCTCACGACACAACCACGACATCCTCCTCTCATGGCACTCATGACGCCACTGTCAATACTGCCGATCCCAGATATGAATCGACCACTGGTACTCACAGCACCTATCAAGGCCATGGGGTAGGCAACACCTCGACAAACGCTGGGCCTCATAACTCCAACCTTGCAAACAAAGCAGATTTACGCGTGGATTCGGACTATGATCACAGAGCCAACCCTAGCCCTCATGTTCCAGCACATGGCGCCACGACGACTGGTGGCCATGGTACTTCATCGAAGACAACTGCCGGTCCGCATAACTCCAACCTTGCAAACAAAGCAGATCCTCGAATTGACTCTGACCTTGATGGACGAGGCAATCCCCTCTCCAGTGGCCCAACACACGGTGCGGGTACAACTGGCCATGGCACATCCGGCTATGGCACGACAGGTCACGGCACGACCGCAACGACATCTGGTGGACCACATTCGTCGAACATGGCCAATCGCGCCGACCCCCGCGTCGATTCTGATTTTGATCACAGAGGCAATCCCAACTCTAACGTCCCGGGATATGGCACTTCTTCCACTGGCCATGGTACCTCTTCGACGACCACTGCCGGCCCCCACAATTCCAGCGTAATGAATAAGTTGGACCCACGCGTCGACTCTGACCGAGACAACAGAAACGATCCTACCTCAAGAGTTGGTGGATATGGCACCCAGGACAATTATGGTGGTGCGTCCGGGTATGATTCCGGACCTACTGGTGCTGGAGGTATCTCTGGCAATACTGGCCATACCGGACATGGCCATTCGAGCGGAATCACCGGCAAAACCGACCATTATCCCCCACAGAGTGGTAGTGGTGGCCTCACAGGTACTAGCGGTCATAACACACACGGCGGTACGGGTGGGTTAACAGGTAACACCGATCACCATACCACACACGGTGGATCAGGTGGCCTTACAGGTACCGGTGGTCATACCGGACATGCTGGGACAGGAACTCAAGGTTATACCGAGTCTGGTGGCTTGTCAGGTGCTGGGCATACCGGCCACACTGGACATGGTGCGGGAGGTTATACCGGTGGCACTGGCACCGATTCTTCCAGCTATGGCGCAACCGGTGCCTATCAGAGTGAAAGGGTGCATGACAGCAAATTGCTGAACAAGCTTGTAAGTCTCCCTCAAAACCCTTGCCGGGTAATATGGATTTTTCCATCCTCCACTCTTTCCGCCCAGAGGTTTGTGAACTAACAACGGCCTAGGACCCAAAGACAAAGACTGATTCGAGAGGAGAGCCAATATAAACTGACTCGAGAAGAGAGTCAATTTGCACCGGCCGACCTCCAGATGAATGGAAGGGGTGGTAATAAATAGTGGAAGATACCCAATGACATCCAAAGTCTCCTGGCATATTAATGAAGAAAATTATATCCATGAACTCACATTTCTCTAACTGTCCATGGTGCCAAAGATGATATTAATGCGTTTTCGAGTGACCTTGCAAAGTTGACAGCTGCCAGTGGAAAGACTGCAGGATTTATCCCGAGTCCGAAGGTCTCACCTTTGTGCTTAGGCTTACATCCATGCAGGATGCATTTTTGGAACCGCGTCGGTATTGCGGCTCAGAAGGGAATCCGAACCAAGTTTTGCGTCGTGACGGCGGCGCTCCTGGAAAACGCAACCAAGCGACACAAGCGTAGGAGATGCTGAGCAAGCTGCATGAAGTGCACCCAGAAATGAGGAGTGGATTGGATGAGTTCAGCAGAAGTTGTCGCAAAGAGAAAGCGGCCTCCTGGCATGACTAAGTCGACGTTCATCGCAGCGTTAGCCGTAAAGGGTTTGAAGTGCTTGCTCAGCTCAGCATCTGCAGGTGGGCTTTGTGGAGATCGAGACTGCGAGAGGCATCCCTTCGTGGCAATTAGGGCATGGAAAAGATGCCCATTGGGTGGATGTATGAGGCCCACGAAGATTCGTCGGCACCTCCAGGGGTCCTTCCCCGTAACTGGGCGGCGCTGCTGCCACCAAAGCCCCAAATGTTGAGCTTGATGCGATGTACCCGCGAGCTAGAGGCTACCACGACCGCTTCATCTGCATCAATAAAATGCGGCATCTTTCCTCCAGCTGTAGCGATCGTCTGTCACTTATCACTGCCCCCAATATTGTTTTTTAGCATTTTTGAAGGTCTATCAACAGTTGGAGGGGCTGATAAACTCATCTTGTTTTGACGAGTTCACGTTTGGTTCAGTGGTTTACTTGCCTGTCGAATATACTTGTTGGTCATTGTAGCCTCGCCCTCCACTACCGGCCTGCCTCCGTCACCATGTCGAAAACAGAGCCCTTCCCATCGTATGGCGCCGACAATGCAGCGGACGATTCGCAAGAGCCGGCTCGAAGGCCTTCGATCAGCTCTTGCATCTCCGAAGCACCCTCTCGGACGGTGTCTGCCATTCGCACCCGCGCTCGTACCGGCTCCTTGAGCAGAGCCTTCCTCCAGAGCAATCCTCCTCTTGGCATGTGGCAGGCGACCGGCGAAATCGGCTCAAAGATCCCTACGTTGCCCGAAATTAGGAATGGTGCTTTCGCGGACGATGGGTGGAATCATGAAGGCCAGATGGAACATCGTGGGACGAATCCACACGAGATTCATGCCCGAAGACTCGCCAGGACCAGTTCTGCTAGTACCAGGACAAGAAAGAGCTCGATATCGGGGCAACCCGTCATTGCAGAAGAAAGGCACGAGTTCTTTCCCAAGAGATCTCCGACAACGGTGCGACAAGATCCGCTGCTAGAAGAGGCATCGTCTACACAGCCATCAGAACCTGCCCATGCGAGAGCAGAGGAGATAGGCCAGCTCAACGGGTAAGTTTGCTCGCACGGCTCTGTCATACAACACACTGACATGGTATGGTATCAGATCCGAGGAGCGTGGTGGGACGCCTCGTCTCTCAGAGCGAAGTCCTTCCACCAAGAGACTCTCAAAGACTCGAAAGCCTACTGTGTCAGTGACCCCATCAGAAGCCGCCCACATGAAATCTTGCTAACTTGCTCTCTCAGTTCCGAAAAGACCGACTCAAGTTCTAGGAGAGACTACTCGGTCCCCGCATCCACTGTACCCAGCGAGCCACAGGCAATCCGCGTCGAAAGCGGTCCCGATGAGACAGGCACCTATCCCAATGGCTATCGCTTCCCCAAGAAACACACCTGGGGACAATCGATCAACATCGGTCTGAAAGCATACTGGAAATTCCTCAAGACGCCGTTCGGTATTATTCTCACCATCTACGGCCTCAACGTCGTAGGCTGGGGTGCTATGATCTTCTTCGTTCTTCTCAAAGCCGCACCCGCCATGTGTCATCCTTCCTGCGATGACGACAGCAGTGCTCGGGAGAAGTGGATTGAAATCGATTCACAGATATTGAACGGTCTCTTCTGCGTCACAGCCTTTGGGTTACTGCCATGGCGAGGTCGGGACTTCTACTACCTCATGCGCTGGCGGGTTGGAGGCAACCAAATCTACCACAGGAAGTTGGCAGGTATCTATCGAGGCTGGTATCGCCTTCCGGGCTCCGAAAGCCTTGAAGAGCACGTCGGACCTCCACCCACACAGCCGAAAAAGAAACCGGCGTCGACCACGGCCGAGGCTCCACCACCATATACACCTGAAGAGATTACCGAACTCGAAAGGAGTCCTTCAATCCCTCTCCCTGCCACATCGATGCCCGAACCTCCATTGACAGGAATTCGCGCTCCGTCCAGCAGATCCTGGACTCTTGATGCGGTCATCTGGCTGTATCTATGGAACACGATTTTCCAAGTCCTCCTTTGCATTTGGATGTGGCACTGGAACCGCTTCAACCGTCCCTCGTGGGGCACGGGAGTCTGGATCACATTTGGCTGTCTGGTTGCCATCGGCGCCGGAGTCGTTGCCATGAGAGAAGGGCTCCGCGTCAAGAAGATCGAAGGTATTCCCGTTCAGGAATACGATGTGTTGGAGTCCATCGACGATTACCACGAGAGGAAAGCGAAGGAGGACGCCAAAGAGGCGAAGAAGCTAGCGAAGCATGAGCATCACCGACACTTCAGGCACGATGATACCCACATGGTTGTTCACACCGAGAAGTTGAAGGGCCACCAGTGGTTCACTCGCCACTAAGAGATCGGGATAATGTGGGCATTTGCACATCTTTTCAGGCAATCTCCGTTGGAAAAGCAAAGTTGTTGTCTTGGAGCGCTGTTTCTGCGATCCTGGCCTTCGCGAGAGGTCTAAATTGTTCCTAGCGATGTCATTGCGTTCCTGAACGGTGTTCAGGCTCTATACTAATAGTCGACAATTGAGTACTGTTGAATTCTGGGGACTACCTGTCCAATGCTCCTCTGTTTTCCATCGAGGCTTTACGACGCAAGTTGGACCTTAGAGATGTGAAAGCCAGAACCTCTTGGCTGTTGAAGAACTGGCAGATATTGCATGACGATCGGACTCATAGAATGAAGGCCGATGTTCTTCACATGTGCTGTCCCTGAAGTCTTCTTATGCTACTCGGAGACACGGCGGAGAAGAGTTCTCATAAAGTCACAAGGTTGTTTTCCAGGGGTTTCCATTCAGCCCGTCTTGCTGATCTTACCATCATTTTTCTCGATTGCATGACAGGGGCTCCTTCCAACCGAAACATTCGGCTTGAATGACATATCTGCATCACACGGGCTTTAGAGAGGCCACCACAATACCAAACAGCCCCAATCATCTCCCGAATCCAAACAAGATTTCTCGCTGCTCTTTACTCCACTCATCCTGGCGCAAGGAGAATATCTTAAAGATGATACCATTGTGCCTGCGACTGCGATAGTCAAAATGGCGTCTTTGAAGGAATGCGTGTCTCCAGGAGACGTCTGATGTGACAAGATGAGTTGTTCATTCTAGATTTCTTTGAGCAGGGCCCGAGACCTTGTGTAGCCAACTGTGGCTGTACTGTTCGAGAACGTCAATGCCAGGTCCACGAACGTTGAGAAGATCCTGGCAGATGTGCTCGGTGCAGGAGATGGATTGGCAGATCGTAGTTGTGCGGGAGACTATGTCCCAGAAATAGAGCGAGAAAAGGGAGAGGGAGGCTCATGGGTATCTAGCGGCCTCTAGCCTGCACCTAGACCAGAAGCGGGAGCAGAAAGAGGTCCGGAGACATTTGGTGATCTGGTGCCAGAGCCTGGGTGTGGCTAAGTCCCCCCTTCTTTTCTCCTTCATGGACCATACTCTTGCCTCGATATATTCTCTTGGTGGTCAAGCTCGATCGCCAAAGGTTAGGCACTCCCAGACACCAGCGCCCTGGTCAGTCTCAAAAGCCCGGCATATCTCGCTCCGCAGACCGTGCCTTGCTCTTCGCAATAACAGTGTATCCTCTCATCCATTCTGTCTCGGCTTGACCTCCCCCTCCTGCATGATGTAGTAGACAATGGTACCATCACCACCCATGCCCTCATTGGCTCGCATGCCGAGAAGCACACGCTTCTGGTCCTTGTGCTCGTACGAGCTGCCTTGGCCAGAAGCTCGACCGTTCGCTCGTGCGGAGCCATTGCCTTGGCCTCTAACGTTGGCTTCGTTGCCTGGTCGCTGAACTCTGACCGCTTCCCTTTCTGACAATGAGTCAAAGACTGTGCAAAATCTGCTGAGTGTCCATTTCTCGCCCAATGCGAGGGGGAGGACGAAGTCTCTTTGTACCGGAATCTCGGTTTCTTTGATCTTGTGCTTGATCAGGTGGGTCTGTAAGTCGGGGTGAATGTAGCTGTGTTGGGGAGGTAGACCTGATATTAAGGGGATGCTAGCTGGAAGGGATAATGGAGTTGAGCTACCATTGGGCAGAGAGGCTTCTATCAAAGTCGGCGTGGTGGAGCCGGAGCTCGACGTCGACCGAGAGGGTGAGACTGTTCGTGATGATGAGTTCGAGTGGTTGAAATGAAGGCCCTCCAGGTCGACGAGCGCCAGCTCAGATCTCCCGGTCGGAGCTTGTTGAGTGTGATTAGTGTACACGAGGTGGAGTTTGAGGTCGGTCCAGTTATGCTGATATTGGAGGTTGTGGAGGACTGATATCGCCAAGGCTTCGGAGGCGGATTTTGCGCCCGAGCTCGATATGAGGCTTGAAAGTGCGGATGGCAGAGGAGGCACAGATTTCGTAGTTGAAGATGACATGATAATGGATACGAAATTGTGCGAGTCGTTCAGGTGACAAGCATGAATCAGTTTGGACGGTTCAGCATGAAAAGACGTGAGGCTGAGAGTCAACTCATTACCTCATCTCGGTTGGTTGCTTGATTGGTGCTGCACCAGACCGACAAATGACGCTCAAGATATCAGCGAGATAGCCGCCAAGATGGATTGCAGTCGGGTTTTCTTCGACCAGTTGGGTAGGACTGGACGATGAGTCGAAAAGAAAGTTCAACATCAGGCTCGGACACAGCCTGATCAGACCAACCAATCATAGACTTAGGACATGGTTACGGGGGAGCATATCCGGCGCTGCAGCTGATTTCACCAGACAACACAAACAACTCTGAGTTGGCTCTTTTCTGCTAATTCTGGATCAAGATCTTGTGTATTTAGGTTCTTTTCAATGCAACGCTTATCGACATTCCGTGTAACCCAGGATTTGGGGGCACTGAGGCAGCTTGCTCACTGGAGACGCCAGTTCGACAACCAAGGTCCCTCCCTGATGGTGGCGCAGCAATGTCAGCCCCAATGGCCGTAGCCGCCCCAGCATTGAAGAGAACTGAATTCCCACCTCCATCAACATATTCATCTCATTCAGAGTCATGTAATGGGGATATATTTCAAGCATCTTGTTTCCACTCGAGCAAGAGATCTGCACTAAGGCATCTGCCTACCCTCCGTCGTCGGCTAACGTGCCATGGATTCGACTAATGCTGGCACCTCGAGAAGAGGCATGGAACTGGGCATGTGTCAACAAATGAACGCCTGTAAGTTTACTTCTGAGCCATGGACTCGATGCTGAAGCTGGGTGTAGTACACTACAGGTTACCCTCTGGGTCGTCAGTCTACAATAGCAGAGAGAGACGTGGCTTGGAAATGGGCTACACCGCCTTTCCACAGCAATCACGTAAGATTTCACGCGGGCGATAGAGCCAAATGCTGAAACCAGGAGAAGAACACTATAGGTCACCGTATCCAGCCTCGGCGCATGATCGCAGAGAGAGACGCGGCCTGGAAATTGGCTATTCGGCGGCACCGCAATCAGGTAAGATCCTAACCAGGGCCATAGACTCGGTGCTGAGACCAGACGAAGTTCACTATAGCTCACAGTACTTATCGTCGGCGTACAATGGCGCAAAGAGGCGAGGCTTGGAAGTGGCCTATTCAGCGCAAGGGCAACCAGGTTAGATTTTACTCCGGGTGACAGAATCAATGCTGAAAGAGGAGAAGAGCACTATAGCTCGTCATATGTATCGCCGTTTGCTAGCAGGAAGAGAAGACGTTTGGAAGTGGAATGGTCACAGCTTCAAAATCCCGGTAGGTTTCCGCCCGGCCGGCAGCCTCAATGCTGACTGAAAGCAGGCGAAGACCACTATAGCCCGAAGAAATCAGAACGGACAAAGGACTTGTGGCCGCCACTGTCCTCCGATATAACTTCAACACGGTCACCCCATTCCAGCTTTGCCGATGGTGCACACTCTCTTCAACGTGGTTCCGATCAAAGCCATTCAAGCCAGGCTCAATCACAGCTGGACAGGCCGGAAGCGCCGTGCATTTCCGCTTCCCACAATTATGAATCTCTGGGTCCGGGTAAGAGAATCCGCCTACTTGGGCTCGAACCAGGAAACCGCGGCGATCCGATCAAACTCCACTTTTACTATACCGATCTCGAAGACACTTCGTTGAGCTATGAGGCACTTTCCTATGTCTGTGGCACACCGATAGACCCTTTCTGGTACGACGTTAACGGCAACGTGGCGTACCTCGGGCGCCGTAAGATTCAGATCAAGCCGAATCTCCATCGAGCCTTGCACGCGCTTCGCCTGCCTGATAAAGTGAGGATCTTGTGGGTCGATGCAATTTGCATCAACCAGCAAGACTTGGGAGAGCGAGAAGCTCAGGTGAGGCTGAGTAAGTCGTCCGGCTCCCTCAAAGGCTGTACCGTGAAGACCGAAGTTTGCCTAATGAGACACTGTCTCGGTTTCCCTCTTTGTCGTCATTGTGCAAACTCTGGGTATATTGATACAGGTTCTGACGGTCCTGCAGTGGGAGAGATCTATCAAAACGCCCGTCGAGTTGTGGTATGGCTTGGCGAGCAATACCCTGCCCCATGGGACGGAGGCGATACCGAAACCAATGAAGAACTCGCAGCAGTTTGCGATGTTGTCAATCACTGGTTAAGGGCAGTGTCAACTACCGGGCGAGCCTACTACAGCGCTGACACCACCAAACTGGAGTCCCGAAGAACGCTCCCCAAGGTGGAAGAACCCCGTCACTTACAATTCTGGAACGCAATCGCTAGATTCTTTGACCGACCATGGTTCTTTCGATGTTGGATCTTTCAGGAAATCGTCCTTGCTCGAACTGCGGTCGCAAAATTAGGATCCTTTGAAATAGACTGGAGATGGATCGGTCTCGCCGCCGCTGTATTACGAACAAATCACCACGACATATGCCAAAGCCTTCACATTGCGGGTATTTATAATGCTTACTTGATGTATCGCTTGTCACGACAGTCGGACCTGCCTCCCCGCAAACTGGACTTTTTACGATTGCTACGACTGACAAGACAGTTTGAGGTCACAGATGAGCGAGATAGGGTGTATGGACTTTTGGGTGTTGCGAAATACGCTAACGACCACAAACATGGCGAGCTGTTCATCAAGCCTGACTACGAGATTAGCAAGGCGGAACTATGGCAGCAAGTTGCCGTGAAGATCTTGGAAATCACCCAAGATCTATCACTGCTTTCGTGCGTCCAGTATCAGAAAGTGACGCTACCCTGCGACCCTATGCAATATTCGAATCCGGGTCATATCGTCGGAAACGATGTCGATAATTACGTTGACTACGTTGATTGCGACGACGACAGCGGCCCATTTCCCAAAACCCCACGAACACTGCCGTTTCCTTCTTGGGTCCCACAGTGGGAGCACGTTTTCAGAACCACAATCTCCGCCTGGGATCTCGAACAATCCTTCTCTGCCGCCGAAGGTCTTCCTCGACAGATCCGCATAACCACAGAAAGTGGAAGCTTGAAAGTTAACGGCATCAATGCCGGAGTGGTTGCGTACGTCTCGGAAGTAATGTCAGACGATCCTGATTTGAGTCTTCTGATCTCAAAACGACTTTGGTGGTTCTTCAACACAGAGGCTGGTCACCGCCTATACGCCACGACCTTGACAGCAGGGATGAATCCGTACGGGTCTCAAGCCGATGACACTCGAAGTGTCCAGGCTGATCTGACCGCCTACATTCGTTCAACGTGGCCATCCTTTCGACTAAGCCAGGAGGGTCTCAGCTCACATATGGAACTTCACGGGGACGCTTCACGATTTTCGGAGATGGCTCAACGGGTCTGTCGATCCAGGAGATTATTCCTCACAGCAAACGGTTATATAGGTCTCGGGCCTGATGTCGTGCGCGAAGGTGATACCGTGTCCATTCTAGGAGGTGGTGACACCCCTTTCCTTCTACGACGATCGTCCGATGAAAACGTCGGCGAACCTCCTAGGAAACGATTGACCTCGTTTCTCACGAGTTCCAAGCAAAGTCAAGAGAGCGAGGAGCCAGGTACGGACCATTATCGCTTGGTTGGCGAGTGTTACGTCGAAGGAATGATGAAAGGCGAGGCGGTTCAATGTATGAATGCTGGCAATGCACTGCTTGGACCGATTCCTCCGGAGCACATTCGTCGCCACAAAATACAGAGTCTCGTTGAGCAAGGGTACACTGAGAAGGAGCGCATCTTCGCGACGCATCAAGCACTGAAGCGTATGGAAACACAGCGGTTGGAGAAGACTTGGTTCGACATCAGGTGAAGCCGTTATCATAAATGTCAGGCAAGATGGCTCACCAACTTGCGACACTTTTTTTTTTGAGTAGCCAGCGACCAAAACTCGTGTGATCGAGATGCAGTCGCGCTGGAGGGGTCGTATGCACTGTTTGCGGACGTCCCGCGTTCACAGGATGTGCGCTTGGTATGGAGTGGTGCCTCGTTTCCACCCTGCTGCCATATAGAATCTGTCTCCACGCTTCCACGTTGACAGCAGCGATGAATGCGTATCATCCCAAAGCGAAGCACCCATTTGAGCTCCTCCGTCGGGGTTTAAGAGTCTCTACCAGCTCGGAGAATCGAAGCCAGCTTGACTGCAAAATTTCAGGCCTGCGCTTCGTCCCCAGATAAGTCGAAAGAAGTCCACAGTGAGGCAACCTGAGAAACAGCGTCTCTCGATAAATCTTCCACCCGCTTGCGCGCTACGCCTGAAATGGCATACAAATAATGCTTGGCTATCGGAAGGACCCACCGTCTGGAAAGCCTCACTCTCGTGTCATAGCTTCTCTCCTTCGATCACCCTGTTCAACCTCCGTCCTTGACCATGTAGAGTAAACAGTCTGGAAAGCCAAGATGGGCGAAATCGCGAACTCGGTGGAATACAGGCCTGCGCCGGCCTCATCGAACCAGACACTATTCATCGTTTCGTCGAATGTTGACAAGGTCAATCCCACCACTAGGAAGATAATCAGAAGCCATGTCATGCAGGGGAAGAAGCGGAAACGAGCTTTCCGCAATGAGGACCGAGGAAAGCACCGATGGAGTACAACCGCCAACCGCACCCTGCCACTCCCCAGCCGTGTTGGCTCGGATTTGTCCTTCGTCAGGTTCGCAGACGAAATAGACCCGTCTACAGCCATCAGCATTATTAAATGTGAGCGTTGACGGTTCACTTGTTCAATAGGCTGATAGATGTGAACACAGTTTCAACCATCGCAACGAGGATCCTCTTTCCTCTGCTGACAGCGATCGGGTTTCGAACGGACACCACATGTTCGCTTGGCCCGATTGACACGGACGCTGCGGTCCTGCATATCACAGCGTTTGCAGTGGATGGCTTCATCGAGAGGATATTGCGCCAGCAGGGAAACAGCACTAGTCCAACTGCCATGCTACATCTTCAGAAAGGAACCAGAATGCTCCGGAAGAGGCTCATGTTGGGAGACGATCCAATGATACTTTCGGACTCGACGATGAGTGCCATTGTGAAATTAGCTGACACGTCCCACTTCGATGGCGATGGTGAAGCTGCAAAACAGCATATGCGAGGCCTCCGCAGGCTTGTTGACTTGAGAGGAGGTATGGATGCCTTGGGCGGCACCAGGGCTTTGGTTGAAGTTTTGAGGTAACGCCATCAAGCACTTGAGAGTATTGGTAATGGGTGTTGACAATTTCCAGATGCGACCTCAGGATTGCTCTTCTCAACGACTCGCAACCTGTCTTTTACTGTCAGCCTTCCGGGCCGATACCTGATTATCCCAATGAGCTCCTGCCATCTTCCAAGGACAAGATGTCCATGCAAAACGACAATGATTTGATACGCAACCTTGACAAGAATTTAGCGACGGCGTGGCGGGTCATGAGCAAATTCTGCTTGCTGGTCAACCTAAGTACTCAAACAAAGCGGCTGATATACCCTGAATTCATCCATGAGACGTTGATCTCGGTCGTTTATCGCCTGCTCAACACGGGATTTGCCGTCGGCTCTCTGGAAGAGGTTGTGCGGCTCGGTCTGCTGGCCTATTCTCATCACGTCTTCCTGCAATGGCAAGACGTCAAATTGCCTCTTTACCCCTTACTCAACGCCTACCGCGATGCTGTCCTAGGACTCGATGTTGTCGACAGTGCCTCATCTGAGCTCATACTTTGGCTGCTGATGACTGCAGCCATCTCCCTCTTCAACATATCAGATGAAACATGGCTTAGGGACTGCTTGTGGAAGCACATCAACAAATGTCAAACGGGAACATGGAAGGGATTGCAAGAGATATTGAAGAGCTTCATGTGGATCGGTTTGTTAGATGATGAACCTGGAAGGCAAACTTATGATCGTCTTTTTTCGGAAAGGGAGAAGCGCTGATTCGCGACTCACAACTCGCTGCACAGGAATTTCACCGGCGCCCTTGAGTGCATTTGAAGATTCTTGCTGCGATGATACATTCGTCGACTGCCGCCCTCAACGGTGCCGCTGGGGTTTCTACCGTCAATACCCCAGTACCTCTTACGCCGGTCCATCAGACAGCGTCGTCAACGCCTCGACCATCTCTCTGACCAGCTCCTCCAACGCCCAAGGCTCGACCGCCGCCTCGACAATCAGACTCAAACTAAACGTGAACTCGCAGCCACCGGGCTGGTCATCTTTTTGATGGTGACGAGGACGGCGAGAAAGTCTTGAGAAGTGCCAATGTGCACTTGATGTGCTATGACTTGGCCACCGCCAAGCCATTGAACAAGGTCATCACCTCCATGATCCGTGTAGGTGACAACGATTTTTCGATCAAGATACAGTCAGGGATCAAATGTTCCCAACATGAGATCAATGTCGAGATGGATCTCGAGATCAACCACAAACTCTTGGCCACCACTTCCAAGGTCTTTATGCCGTTGGATCGACGCTTCAGCAACCCTGTCCAATTCTGTGACTTCTTACACGTCATTTCGTGGCAGATAGATAAACATCCATCAGATGCGAAATTCCGAAATTATGACGAGCAGTGTGGCCCAGAGCTGCACCGGAGTCGTCAAGGGTTCGAAAAATGTAAGGTTACACAGAGATTTGACCTCCATCGTCAAGCTCAGGATGGCGCACGTTCCTGCTTTGGCGTATAGAAATCTGGATTCGCAATCTTGTCTTCGGCGACGACTTCATCCTCGACCTCTTGCAGTCTCGAGCGCCACACAGTCTGCTTGCCTACGTCGCCACTCTGCTCCGCAATCTTCTTCAACAGATCGAGCAACTCCCAGAAATACTCGGTCGCTGACACCAACGTATTCCCTACCCTTGCGAACTCTTCATTCGTCTCATATGCCATGAGCGCGTTGGCTTCTGCCTCGACATATCTGCCAAGTTCGAACTGCGAGATCGCCATCCAGAAGAAACCGTAGTATCGATAGCAGAGTCGAGCGCCGGGATCAGGGAGACCATTGGCGCGCTGAACCATCCCGAATGCGAATATTTCCGCGCGGTCGTGGAAACCGCGCTTCGAAAGCACACGAGTGCGATCGAGCACACAGCGACACGTCCGACTATCGTGGTATCCGAACCTACGATCTGCCTCTTCCACGCCCGCGACGAATTCATCGACCGGGAGGTTCGCATCGTGCTCGAGCTCCAGAGCGTCGGCGAACGTGCGCTCCTCGAACGCAAGGTCCTGCCACGATCCACCCTGGAAAACGAGCTGATCAAGCACGCAATTGGCCACGTTCAACGAAGAGGTGTCAGTGCTTGCCAGCGCTTTGGTCAATTCGAAGCGCGGATCCTGCTTCGAGAATGCCACGACGGCGTACTTGTTGACGTGCGCGCGGAAGACTTTCAACACATCGGTGTTGCCTTTCCACTCGAGCACTCTCATGCGGCGGAGGAGGTATGTGATCGTGGCGCGGTTCCAGGTA
The DNA here is from genome assembly GCA_030247875.1 of Cladophialophora chaetospira. Taxonomy (NCBI): domain Eukaryota; kingdom Fungi; phylum Ascomycota; class Eurotiomycetes; order Chaetothyriales; family Herpotrichiellaceae; genus Cladophialophora; species Cladophialophora chaetospira. Next base: position 241,450 of record JAPDRK010000008.1, on the reverse strand, counting down.
TGAATCACACCTTCCAGAGCACGGAATGCGCGGCGCCAGAAGAGGAATGCGATATCATAGCGGCGTAGGTCTTGGAAATGCTGGGCGTTGTGGATGCTCGACATGAATGGGGCGCGGGCTTTGTCGGCGTTGAAGGGTGTGTTGCGCCAGATTTGGGTCGCGAGAGGGTGCTGTTCGCCAAGTGTGCCGTCGACGAAGTTTGCTATGCTGTGGAAAAGTTGAAGTGGTGTTCGAGACGCGTCGTTCAGCAGGCCGGGCTCGGGAGACGGAGTGCGCCAGGTGATCGAATCCATGGCTCGCATGATTGGGGAAGAAGCTTCGTTGACGCGGCTTAGGTCGAGTTTCTTGCGCTTTGCATATTTCTGGACGTGTGCCATGTCGACCCTGCGCCCATCAACGTAGAATTGTGTGTCCTTGCCAAGGATGGCCTTGCGGGCTTGTTTCGTGAGGAGCATGGCTTCGACTTCGTGCCGGTTGTTGTTCTTGCTGAGCTGCCATTTCGTGATACGGGACTTCCATTGCTTGGGACTGGACACTTGTCAGTTAGGTTGCCGGGAGAAATTGCGAGGAACTTACGTGGCCTTGAAGTTGTCGGTGCTTTATCAGGTAGCGCTGCAGCTCCGGCAATGTCATGCCCTCGTCCTGGTACAATCGACAGATGACATCTTTGACCCTGTCCCAATCCTGCTCTTTGCGAGGATAGTGTGCTTTCCCTTCGTCCCGCAAGTTTCGTCCAGCCATATCGACATTCAAGCTCAGAAAGTCCAGGTCATCAGCGACAGCGTTCGGGGTAGCAGGAGTGTCCGGAGTCACCGGAGTGAGAGGTGCAGAAACCAGGCTTTTATCTCGCATTGTGGTGGCAGGGAAGAATACCAAGTGACTTGGACTAGGGCAGATACAGAGAAGCGAGGCAATTGCCCAGATCTAAGCGACGAGCAAAGTTTATTGCGCCTCTGTGCTGCAGATATACCTTTTCAGAAGATGAGGACAAGGCATTGTTCGACGCGACGGCGTTGTCGCCCGAGCGCCCGACCTTGTCACTTCCGCCGTTTGCGCATCTTGATACGAAGATCGTGGACTGCGAATGTTGATCAAGGCCAGAAGTTCGCTGCACATTTCATCGAGCACGAGTTGTATAGCTGAGAAAGAGCGCGGGGAAGAGGCGGACCTGTTTGGCAGGAGGGCGATGCACGCGGCTTGGCCCCTTAGCAGCAGAATAATAAGTGGCAGTCAGACCAAAAGATGGGCGTTTTCAGTCCGACCGACCATGGGTCAGACTACGTGTCACATTCGGCTCACAGACCCACTGATGCAAAGGTTCCCTGCATGAGGGCGGCCATCTGCAAGGCATCGCGCCCGGAGCCTGCATATGTCTGCTTATCACAATATGTAAAGAACCTCAATAGAGGAACAGAATGGTAGCAGATCTCGACAAGAATGAATGGTTTTTTAAAAGTATGAAGAGCAAGTTATTGTTGAGGCAGAGCTAACGAGACTGCAACATAGCAAGCTCCTTCATCAAGATTGATGGCTTCTTAGTATCCTGACAGCTGAGTGCTTCGTCCCGAGCATGTTTGGCGTATCCAACAGGATCGTACGAGCACGTCGCCCGGTCAATCACAACTTCTTCATGCCCTTACAAGCGTGCTTGTGATGTCCCTCCTTCCAGTCCTTCTTTTGACATTGTTTCGAGCAATACTTGGCCACACCGCAACCACCGCAATTGAGGAGTTTCTTGTCTGAGAGTGGTTGTTTATTGCATTCCCAGCAGCCCAACTCTTTGTGCTCCAGGCTTGCCATTCTCTTCTTCAGTATGCGAAATTCCCTGTCCACATCCGCTATACCTTCTACCATTGGGACGCAGAAGAACGGTGAGATGGCTACACGGACGCAATGCTTCGCCATGTCTTTCCAAATGGGTGCATCCGGCTTGAAGTCATCGGGGAATTTGCCGAGCCCACAGGAGCAGATCATGTTCTCGTCATCTTTATTGTACAGCAGATTCGACGTTCCTTTGGTGGCGTATTCGCAGGTTGGTAGATGCTCCCAGTTTCGACAGCGCTCGGCAAAGGCTGCACCGGCGTGCTGCCAGAATGCAAACGTATCTTCATCGACTTCGAAGACTGGCAATCTTCCCACCAAATTATTCCATAGCTTAGTCCATTGCGAGCGTCTTATGCGATGGCTTAAGGCTTTGAACGAAGGTAACATTGCCGCGTCAAGCACCATGCTGAGGCTTGCCAGGTCCAGGCGTATCGAGTCGACGAGAAATATGCTCGAGGGACAGGAGTCACCTATGAGCTGGATTGCAAAGATGTTGCATTTCTTTCTGCCCAGGAGGCAAGCAAAGTCGATGAAATTTCTGCCCATAATTCTCTTGATGTTGAGGCGTGGGTCAGGGGTCATCATCCTGATGTGCGGGTTCTGTCGTGAGATTGCCTCTTCTCGAACCGAGTCCATCGAGCTCACATACTGTACCACCCACTGAAGGCGTGCGGGATCCTTGACATCGACTGTTGGCAAATTTGCCACATTGATGTAGCCGAGATTCTGGAGGACTGGACTTCCGTCGTACATAACCATCGGAAAGAGGCAGTCCGGCTTCTGTAAGAGAGTAGTGGGAGAAGCAAGGTCTGCGATGAATTCGACATACGAGCTCGTGCGAGCGATTCTTGTACGTGAACCAGATGTGTCCAGGGGCACGGGAAGTTCGATACTCCGAGAATATCCCGCTTGGGTTGACCCGACAAGGAGCTTTAGGACAAAAGGCGATACTAGCTTGAACGTGACGTTTTCCTTTGAGGCTAATAAGGCCGCACCTGTCGTGTTGCGAAGATGGATGTGTACATTCAACTTCTCCACTCTCGTTGTTTCTTTGTCGAATGATGCGCTGAACGACACCAAGCCTGTGGCCCCGGCATCTGAAGCTCCTGGTATCGGATTAGGCTGAAGCATTTTGCGCCCCGTGAGATTCGGACCAAGCTCGGTAACAAGAACATCGTCGCGTGCCAGTGTTGTCACATGAAGTCTAAGCCATATGAAAGGATCAGAACCGTCTTTCGTACTCGCCGTAAGGACCGCATTCACTGTCGGCATTAACTCCACAATCACCTCTTGAGATTCGAGAGGCTCTTCCAGAAGGACATTAGTGGGCACAAGAGCAGAAATAAGCATTGGTTCGTCTCCTGACCAACCATCCGGATCGATTTGTATCTGCACAGCGTAGTCTTTGGAGTACTTGGTTCCACTGGTACGGATGTCTCCAAAACCAATCTGTACGTCTGGGAAGTTGCGAACTTGACCGGTTGTTCGAGAGCGAAGAGAGATTTGAAAGAGTTGATGGCCTAATTCACATTGAATCGTCCCCGATGCGAACGATTTGAGCCAGAGACGATCGACGCGAACGTTCAGGTACAGTGCGGTTGGCATTTCCGGCCAATTCTCGAATACGTCCCAAGCCATGCCACGCTTGACGGCAATCATATAGCCGAATCGTTCTGGAAGAAGTCCCAAGCCTTGCAAGTGGACAACAAAAGATCCAAAGTACCGAGGACCCAAATCCAAAGCCCTGTCGCGGAGAACCAACGACAGGAAATACATCATGAAGGGGTCAAACTCGGTCAAATCCCGGTCTTTGATGTTGGAGAGGAACAGGGCCAGGCAGGCACGCGTATAATGCGGCACCGGCTTTCGAGCTGGTTGATGGCGGGTTTTGGACATCTGGACTGCAAAGCTTTCGTGCTCCAACATTTGCACATACATCTTGTAGACAAAACTTGCAAGTTCGCTTGGAGAAAAGGTCATCGCATCCGAAGAAGAGTTCTTCCACACGATAATGATTCTGGCTTGACCGGTGCCTCGTTCGTCGGCCGCTTTTTCGGTCTCAATCTCCGCCATGGGTGAGAGTGTTGTCGTATTCGTCCAGTACCCGACAGGGTTGAGACCCAAGAGCAGTGAGACAGTAGCAATGTCGCCACATAGGAGCCGCTTGGCATACACTTCTAAGCTCTCATCGCGCAACGCGAGGAGTTCAATGTAAAACGTGGAAGTCGGTCCCGGTTTCAACGCGCTTCTGCACGCCGTGAGAACGTTTAGAGACCCGCAATGATCTGCGATGTTGGAGCTGTCGATAACATCGAACGTTGTAGGAGCACTCTTGGCTGGACAGTACTCATCCTGGTCAAGCTCCAGTGGATCGAAGTTCCAGTTATCCCGATACTGAGAATCGCGATTGTCGTCCGGGTGAGCTCGACGGTCCTGTAAGGCTTGACAAAATGCTATGGCGTTCGAAGCACTAAAGCGTAGTGTCAAACGCTTCCGAGCAGCGCGAAAGGCAGCTGTCCACGCTTGGAATTCTGTCATTGCTGCCATAGCTGCAGGCTTGCTCACACTATGTTTAGTTACTTTGAGGGAGGATCCTTTCTCGAGAGGGCAATAGGCTGTGGCGAGGTGGAAACTTTGCAATGGTTCCGTGCAGTGGTCAACGATCAGAGTACCATGTTCTGTGGAGAAGGTTGGGTTGCGGTGTTTGGAGCCCACGAGCACCTGCTCGTCGTTGAACGCTACACCCGTCTTCCAGAAGTCACGCAGAAGTAGGAACATATCCCGGAGGGCCGGGCCTGAGCATGGGCTTGCAGAGCGCATAACGCCAGGACTGACGAACTCTCCCATCTTATTCCTGTGTTCCTCGCTTGCGGTATCGAAAGTGGACCTAAGTCGCTGCTGTTGCGCTTTGAAGGCATCTGTTTGGGAGGAGTCGAGGCCGTACCATCGCCACAGCTTGACAACGCGATCAAAAGTAGACTGGTCACACAGTCGTAAGGCGTCTCCATAGGGTCCTCGTCGCCATGATCCACGGGATTGCCCTAATGTTGCTAGCTTTTGTGCTTGTTTTCGTAGTAGATTCAATGACAGTTCGTCCAATAGTGAATGATAGTAGACACTCCAAATTTGTATGATATCCGCGCCTTCGGGTGCATCCATGATGAGCGTGAAGAGAAGGATGTTTCGAGCTGCTTCGACGTTAACCAGGTACAGTGAAATCAAAATGAAGAACTGACCAATGATTTCTGCACTGAGGTCACAACAGGTAAAGTCGTAGTCACCTGTATCTGCGAAAGGTTAGCACATCTCATCATGAGCAAAAAGTCTCCTGCGGTGATTGACACGCGGTCTCAGTGTGGAAGCACTTACCAGACTTTGGTCGTGACCAGACTGTGAACAATACATTGCGAACATCGCCACAGCCGAGCAACAATGCAGTCGCGTTATGGTTCGGGGGAATTGACTGCAGAACGTCCACAGCTGGCGTGTTGCCCACAAGGAAAAATGAGGACACCTGCGCGCTCAGAGTCGGCCCAAACATGGTGTGCAGTTTGAGGAGTGAGTGTACAATGAAGGGTCAAACTCGAGTGCAGAGTCTTCTTCAGGTGGTGCCGCAGTTTCGATTTTCAGACATCTCTGCAAAGTCCGTGACTTCTGCGCCTTCACTGGAGGAATCGAGAAGCTTGGCAACCAAGTGAAGTAATAAGCAGACTAGTGCATAGAAGCTGGAAAAGGGTGTTGTTCAATCGCAGTAACGTGAGTCTCAATCCGTATTTGTTGCCCCGATCGTGTGCAAGAAAGCCTGGTCGATGTTTCTGTCCAAGAAGTAGTCGCCATGTAGTCTGATTGGTTTCATCCACTGCAAGAAAGTGTAATTAAGGTCGCCTCACTCATAATGCGACTTCTGAGCACATCAAAGCAATATGGCCACCATCGACAACCAGACCAGCAATGTCCAAGAACACCCCAATATTCCAGTGACCAGCCTCATCCCAGCATTTGTCGGCGCTTCCTTTCCTACATCTCCTTCAGACCCAACACCCAACGAACTAGTTGCTCCTGGCGGTATATTACAGCTCGCAGTCCCACAGATGTACCCACTGGGACAACATCCTCCACCAACGTTAGGCGAACATGTCGCCCAGCCTCTGGCACAATTACCCGTAGGGAGAGTCCCTGGAGCAGTGATTCCGCTTCCACTTGGTGCCACGATGGTTAGTGTCGATCCAGAAACAAGCGCAGTAGAGGGAAGCACAGGACATGATGTGCTATCACAATTCCTGCCGACTTGACAGCACCCGCCTTGATGGTATGCTGAGCAGGCGTAGAAGCCCGTGGGACAGCCCGTCACAGGATAGGAGGGCGAGGAGGACTGGGTCGCTGTTGTAATCGTCGTTTCGACAGTTGTCGTCAGACTCGTCGGCCGGACGGGTGGTTCTGGCGTACCGCTCGATTGTGAGGTCGTGGAGACAGCGGGACAATTGACGGAACCACATGCTCGGTCGGTGGGACAGCAGCCGCCTCCAAGACTTACAGGACATGAACGATAGCCGGGACTGCATGTCTGGGAAAGAGTGGCTGAAGAGGTAATGGTTCTTGTTATCGTCACGATTGAGATAAGTGGCGGAAGAGGCGTGACACTCGAGCTGGAGGTGGGTGTCGTCGTGGTCGTCGACGTTGTCGGAGGAGCGGTCGGCTGTGATGGTGTTACTGTGGTATAACTCGTCACAGTCGTGGTACTCGGCCCAAGCGGAGTGACTGATATTGTGGCTGTTGCCGTCTGTATACAGCCAACGTCATAGCATGCGTATCCAGGCAAGCAACATCCTCCTCCCGGGTTATCGGGACAAGGTGTATAACCACTTGCGCAGGTAGTCGAGAGTGCATTGCCGCAAGTCTGCCCATTGGGACAGCAACCCACGTCGCCCTGAGAATCGCTGGATTCTTCGACGATTTGGCAAGCAAATCCTGCAGCACAGCAGCTGTCAGGCCGGTTGATGGAAGCGCAAGAGGACGTTCCTGCAGGGCACTGGAAAGCGCGCTTCGAGAAGAGATGGTATCCTGGAAGCCGCTTCAACAAGCGAGGGCCTTGCTCATACGTGTCATGTACCCGGACTGGCTGCTCGAATGTCGTCCACATCGTCGTATTTCCCCAAGTCGAATAAGTATTCCATTCCCGCTCTTGCTCCTCCTCGAAGCCCCAGTAGTCCATGTAGAATTTCTCTCCTTCATCTCCGCTCAGTTTCCTGACTCCAGTCGGAGATATCCTCTGCAGCTTGTGTTGGACGTCAATGTCTCGTTTGATAAGCAGTTCATCTTCGGGATAGTATTTCGAGTCTGGTGGGAGGTTGTACGGCCATCGCAGGTTCAGGTTCTGTGAAGAGGCTGGCGAGATCGATATCGATATCAAGAAAAGAAGGGAGGATGGCAAAGCTGCCAGCTGTATCCAAGGTGCCATTAGACCGGTCAATATTCAGTACCTCCCTATGCTATGAGGATCGTAGGCTGTTAGGTGTCAGGCTGCTAGGTACAATGGCGAGAGGAGCAGATTGAGTCGACGGTCGTGTTCGAATCATTAGTAAATTAAGAAACCTACTAGGATGACTACAACAGCGCGAGGACATGATGGACTTTTTGAGCAAAGTTGGATGTGAAGTTGCGCTTGTTGGCAGCGTTGGCAGAATAGATGGCTGGGATCATGGAGATTTGCGAGAATCGCAGCCCGAGAAGCGCGACCACTCAGCTGGGACGACGCCCATGTGGATCTCCTGCAGCCACTTTCGCATCCTCCCGAGCTCCGAGTCCGGGCTGTGGCAGCCTTGCATGTGATTCTGATGCACTGCAAACACTACTGGTTTTCCTCTAATTCTGACGTGCAACGCATATCGCCTTCTTGTCAATCATGGTGACATTTCTCAAAATATTTGAGCTACGGCGGACATTCGCTTCGCCCACATCGAACTTGCTTTTCAGTATGTGCCAGCTTTGAGCCCTTTCAATGAGCCCAAGCTCAGCGCCAACCCCTGCGACCGTGACCGGATCCGTATGAAGCCCACGATCGAGTTGTCCACCGTCTTTTCTATACTCAAGTTCGCTAATGCATCCTCGCCTAGAAGCTGTTAGCTGTATTCGCCGCCTTCCAATAAGGATGTTAAAACCTACCAAAAACGCTCCGTGCATAAAGATTTGCGCTCAAGAACTGACAATCGCCCTTCAAGCCAGCATCAGGTGTCAAACAGGTCATATTCGTGCTCTTCATCAATTGGTCCAAGAACTCCCGAAGCGTCTTCGTCGTCGTCTTACTGTTGATGTTGACCTTGTTCTCCCACTCGAACTCGGTCCACATGGTGCGGAATGCAGATTCTGAGCACGTAGCGGGTTGGATATAGTCCATGATGTCCGCGTGAATGTCGTTCAATATCACCACATGGTTATCAGTCCCAGAGGGCGAATCGTAGACGATGTTACCGAAAATCACACCTGTGTCTGTACTCGACACTTTGATCGTCGACTGCACGTTGAGGAAGTCGTGTGGGCCAAGATTGTGCGTGGTTGGCCGTTCCACAACTTTCAGGTCACCTAACGTGGCAAATTCGACCGACAGATTTTGTAGTGTTTCTTGCGCCTGATTGACAAGTAGGACGTCCAGAATGATGTCGAATTGATGCACCTTGACATATGCTTCAGCATAGACCGGGTCCGAAAATCCAGTAAGCTGTACAACTCGGCTGAGTTTCGAGGACAAATCTTCGAGACCTGCGTCGCCTCCAGTCGCTTTCTCAAGATCAAGCTCCATTTCGTCCATACCGTCTTGAGCGCTTTTTTTCGATAATTGTCGTATCGAGAGAACATCATCCACCTGTGTGGCGGTCTTGGCCTTCTCAAACGCATCCTTATCGGCGCGCTTCTTCTCCTCAACTTCGACCATTGCTCGAAATGCTTTTCTGGTATCGTCTAGGAAGGAAGTCTCCAATTCTTTGCGCTCTGAGAATTCTGCTAACGCCCGCACGCAAGACATTATCCGATCCACCGAGTCCTCGTCGATGGGTGCTTTGACAAATTGAGATTGCCCGACTCGAATGATCGAAATCATGATGAGCATAGCCTCTGCCCGTAGAGCATTTGTCCGAGCTTGGTCTGAGGAGATCTCTGAATGTCGCATGACCAGTTTTGTAAGGGTTGCAGAAAGCACTGTTGAAAGGTAGTAATCGCCATCAAGAATTAGTTGTCTCAACGGCGGCTTTTGCGCTGCTTTGACAGCTTCCAACCTGGCCTTTGCGGCCGAATCGCTGGTCAATGCTGTCTCGGTTGCATAAGTCCCATCAGCGAGGACCTTGCGGGAGCTGCTGGATGTTGGTTTGGCGGTGGCATGGCCATTAACTTGCTCTTTTGGCTCACCATCGTCCTGCGATTGTTCGTCGAGGAGACGCTGCTCTGATGCCAGGATGGGTATCTCGCCTAGGCTTGCTCTAATCCGCTTCCACGCTTCCTTGATGTCATTCTCTTGCAACGAATACTCGCCGATAACCCAAAGCGAACCACGATACACCTTCCCTGCGCGGACCTCGCCCAGAGTCGATACCAATCGTTCTATGATTGACGACCTGAGCTTGGGGAATCTCTCGACAACCTCTTTCACAAAAGAGATGACATCAACGGCAGAGGTGTTGTTGAAATCGGCAATGAAGTCCATCAAGACGTCCACGACGCTAGCTGCAATTTCCGAGAACTTGATCGCGCAATGATGGATTGACTGAATGAGGAGTTGCCGATATTCTGAGTTCTTTTCGTACTGCTCGACCACAGTCTTGCCCAGTTCTTTCTTCAACAGCATAATGACCTCTTGGACGTTTTTGCTGGAGACCATCTCCATCGCGATGGACAGCGCTTTCCTCCGAACATCCAGGTCGGGGCTGGACAACACGCGCAGGATTTCCATAGTCAGGTCATCTAGCACGCCCTCGTTTCGTCTTCTCAATTGGTCTACCCTGTCCAGCACAATAAGCTTGACGTTATTGTCGGCTTCCTTGATGCAAAGCTCGATCAGCTTGCCGGCTGCTGCTTTGACAGCTACCGGGTTGCTGGTCAAAGTGGTCAATGAGGTTGCCGCTTCGTATACGACCGTGCTCGCGTTGGCCTCCAGTAAATCGAATATCAGCCGCAGATATCTAGCTTTATTTGCCTGGTTCTGGACCGCGTCTTTCCGAATGAATTCGAGTTCAACCAGTTGTAACAGTTCATCAGCGTTTGGCACTCCATCCAAGACCCCAGTCAAATACTCCAATGCCTTCTCGTGGCTTATGGTCATCAGAGCCGCAAAGGCATTTCTCTTGCACGTTGTGTCACTCTCCCCAACAAGAAACGTGTGCAGCATCTCAGGGGCATCAGGAATCAAGTGTTGGGCGCTCTGATAGACAGAGGCTAAAGCCCATACCGCGTTCTTCCGTACATAGGCGTGTCTGTGGTCAAGGCAGGTTTGAGCGGCGGAGAGAAGGGGTTCGATCAACTCGGGTTCTCGAAGCTTGGACAGGAAGCGCAAGGTATTGCCACGGACGAATTCGTTGGGGTGTTGCAGGTCATTTCGGATGCCGTTACTGCCGGCCATTAGCAAGGATACACAGTCGTGGCTTTTAAGCATACCAGACTAGAATCATCTCCTGCTTCAGTTTCCCATTGGCGTCCAGCTTGGGACAGATTTCATAGTAGAAGTACAGTAACTTCTTTAGAGGCTTGCTTTTGGAGGGCATGACGAAGCGAATAATGTGCATGAGCAAGTTCGGCATAGGGTCGCCGTTGAGCATTATAGCCAGAATCCTTCGCATCGTCTCCAGCTTCGTCTCATCTGTGCCTTTCTCAAGCTGTGTTTTGAGGTCCTGCTGGCTGGGCTGGTCTGCGGTGTTGTCCAGGTGGAGCAGACTGTAGGAATTATCTAAAAACGTCGCCATGATTGCAAGATGTGCCTCTGAGGGCCGCAGAGAGATATGGCAGCACTCGAGTCTGAGAAGGGAGGGATGTTTGCTGGGATTGCGGAGATCGGTGTGCCACAGTAATATGTCAGCGCATTGTTTGAGTGTCCTTGCAGCGATTCAAAAGCCGGTAACAGGGGAAGCGAAGAGAAGGAAAGGGTCTAAGGAGTGAAAGGACGAGAGGTATGTGAGGTCGTGTCCGAGTCTTCAACTTCAAGTCGGTGTTCAGCGATCTGTCCAAATGTGGACAGCCTGCAACTCGCCGCCAAGAATTACCTGCGGGCAACTCTCGACTCGATTCCACCTGACTTTTATGCAGGCCTTGATCTTGCTTTACTGCGTCTCCAGTCCTAGGTCAAACGTCTAACGTGCTCGGAGATGGCCAGCTCTAAGGACACCAATGAGCCATTCTATGTGCGCTATTAGTACGCATCAATTTATTCGTTTTAGATACTTCCGCGCAAACTGACTATGACTAGTTCTGGCCATTCCGGAAGATTTGGACATGAGTTCCTCGGTAGGGAGCGACCACATCCTGCGACGAGGCCTCACTAATGACTACCTAGAGTTCGACTTCAGAGTGATCGGCGACGGTCGTAGTGCGACCGCGAGATATGCCAACAACTCCAACTATCGCAATGACTCTCTGATTCGCAAAGAAAGTCGGTGTCCCTCCCAATCACACCGGTTCGAGCTAACTGCTGCGCGCAGTGTGTGTCAGTTCCCTCCTCGTCGCGGAGATCAAGCGCGTTATTCGAGACAGCGAAATCATGAAGGAGGACGACTCCCGGTGGCCACAAAAGAACAAAGACGGGCGACAAGAGCTTGAGATCAGGCTGGGGAACGAGCATATCCAATTCGAGGTGCGTCAGGGACAAGAGGACGTGAGATAACATGGCGAGACTAACACATCATAGACGGCGAAGATCGGTTCTCTTGGAGATGTCACAGATTCAGCCGATCCCGAAGGACTGAGGGTGTTCTATTACTTGGTGCAGGACCTCAAAGCCTTGGTTTTCTCGCTGATCTCGCTGCACTTCAAGGTAAGAAGCAATTCCTCCCGCAAGCTGGAAGATGCTGAAATAACGCTGGACAGATCAAACCGATTTAAGCTCCTCTTCTTCGACCACAGGACTTTCGCGTTACGTCCGGGCTGCATTGGTCGCGGACTGACATGAAATAGTCAGCTCAGCAGGTTGAACGTCACAAGGCCTTGTTCTCCTGAATGGCTCTTCACCTCAGGAAGCATAAAGGTCTTGGGCAGGCCAATATGCAGGTATCTCCAGGCACCTCAGTCAAGAGCCAGAAGGATGCCGGCGTCTCACCGTGGCCATGTTTGTGCGCAGAGACGGTTTCGAGTATACGTATACCTGTTGCGCCAACAAGGACAAAAGGAACACCTCGAAGAAGAGTGGACATGAACCTCAAAAAAACTGAGGGAAGGATAAAATGTACCCCGCAAAGGGCGAAGTCGGGGCACTGCAGCAGGACGAGACGGACAAGCGTCGGCTGTCGAGGGACGATTCTCCACTCGACGCCGGCTCCCTCTTTCCATAGTGTCCAAGGTCCACCCTGCAATTGCGTATCTCATCATCCTGCTCCTCAGATGTATCTCGTGCTGTAACCAAGGGATTGTATTCCCACCTCTCCATCCGCCCCATCCCTTCTGGCACTCGCCGATTCGTCCAAAAGCGCGCTCTTCCTGCCTCGCCTCCTCTATGATAACCCTCCAGAGTTACAGTTTTCAATGCCAACTCATGCGCCCAGTAGGTCGCTTAATCCGTTGCACGACGAGATAACACAGAGCAATGTCGCGTGCCCAGCGCCTTTGAGCCCACCTTCAGATAGCGGCGAAGATGAGAACACAAGACGTGCGACCACCGAACGGACACCACATGGCGACGATGAAGTAAGCCGCCGGCTCGTCCGCGACAACACTGCCGCCGGCATGGCATTGATGCAGGAAGACACATTGTATTCAGCTCGGCTGAGCTTGGACGAGAAGATGCACACGGACAACATCGACCGGTCGTCGCCGGCAGCCGACGATGGAGATGACGAGGCGTTCACGCATAGTGTCGAAGCGGATCCGGAAACACGGACAGAAAGTGTCGTGGATGGGCCCGCCCACGTTGAAGTTGCCCAACGGGAGACAGAAAGACTTCCTGTCGCCGAGCAGCCTAGACCTGTCAACAAAATGCAGTCGGATCACGATGAACCTGAGTCGGGCCTGTTATCCCCGCCATTGAGTTGCTCTGCAGAGGGTAGCACTGGCAGATATGATAGCTCGCGAATGAGGCCGGGCGTTCCTTCGATCGACCAAGAATTAGATTGGTCCAACACTGAGGCGAAGAATTGGGACTTTTCTCATCGTCGCCTTCGACCTCAATATCCTTCAGCAACCTTTCAACCGTACTCTAAGTTCAAAGGAACTCAGCAGTCGGATCGGCAAATATACAATGTCGAGGTGACCATCTTGACTGTGGACATTGAGCAGTCTAGTATGTCCGGATATCTCCAGATATGCGGACTGACACCAGACCACCCGACATTGACCACGTTTTTCACCGGTGAGATCATCGGAGGCCCCAACCAGAAGTACAGCTTCAAGACTCAAGATCCAGCCTGGGGTGCTAACGACAAGACGGATCTCACGCACTGGGCCAGGTTTCTGGCGTGGCGCCCACTTATTCTGCACGCGAAGCGAAACATCAACTTCGTCTACCCAATGAATCACGAGAACTGGTGGCAGCAAGAATACATATACATGAGGTGGAAGGAACATTTCTTGGTACCAGATTACAAGCTCAAGTCCATCCAAGGAGCCAGCTTCGAAGGATTCTATTATATCTGTTTTAATCAAATTGAAGGGAGGGTGAGTGGGATCTATTTCCACTCCAAGAGCGAGAAGTGAGTACTGAGCGCTATGGCTGTATTTCGAGAGACTAACTACCCAGCAATAGATATCAACAGCTCGAATTGAAGCATGAGGGAAAACCTGGCGTTTGGGGAATGGGCGTCTGCCCATCTATCGAGTTCCGCTGAATGCCTACGAGCCACGCAGCCGACTTCATGTGTATACTTGGGACTGATACATGCGGCGAAGAGGATCTTGTTTATATGGCTGGGCAACTTGTCTTGATTGTCCAGCGATAATGCAGGAGCGCTGCGTCAAGGATAGATTTTTCCGACATCACGAATTGAGGAACGATCGGTATGATGGATATAGCGACGGTGGATCAAGCCTCAACTCATACAAGGCTTACGTTTTACAAAGTTTTCTCGATGAGTACGAACGTTGTAGAGGAGGCCAGACCATGAGGAAAGAAACGGCAGCTACCTGGGTATGCTGGCGGCTGTCATCGTGCGTGATCAATGAAGCTTATATCCTGGGTCAGTGGATGGCTGCACATGCTCCTCCGAATGCATGACAATTAATGGTTCTGTAAATGATGCAGGCGTTACGTAGCCTCAGAGGCTGACGCACTGGCATGGGAAAACCGAGGGATGGGGGTGGTGTGCTTCTTGCATGTCATAGATCTGGACCGTCTCCGCGCGCGGCATGTTCATGCACCTCGCCATCGATTCGCCTCTCAAACTAAAACTACTGACGGGCATTCGCATCGTGCCTCTGGTGGCCACCAGCAAGCACTCTAGTGATTAGACAATCATTTCCATCCGCTCATACATCAATGTATCTTCTCTAAAACATCATACGCCATACATTGGTCGTTTCCCTCGTTTGCTGTATTTGCTTTCTCGCATGTATCCGTCACTTGCCAGTCGCTTAAATTGATGTACAGGTGCTCTTCAGTACCAACGATTCAACCTGCCTTTGGAACGGCAGCGCAAGCTCGGGACACTATGAATTGACGTGCAATATGGTAGGCTTGTTTCCCGATCGTCATGAGGGCCGTCTGTATTTCAACCGCTCAAGGACTGACTCTCCGCTTTGTTAGGGCTGCTGTGCGTCAACACCTACGGACGACGACGTTCCACCGGCGGGAGGACGCCAGAATGTACCACCTCAGACTCGACACACGTCGCAGGCAATCACCTCTCAAACTGCGATTAATGGTGCAGCAGATGAATCCCGCTCCCGCAGCCTTGCACCTCACTCAGGGCTCTCGATACACCCCAGCGAGACCTCCAGATCAGCATTGTCCACACCGGGCGGAGGATCCTTAAGCGAGACAAGGTCACGCACAGTTCGTCAACAATCTTTAGCAGATCACTACAACCTTCCGCTTGAGCCACCCAAGCCATGGAGGAGCAAGAACAAAACCTGGACCCGCTCGCAGTTGCAGAGGGAGCGGTATGAGTTCTTCGAAACACGAGTCACCGGCCGCAAAGAGATTTGGAATGGCCTGAAACAAGCAATCGAGTGTTTGCGCGAAGGAGACTTGGCCGATGCACAGGGTATTCTCGACGCCATGTCAGTCACACTGCCCACGGGGAAATTAGACGAAGGCGCATATGACGAGAACGGCAACCTGTATAAAATACCTCAAGCAGTTATTTCGGATCCAACAGACATCATCGAAGACTTGAACGACGGGGACACCCAGACGGTTACTGATCCGAGCGATCTTGACGTTATTGCCGCCAAATTGGAGGCAGCCGAGGGGTCCAGTCCCAGCGAGAGGAAACCAGACCCGACCGAAGAGAAATCCAGGGCAGCCAAAGGCAAGACCGCCGTCCGCGATGCTGTTAAAGTCAGATGCCGTCTCAGCGACCGCGGCAGCCCAGAATGTGATGTGACAGTCGTCCTTGGTCGGAGTGAAAAAGTGGCTCTCTTGGCTGGCCGAGTCGAAGTTGAAAGAGACGTAATTGATCCTGGAGATCTCCCATCCGTTACTCTGACTGACCGTTGGCCTAGATCCCTACCAAAGCGAAACTCCGATTTGCTTACCTTGGCACAATGTTGGATCCCGCACAGACCCTGGAAGAGCAAGGCTGGAAAGAGGGAAATATCGTCCAGGTTTTGGTGGTGGGAAATTGGAAATGACCTATTGGCTTGCGGACTTGACTGGGGAAAACAGGCCACCACGAGACGAAGCGTTCCTGTGGATTTCAGTGCTCCAGCTAGCGATGTTTGATTTTCTGATACCCCGGCATTGTGTATATCTAATTGAGATGTACAAAAGATCGGCGGCGTTCGCGGCGTGTAAAGGGACCGTGGAGAGATCGAAGAGGCTTACCTATCTCCTGTCATAGCGCCGAATCTCATCTAACTGGTGAACCCGTCAGCCATCTACCAGGAGTTGGACTCTCCGGCCTCGGTGGCACTTTTGGAACTGCATTGGTATCGAGCCGAAGCGACCGTGGAATCTCGAACCGCATGTGCCAGTCGAGTCCCGTTCCACTTCATCTGCTCATCAAACGTCCAGCAGGCCCTCATGGTCCTGGGATTACCAGCATTTGCTGCTATTGGAAGATCATACCCTCGCGCTGCTTGACTGGTCTCCTCAGCTAGCCTCGGCGACGGATGACGAGGAAAGCACGGAAAGAGGAAACACTTCTGCTCTTGTAGCCAGCCTACGAGTCTGCCAATCGTTGCATTTGCCGGCTGAACATTCGGTACGCCTTCCATCTCAAGCCTGAACCTGTCGTCAACTCGCAGAACTCAGCGTTGCATTAAGTCATTTCTCTTGCCTTGCCAAGGTAAAATCATTGACAGACGCCTACGCGGTCCATTTTGGGAGCTTTCTCAGACGACATTCGAACGTGGCGAGCACCGATAAGCGAACGACCCAACAAGCGGGAACCTCCATCGTGAAGCGTGTCGCCTTCCTTCCTCGCCTTAGCCTCAGTCTTGGCAGAGCATAATGGCTAGTAACTCCCCGCATGTTACTCTCTTATCAATGGAAGTCGTACCCATCGTCAAAGGTCGCTAACGGTGCGCTTGAACACCTTCTAGTGTGCTTGGCTTCCATCACCATGGTGGAAAGGCAGGTAGCAGCCTGCTTTGCGCAGGTTGCCTCGGAAGGCTCCACCTCCCATATAAGTGGCAGCTTCTGCGTTGGAGCTTCTATGTTGCACGACGTCCGCCGTATGTGATTACCACGTTTTAGCTACACAAGCAACATGCAATTCCTCGGCATGTTGAGTAGTAATGTCGCCGCTGTGACAGCCGCTGTGGCCTGCTTGCATTGGACAGCTTCGGCTCAATCGACAAACTCCAGTTCGGGCCTGGCGATTCAGCTCTCAGTTGCCAACAACTTCTTGAATGGCACCACCGATGGCCATGTCACGGTCATGTTCGCTCCCAGCGGGACGGATCCTCTGGAAGATACCGATGTCACATCCAGCCCTAACCTGTTCTTTGGAATGAATGTCTTTGGGGTCTCTGCTGCCAAAACCATGACGCTGGCAAGCACAAATGCCATCAATGCTGTCACAGGTGTTTGGGGCTTCCCCGTGGTCAGCTTGAACGATGTCCCGGCCGGCAACTACTCAGTTCAAGCCTACTTTACCAAGTACGAAAAGGTCAACCGAAGCGATGGGTCTTCAATCAGCGTTCATTTCCCTTGCGGTGACGGCGCTCCCAATGTCGATGGTTTCGGAAGCCTGACCACTGCTGTCCTCAACGTCTCGATCTCTGGAGACCCACAATCGGTCGATCTGGTCTTCAACAACATCACGGCAACAGAGGCGTTCACAGGAAAGGAGATCGGAGGTTGCTCACAGGGGAATTACGAAGATACGGAGAACCTGAAGTACGTCAAAATCCGAAGCGAAGCTCTGAGCAAGTTCTGGGGTCGGAGTATGTACGTTGGTGCCAACATCTTGCTGCCAGCCGGCTACGACCCTAACGACACGGAAACGCGTTACCCAGTCATTTATTCTCAGGGTCATTGGCCGGCAGACGCGGGACCTTTTCGCTATCCCAGCGCTAATTTCTCTGATGCTTGGGACAATGGTACTATCCCGGCCGAAAATGGAAAACCTGCCCGTCCCACACCTAAGATGATTATGGTGAGCTTTCGCCACGAGACTCCGTTCTATGACGACAGCTACGGAGTGAACACCGCGAATCTAGGCCGTAAGTACATCATTTCCTCAACAGACTGTTCCGTGCTCTTGAAATTGGTTGTGTTTATCGCGTCGACGATATTAGTAGCTGATGGAGATTCACAGCATACGGAGACGCCATCAACGACGAATTGATTCCATATATCGAGAAGAACTTCAAGACTATTCCTGAGCCTTACGCACGAATCCAGATCGGTGGCTCAACGGGAGGATGGATCTCAGCAGCCTCTGCCATTTTTAGGCCAGATCTCTTCGGAGCCTGTTTCTCAAGTTATCCAGACTCGTTGGACTTCCACAGACATCAGGACATTCCACTGTATACGAACACAAATGCCTACCTGCGTGCCAATGGCAGTGCCATCCCCTCGATCCGCGACTTCGAAAATGATACTCAAGTCATTTTGGCTACCGTGGCGCAGGAGAACCATTGGGAACTCACCTTTGGCACTCAATCACGCTCTTCTCTGCAGTGGGATGTTTGGAACACCGTCTTTGGCGTGCAGGCTCTTAACGGATATCCTCTAGAACCTTGGAACAAAGTAAGACTCCTCAGGCCTGTTGACCCCAATAGTTGAGATCTGACTTTTTCTGGAATAAGGTCACAGGAGAAATCTACCCTTACGCAGTCGAATACTGGAAGCATCTCGATTTGGCCAACTATATCGTCACGAATTGGAACAACTCCCGAAATCTCGGCAAGGTCCTCAGCGGCCGGCTGTACATCTACGTGGGCACGTGGGATGACTACTTCCTGAACGAAGGCGTGCAGGAGTTCCAGAAGCGCACCGACGCGATTGGCGGTGCAGGTTGGGCGAACATTACGATTCTCCCAGAAAAGCCGCACGGCGGGAACTATCAGTCTCGCGAGATCTGGGACTCTCTCGAGCTATTCTATGACTGGATTCAAGACCATGGCCCGAATGGCACCACGCCGTTGGCGAAGAACGTCACGTTAGCGTCTGCACGAGGAAACAACTTCACCGAGGTTCTTGCGTATGGCGGCCACCAAGCCGCACTTCAACGCCAATCGCCGCCTTCAATCACTGGTGGAGACCACTGCGACGGCGCAGGAGGATGTGTTTTCCAGGCGAGCGTGGGAAGGTGGGATCCTGGTGTGTCTCTGGAGGCACAGTGGTTGATTAGCGGCAAGCCTGTCGGCGAAGTGTTCGAGGTAGCGCAGGGTGATTCGTTATCATATGCGCCCACGACGGCCACCAAGAGATCTTCGATCCAGCTTCAGGTAACTGGACGCAAGCTGGGCTACGTTGATGAGACGAGGAAGAGTAATGGAATCCAGTTGAGGAGGTAAAGCTATATGTCGGACGTCCAAGCAGAGTTCTGGCCAGCGCAGTAATCAAATATTATGACGTTTTCTAGAGGTACTTGGGGATTGAGGTCACGTTCAGTAGATCCCAAAGACACCTTTCTTGCTGTGTATCGATAGAGATTCGATTTACGTTAGAACACTTGCCGTGGCAGGATTACAGGGGCACGCGTTCAAAGTTGGATACGAGGCAAGGGGTCCGGCTCAGCCTCACCCGGCGGCAACGGCCGTGAGCAGATCAATAGCCGTGGCGTTTGTGTGCACAGAGCGCGAATTGCAGGAAGCGACCAATTGCCCAACCTCATCTAGCTTACACAACACGGATGGCCTTTACGATGGAGGCACAGGAACGTCGATAGACACTAATGTTTGGTGAAAATCCTACCGTTGTGTCATTCAGCTGGAGAATAATATGCTTGTAGGATCAGATTTGCGCGACCGTGTTCAGAGAGATGATTGGGTCGAGTAACATCGGTGGTCGGTGGAGCTCAACAAGCATTTGGACGAGCTGACAATGGACCATGGATGTTATGGAGCATTTGGGAAGGCCAAAGGAACGGCTATAGCGGTCCTTCTGCAATATCTCCCTCGTAGGAAAGTGCCTTGCCAACGACAATTTCAATCCTGTCCTACCTAATATATACCTATGTGGTGGCAGTGCCATGTTCAGCTTCTCGGTCATGATGAAGGCCCGACGGAGGCCAGCATCCATCAACAGAGTATTCATATGGCTTGTGCAGGCACGGACAGTTGCTCCTCAATCATCCAGATCTCCTCGATGAGGGAACGAACACCCCAATGACTTTGAGAATGGAGCATCTCAGAATGGGTGAAATGAAGCCCCTCAATCGTAATTACAGCACCTCCAGCTGCATTGCTACTCTCGTTGACCACGATTTCTCCAATTCGCGAAGATACACGTACACCCGCCAGAAACGTCCGTGGTCGTCCGTCCTCCTACCATACAGAGTCGGCATTCGATTGGTCACAGCGTGTCTCGCCTTGGCCATCGCAGGGTTTCTGGGATACAACATCATAATCAGGAATTCCACAAGAGGCTCCAAACTATCTGGACGCGAATGGCAGGAACCGAATGGCTTGGCCGAGGACGGTCTGGATGCAGCCGACAATCCTTCTGCTCAGTGCAGCCGTCGTGTCGTTTCTCTCCGACGTGATCTCGTTGATCATGTCTTGTGCAGAGGTCTGGAGTGCCCTTGATAGGTTGATGTCACTTGCTCACCCAAGCTCAGGCACAGCGGAGTGGGCGCGCCACCGTCTGGATCGGATTCGTGTCCTTTTTATCCTGTATAGCGGCTTGGCTCGTTGCCCTGGTATATGCCAAAACATGGAAAGCCTCACAGCCACATACCTCGGATTTGTGGTCATGGTCGTGCAGGCACAAGAGCATCGACCTCAATGATGGCAATGAAAGTCTTTCATTCGGGACCTTGTGCCAAGACATGGTAAGCTGGTGACGAATCTGCAGACCAAAACATGAGACTGATATTTTGTGTAGGACTTCGTGTTTGCCGGCGGTATTGCGATTGTAACTTTGCAGTTGATCAATCTGATCACGTTCTTAACGATACAGAAGAGCAAGAGCGACCAAAAGAAGATTGCGAAGCGCAACATCTATGTGAGGAAGTTCTTGCTTGGAAAGCCGGACGAGGAGAGTCAGGATCAATGAGGAATGTGACTCGTGCAATCAATCGAGGTTTCGCTTTCCATCTCTGCCGGTGGAATGCGATATCAAAATCGCGCAGTGAATTGTCTTCAGTAACTGCCAGACCTACCTCCATGCGCCATCGTGGAATATCAATTGAATCGTCAAAGAGTTGTATCAAAATCATCAGTCGGATCTATGGTGTAGCGGTTAGCATTCTCTGCTAATATCAGCAATCGCCTTTGGGAAGTCTTCGTACCATCAGAGTTGCCGGCGGTCATCGCCGTCGGCGCTGAGGGTCTTGGCATGGAACAGAGCCTTTGATTGATCTTGGAACGGAGAGAGCCTGGTTCGATTCCAGGTAGATCCAATTTCACCTTTTTGTTTTTGGATGTGGACAATTGGAAGTGTGGGTGGTTAGTAGCATCCTAGGGATGACGTTTCGGCCGTCGGCGACAACAAATTCTTGGATCTGAAATCGTTCTGAAGATCTCTCTGTTGACGACTACGAGTCCTTCTTTCGTGGAATAGCTGGAACGTTAGAACAGCTCATCAATCGCGGGCGTAAGCCATCTGCCAAGATACGTCTCATCAGCGAAGCAGGAAGGCACGTTTTTTTCTCCAGGAGCAGCTAAAGCCTGCCAGGGTTTCTTCGACTTCCTCCAGTCGTAAATATAGAGCACGTCGCGATTTGAGTTGAGTAAAGTGGAAGCACGGTTGTTCGTCAAAAAAGCACACAATGCTTGAATACTTCGCAGTACGGCAGATCCACTTCAATTGCATCAAAGTAAAAGTTTTTGGAAAGAGCAGGCTGCAGTGTCAGTCTTGCGACCACCACATTCGCCGCTTGACTTGAGCTCTTCGTTGAGTTCTACAGACCTCCGAAGGCGGAGATCGCTCAATTAATTGCGGCGCTACGTCTCAGGCACCCACTTGTCACGACTCGACCACCCAGAGCTAAACCCCTCCTCCTTCAGACTTCTTCCACCCCTCCACAAAACAAAGCGATCGCGGAGTGCCCACCGTCAAAATGGCGGACCCTAGCAATATCTCGCAGTACAAGTACTCGGCGATGTCGAACCTGGTTCTCCAGGCCGACCGTCGTTTCACTTCCCGCCGCAACGATGAAAACACTGGCGATCCCGAGTCGCTTGCAGGGAGATTGAATATTCGTGACATGGGCAACCGAGTTGGCCGAGAATCTGCCCCCAAACAGAAGAAAATTACGCCAGCTTTACAGGGTGTGGATCGAGGCTCGATACGAGAAGGTGAAGATGTTTTAGAGCGGGAGCAGAGGAAGCGCAAGAGGGGTGAGCCTGCCCAAACTCGAGGTGCCGGCATCCTCTCTGCCGGCGATGCAATGATCGAAGGGCTCAAGTATCGTCCTAGGACTCCCGCCACCCGCGCTACCTACGATCTACTACTCACCGTGACCGCAACTGCACTCGGAGATGTCTCACAGGAAATCGTGCGCAGCGCGGCCGATGCCGTTCTCGAATACCTCAAGGATGAAAACATGAAGGACCTTGATAAGAAGAAGGAGATTGACGAAATCGTCGGTATCACCATGACGCCCAAGCAATTCAACGAGCTGGTCAATTTGGGAAAGAAGATCACAGATTACGATGCGCAAGACGAGGACGAAGACATGGCTGAAGGCGCAAACGACGAGGCCGAGCTAGACGAACGGCAAGGAGTTGCAGTCGTCTTTGACGAGGATGATGACGTTGACGAAGATGGCGTGCGGCGAACTTACGAGGTCCGAGACGAAGACGAAGGGGACACCGACGACGAAGATGCGCAGGATCAGCCGAGCCTCGAAGAGTCCGACGAGGCAGGTGGCGCAGGAGCAGCTGACCTTGAAGATGGTGACGATGAAGATGCGGGCATGGTCATCGACGGCGGGATTGGCGAGTCAAGTCGCAGAAAACGCGAGGATGCCGCCGATTCGTTGCCCCTTCATGAGATCGATGCCTATTGGCTTCAGCGTCAGATTGGTTCTATCGACTCGGACCCCCATATTCAGCAGCAGAAGACCCAAGAGGCCTTAAGAATCTTGTCCGGAAAGTCACCAGAGGGCGAAGAATTGTCTCTCCGTGATATCGAGAACGATATGATGGAGCTTTTCGACTACGAGCATCCCGACATTGTCAGCAAATTCGTGTCAAACAAGGACAAAATCGTTTGGGCGACGAGATGGCGTAGAGCCGCAGAGGATCCCGATGCTCGACATCTAGCCGAGAGCGAGATGGTTGAAGCTGGCCACCGGGCAATTCTG
The DNA here is from genome assembly GCA_030247875.1 of Cladophialophora chaetospira. Lineage (NCBI taxonomy): Eukaryota > Fungi > Ascomycota > Eurotiomycetes > Chaetothyriales > Herpotrichiellaceae > Cladophialophora > Cladophialophora chaetospira. The sequence goes on along the minus strand of JAPDRK010000008.1, from coordinate 218,360 downwards.
AATGAGTTGCAAGGGAATACCGATCGTAACGGAGAAGGACCACGTCCAGCTAAGAAAATGAAGCTCGATTTGATGGATATCGACATTCCAAAAGCAGAGGAGCGGGAAGAGAGGAAAGAGGGAGTTCTCTCGGGCGGACTGCAGCCACAGAAACTCATAAACCTGGAGAATCTGGTCTTTGAGTCGGGAAATCATCTCAACACCAATCCGAAAGTCGTTCTACCACAAGGATCAACCAAGCGAACTTTCAAAGGTTATGAGGAAATCCATGTCCCACCTCCAAAGCCGAGGAGGGACCCGGGCGAGAGGAATATTCCTACTAGCGAACTTCCTGATTGGGCGCGACAAGGATTTGGTTCTGCTAAAGAATTGAACCGCATCCAGTCGAAATGCTATCCTGCTGCCTTTCAAGACGACGGCAACATGCTCATTTGTGCTCCGACTGGCTCCGGCAAAACCAATGTCGCAATGCTTGCAATGCTTCGCGAGATTGGAAAGCATAGAAATCCAGAGACAGGCGAGATCATGCTAGACGACTTCAAGATTGTCTATATTGCACCCTTGAAAGCCTTGGTACAAGAACAAGTTGGCAATTTCGGCAAGCGTCTTGAGGTGTTCGGCATTCGAGTGTCTGAACTCACAGGAGACCGACAGCTCACCAAGCAACAAATAGCCGACACTCAGGTCATCGTGACGACCCCTGAGAAATGGGACGTAATCACGCGTAAAGCGACTGATCAGAGCTACACCAGACTTGTCCGGCTTATCATCATTGATGAGATCCATTTGCTTCACGACGACCGCGGTCCAGTCATTGAGAGCATCGTCAGTCGGACAATTCGAAAGATTGAACAAACCAATGATCCAGTTCGAATCGTCGGCTTGAGTGCGACGCTCCCCAACTACCGCGATGTGGCAACCTTCCTTCGAGTAGACCAACAAAAGGGCTTGTTCCACTTTGACGGGACGTTCAGGCCTTGCCCTCTCAAGCAGGAATTCATCGGTGTGACCGACAAGAAGGCCATTAAGCAGCTTAAGACCATGAACGATGTCTGCTATTCGAAAGTGCTTGAGCATGCTGGAACGAACCAAAATCAAATGTTGATCTTTGTCCACTCTCGTAAGGAGACTGCCAAGACAGCCAAGTACATTCGGGACAGGGCTGTTGAGCTGGAAACCATTGGGCAGATCATGCGGTCAGATGCCGCGAGCAGAGAGGTTCTACAGCAAGAAGCAGATTCGATCAACGACCCCAACCTGAAGGATCTGCTTCCTTACGGTTTCGGTATGCATCACGCAGGAATGAACGTCGCAGATCGAACTTCAGTGGCAGAACTTTTCGCCGATGGGTTCCTGAGAGTGCTCGTCTGTACTGCAACTCTGGCTTGGGGTGTCAACTTGCCCGCACATACAGTCATTATCAAAGGCACGCAGGTCTACTCACCCGAGAAAGGATCCTGGGTCGAGTTGAGTCCACAGGATGTTCTCCAAATGCTAGGGCGAGCCGGCCGTCCGCAGTTCGACTCTTATGGCGAGGGCATCATCATCACATCTCAAACGGAGATGCAATACTACATGTCGTTGATGAACCAGCAATTACCTATCGAGAGTCAGATGATAAGCAAACTGGCTGACAATCTCAATGCTGAAATCGTATTGGGCAGTATCCGATCACGCGACGAAGGAGTGGAGTGGCTTGGTTACTCTTATCTCTTCGTTCGAATGATCCGATCACCAGGTCTGTATGGTGCTGGGGCGAACTACAGCGATGACGAAACCTTGGAGCAGATGAGAGTTGATCTGATCCACTCAGCAGCAGTTCTTCTGGAAAAGGCTGGATTGGTCAAATATGAAAAGAAGACTGGCAAATTGCAAGCCACGGATCTCGGCCGCATCGCTTCGCACTACTACATTACTCATAACTCGATGTTGACCTACAACCATAATCTTCAACCATCGATCAGCACCATTGAGCTGTTCAGGATCTTCGCTCTTAGCGATGAGTTCAAGTACATTCCTGTTCGACAAGACGAGAAGCTTGAGTTGGCCAAGTTACTAGGCAGAGTACCCATTCCTGTCAAGGAAGGCATGGAGGAGCCGCAAGCCAAGATCAACGTGCTTCTTCAGGCATTCATTTCTCGGCTCAAACTGGAAGGCCTGGCCCTCATGGCTGACCTTGTCTACGTCACCCAGTCGGCCGGGCGCATCCTCAGAGCCATCTTCGAGATCTGTCTCAAGAAAGGATGGGCAGGCGTTGCGAAACTCGCTCTAGATCTCTGCAAAATGGCGGAGAAGCGCATGTGGCCAACGATGACACCATTACGACAGTTCCCGATGTGCCCACGAGACATTGTTCAGAAGGCTGAGAGAATGGAGGTCCCATGGTCGAGCTATTTCGACCTGGACCCTCCGCGCATGGGAGAGCTGTTGGGTCTGCCAAAGGCTGGCCGGACTGTGTGCGACCTCGTTTCCAAATTCCCGCGCTTGGAGTTGCAAGCACAAGTACAGCCAGTCACTCGATCTCTCCTTCGTGTCGAATTGACCATCACGCCCAACTTTGTCTGGGACGAAACTCTCCATGGCACCGGAGAGTCATTCTGGATTGTCGTCGAAGATTGCGATGGTGAAGAGATCTTGTTCCACGATCAGTTCATTCTGCGCCAACAGTTTGCCGAAGGTGATATGTCGGAGCACCTTGTCGACTTTACTGTCCCCATCAGTGAGCCGATCCCGCCAAATTACTTCATCAGCCTCGTGTCCGATCGATGGATGCATTCTGAGACAAGAATTCCCATGTCCTTCCAGAAACTGATTCTTCCCGAGCGCTTCCCGCCTCATACGCCTCTTCTGGATCTGCAACCCGTACCGGTCCAGGCTCTCAAGATCAAGGACTTTGTTGATCTCTACCCCAAGTGGGACAGATTTAACAAGATTCAGACTCAAGTGTTCAAGTCACTGTACGACGGTGACGACAGTGTCTTTGTTGGCGCACCGACAGGCAGTGGAAAGACTGTTTGCGCCGAGTTCGCTCTACTGAAACACTGGAAGAATCCCGAGGCCGGGAAAGCAGTCTACATTGCTCCATTTCAAGAACTGGTCGATGGCCGGTATGCTGAATGGGACGAGCGACTGAGAGAGATTGGTGGTGGCAAAGTGATTTCGACTTTGACAGGAGAAACGACCGCCGACTTACGCATCCTCGATAAGTCAGACCTCATCCTAGCCACTCCCACTCAGTGGGATGTCCTGTCTCGGCAATGGCAGCGTCGGAAGAACGTGCAGAACGTCGAACTATTCATCGCTGACGAGCTCCATATGCTCGGCGGTGAGAATGGCGCGATCTATGAAGTAGTGGTTTCCAGGATGCATTACATCCACATCCAGCTCGAGAACAAGATGCGAATCATCGGCCTGAGCGTCCCTCTATCCAATGCCAGAGATGTTGGTGAATGGATCGGTGCGAACAAGCAGACTATCTACAACTTCAGCCCAATGGCGAGACCAGTCGGACTGCAGCTGCACATCCAATCATTCACCATCCCGCATTTCCCTTCGTTAATGATGGCCATGTCTCGTCCAGCCTACCAGTCGGTCCTACAACTGTCCCCGGACAAGCCCGTTATCGCTTTCGTGCCTGGCAGGAAACAAGTTCGAGCATCAGCGGCTGATATACTCAACGCCTGCATCATGGACGATGATCCCGACCGCTTCCTCCATGCCGACGTCAATGAACTCACGCCGTTCTTGGAACGCATCGAGGAGAAAACTCTGGCCCAGTCTCTTGAGCACGGCATCGGGTATTACCACGAAGCCCTCACCACCAGCGACAAGCGGATCGTTTCCCACCTATTCAAGATCGGCGCCATTCAACTCATGATTTGCTCTCGTGACGTATGCTGGGAAATCCCCTTTACGGCACACCTTGTCATTGTCATGGGCACACAATATTTCGTTGGCCGGGAACATCGCTACGTTGACTACCAGATCAGCGAGATTCTGCAGATGTTTGGTCGTGCAACCCGACCTGGTGAGGATGACATTGGCAAAGGCGTGCTCATGGTCCCCGCCGTCAAGAGGGAGTACTACAAGAAGTTCCTCAATGAGGCACTTCCGATCGAAAGCCACTTGCAAATGTGGCTGCACGATGCGTTCGTGACGGAGATCAGTACCAAGACAATCACTTCCACGCAAGACGCAGTGGATTGGACGACTTATACGTACTTCTACCGTCGCCTGCTCGCGAATCCATCGTTCTACGGCCTCAACGACACCAGCCACGAGGGTCTGAGCACGCATCTCTCTGAACTGGTTGAGACCACACTCAAAGAACTCGCTGATGCGAAGATTATCGACCTCGACGAAGAGGATGACTCCATCTCCCCACTCAACCCAGCCATGATTGCCGCGTACTACAACATCAGCTTCATTACGATGCAGACGTTCCTCCTCTCACTTACTGCGCGAACAAAGTTGAAGGGCCTCCTCGAGATCGTCACCTCCGCTACAGAATTCGAGTCCATCCAGCTTCGACGCCACGAAGATCACATCTTAAGGAAGATCTACGATCGCGTGCCCGTCAAAATGTCGGAGCCGGCGTATGATTCTCCTCACTTCAAGGCAATGGTCTTGCTCCAAGCCCATTTCAGCCGTATGCAGCTGCCCATCGACCTCGCAAAAGACCAGGAAGTCATCGTGTCCAAGACCCTCGCTTTGCTCTCCGCCTGCGTCGATGTCCTCAGTTCCGAAGGCCACCTCAACGCCATTTCAGCCATGGAACTCTCTCAAATGGTCGTCCAAGCCTGCTGGGACCGCGACTCGCCTCTACTTCAGATTCCACATTTCGACACCTCGATCGTGTCAACGCTCTCAAAGCAAGGCATCAAAGACGTTGACGAGTTCATGACCGCTATGGATCCGTCTGAGAACCCTGACCAGCCGAAACTCGTGGCGATTCTGGGGTTGAGTAATCGCCAGCTCGTTGAGGCCGCGCGCTTCACGAACGAGAAGTATCCCAGTCTGGAGCTGGAGTTTGAAGTCGAGGACGAGGAAGAGATCACAGCGGGAGAAGCTGCTCGACTATCTGTTAAGATCACGCGCGAGACGGGCGATGACGAGGATGAAGATGAAGAAGACGAAGCCGATAAGGACAGTGAAGTCGACATCACAGTACACGCGCCCTTCTACCCAATCCCCAAAGTCGAGAACTGGTGGCTCGTCATCGCCGAAGAGAAGACGAAATCTCTCCTTGCGATCAAGCGCGTCACGATCGCCAAGAAGGTCTTCGCCACGAAGTTGGAGTATGTCGTGCCGACGAAGGGGAAGAAGGACTTGACGCTGTATTTGATGTGTGATAGCTATGTGGGTGTCGATCAGAGTTTGGCGTTTACGGTGGATGTGGCGGAGGGGGAGGAGGGGAGTGAGGAGGAAGGTGATGAGATGGAAGAGTGAGTTTGGTGAGCAGTTGCAGAGATGAAAAAAAAATCGCACCCCAGGAAGATAAACACAGAAATTGTATGAAGGAAGTGCAGCCATGCACTACGGCGTAAGAAGAAGCCTGGACACTATAATGCCAAATGAGCGCACGATGAAAATTTCACGGCTCTTTGACCGCGATACAAGGCAGACAGGAATAAGCAGACATTAGAGATCCGCCTCTTCAGTACAAAGTTATCATGACACCGAGTCATCACCGCTTATGTGCATGTGCCTTGCCTCAAGACAATGGCAGAATAAGTTCGTTGCTCGTAGTCGTCAAGAAGTAGGCGACCGACGGGTATCCGCACTTCCGGGCTACAAGCGCAAATTCGTGGTCGTTCCGACATTCGGGTTCGTCATAGTCTTCGTCGTCGTCTTCCCTCATCTCCTTGGTCCAGCCGTCACCGTGAATCTCATCGTCTGACCATGCTTTGTCCAATATCATCCCAACAACTCCCTTTATGTTCGCCTTGTTTTTGAAGAATTTCGTAACCAGAGCTGATTGTTGATCTTGCGCCAAACTCATATAGAACCTGACCGTAGAATAATCCGGCGCAAGTCGATCGAGGAGACAGTCACTAACATGGCCACAGGCGTTGACGAACCCTTGCCTCATTGCCTTGTAATGCGTCAAATATTTCATAGTGTAGTCGGGCAGGTGCATTAGCTTCCACTCGTTTTCGACCACGAATGTCTCACCGGACATGTCGAGTTCCTCCGCAAATCTGTCACGCTCCATCGAGGCGTTCATATACAATGTGTAGTTCATGCGAGGGCTGATGTAGCCATCGTAGCACTCCCCGCAGGTACAGCCATAGCGGAACTGTTCAAGGTCTTCCTCGGAGTCGATTTTGCTCCTCCGCAGGAGAGCCACACATCTCGCTTGGTCGAGCGTATGACCTTCAAACGTGTCAGCCCTCAAGAAAACCGTGTTGCCGATCAGTGTCCTGGTCCGCATGGCTTCGAGCAGCTGTACCGTTGCCTCCAGCGGCGTAAGCCTGCTCGAATTCCGCATCTTCAGTAGCTCTTCTGAGCAAGACTGTTGCATGATCCAGGTCAGACTCTTAAGAAAGAAATTCTGGCACGCTATATGCAGCAGTGTATTCCGCTCTTCGTCCGTCGCAAACCAGCGTTTGTCCTGGGCATCCGCCAACCAATAATAGTGATGAAGGGCTGTGAGAAAGTGTTTGTCGGATTGCGCGTGGTACAGGGAATCTGGCAGAAGGTTTTTGACACGATTGAGAATGTGGGGATCTTGGTCGTACTCAACAGGTACAACGGCAGAGGTTGTTCCATCTCGACATAGGAGACCAAACCACATCGACAAACCGATCCTTCGGAATCCAAGTGAGCGCGCCCATTGGGTCACCTCAAAATCACAGTGATCCATAACATCTGCTCTGAACAGGCCACCAGACGGAGAGACAATGGTGCGGAGGAGATCTTGGAAGTCATCTTCTTTGAACATCTGAGGCCAAAGGATAGCGGCAAAGTTTCCGCCTGCAGTCTTGCGTCGTGTCGCCGCAAGGAGTACTTCCACCATTGCCGTCGCCAGTCCCCGTCGCCTGCATCGCACGTCGACCGTAACGTCTTCGATGAGCAATATGTCATTTTCATCGAGTTGGGCTTGCCATGCTCCTGACCCCTTCAGGAATTTATGGTGTTTGTAGTGGTCCTTCAAGTGTCCGTATTGATCGAAAAGGTTGAAGGCCATGAGTGTTGACTCGTCGAATGGCCTGCACATCTGCTGGTAAAAGCGAGTACGAAAATCCCCCCGTCTAATCAACTTGGCTCCACAGAATCCAGCTAGGCTTCTGTCTTCATGATCACTGACTAACCCTTGAGTATGCGTTGCCACGACGTGAATTGCTTCCAGCCAAGGCATGCCGGCAAATTCGTCATACTCTTCGAACTCGTCCCTCCGATAGCCGACGTCAAATGGTTCTATTTCGTCGGTCCCGAGTGTAGACGGAAATTGGCGGTCATCTGCAACAGTTGGGAATTCGTCTTTAACATCTTTCCTGTCTTCATCGCCGAGTTCGATGAGGTCGAACGGCGTGGCGCGTTGAGGTAGGTTTACTTCGTTGGACAAAGTCGCAGGTTTCGGATCATTTGAATTTGCTTTCTTTTTGGAGTGTATTCTCACTTTGAAGCCAAAATCACCGGCAAGTCTTTCGCGAGCTGATGGGTGTGTGGTGAGCGGAGATGACTCCTGAGGAAGGATTAGTCTTGTTCCGCTTGCCAGAGCCTTCACCTACCTCACATGAGCCAAAGTCTTTCCCGGAGCGAGAACCGTTATGCGCCGTTGAGCTGGTAAATTCATAGTCTTTGAGCCTGCGCTGCTTCGGAACCATGGTGTATGCTGGGCTTTGAGGGTGAGTGAGGTTGACTAGTCGGACAGACTTGGACAGTCTGAAAAGCAAACAGTGATGAGAAGTGAGGGTGAAACAGAACTGTAGAAAAAGGGTTGTAGAGAAACAAACATCTAGGTCGGACTGGTTGGAGTTCGACAGCAATTGAGACACAGTACAAAGGGAAGGCATGGGCTTTAAATCAGTATGTTGACAAGTAGCAATCACAGTAAAATGTGGGTGGGCGTCGCAGGCGTTTGTTGTGCGCGTCTTCTCAATGGTTGACTGCAGAAAGACGCGTTCTATGACTTATGGGAAGTCGCCGCAGACACTCTATACCATGTGGCCGACATCTGGAAGCCTACAGCTTGCACCTGGTGAGCTCCATGTTTTGTCTCAATTGTTTGATGTCGACCAACAGACCGCGAGCAACTCGCGAAGGAAATGTCGTCAAGAACTGCTATTTGCGATCCACCGTACTGGGTACGGAGCTAGCTACGGCGCGTCAATCCTTTCTACTTCGCGCCGCCTGGCACGGCAGTGTTCGATCTCCGGATCAATTTGACTCGCAGCACGAAGCATTTCTTATTATCCCCAAAATGCAGGCTCCTCCTTCGCCCGGTCTACCCTTACCAAACGGTCCTGGTAGAGGGTTGGAAAGCCCATTTGCTTCCGAAACCATTCCTTCGGTGGAGGCGGTTGCTTGGCATCCTTTGGCACGGGATCTTTGTCCTCATCGGACAGCTCATCGTAATCTACGTCTGCCCCTGCGGCATGCATGCTTGACACGTTTCTTCCATAATACTTTCGAAAGTCATGCCCATCATCGTCGTCACTAGTAAGTTCTTCAGCATTGCATTCACTTTCACTGTCGCTCTCGTGTCTCTTCCGTTTCCTGCCACCTTCATTCGGATGAGCTTCATCTTCTGAACTTGTGTCCTCGTGCCAAAGCGCATGGGCACAGTGAACAGCTTGCAGCTTGAGAATTTCCTCCATCGGATACGCTTCGACAGGATTATCCTCCAGCCAGTGCTTGAGTTGTCGCCAAGTTCTGATGGATTTTGGGAGGGAAGGCGCGGCTTTTTGTCTGATGCTGTCGAGCGTGCTAGAGAGGACTCGCTGTGTGTCCATCATATGCCGTTGCGCCTCCGTCGGCTCCGGTGGAGGTGGCGGGATTGCCAGCCGCTCTGGTTTTGGCTCTGCTTCGAAGAGGTCGTAGAAAAGCTGCCATGCTCCATGGTCTTGGGCGGCCCTCTCCGGCTCCTTGTTCGCTCGAATCTCGGCTGCCGTTGGACGTTGGTTGCGCTTATTGCTTTCCACATACTTTATGATGACATCGAAAGCAGTTTTCAGTGCGATGAACTTCTTGTGCCCAGCTGCTTTATCCTGGCACTTGTCAGGGTGATACAGTCGAGCCTTCTTGCGGTACTGTTTGATGACCTCTTTCGGGGTAGACGAAAAGGGGAGGCCGAAGATGGCGAAGGCGGTGTTCAGCTCCATGTCTGGCATGGGGAAGATTGTCAGTGATTCTCTCAAGGGAAAACACAAAGTTGGTCACTAGAGTGATTCTTGAAATTCACTCGAGCTGAACGTACAAAGGGAACGGCAACCTTTGTGCTAAAGACTGACATTCCTTTGATGCTACAAAGACCGAGGTAAAGGCAGTAAGCAGGAATAGACAAGCATTTATATTAGGGCGAAGGTAACAAAGAAGGGGATACATGTGAACCATAGGCCAACGAGGAACTGCTGCCACGCTGTATACCGACGATGGAATTACATCCGGTACACATTCTAGGCCGCAACCGTACGAGAGTCGTACCACGCATGAGGTCGAACGTGTTGTATGACGGCTTGTCGCGTGATTTATGGTAGATGAAGGAGTTCAGTCGTTCAGGGGTCACGGAGAAGAGTCGTGGTTGGATGGCAAGGTGCAGGCCATTAGTCGACCGTACCTGTTAGCGTGGAGCATATAACTCCGAAGCGACACCCGCAGTCCTCTCGAGCCTCTTCAGTCTGTGGGGAAACAAGCTCCGAGTGCAACTCCCGAGGATTTCTGCCCGCATCCGATGGCGTAACGAGAGATATTCTTACCCGACAACTTTGCTATGCTTTCGCGTTGTGCATATACATCTGAGTAAGGTATACTTCGCTTTCAGTTGCGGCTCCAGTGTCTTCTTTGTTTTATACTGTTGTCGCCGTATCGTTCCCAGACAAAAGCGAATCTTCACACCAACAAATCTCACAATGGCAGCAGCAAAGGGCCTAAAGCAGATCCTCTCAAAGCAACCTACCGATGTAGTCATCCTCTCCTCGCTGCGAACACCCGTCACCCGCGCTACGAAAGGCGGTTTCCGCGATGCCTACGACCATGAGCTCCTCACACACGTCCTGCGAGCAACCCTCGCGGCCAACCCGAACCTAGACCCTGCAAAGATCGACGATGTGGCCGTGGGCGTCGTGCTCGCCGAGCTAGGTGGTTCGAAGGCTGCAAGAATGGCGCAGTTACATGCTGGTTTCAACGAGCGGACGGGCCTTCACACAGTGAATCGAGCGTGCAGTTCAGGTCTGCAGGCGATCACGAATATCGGGAATACAATCGCTGTGGGACAGATCGACGTGGGTGTCGGTGCGGGCATGGAGAGCATGACCAAGAACTACGGGAGTAAAGCTATACCTGTGAACCTGTGGGATGAGCTGCGAAACAGTGATGTTGACAATGCGAGAGATTGTATCATGCCTATGGGACTGACGAGTGAAAACGTCGCGAAGAGATACGGTGTGAGCAGAGAAGACCAAGATGCTTTTGCAGTCGAGTCACACCGGAAAGCATCCAAGGCACAGAAGGAAGGTCTCTTCGACTCGGAAATCGTGCCCGTCAAAGTCAAGCAATCGGAGCCAGAACACCCGGACGTCACGAAAGAAGTCGTAGTCGACAAAGACGATGGAATTCGACACGAAATCAGCATCGAAAAGATGGCCAAGTTAAAGCCCGCGTTCGCAAAGGACGGATCCTCGACGGCAGGAAACTCGAGTCAAGTCTCGGATGGAGCAGCTGCGGCACTGATGATGCGTCGATCGACAGCCAACGAGCTGGGCCTGACAAAGAACATTATCGGCAAATGGGCGGGCTCACAAGTCGCAGGCTGCAGACCAGACGAGATGGGCATTGGACCTGCGATTGTTATACCCAAGCTGCTCGACTATACCGGCTTGAAGAGCGAAGACGTCAACATCTGGGAGATCAACGAGGCATTCGCCAGCCAAGCTCTGTACTGTATCAGGAAACTCGGGTTAGATGCCGACAAGGTCAACCCGAGAGGAGGCGCTATCGCTCTAGGTCACCCATTGGGCATGACGGGTGCGAGGCAGCTGGCAACTCTACTACCTCAATTACAAGAGGGCCAGGTCGGCGTCGTGAGCATGTGTATTGGCACGGGAATGGGGATGGCTGGTCTATTTGTTAGGGAATAGATTTACAAGATACCGAGTTATATATGTTTGCAAAATATGGCACGGCGTTGGGGCAACGGTGGACGCCAAAAGTCTGGGTACGTAACGGCTAACAATCGGGCTTGAAAGGCCATCCTGGAGCACATAGCGAGAATATAGACGCTCAGAATATATCTTGTCAACATCTTGGTTCTGTATTGCACTTTTGTATGAACAATCTTCCTGGACATATAATGGCAACACCTCGACAGAGACGAAGCTATCGACCTTCCATACGTAGAGTGCGGATTGCGCTCATCGTAAACGGCTTTCCTCGCGATATACTTATATCGACCACACTCTCATGACGCATGTACATCTTTCTCAAACTCTTGCGCCTCATCTTTCCTCCATGATTCTCCTGCAGGCACAAGTCTTGGAAGAGGGTAGACAGGTAGCCCGCGCTTCTCCAGCTCTTTCTTAAGCACCTTCCATCGGCCAATTTCCATTTCGCGGTCAACCATTGTTTCGCGACGAGGGAGGATCATCACGTTGGGACCCAAGGGTTGGAATTTCGGCTTGTGCTTTTTACTTTGTGCTGCGGCTTGGTGAACATCTGCTGCGGCCGTCTGTTCGGCATCTAAGCCTTCACCAAGCAGGAGTTTGTCTCTCTGCTCAAGATCGAGGGCCTTTTTCTGCTTGGCTAGCAAGACTTCGGCGAACCTCTTGGGCTTGGGCTTTGCGTCTTGCGTGAGGAGGTCGACGAACGCCGTTATGGTTTTGTTGCCGCGCATGACGGCGTTGAGGACGGGATCGGGCAGACGGTGGCCGATGAGAAGCGAGAAGCGTTTAAGTATCTGGAATACATGGATTAGGGCGATGGAGAACCACAGGAAACACTTATAACATACCGTAAATGTGATAGGATCGCGAAAATCAAAGCTCGCGTCCTGGAGTTGCTGCTCGATCTCGGGAACCGAGAACTCCAAGTTTCCTGTGGTTCTGCCGGACGCTTTCGAGGGGTCTAGTGTCCCCTGCGGATCTTCCAGGTGCGATACTGTGCCTGTGCTTAATGTCCGAATCTTCAAAGTATTCATGCCATCCCCAAAAGGTGGTGGACCTTCGGTAAGAACGACCTTAGGGCTTTTCCCAAGGCGCTTCAAGGCGAGACATTCGACGATGGAGATCCAGAGGAGGGAGAGGAATTGTTCGCGCTGCGGTGTTACTGCGTTTGTGGGATCCAGCCACCTACAGGAATCGGGATGTTAGTCAACTTGACTCTTTAGCAGGCCGCTCATGCAAAACTCACGGTGTGTAGTCGTCCTTCGGGTCGGGAGGGAAATCTCGCCAATTTCCTTCGTGTCCCAGATGTTCTAGTCCATCCCAGGTGGCGGCTTCGATATATTCCTCCATTGGTACGACATCCTCCATTGAATCACCATCCTCGATCAACTCGGGCTCTTCAGATTGCTTAGACCGACCAGTGAAGGAGGCGAGTGAGATCTGGCGCCGCTGGTAGGTTGAATAGCTCGAGCAGCGCCGGATAAGTTCTCGAGGAGGAAAGTTCGACTTGTGTCGGATCTGCTGTGCCTCGCGTTGGACGATTTGGTCCCTGCATGTTCGGCACACATATCGTGGCTTCAAAGCTGCTGTAAGCCCGTTGCTTAGAGCCCGAGGAGCTCTGACCGAGGATGCCATGATTTCTGGCTGTTCGCGTTGCGCTCGGAGCAACCGAAGGTCGACAGTATGTCCAAGTGGAAGTATTTCAATAATGCATTGAGACTGCACAAATGGGCGGTCTGGACAAGCTAGTGATTACGGAACAGCATTTGCGCATCAAGTGAAGAACTCTGTTTGTTGCCCTCTTAGTATCCTTCCTCGTTATCCTCAGCACGCGATTCCGCGAATGTTGCTCTTCATCGCTCACTTCCAGACAATAGCAGCCCAACCTCGAGATTGCAAAACAGTATTGACTCTCGTATGGTAAATCCAACATCCGCACGTTCAACGCGTCCAACAACTCTGGGAGTGCAGCCATCTTGTCCTCCAGAAGCACTCCGCCCAAAGTCCTCCCAACGATACTCCAGCCGACCAATATCGTCAACCACTTAGATGGATAGACTGTCGAAAATACCGGTCACGTCCAGATCCTCTCGGCCTGTGCCTTGCAACTCCGGATCACCAAGTGCGGTCAGCCACCCTCGAGCAATGGACTCTCGGCTGGGCCATTTGAAGTCGTCCCATCCCAGTGAAGTAGTAGCAGCATTCTTGATCTCGATGGCCAGGAGCTTAGGCATCACGAACGCTGTAAGTGCTCTTGCGTCTTCGCGTACGATCTGATGCCGGGACACCGCCGATCGAAAATGCGCGTCAATTTGGGCTTGTCGTGCCAGGTACCTTGATCGATGGCTGCCGAGAATGGTCAAGAAATGGCGAAAGTGATCGCAGTCAATCGGCTTCGAAAGATATTGGTCGGGCTCAGCAGAGACGATATGTTCCCAGACGTCCGAATAGCGTACTTGATTGACCGCGGGAAGGTGATGCATGTTGATGAGATCCGAGGCAATCGCCGCAATGATCTCGCTCTTCTCGAATTCCCTCAGACTGTTGACGACGTTGCTCACCAATTCCAGAGTTGAGTAAATGGCCTCTTCTTCCAAAAGTTTCCAGGAAGTCACGATTTCATGGGACGTCCTTGCATGATTGAGACTTGCTGCCGCATCGTCCGCGGGTAGCTCAGCTGCACGAGTCATCAAGTACATCTGCAATCAATGGCCCATCATGTTCAGCATCTTTGACTGCTCTCCTTTGAACGTTGTATATTGACTCAGATGACCCATGAAATCCAGCATGACGTTGATGAGATTGCCGTGGTTGGCAATGGAATGTGGGTCTGTGTTGTAAGTTCGAAGGATTTGGTTGAACCTCAGCGTGAGCCATGGAAGCGAAGTATTGAAGTGAACTTGAGAATCAGGGGCTCGGACGATCAAGGTGATGGAACGGCCATTGAGCTTCGTATGTTCGAAGAGATCACAGGACTCTTCGAAGTGTCCGTGGCCGCCACAATTGAAGCAGCGCGCATCATCGATGAGCTGGACTGTTTGGTTATCTAGTTGCAACCCGCTGAGCTGGGCTGCCAGGAACTGTCCCGGAAACTGACTCATGGTGACTCGAGGTAAGGTTGTAATGTATAGAAAGTCCGGGTCGTTTTGTCAGCCACCAGGTGACAAAGAAGCGCGAACAACGAAAGCTCAATCCGTTCCGAGAGACCGACAGCCAACAAAGAGGCACGAATACGAGAAGAGCTGATGGAAGTTCGTTGATGTGCAGTGTCTGACATCGAGCTCGCTGGGTCTTGAGCCGCGACGTGCATGGACGAAGCTGTCTCGCAGTGTCGCTATAGCACTGCTTTGGACATGGGCATTCACAAACCTGCAAATTCACGCCATGGCAGTGACGACGAGTTGAAGCGTTGTGCATCTTTTGGGCAACCTCTTTGTTCTTGGTGCTGCTAGTCCTCCATGGGAAGGCTGAAGCCCTCATGTGAATCAACTGGACAGTCAACGAGGCACCTGAGGTCAGGCAGAATGATCACAGTCTCAAATAATATATCTACCTTGTCTGAGAGCCGGGCGAAGTACGAGGTGGTGTCAAAACGAGTGCTATAGTCAGCGATGACGGAGATATGGAGGAAGGTTGGGGATTCTGATGGACTGGGTGGACGAGAGCAGCTATTGCATTGTTTGATCATTTTCCGCGCTCTACCACGAAGACTGCCCACCGCGCTCGTTCGGCGTTGTGATAGCAAAGCGGCTTATTTGACAAGAATGAACGCTCCGCCTGGGACCTTACATACGCAGACTTTAGTCCCCCAAACTGTGTCTTGTTCCTCGGCGTCCAAGACTCCATGTTCAGTCCGGTGGATGCGTCCTTGCCATAGCAGACCTCTAGGTTTACAGGCATGCCCTGTTTTTGACGTGGGCTAGTCGGCCCAGCTCCCAAGGGGCTCTGCAGCCACTGGCCTCACTAGCACCTCTTCCAACGTGTAGTCCTTCGACTCGTGGTCAAACGTGTCAGTGACCTCATTGCCAGTTTTTCGTTCCGCTATCAACCTCCTGTCCCAAATGAGGTCATCAGAAGTCTTCAACTCCCTATGGCGTCTATCTTCCTCCGGAGTGTAATGCCGCTGAGTGTAGTCGAGCTTCACCAGGAACGATTCAGCCATTAAACGAGTAATGCCTCGATGAAGCTCGTCATCTGCAATCTGATCCTCTTTGTCGAAAGGTCGTTGATGATAGCTCCTGGTGGAAAACTCCAAGTGTCTGACCGAAATTGGCAGGCCTAAACCACACGAATGCGAGTCTAGCAGCACACCAGCCAGTTCAGCCATTTCATATCCGCCACCTGCGTGGATCTTGATGCGTTCGATACCACTTGGTAACTTGTCGAACACTCTGTGTACACGTGATAAGCGATGTCGATAAGAAAACTCGTCATTTCAATACCTCGTAGCTCTTGATCGGCTCGTGTGGACCACATAAACTGTCTCATATCCGGCTCCGCGAGACCAAATTCGAGGACTTTGAGAGCGGACGGCTTGCGCAGCACGACAGTAATCGAACTATCGTCCACGGCACAGTTCCGCAACTTTAAGATCTTGAGAGGCGAAGCTCGATCCGAGAGGGTGCCTTCCGGAGGGCCTCGTAAGTCAATAGTATCGAGTGTTAAGGTGATGAGCTTCGGGGCTTCCAGTATATTCATAAAGCTAGCCCTGCAACATTCGCGGCTTTCGGAAAAGCTCAATTCACATTCTCTCAACTCGGGGAATCTGTGGGCCGGCAGTCTCAGCTCGTATAGCATAGCAGATCGGCATGCCCACTCGAAGCCTGTATCCACAGTGAGGCATCTCAAATCTCGACAGAGAGAAATAAACCTGTCCTTGTGCCTGTACGTTATAGTCTCCGCCTGCTCTGCCACTGGCACGATCTCAAGCTCCTGAATATGAGCGAGTGGAAGCTCGTTGCCGTTAAGAAGGAAGACAAGCGTCTCGTAGTGTCTGTGGCTGCGGAGTTGAATGTGCCTCCACCAAGTCTGCTCCGCCAAGCGGGAGGCGTGCTTGCATGTTTGACGGAAGCTCGAAAGGGTCTGCTTGGTAGGCTGTTGTTCATCCACCAGATTTTCGACGAGGTTGAGGAGGATTTCATTGGGAAGATCGAAGAGGTTGCGAGGTCGGATCATTTGAGCGTCTGCCATGGTAAAGGAACCATGAGACTGACGCGGAGAAGGCATCCAACGGTGGAGACAAGAGTGTTATTCAGTGGTGCTGAAGCTCAGGTGAGGGTGAAAGAGTGGAAATAGGCAGTCGAGATGGTCAGAAGGAGGTGAGGTCGGGCTGAAGGATTAATGGTATAACACGAGGCAAGGCAGAGTGACTTTCACCTCAACAACGGCTACAGTGAATGCGGGCTTCATCCATCACTCGATTTGCCACATATGCCCCACGCATTCACCCTTCAAAACCCTTGAGGTGAAGACAACAACGATCGATCACTGTTGACTCACGTGCTACATAGAGCACTCCGCGTTGTCTATTTTCCGTCAACACATACATGCATTCACATCAGATGACCCCTAAAAGTATTGTCAGCGCTTGCACTCCCTACGTCGACGGGGTTGCCAAACCTTTCTCAAGTGCATCTATGCTTCTGCAAAGTGCACACCGACAGTCGTTCCTCCGTGACCCAGAATCAGGCGTAGGAATGCGGTCCAGGAACTTGCTGCTGGCCGCACCTTCTCCATTTGAGACTAGCGAGCGACGGGGGATTGGAGAGATACGATCTCTGGATCCATGTGTCGGCGGCGGCGAATGCATTAAGGGCTTCCATCGCGATTGGCGCGAAGGATATACGTTGGCAGCTCGACTGTCTCTCCTGCGTTGGAACAACACTTTCAGCGCAGGAAGTGATGCGCAAATGATTGCCAGGTGAGCTTCAATATCCGTTAATGCCTAATACTGTCAGGAGGTGCCTCGAAATACGGCGGTGCGACTCACAAACGTTGGCCAACCATACCAGGTGATGTCTGCAGTGTCAGGTCCCAGCCGGTAGTTCGTGGTAACCTTGACCAGATATAGTAGCCGTGCAGTCCCGATCCCAGCAGTAAGCAGTCCCGCGGAAAATAGCAAGTACAAGCCAAGTCGTTGTCGGCTTGACAACTTGAGGGTTCGAACCAATAGCATTGGTAGGATGGAGGCATAGATGTCCGAGAAGACTGATGCAGCCGCGGACAACACGATCGGAATCTGCTCGTTGCCGCAGGTGTATTTTTCGGTATAGTCGGGGCTGTAGGATCTCCAGTACGAAACGAAAGGGCGGCAGACAAACACCAATTCCAAACCAAAGGCAACGGTATAAACGATGGTGAAAGCAATCGCTGCCCAAGTAAGCTGAACAAACCAAGTGCTGTGGGTTCTCGCCGATATTCTCCGGTATGCAAGCAAGATCGAGGTTTTCGTGCAGGCGTTTCCGAGCAGGAAGAAACACTCGATGAGCCATGCCGACAATCGTATGTACATCAGCCGGTCGATAGGGACATCCCAAACGTGCATATTCCAGCCCCAGGTCGTCAGGGCCTTGTATTCCCCGAAGGTCTGACCGATAGATAAAACCTAACACTGTCAGCTGCGCCAAAGCTCATAGGAGTAAAAGTCGTACAAAGCCTGCCACGAGTAGCCAGTCGTCCATGCCTGGTGATTTTGTCAAACGCACGCGAGAGTACAACCGCAGCATGACAACCACTGCCGTCGTTAAACATGTGCAGATGAAGAGAGCCGCCCCGCCTCTCTTCTCGGGATCGGTATAGTTTGGATGTGGCCAGCTCTGTGGACGGAAGGAGGCCATGGTGAGCAGTACTTTAGTTGCTGTCTTGCGGTCAAGTAGTAACAGTAGTGTGTGAGGCAATGCCAGGAAAGCTTAGGGTAGGGAGACTTCGGGGAAGGTCATGACCAGGATATTGCGCCGTTGATATGTTCGGCGGGCAAGGAGCGCAAGTCTGAAGATGTTGGCCGTGATATCCTGGTAGAGCTCACTCGTATGCGTCGCTCAGCCTGTCGTTTGTCTCCCTCCACGAGCCACTGGAGCTGTTCACTGTGCTTTCACCCATAATGGTGTGGCTCAAACAGAGCACCGACTGGTGAGCCTGCTGATATGCACGGCTGACTTAGCCATTAGTACTCCCATATCGTTGTCCGATGAGCGAGGTTATTGTCAAGTCTCCTCGTCCGATGCTGCGAAATGTGTGGACAGTACGCCGTTTATACAGGAGCACCGGCAATTCCAAGTGTTGCTAAGAGGATGACACGAGAATCTGTGGACCTGGTTGGAGATGCCCATTCGCTTCCAGCTATGTCGGGTCATGGCGTAATCCTGTTACGAGATCAGCCTGCCACAAGTGAATTCGCGCCTCCTTGTTTGCTCGATAGTGATCGCTCCGGCAAAAAGGCGCCGGACGTTTGTTTTACCTTCAATCTCCATGGGAGAACATCAAAGGGGTCACGCCAAAACAGGCGGAGCGGTCACGCTCTGGAAAATCAGAATGACGGGAGTGTCAGGGCTGACATCCTCGATCGGTTCACCTGTGTGATCCGCTGCTAAGACAGGCAATGTCGAGGTGGCCAACTGTCCTTACTTTCATACTGACGCGCTGCAAAACTCGATACTGGAGCTGCCTGACGAAGGGTTCGTGATTGGAGCGAGGGAAGAATTCAGCTGGCAAGCTCGCCTCACCAGGTATGCAGGCTCGAAGTGTTTGTTCTGGGATGAGTGAATCGATACTCGTGAATGCCATACGACCGTGCGTCCCCCATGACGCGTACCGCAAGAAATTCCAATCCTGCCTCCATGACAAAGCAAATCTCACGATCGATGGGCTTGCATTGGAGTTGAGCTTGCAAGCAGGAAGGGACGGCGAGCATGGGCAAGGTCCTAGGTACGTGGGTGATGAGGGAGCAAGGGCACAACTTGAACTTGAGGGAGCAGATCGCGCGAATTATTTGCGAACTATCGGTGGTTGTGCTCTGCTGTAGCAGTACGGCGGGTCATGGAGGCTGCTTGGCGCCACTTTCCATTTTCAAGCGAAAATGACATGAATTTACTCTATCCTTTCCTGCCTTATCGTCGTAGCTATTTTGTACCGACTCCCCCTTGATCCAGCATCGACCTCATTCTTGAATGCCACGACACTTCTCTATCCCATCTAGAGGCGATGCCAACCTTACCATCGCCATCGAGGAGCCAAACCTGCGCGCACAAGGCCTTAACCTAACCACCTGGACCTCCTCCTTCGTACTTGCCAGCCTGCTGCACAAAATCCCTGTCGATCTGTCTTCTTCTGTTGCGGTCCCTGTTCTGGAACTCGGAGCAGGCACTGGGCTAGTCGGTCTGACCGCGGCGGCCATATGGAAAGTCCCAGTGATTCTCACGGATCTACCGCCTATAGTGCCAGGACTCACCGGGAATGTGCAACTCAACAAGGAAGTCGTGAAGACGCTGGTACGATGCGGCTCGCTAGATTGGAGTGCTCCAGAGACTCTTATCCTCGAAGATGGGACGCATTATCATGCTGATGAGACCAAAGCACGTGTCATACTTGCTGCGGACACGATTTACTCGGATGAACATCCTGAAATGCTTTCGAGATCAGTCTTGCGATGGCTCGCTCCTGGCCCGTCTTCCCGATTCATCTTGACATGTCCTCAGCGAGTAGCATATCTTGAACAAATTCGGGAACTATGGGAGCTTCTTGAGGCAGGTGGTCTGGAAGCAGTCTCGGAAGGCCGAGAGCTGGACGACAATGGTCACGATTGGGACGACGAGTGCCTCTGTGAATGGAGTGTGTGGACATGGAAGCAGAATAGCACGCGCCTTGGCCCAGGAAATGTCGACATTTGAAAGGAAGGACTTCTGATATGGCCGGTCTGCAGAGCAGCCTCTCCTTCTTCAGTCGCTCCGAGGACCAACGTGAGAAGAAGCACACGCTTGACTCGTGCACTTGAATTCCTAAGACAGACGGTCAAATAAAACGCATTTCGAAGAGATGTCCCAAGAACCCCGGATTGTGGTAACAAAATCTGACGGCAAACATTGGCAGCCTCGAATAGCGACCTTCCTAATCCAGCAATCTAATGCTTGCGACCGTTATCATCGTTTTATGTCACAAAGGGCCACGCCTCTGGTGCAGGCAAATGTCCGGCGCGGTTGATGCAATTCCTGGAAGGAGGGAATTGTGGCTGTCGATCATTTGCCTAATGTGGTGATAGCGGATGTCGTGATCGGATCTCACGATGGTACCATCTACATCTACTCCAACGACAACACTCAGATTGAAGCCAAGGTATATCGCTTCCTGATCGCATGGTGGAGAACTGACCATGAAGTAGCATTTGCCAGACCATTGTCTGCACACGTGGAGTGACGCATCGGTGTCTACTCGGGCTAGCACCGCTGCTTCCCTGATGTCGGACAAAATATGACCGAAGTGGTTGGCGGAACACGATATATCATGGCGGCAGCTTCGCATTTGACCGCTGAGCCTCTTGTTTAAGCTCCGGGCCAAGCAAGAGACAAGATGGCTGCAAACCAAGCTTCAATCGAGACCGACAAGATCACGGCTGTGCAACATAGTCCAGCTTCGGGTGCGAGTACACCTTCAAGGTCCTCTGATCTTGACGACGACTATCATCTTTATAAGCGAGGAGATGATCAAGAGCTGGGTCTTGCTGAGTCCAAGCGAGTCCTGCGCAAGCTAGATCGCCGAATTGTGCCGATTCTCTTCTTCATCTATCTGTTGCAATACCTCGACAAAAACGGAATCAACTATGCCAGTGTGTATGGACTGCAAAAGGGCACGCACTTGCACGGAGACAATTACAATTGGCTTGGAAGCATATTTTATTTTGGTACGTCGACTCGAAATCCTTGCAAAATTTGCCATCCTGATCACGTGCCAGGTTACCTATGGGCTCAATTTCCAGCAGGATATTTCCTGCAAAGACTCCGGGTCGGGAAGGTGATTGGTACAACAACCATCATCTGGGGTATCATCTTAATAACAACTCCGGCATGCTCGAGCTTTGCTGGGATTGCCGTTAATCGCTTTCTCCTTGGAAGCTTCGAGGCCGTTGTCAACCCGGGATTTGTGTTGATAATGAGTATTTGGTACACATCATTGGAACAACCGTTGCGATTGGAGGCATACTATTGCACGAACGGTGTAGCGACTATGTTTGGAGGGTGAGTAACGCTCATTGGATGCTATGATCAGACCACTAAGTCTAGCACAAAGTCTCATTGGATATGCCGTCGGACACATCACGACAGGCCTGCCACGCTGGATGTATGTGTTCCTTATCTTTGGCAGCCTCAGCATCACCATGGGTATCATCGCCCTCATCTTCCTTCCCGACCAGCCTTCGACAGCGAAGTTTTTGAACGACGCAGAAAAAGTTATTGCCGCAAAGCGAGTGTCTGCAAATCGACAAGGAATCAAGAACCGCCACTTCAAGTCCTACCAGGTTTGGCAGACTATCAAAGACCCAAAGACCTGGATCTTGTTCGTCATGGCCGTGGGCGCACAGATCCCTAATGCAGCCATCACGCAATTCACGTCTCTAGTGATCAAATCTTTCAATGTTAGCACTTTGGGTACCCAGTACTGTGAGTTCCCGTCTCTGCAAAGACTGTACCATTCTTATTAGCGCTATTTGCCATCGTTCCGTCAACAAAGGCACATGCTAATGAGGCTTCAAAGTGCAAATTCCCGGAGGAGCGATTCAATTCCTCGCGCTCATCGGTGGAGGTTTCATCTGCTCGAAATGGCCGAATCTTCGCTGCCCCACGATGATCGTGGCCAACACAATATGCATCATCGGAGCTGGGCTACTTGTTGGACTGCCGAACAGCAACAAATGGGGTCGACTAGTCGGTCTCTGGCTGTGCTTTTTCCAGGGGCTAGGATTTAGCATGTCTTTGACAATGGTCTCCAGCAATATCGCAGGCTATACGAAGAAACAGCTTACGGCAGCGGTGCTATTCACAGGCTACTGCGTTGGAAATATCATCGGTCCCCAGACCTTCAAATCTTCCGATGCGCCAGCTTACCACTCGGCATATGTGGCCATGCTTATCGGGTACATCATCAAGTTGGTGTCGATCATCGTTCTCTACGTCTTCATGTACCTTTCGAACAAGAAACGAGACCGCGAGGCTGCTGCATCCGGAATCGGCTTGACGGACGAGGAGAAGGAAGCCATCGAGCGTGGAATGCATGATATGGTGAGTTACCCGTCTCTGCGAGAGATTGTTCTGTTCCTACCAGAGCTATTTCTATCGTTCTGTCAACAATGGTACAGGCTAACAGAGATTCTCAGACTGAGCTGGACAATAAGGGCTTTAGGTACTCTCTGTAGACGGTCGCGCTATCAGATCGCGGGAGAATGGGAGCCGCCCTTATCCTCATGATTTTGTCGAGCTTGACCCTTTGAGTTCGATCATCCTTTTCCAGATTGTTTCAGCTTGCGGGATCAGACCCTCATGCCAAAATAAACGTCCCAACATGCCCTTGAAGACTTCGAGCTTTCTCACAGTCGGGACTGAGGTAAGCAATCGTGCTAACGTCGCATGCTGAAGTGCTCTTGACAAGCCATGGTCTTCTTGCACCGAGGCGAGCAGGAACACCGCCCAGGCTACAAAGTCTTGTCCGGCACTCTCCTCATACCCGAATATCGATTTTGCAAGCGCAGATAACGGTTCCTTCATGGACCGATACGTTCTGGTTGAGCTGTTGATGCGATTTTCCTTTGTGGTTTTGTCGGTCAGGAGCCTTCCAAACACAAAGCTCAATGTCACGACGGCCTTTTCCAGAGCAGTGGCGTTCGACTCCATCGACAAGCGCATCATCTCCACGGCGATAGAGGTGTCCTTGGGAAATTCTGCTGGTCCCTTCTCGATTATCTTGGTCATCTGGTACAGCAGCTTTAAGACTGGATATGAGAGCAGTGTCTTCAATGCCATGTCGCTGAAGCCAGGCGGCAGGACCGATAGCGCCTTGGATAATGCTGGGGGAAACGGGTGGGTTGGGTATTCCAACTTCTTGTCTGGGGTGATGTTGGTCTTTGGTGAGCGGCCGCGACGTCGAATGGCGTAGTCGCACATCATCTCCGTGCTGTTCATTGTGTCAGACTCGTATTATCAACATGTCATCGCCTTCGAGCTTACGCAGTGATGGAATACCGTGTCTGTGGAGGAAGATCACTCGCTTCTAAACCGCCACGGAGAGCCACGATTCGCCGCAAGCCTTCTCGGTGAACCTCAACGTGATCGTCCTGGCCACGATGGAACTGCCAAGATCCTGATCAACAGTTCCTCTTGTGCGACCAACGAGTAGTGAACTTACATCTGCGGCCATCAACGACAGCACGGTATGGATTGTCACATCATCGGAAGACAACTTGGGCACGGTGAGACGATGATGCAACTTCTTCATTACACTTCCCCTGACACTCATCAACATCCTCTCGTGCTCTTCCTGGGATGATCCTAGACGGCTTGCCGGCAATTGACACCACACAAAAAGCACAGTGGATTCGAAGAGCAAGTCGGCCTGCAACGCGACCTTGAAGAGGTGTGAAAGCAGCCAGTTGCCGCCCTCGCTGTCTCGATAGTTCTGCGCATTCATTGGAGCATATACCTGCGTGACTAAAGGAGGGTTATCAGATCTCCGTTGGCGCATTCGATCGGTACAGGAGTGATCATAAACCGACTTACAGTAGTCCACGGTCAGTTGCACCCGCCCAGTGTTCTCCATCGGCCACGAATTGAACGGGTCACGGCGCAGACTTCCGATCGCTGTCCGAAAAGGGTCCTCATCCTCTACGACGAAGACCACGCTCTGATCCTCAGAACTGCTTTCCGACGTGCTTCCGCTCGTTTCAGCAAGTAATCGTGAAGCTTGTTTCCACGGCAACATTCGCGGCCTTCTTTCGCGAGCAGACCTGTCCGTCGTCGGCAGCGTTGGTCTGAGCGCGCGGCGTCGAAGGTTTTGATATGATTGGACCTGCCATTTCTTTGCTCGCGACTTGATCTCGTCCACGTGGGTGTACGTTATGAACATCCTGACTGGAAGCACAAGAACGCCGAATCCCTATGAGCGATCATCCTGGAAAGAAAGTCCGCCGCCGCATGATTAAAATAGCGTCGACTTCCGAGTGTATTCGAGGACTCGACTGGCGAGGACTGAATTTAAGGAGGCCCGGCTCTCGGGCGACCGCCTATGTAGAGACTTTGACAGCTCGTGTAGCGTACATGTACTTGTACCTCTCTTACTTGCCGCGTCTCCACCACAGCCCTATCCAGCCCTATCAGCTGCTGCCTGAGGCTGCCTGGGTGTCTGCCAACCTAGCGCTTACATGATGGTGCATGTACCCGCCCAGCTGGCTTCTCGCCAATCAGCCCGAAGAACGATATACTCCAATGTGGCGCGTTGCGAAAAGTACTTATATACAACACTCGCTTTGTTGCGGTGAGTCCCATGTGATCAACTGAGCGCAAGAATGGCAGAAAAAGCGCCCGATACTCCCATTAAAGCAACCTGCCATTGTGGTGACATTTCCATCACTGCACCACGCCGGCCCGCCTGTGTCAACGAGTGCCAGTGCACCCTCTGCCGTCGCTATGCTGTAGCTTGGGCATACTATGACCCGGCCGAGGTCAAGGTTGAGATCAAAGAAGGCGCTGCAACGATCAAGTACATCTGGGGCGACCGCGACCACTCGTTTGACTTTTGCACCAAGTGCGGCTGCATGTAAGTCGAGCACCACGTCGGATCGAACGCCCGACTAATGCCATTGATGCAGGTGTTACTGGTGGCCGATCAAAGAGCAAAGCACCCCGAAAATGGGTCTCAATACTCGCCTGGTAGATCCTGACGAGATGAGGTAAGCTAGGCAATAGTCTCAAGATTTCTTAACCTCAGAAGATCCGACCAACTGACGCTCTGGTGCGTACCTACTAGATATGTGACGCGAAATATTGATTATGACCAGCTGTACGTGCCGATTGGAGAGGGTACACCCCATCCGGAGGACAAGGCCAAGTATTGAAGGACCTGAAAGGGATAGATTTAGATGTAGCATTTCCGCAGGGAAGCATGAGCCCGATCAGGCTGGTCTCAGATGGCACTAAATGGCGGCCAGGGATTGTCGCTGACAGGTTCGCGACCACTCGCAACTTCAGCAAAAGGTCATTTCAATTTCAAGCATCACTACGTCGCATGTTGCTTGCATTTCACCCTCCCTTCCGAATCAAGCACCGACCTTCTGAACCGGGAAGCCCTTGAGGTCTTCAGCGGTATACTCATCATGTCTCTTGTACCCCAGCCCCTCCACCCCGCTCAAGCCATCCTGCCTACCCAAGGGGGTCATATCCAACCAGGTGTTGGTGTTGATGAACAAGTCCCCGCCCCTGGCATAGCTGCTGTAGCTATGGTATAATTTGCCCTCCTCCCCTACGCCGGTCTTCTCCCCTCCAACAATGAACACCGAATGGCCAGGCTGTTCGCCCCGGGCGAAGTATTCCATGCCTCGCTTCTCCATCTCCTCCTTTGTCTTCCAGTTGTACAGCACAGGGGCGACGCTCTCGTCCTGCGTGACGTGGAAGTCGTAGTTGAAGCTCGTTTCGAAGGAGCTCACCCAGGGGAATTTCCAACCCATGCGCTTCTTGTACGCGTTAATCTTCTCGATCGGGGCCCGGCTGACCGCCACGAAAGAGGTCGAGTGGCCGTTCAGATGGCGCAGGTCAGGGATCGAATCGGCGAACAACGAGCAGCTGGGACATCCGGCCTCCCACTCGGGTGCGAACATGAAGTGGTAGAGAATGAGTTGTGGACGGCCGTCAAAAAGCTCGGCCAGGGTCACTTTCTTGCCGTTTTCGTTGGTGAAGGTGTAGTTGGTGGTGACTTCAACGACGGGAAGAGCGCGGCGTTGGCGTGCGAGGGCGTCACGCTCGCGGGTGTTCTTCTTCTCGGCTTCAAGTAAGGAGAGCCGGAGGGGAAGGTACTCTTCGGGACTGACAATCTGTGACCGGTGTGAGCAAGGACTTGATTCGACAAGGAGACAAATTTGCGGGGCAAGACATGACATGGAGGTGTACCTTTGCGCCACCCATTTTTCAGGTTGAGGGGCGGTGGTTGGTTGATCTTTATGGTTGCGTAGTGATGTTGGTGGGAAGGAGGTTCTTGAGCTTATCTTCGAAAGCCTTCTGGTAGAATGGAGTCGTAGCAGAGTTGACAAGTGTTGCTTGATGAAGGCAAGAAAGGGTAGTCTTCCTCATCTTGCATCGCCTCTTTATACATCTCTCGCCAAAAATCATACGTGCGCAGCAGCTCGAGAACGAGGCCATTTGGTTGTCCCGTCGCCGACGCAATCGGGCTTGCGATACGAGCACTTTGGACCTCCCTTTGGACAGTTGTCGCGACGATAACCTACACATGACGATCAAACCCTCGTCTGGAAGCGGAGAAGTGTTGAAGCTCGTATCCATCTCGCTTATGCAGGAACTTGGAACCATTCACGCGCGGTCAGCTGATTTGGCGTCCGGGACCCTGGCATGTCTGCCTGTGGGTGCCTGAGGATTGATTGCTTGGCATGCTCGCGCGGAGTTGTTTACAAAAGGGGTCCTTCCATAGAGGATTCGCTGCTGATAAATCGACAAAGGAATCTTTGGGATGGTTCTGATGATACATCTGCTTCGATTAATCGAACAAAGAAAAGAGGATGCTCGGGCCCAAACCCTTCAAGCTCCCGAGACACCAGGAATAGCTAGGTGGAAACAACTTGATCATTGCGGTCAAGGGTATTGTCACCAATACTGTCGTGCCAGCAAGAGACCCCTGTGGTCTGTCTGAGTGCTTACCAAGACTCCAGCGCACCTTGACGCAGGAGCGCAGACCGACAGCCACCACGGGTGAAAGACTGTCCACTCACCACCCACAGGCGAGAGCTTCGACCAGTTGAGGACCGCAAATAGCACAAGACCCGGCCTTTGAGATCTTTTCGAGCCGTGAGTCGGGATTGAGGAACCCGGCAATGCATCAGCATTGTCTGAAGATGTCACGAGTCTGAACACTCTGGAGACCTTGTCCACTGGACGCGAAAGGATCGGAGCCTCCTGATGAGCTCTGACGTTATCGTGAATGTATGCGAGAAGAGTGTCGTGACGGGCCTCCCTCACGTCCAAGTTGCAGACAAGGGTCCATGAGTACTGACGACCAACTTTCCGCTATGCGGTTTTCCGAGTCGATTCAAAGCGGCCTTAGACAAAGTGTAGTCCATCCCCAGTGCTTCAAAAGCGGAGATGGTGCAGCCAGCGTGAATTGTTCATATCTTCTTGGGGATCTGGCGGTCTCAAAGGGACTAAGCGTCGTGCAGCGCTGTCAGTCGGTGCTTTCCCAGAAAGACTGGATCCGAAATCGACCTAGTACTCGTAGACTTGGTTCCTGTTCCCCATCAGCATCAAGATTTTGCAGAACACACAGCGAGTCTACATAGAACAACGGTGTTGCAATGGATTGCGCCATATCCACGCTCAAGTGAATCTTTGCACCGGCATTGGTCGGAGTTATTCTCAGACAAAGACGACAACCAGATTCGTTGTCGCGGCTGACCCTTAACAGCTTCGTGGCGTCGAGGCAAGGGCTTCTCAGGAAAATGATTTGCTCTCGAGCAAAGACACAGATATCGGACATATGTTTGGGAAGTTTGGGCCGCAGCGTTGGCCGCCCGCAGATCGCTCGTGTCATGACTGTTGGCGATGTACGTGCAAGAGTGGCTGCTCGAGCTCATGTTTTTGTTCCCACCAAACAGCGACCCAAAGCATTTGCTACCACGGTTGACCTACCCTATCCGCTCCCAATGTTGTGAGGCAGCGATGAACGCCGTTGGCAATAGGACGTCGAAACGGTCAGCGGCCACTCCCCAGCCTTCGAGTCATCTTCGTGACAGCAAGGCGTAGATTTCCCGGACCTGCTTGACAATTGGCTGACAATCAAAGGCTCGCAACCGGCCTCGTGAGATCCGGGTGAAGAGAGCGATGTAGCAAGAAATGGCGCAAGGTGGGGATGATCTACACTGGTACTTCGCTCTAACGGTCAGGACAACGTTCGAGATGTCTGCAGGCGAAAGGCTGGTAAGTTAGAGGCCGAACGATCTCGCTGCAAGCAGTGGTGGTCTTAGGCCGGCGCCATTGTTGGTCAGCCTTCGAGGGCTGCTCAGACTGTTCGTGCCTCTCGCCTATGGAAGCGCAGGCAAGACCGTTCAATAGGAGATGACAGTAGAGGTGGTCATATCGAGGGCAGAACGTGAACGGTTGCAGAAAAAGGAGGATGAGTCGAGTGGAGGATGCGGAGGTGGCAACGACCCTGAGACGGGGAGGATGGGGTGTCGCGTTTGAGCGCGTTTCAAGGAGCAGCTCCCTCATCTCGGCCATTGGCTCTCCGATGATTGGGCGAGTCGAGACCTCACACAAGGCCAGAGATAATCCATCCTGCGACACGAGGGAAAATGTCCAAGTCAGCATGGTACAGCGCTCTGCTTTTTCAGATTTTGAGTCTCTCATTCAGCTGTCTTGTAGTTTTCTATCGCACATGCTTTTCGGTGATCATGGCCGATCCCGCACGCCCGCATCCAAGTCATAGTCCCATATGTCTGTGGCAATGCTCGAGGCTTTTTGCTTCTTCTTCCCCATTCTCGTTTCCGCCGCCATCCAAAAGACTGTTCCAACTCGCTTGCCCGGCCCTCGTGTCGCACAAAAGCAGATGGCCCGGATTCTGGTTATACACACGTCTATCACGTAGAAGAAAAATAAAAGAGATATTGCTGTACGCCTCGTTGGGAAGCATCACCCGGGTATTGAGTGACTGTTCCTTGTCTCGTTCCAGTGGCCGTATCGTCGCACGTGTTGGCGAGCTCATGCAATGTTGTCGCGAGCAGCAAATCGTCCTCTTCCACGACCGTAGCGGCCGCGGCCACCTCCTCGGCCACCAAAGCCACCACGTCCGCCACCGGTTTGGCCACCAGTGGCGGCGGTCGTTGTGGCTGCTGCTGCTGCTGATGTGGCTCCGGCTGCGGATGTGCCAACGGCTGCAGCTGTTGTAGTAGCAGCGCCACCGGCATTTCCAGCGTTGCCGCCAGCGTTGCCGCCAGCATTGCCAGCATTGCCACCAGCGTTTCCGCCAGTAGCGGCAGAGGTAGTTGCAGAAGCAGCAGCGGTCGTCGAGGAAGCGCCTGCATTATTGTTGTTTCCACCAGCACCACCAGCAGCGCCACCGGCAGCACCGCCAGCATTACCGCCATTGCCACCAGCATTGCCAGTGCCTTGGCCGACGGTGAACTTTTGGCAATCATCTTGAGCACCACGTTGAGCGACCTGTCACAGAATTAGTCGCTTTATCGTGTCAAATTGCGGGGGCTAAAACTTACGGGCATGAGGACAGGCTGATGGTTCGAGGCGGAGTTCATGGTGCAGACACGATAGAAACCGGAAGGCAGACCAGCGGTGACAGTAGCCTGGAGAAGACCTTGGCCGTTTCCGTTGTCGTTAATACCCTTGAAGAAGGCGAAAGTCTTCGGGTCAGGAGCCTGCTTGGGTGCCAAATCATTGCCGAGATCCTGAACAGTGACGTGGCAATGGCCAACAATCTTGCCACCCTGAAGTTCTTGAGGAGCAGCGTAGTAGGTGGTGAGAGGATCGGTGAATGATCCAGCAACCAAGTTGGTAAGCTGTACTTGAATGTTGAACTGTTGGTTGGGAGTGATATCCTCTCCAGGGCCGGGGAAGAGAACGATGGCCGAAACCATGTTGCCGTTGGAAGGAATGTCACCCATGACAACACCGTTGCACGAGCCACCGGTGGCCTGCGTGCCGTTGGTCAAAGTCTTTCCTGTGCAGAAGTTGATGAAGTTGGCGGGATCACTGCGGTCATTTGTCAATCCATCTCCAGTCAAACAGAAGTTCAGCCATTTCCACTCACGTATCAGAGTTTGCTTGCTGGGCGTTGGGGTTGCCAACGAAGTTGCTAGCAGCCTGGACGTTTGAATCGAGCAGAACGAGGTCGTTGTTGCCTCCAGCATTACCACCAGCATTTCCGCCATTATTGCCGCCTGTGTTACCACCAGTGTTGCCGGTATTGCCCGTGTTACCGGTGTTGCCGCCAGCTCCTCCAGCTGCAGCCGTCGTCGAAGAAGCAGCAGCGCCTGTTGTAGTGGCCGCAGCAGCGCCTGTTGTAGTGACCGCCGCCGCAGCAGTAGTTGTGGTTGTAGCGGCGACGCCTCCCTGACCTGGTTGGTTGTTGCCTCCACGTCCTCCTCGGCCATTGGGATTTGGCAGTTGAGCAAGTGCTCCGCTGGTCAAGCCAAAGACGGAGACCGCCAAGGTCATAAGCTGAGATGTCTTCATTGTGTCGAAGTGTTTTCTGGTATGTCAAATAGTTTCTGAAATGGAGTTGGGGTGCGGGACAAAGATAGCAATTCGAACGAGAGACTTCGCGGTCAACGCGGTCTAGATCTGAAGAAAGGAGTGTACGGAAAAAAACTGATGTTGAATGCTCTGAATACAATCAATGCGAAAGGAATGTCAGGCACTGCCGATGGAGGAAGGAAACGGTGAGATGCGATG
Source organism: Cladophialophora chaetospira (assembly GCA_030247875.1). Taxonomy (NCBI): domain Eukaryota; kingdom Fungi; phylum Ascomycota; class Eurotiomycetes; order Chaetothyriales; family Herpotrichiellaceae; genus Cladophialophora; species Cladophialophora chaetospira. The sequence goes on along the minus strand of JAPDRK010000008.1, from coordinate 187,378 downwards.
GCAGAAACGACCTCTTATGCATTCTGCTTGGCAAAGGTCTCAGGTCTGTTCGGGCCGGCAACATACTCAACCTGTAGTCCATGGTGATTTCCTCTGAGGCTGCAAATGTTTCCAAGGTGGAGGATGACACAGGAAGGGTGCACTAGGCGTCCCGGTGCCTCAGGTCCAGGAAGTCGTCGAACCAGGTTCGAAGGTTACAGGTTGGTCGCAGCCTGCCGCCGCGGCGTGGTCGTGGAGGCGATCAAGCATTGCCAATGTTTTGGAAACACAATTAGCTTGCTTGGGATCGAGACAGGATGGAGAGAAGACGAGACGGAGAGGGACCAAGATGAAGCGGAGGTTGTTTCGAGTTGTCGGAGATCTAGGCGTGTTTGAAACCACTAACACTTGGCTGGCGGCTGGCGGTTAGTCGGCAAGCTAGTTGAAAAAAATGGCACATAGTCTGACCGACTCCTATTGAAAATGCGGCGAGCGGCGGGCGGACATTGCAGGCGCCCCAGTGGCTATCGAGCGTGCTTGCCGGCACTCCGAAAAGGCCTGTCTTTTGGTCTGACTACCACTTATTTTTGCAACTGGCTCGCCGCCTAATACGTGTTAGTGTGCCGCGAGCCAGCGAGCCCTCCTGTTGCGAACTCCTGACTGCTCCTGTTTACGTCATTCCCAACCACACACACTTCAGTACGGAGCCTCGCTCTCCTGCAATACTCGGTACCCTCCTCTACGCATGAATCTGTCAACCAAGGCGCCACTCAAGCTTCCAGCCTTCTCCCGGGTGTTTCGCTCTTACCCGGACGGTCATCTGCAACCGCCCACACCACGTTGTTCCTCCGCTAGAGTAAATGCCTCTCCAAAAATAACACCATATTAACCACCCTGCTCCCCCTTGACACCTCCGTGCATGGATCCATCTCCTGCCTCCTGGCCCTTTCCCCGATCTCGTGCCCCTGCACGACATGAGTCTTGGACTCATGCTCAAGCTTTGGTCAAGCTTTGCTTGTCCCGATAACCGAATCGACCAGTTTCTGGACTCAACATGAAGCGCTCAGTGGTTTGAGTGGTCAACGGGCGTTCGTATACTTACCCTTTCCGGTCCTGTCGTAAAGGAGCCAGCCTCTGGGGGCAACGGCTGACGTGGCATATCACGGACATACAGTCCCAGCGCTTGCAGTTCCGGTCGCGTTCAACGGGTAGGGTTACTACCGGGTTCAAAATCAAGCATTTCTGGCACGGATGTCGAACACCCGGATGCGGAGAGAGCCATTGCGACGGAGTTGATCACCGTTCAGACATTGGTGACAAGCTTTTTGATCCTCACGGGTGACGGCAACGTGCACATGAGCTTCGCTCTGAGTCAAGACTTGGGCGAAACGTCCGATTGGCCTTTTTGAGCCGGGTGTGATTGAAGATTGATGACAGGACCACGGAAAATTCAAATTGAGGCTCTCAGTACGTTAAACGCCACCGAACATCTGCTCCATCCCCCGACGTCCGCTCCATGGATAACAGGCGTCTATCAATACCCAAGACGCCATCTCGCCTGCCTCGAGCACCAATTTGTCAATACTTAGTTCCCAATGAGCTCTCCCTTCAACATCATGTTTGCCCTACCAGACAAGACCACATTGGTGATGCTCTTCTTCCCATCCGCTTCGTTCTTCACGTCCACCTCAACAGCGATCGTGCAGAGTCTGCCCATCTCGGCTCCCTGCTGAATACCGAACACTTTCCTCTCTGTCTTTGTCTCCCCTAACTTCAAATCTTCGGCCTTTTTCACCAGGTCTGATTCTCCGGTCGCCTCGGCTCCTGTTGATGGTGCGGCTGAGGCCTTTGTTGGCTTCTTCGTCTGATCTGACGGACGCTTCTCGCTCGGAGCATTCAACGATAGGTAACAGCTCAAAGCACAGCAGGCACTCCCCGTCCCCGGATCTTCGATGCCGTGACTAATCATCCTCGCCTGCACATTGTGGATCGCCGGCTCTCCTGGTGCCTCAGACTTCGCGAGGACTCTGTAGTACATACAGCCCACAAAAGAGGGTGACCATTGCGGATCGAGCTCGACTTCGGGTGATTTTCCAGCTTGCAGAGCACCAAAGATCTCCGGATTGTCCGTCAAATCGACAAGCACGAATGTCATTCCCTTGACGATACTGACGAGTGGAAAACTACGGCCCCGCTCTTTGTCGATCGTCGGCACGATCTGAACTTGTGGTTGCGTGGTGATGATCTTTTCGATGTCCACGTGCTTCGAATGTATGTGGAAATTGGTGGGTACCGCACAGGCGGCGACACCTCGATACGGATTGTAGAAGATGGGGATGCGACCGGCTTTGGTGAGAAGGGTGGTGGTTTGCTTTTGGGTATCGCGCGACGCCGGGTCATAGTTGATCTTTTCGAGAAAGTTGAAGATCTGGGTATACCATCAGTCTATCGACTTACTCGAGTAGCGTTTGGGTCTCACGTAGTGTGCTGTGCCAATAATCTGTTGTCCTTGTCAGTTTATCCGTTCCCCGCCACGCCCAGGGCTGCAAACCCACAACTTACCGGATGGCCCGCAAAGGGCAACTCCTCCCCCGTCTCTGTGAAGATCTCCAGCAACCGCGGCTGTCCCGGTCCTGGCGCATCGTGCAAGAATACTGTCTCGGAATATTTGAACTCTCTGGCGAGTTGGGCTTTCCTCTTTTGTGAGAGCGCGTTGCCATGCACGGAGACCAGGGCTAACGGGTTTCCCTGGAACTTCTCCGGCGTGAAGACCTAAAGATTGGGAAGGCTGGTCAACATGAAGGCCCAGGATCAGGTGGGGTTTCGTGGCGTTTGACCTATAAACATGAACAAAACACAAAAAGGCAACGTGCTAGAACTTGAGATGGCGTTGATGGCGAACGTCCTGCGCTGAGATGATAGCCGCTTCACTCTTTGTCATCTCCGCTTGCTCTGTGGATGCTGCCCATCTCGTACACTTATGGCAGGATAACGCAGCATATAGCGGAAAGACTCACCACCATGGTCACATAGGTTATTGGCCCGGACGCCATTGTGTCCCGGCGTTCCGGATCTATTGGGTCCAGTCGAGCTTGTCGTTGAAGATGCCGTGCTCAGTACCTTGAAAGTGTCCTTATTCTTGATCCTGGATGGAATCGACAACAGAGGCCGTCAACTTATCTCGTCCTTTTGTGTCAAAAGACGAAGCGTAGACTTGAGCGGTCTGCAGTGACTCGCAGGAACGACATCAGTGTGAAAGCTGGAGTGAGGCTCGTCGAATCGTTTTGCTATGGAAGAAAGATAATCCGTTATAGCTTGGCGTATTATGTCGAGCACTGGCATCAGCTGGCTTGATACTACATTGCACTCCTCCTGACATGAGCAAACTACTGACTATATCGTACAACGTCTGTCCACGAGTAGGGACTTCATAAATGTCGCGAGCAACACCCTCTCACCTCGCTGAGACCGTCGTTCTGCGGCGAGACCTCCTCCGAAGATACTACAGGAGAACAATGACACTCCATCCTGGGTCTGAATAGAACGATGCTGGAATACCCACATGCCCGCAGCACCTTTTGCGGTATTGGGCACGTTTCTCCGTCGATTTCCACAACCGGGTGGGATGGGTAAGTAATCCTTGACTTGCGGCGGGTAATCGAGAAGCAAGTGATACTGTTGCCCGGACTGTCGCCGTCCAGTGTGTCGGGCGAGAAGACATCATAACTTACAAACGCCTGGTGTGAGTCATTTGACAACTTGATGCTGTGCAGTCGTATCCTCCTGATGACCTGGTCCGCCTCATAATCCTCTGCGAGAACGTTAAGTATATCTTCTTCTTGGTCGACCACGAATTTCGCGATCGTGAATGCTATGCAGCTCGTCCATCCCCTTTCACTCACTCGGGCATCGTGGAGGAGTTGGAGTGCCTCGTGACGGACCCCCCACTGGCGACATCTTGTGGCAGCAAAGAAAAGCGGCGGTAGCACGCCCAGGTGAGTATTCAGCGATTTTAGCGGAGGATTGTGTATGTCCATCTCGACCAACTTCTTGCAGTCGGCAACGATCAAGCTAAAATCGGCCAGGAAATCGTCCAACCCAGCTTCATTACTGCTGTCGAGTGTGTAGAACATGACTCTAGCCACCAGGAGGTGGAGATGAAGGTGCGTCCAATCGTATCCGTCGCGTGGCAGGATATCTGCGGCGTGTAACTCCTGCAGCTTGTGGTCTAGAGCTTCAAACGCCAATGGGATTTTCCTCTTAAGGGTTTGCGGTATTCGAGGCCCCGATGTAGCCCGTATTACACATTTCAAGAGCCGGTCAATGGCATCTATAGCGGTTGTCTTATCGGAAACGGCCCCTATTTGCTTCACATCGAAATCGAGATGGTGGTCGACGGGCAATCCAGAACCAGGCGGGGGAAAACCGTCCGAGAAGGTACAAAGCTGATTGATTAGCTCGTTGAGTGATGGGATAAAGATGTCAGCGAACTCTTTTGGTAGCTGAGATCCTCCGCGGCTCAGGCTTTCTTGTACGATGCGATTCGCTGCCAAAACGTGCGTTGGAGCAGATGATGTCTTCTCGATCCAGAACTGCTGGGCTAAGAACAACATGCAACAGGTCAGGAACACTTCGACAGGTACGCTGGTAGGATCGGCGGTTCGAATGATATGCATCGACTTCTGCATTTGCGATATTGCCAGTGCAGAGATTTCGTATCGTGGCCGCGGCTGTAATCTGTCGGGGGGTACGCTGTGTAATGGCGCCTGTAGAGCACCGAGTGCTGTCAAGCTGTGTCGGACAGCAGCATGTCGTTGACCAAGCTGCGGCGCCAACCTAGACCAGAAGAGCAATGAGTTTAACTGGAAAGTCGCCAGGATCTTGCTGCCAACGTTCACAAAGTACTGATGTCTTGACCACTCGAGGTCGGTTTCGAAGACCGGGTTGGGACTTGGTTCAAGCTCGAAGATGCGGGCGACGGGTACCTTGTAGCCCGGACAGGGCATTCCAAGTTTGAGACATTTGTGACACTGTGGTTTCTCCTCACTGCATTCTATCAAGACGTTAGAGACGGGTGGGCTCATTCATGTTTGATGTTACTCGAGCATGAGCTCAAGTAAGGAGCGCTTGGGCCCACAGGTAGAAAGCCGGTATCTGGAGAAAGTTGTACTTACTGATTCTTCTCGACTTGCATTTGAGGCATCCGGTGGCGACTTTGGTGTGCCATTTCCGTTTTCGATGTCGAGGGTAGGCAGTCGAACTCGATTCGTCACTGTCAACTCGAATATCAATCACAGAAGTCAGGCTCATTGTGGTGCTGGGCATGACCGGAAGTGGCGCCTAGCTGTGATTGTCGCCTTCGACGACGTGTTGCGAGTGGTCTCGAGGATTGTCTAGACATGGGTTCCGGGAAGGAGTGCCAGGAGGTGGTGGTCTTTGCATCCTGGGTCTTCTATCAAGGCGTGCATCCGAATTGTCAGCTTCTCAGCCGACGAAGCGTGTGGCAACACATCTGACTGGCTCAGGCTGGCACGAACGTGAGTAAGTTCGAGGTCGAGGCTCTCCGTGTCCTCCTGCGGGGCGCCTGAAGGACTTCGTACCTCCACATTCAAACTTACCTCACCTCTACAGGAGGCTTTATGCCCCGGTTTCTTCGCCGGCGATCTATACTCCACAATAGGTCCAATTGATATCGGATCAAATGCTGCCTTGCTTCTGGATCTGACAAACTCAATCGCATGATTTACAGAGCTAGGACGTAACTCCACCGAGATCCAGCCTCACCTACAATGGATGCAGTATAACGAGCCAGATCTCTTTCCGTTACTGACCTTCTTCGTAGACGTCGTCCTTTTTAAACATGAACATATGAAAAGCGTGATACCTCTCAGACAAAACTGTGCACAACAAGCAATGGCTCAACAAGTTGTTCCAGCCTTATCAAGAATTGTGATCAAAGTACAGTCCAGGATAACACAAATCATCAAGCTTCGGAAACCCTCTTGCAATCCGGACGCCTAAGAATGTCGAGACTCTTCTGCTTCTCGACGCTGTCGCTTCTGACCTTGCCCTCCGCGTCCAGCATAGAACGTGACGACATCGTTGTTGCCCTCCTTGAGCAGAGCTACATGCCGGGTCCCGCTGAAGTGCACCTGCAGACCACCTGGATAGTAAAGTGCCCAGCATTGCGCGCAATGAACTAAATCAAGAATGAAAGAAAGAAGACATAAAGTCTCCCAGTGAAGTTCTTGGTGGGATGTGTCACCTTGTGTGAGAAAGTCCACTCTAACTCGGGTAAAATCCGGCTGTGAAACGAGCTTGATGCCCGCGCCACAGTCGTTCTCTTCCTCAGCCGACTTCTCTTTGTTGGCATCCTTTTGCCCCGAATATCTTTACACTGACCGACAACTGCAATGCAATCCGTGGTCGATTCTTCGAAGGCAACACAAGCCCATGACGACCCGAGTTGACCTGTCGCTGCGACAGGCAATCCTGCTGAACGATATCGCCTTGGTCGAGCGAATCCTGAAGAACAATCCTTCATACCTACACAACCCTGATTTCGCGGACAAGAGTAACACCTCGTTACACATCGCCGCACAATATGGTCTGGAAGAGATTGCAGTAGGTAGGCGCTCGAGGAGGGGAAATGCTTGTACACAACTAAACTCCGCTTCAGGAGTTCCTGATATCGCTGGGTCACGATTGTTCCCGGCCAGTGGAAGACTGGATCTATAGTAATACACACGACAACCTTGGTGTTTCGGTCAACAATGATGGACAGACGCCTCTGCACCTGGCCGCCGCTCATTCGCAGGCTGGTGTAGTGGAACTTCTATGCAGCGAGTTTCCACAAACGGTGACGCGACCGGATCGCAAGGGCCAAACTCCGCTACATTATGCCTCGTCTTCACAAATCATGCCTAGGCCGGACTTCAGAAATATGGTTGGCAATGTTCCTACGAGACATACAGCACAGTCGCCCGAGGACAACAGCACGATCGAGACGCTATTGGCCCATGGTGCAGATGTCAACGCGAAAGATGATCAGGGCAACACGTGCCTCCACAATGCCACCGCATGGGGCAACTTGAAAGCAGTCCGAGCTCTGATTCAAGCAGGTGCGGACCCCGTGAGCAAGAATAAGGCTGGATGGACGCCTGAGTTCTACAGCATCACTGTGCAGGCAGAGGTGTACTATCGCAACCTGGTAGCAGACTGGGAGAAGAGGAAGGCGGAGGAAAAGCTACGCGCGGAGGAAAGACGAGGGAAGGGAGGCGGCGCAGTCAGACTAGTGCCGCAGGGCGATGATAGTGATGGCGAAACAGATGCAGGAAGGAGATCAATGACTGAGTCGAGTCGGGACAGAAGCACGACTCGGAGTCCTTTGCCTGGCAGTGCTTCGACCGGTCAAAGTGATGCTGGCCTGGGCATTAGCGTTGGCGTGGACACGTGGAAGTGAATCTGCTTTGCACCAGTGACCAACAGAGTCCAGCGAAGAGTTGTGTGTTCACTTGTCACTTAGTAGTGGAGAAACTCGAACGTGGCTGACAACATGTGCTTGTGACTCTCGAGCTGCGGCCGGTCCCCCGCCAATTGATGATCAATCGATAAAGACCCTCCGACCCGCTAAGCCTGCGGCCTGTCTGTGCCAGCTTTGCTCCTCCATGGCCGCCGTATCTTCAGTGTTGTCCCAGCCATTCTCTTCCCGTTCCGACACTCGCTCTCGTCCTCTCATTTCGGCCTGATTCTTGTCCACGCTTCTATCCATAGATTGACTGTAATCCCTACTCTTGCCTGCGCAGTGCGTAGCCTCCGAATTACGGTTCCGCCTCTGCCTCTACCCGCCTCGATCTTTGCTTCCACCCTGACTCTTAAGACTTTTGACGCCTTGAGCCTGAGGAAGCACCCCTCCCGCCTCTCCTTCGTCCAAAGGAAGTGCCTCAACTGTAATGGCGAGTCCGGCTCAATGTATCTACTGTTTCGAGGTACTATCAGCCAGCTTCGAACGTCGCGATCCGCCTGCGCTACAGAAAGTGTTAGATTTGTATGAGAGTTACAAATCAGGCACCACACCTACAAAGGATGCGGACGGCGCAGAAGATAAAGCCGATGACACTGTAGTTGGAGAGGGAGACGCACCTGACGACGAGGACGAGGATGACGACGAGCCTAGCGAGGAAGAGCTACAACGCCTCGAGCGCCGAAACCCTAGTAGTAAGGCAGGACTTCAAATACCCAGCATCTCGCGGCTACAAGCTTCAAGCTCATCGTCAAGATCGTCCTCGACCTCCTCACCTTCAGTGCTTTCAGCCAACTCGTCCAACTCCCAGATCACATCTACGTCAAGCGCCACCTCCATCTCTCCGTCTACTCGCGCGTCCTATGCCTCGCGACTGTCCGTTACGGAGTCATTTCCACTCTTTGTGACCTGGAACACTCTCTCACGATCCGGTCACAAGTCCTTACGCGGCTGTATAGGCACATTCGAGGCTCTCCCACTGGCGTCAGGTCTGAGTACCTATGCACTTACCTCTGCCTTCGACGATACTCGATTCTCCCCTATCCCGGCCGCCCTCCTGCCTTCGCTCTCATGTTCTTTGACACTGCTGGCAGATTTCGAGCCCTGTGAAAATGCCTTGGATTGGACACTCGGTGAGCACGGGCTGCGCATCAGCTTCAATCATCGCAATCGACGCCATGGTGCAACCTATCTACCAGACGTGGCGGTTGAGCAAGGATGGACGAAGGAAGAGACGGTTGAGAGTCTGATGAAGAAAGCTGGATGGGACGGAGGCTACGGAGGAAGTCACGGCGTGGCTAGGAGACTACTGCGAGGCTCGATCCGAGCAGGTAGCAATTCAAGTGATCAGCAACAATCTCAACCCCCGAAGCCGTGGGAAGAAGTTCAAGATTTCCGGGCTATCAGATATACTGGCCTAAGGGCTAGCGCGACATATGCGGAGTGGCAAGACTGGCGTGATTGGGTCGAGAAGAGTGGTGTGAAATGAGCGAATCAGGCGAACTTTGACGAAGGTTGCTCCTTGATCCTAGTTGGCAAGGGAGGTCAAGGAAATCCTCGTTGGGCATGCTACTTAAAAGACGTCAAGAATAAGGGCCGTCGAAAATTGCGAAGAGCACCGGAGCTCGCTTCAGGAGAATGTAAACAGCGGCCTCCATGTTGCCACGGGTCACACATGATGACTCAAATGAACTGATCTCAAGGGGTCGAGGTCTCATGAACAAGAGCAGGCGAGAAGGATGAAGTCGGAGCAGGCTCAGCAAGCCGCGGAGGACCTCGGGCGGTCATGTGGTGTGGATGAGCTGAACGTATTCGGATCTACGTTTGCTGCGAGAAAGCTTGGAAGTCCTGCAAGAGAGTCGTCGACTACCTGCAGCGCAAGTCAATGCATGTGTATATCAAGAGACCGCCTCGACTCGCAGCACATGCCAGTGAGAGCCAATTTGAGGAGCAAGGGCTTACATAACCTTCGCCCAAAACATCGAGTCTCCAACAAGTCGACTCTCGAACTCAAAAAAGTCAATTGCGCAACATTCCGCCGCTGTTCACACAACACGGAGCTCTCATCTGCCATACCCTCGTTTCTTGTAGTTCGTTCTTGTGACTTCTTGTATTTCAAACCCTCATGGCGCCTTGACTGATACTTTATATCCATGTCGTTGGCAGCCATGGGTCGCGGGCGCATTCCTCGCAAGTCAGCGGCCCTTCTACAACCAGCTCTCAGTAACCCGTCAACAGCTTCTTCACGGCTGAACAACAGACAACCAATCTGCGCATGGTGCTTGACGAGATCACAGTATCGATCCGCATCCTCAGGGTCATCTCACCTTCGCTCGAAACGACACTTTTCCACCTCTCAGGAGCAGCAATCATGGGCCGCCGCAGTCCAAAAGATTCAAGATACTGTGGCCGATGTCCTCCCCTCCTCTATCCGCCCGACGACCGGTAACATCACTGTTGATCCGCTCAAGATAGTAGCGAAAGAGTTGAAATTTCTGAGCAACAATATCCGTCAGTTGCTGGGCTCAGGGCACCCGATACTAGACACAGTTGCGAAGTATTATACACAAAGTGAAGGGAAGCATGTTCGGCCACTCCTGGTGCTCCTCATGTCGAGAGCTACTGCTTTCGCTGCAAAGCAACCCAGGCCGAGATACGATGTACAACACACCCTGTCGAGGAGCGCTATTGACGCTCCGCTTACGAGTCCGTCTGTCCTATTCGACAAGAACCCAGACAAAGATCAATTTAATTCCGCCCCCACTCTCTCATCCTTGGGCGAGACCTCCTACGAGACCGAGTACGCCTTTCCGAACGACACTTCTATTCTTCCCTCACAAAGACGGCTGGCTGAGATCACCGAGCTCATTCACACAGCTTCCCTCCTCCATGACGACGTAATAGACCACTCCACGACCCGCCGTTCCGCACCTTCTGCGAATACTACTTTCGGAAATAAAATGGCCGTTTTGGCCGGGGATTTTATGCTCGGTCGAGCCTCTGTTGCCCTCGCTCGACTACGAGATCCCGAGGTTACAGAACTCCTTGCAACAGTCATTGCGAACTTGGTAGAAGGAGAATTTATGCAATTGAAGAACACCGCCAGTGATGAGAAGAGTCCCAGTTGGAGTGAGCAGACGATATCATACTACCTTCAAAAGACATACCTGAAATCAGCAAGTTTGATCAGTAAGAGCTGTCGGGCCGCTGCATTATTGAGCCAGTGTGCGCCCAATGTAGTCGAGGCGGCATATCAGTACGGCAAGAACTTGGGATTGGCGTTTCAGCTTGTGGATGATATGTTGGACTACACGATTAGCGGGCAAGAGCTCGGAAAGCCAGCCGGTGCGGATCTGGAGCTAGGGTTGGCGACGGCGCCGTTACTATTCGCCTGGAGGGACAGGCCGGAGTTGGGAGTACTGGTTGGGAGGAAGTTCTCCCAGGAGGGGGATGTACAAAAGGTGATTCGACTGAGTTGTTTCTTGAAGCGGGGCAGAGCTAATTTATCCGCAGGCACGAGACATTGTATCACAAAGCGACGGGCTCGAACAGACACGGGCCCTGGCACAGGAATACGCTGACAAGGCCATTGCTTCGATCAGCTTCTTCCCATCTGGCGAGGCCAAAGACGGCCTGGAAGAGATGTGTGTAAAAGTTATGAAGCGCCGGAAATGAGATACCCAACTCAGTTGCTACACCAGGGGACAAATGGCAATGTGCAAATTTTGTCCAAGAGAAAGAGTCCAGGTTCAGGAAGTGTCTGCTCAATTGCTAAGTGTTGCCGATCATGATCAGTAAACCACGAAACATGTCTGGGATGCATGCTCATGATGCGATGCAAGTAAGTGACCTTCAGAAACCATCCTTTGAACGACCTAGCAACAGTCTAACAGATAAACAACGAAACAAGGAAGAACGATACAGTCGGATATCCTTCCCACCCCCTTTCGCCGAGCATCGTTACACCGGTGTAGCCTCGTGCACCGTCCCTGCTACAGCGCCACCTGCGTCTGCGACCTTCTTGCTGCCTTCTTGCTGCCTTCTTCTCTTCGAGTTGAGCCTTCTTTGTTTCTTTTTTGCCTTCTCCGCGATCTCATGGCATATCTGACAGCCATGGACCCGGCTTGTGCTTCCATTGCATTGATAGGCTTTGCTGCGAGCCTTGCAACCTTGGCCGGCCTTGTCATCGAGTCTGCGCAGACCCTCACCGCGCTCTGCTTAAAGCTCAGCAACGCTCCGGCGGACCTGAAACGTTTCCTGTTAGTCCTACAGCAGCATGAGGCGCTTCTTGTCGAGCTCAGAGCCCGCGTCACCTTTTTCACGGACGATGAAATCCCAATGGCGTTGCAGCTTCTTTGGCAGCAGAATATTACACAGATGGCAGCAGATTATACACAGTTGAAGACCGCCGTGAACAGAATTAAGGCTTGGTTTGGTGGAGAATCGACGACGAACAAAAACATCCGCGCTCGAGTGCGGAGTTTCTTCATTGCTCCGGAGATACTGCAATTACAGGAACATTTGAGGGATCATGTTGACCGGTTTCACATTGTGCTCTCAATGATCAACGAGTATGCCGCGGAGCGCTGCCCTTTGTGTGACTTGACTGACGCACTGGGTTCCATAGCTATCGACTTCGGACACAAAAAGTTCTGCTGGGCGACATTTCCCGGAACGTTATCTCGAAATCAGCAATCCAGCAGAGTAAACTCGAGAAGCTGGACTTACAAACGTCTCGAAGCGAAGGATACCTACGGCAGCAAGCAGTACAACTTAGTGGCCTCCAGCATCAGCTCCGCTTCATTTCAGCTCAACTGAGAAAAGTCCCACATGGCAGCGACTACGTCTTTCGAGAATCTCGTTTCCAGAGCGTGAATTCCGACCACAGCACGCAAACAGGTCGATTGCCCTGGAGCTGTCTGTCTAGACATCTCAGTTACTGGACAGCTGGAAGAAGCGAAGTGTTCCTTGTACGCCATTACTGGTTCGGCTCTCTCGAGGCCAACTTGAGCTACAACATAACGGGAGAAGACGACCAGAGCCCCAGTTCGATCACTGAGAATGCCCACCTTGACATGACCTATGTTGCGCCTTCATGGCTGTCTGACATGCTTATCAGGATCTCTCTAGCGTCTTCTACGACTCTGGCTATGCGGAGATGCCGCATCAATCGAGACCCACGTATCATGAATTGCCTCGCTTCCTGCGATGTACCCGGGCTGAAGGCCCTTTTTGACCAGGGTTTGGCACATCCCTTGGACGTCGTTCTAGACGATGTCACAGAGTTTGACGACGATGCGAAGCCTATGAGGCATGCTGACGACGCTGTGCCACGAACGATAATGGAGGTAAGTGGAATTTCACGAGTCTGTAACTCCAGTCCTGATTGTGGCCAGGCGTTCCTTCGTTGGAGCAAGGGATATAGACGTGATGGGTTAATAACATCCTACACCTATGGACCTAACAAATCTTCAGATATCGAGGGTGGATATCATATGGAACAATCCTGGTCCAACGTCTACAGGTTGCTGGACAAACAGCTCGAAGGTATGGTTTACAGCCACGAAATCGAGAAGTGCGATAAAACCACCCATTTCGAAGTTGTATACCTGCTTACAACGTCAAGGACACTTGTCGATCTCATGGAAAATCAAGCTTATGAGAGAAAGGAAGTCATCGACATAATTCTCCAACGTGGTGTTGATATCGCCCTTGTGCTGAACTCAACGACTTGGCACTGTCGACACACGATCTTGCTGCTCCTATACGCAGCGGGGCCTAGACACTACGTTCACGATCTCGTGAATCGATATCTAAGCCTGGATGACTATTGGGCAATGACGCCAGCGAATTCCTGGCTTCTTCGCAGCATTGCCCGGTGCGATATGGGCTTGCGCACCAAATTATTGTTAGACCACAAAGAAAGACGTCAAAAAGCTGACAGCGGCCCCACTCAACGTGAAGTGCTCGATTTCAGTGTTCAAACGCAATTGGATGAAATGCGGCAGTCGGATCACAAGGAGCGAGATCTTTATATCTCCTCCATTTGTGCCGGAGGAACAGCCGAAGATCTCGACACCCTAATCCACAGCGCCCGCACAATTTGTGAGCTGGACACTGGATATCGCAACGGCCATCATCTGCGGCATTACCTCGAAACATCAGCTGCTTTGGGTAACCGCGCAACCTTTTTTAGATTGATCGAAGCTGGAGCTGATGCGATTACACGCCAGGATCGGTTGTGGGCCTTGTTATCAAGAGAGTACAGAGTGCCTGCCTTTTTCAACAACGCTGCAAGTACGTCTCGAGAACGTTCTGAAATGATGAGGAAGCTTCTGTCAACAATGTCGCCCGCCTTGGCGAAATCATTAACCTCTACGCTGATATCGCTGCAGCCTGGTCCAGGTATCTACAGGCTGAGTGCCTGGCTTCGTGGTGATCTGGTGCTTGATCTCTCACGGATTGAGAAGCGCACTCACTCTTCCTCTACAAGTGATGCTTTCCGACGAGATGCTGACGGTGCAATCCTAGCGGCTGCAGTCGTGTATCAAAACTCAACCGTCGTCGACAAGGTGCTCGACCTGGTGAGTGAGCTGGAGTGGGAAGATCCAAATGGGTTGACCCCATTAATGATGGCAATCGTTTTGAGGTCGTTTGAGTCTGTCAAAAAACTCATAGCGCTCGGTGCGGATACGGGCGGAGTCAAGTCTTGTGGATTCTCGGCCATATTCCTGATGCAGAGGATGAGAGAACTTCAAGAGCTGACCTTGAGGAATGTGGACACCCAATTGCAACGCAAAAACAGTCAAACAGATTGCAAGTACGATTCGAAGGTATATATAAATTGTGAAGAGAAGGACGAATTTTCGTGGCGTCTACGAAGCGAATTTGGTGGATCGGTATGCCGCTTTCTCGATTCCGTTTTGATTCGAGATCCTGTGGATCCGCGCGCCTGGATAGATTCTTGCAAAGACTTTGACGCCGCCATCAGAGAGTTGGGGTTTCTCGATGTTGATGAAGATAGCAAGAACCTAAGGAGCAAAGATCTTTCGTCAATGGAAGGTACGTTATCGCTGACTTGAATGCGAAAATGGCACTAATCTTCACTATGCAGAACCAGGATGGCGGCATCCAGACCTTGCAGAGTGGGCCATAAAACTGCTGGTAGCTTCGGGGTATCTTGTTGGCATCCTGGCGCATATTGGGTATGATGTATGGGATTCTTTGGCCTGGGTTGCGCGTCTCCCTTCTGCCATCATACGAATCTTGGCTCTTGCAACGCTGGTGATAACAAGCGCCTTTCTTTGGAAGACTGTCCTGGCATATTGGTCTGCATCCCCATTTCGAGCGGTCTATGCCATCCTTGTTGTTGCCGTCACAGTCGTTTTCTGGATGAGACCGTCGATCAAGGAATGGTGGTGGAGAGATGTTACCATGCGTCGCAACAGCATGAGCGAAACAGCTCGCCAGAGCAATTGACGTGGACAAGGCTTCTGAGATACTCATGACACTTGTAATATGGGGTAACAGCAATTCAGTCTAGAAAGTATCAATGGGTAGTTCTCCTAGGTCAAATCCTATGCGTCCTGTCCTCCGAGCATGCGTGCTGAGTCCGCACAAAATCAAACTCCTTGCGCTTCTGGTAAGCAGAGAAATATTCATACACCTTCCCAACATCCATTCCTGGACATGTACTCCTATACCTCAACCCAAAACCAGGAATCCTCACTTCCTCTCCCTCCTATCCCCTTCCAACACAGCCAACGCCTTCATGAGATCCTTCCGCGCGTCCTTGCACGCATCTTCCTTCAACCACCGCTGCGTCATCCCGCCTTTGAGGTCTTTCTTCGAGCTGAGTCGGTGCTCGAATTGGGCGTGTGACATGGACTGGCGCTGAGGCGCTGGCTGAGGTCGAGGGACTGGGTCTTCTGCAGTCGAGGTTCTGCCAGAGATGGAGGGGGCACGGGCGCTAGGGGCGACCGCTGTGCTCCAAGCGCGATAGTCTGCTGAAAGGGAGGGCATGTTGTGGGATGAGGAGGGTGGCATGTTGGCGACGGTGTCTTAGCTTGGAGCAGGCCTGGTGCGTTCTCGATTATATCGTGGTGGTTTATGGCAATTGGGCTGCGTCAAGAGCTTTGATAGCGGGAGAGTCAGGCAGGTGTCTTGGCTCGATTTGTTGATTGACAGTAGTTGCGTGTTGAGAGGCAGTTCACAATGATGTGCTTTCTTTTTCAGTGGTGCGTGTATAGATATGAAACAACCTCTTGTGTGACGGCGTCAGCATTGTTTATACACGACCTACCTCTCAACCAACACCAAACTCTCTCCTCATCTCGGACTGGGCGGACTCTGATTTCAAAGGCACTTTCAGTCCTGGTGTGGCCACAAAGTCCTCGCGTGGTCCGTCGGGAGTCCTGGTCTGGCCGCAAGCGCCATCATATCAAACCTACAAACTCATAAGACCACAAAGATTCCGCCGCGTGGGCGCTTCCAGGGGGGATAATATTCCTGATAAATGTAACGGTGGCGACGACGATCATACCCAAGTGAGCCGTTTGCGTTAGAAAGTCCCCATGTATAGCTGTACATGGTGGAGACTGGGGAATAACATTAGTCAAAGGGGGTCTTTGGGATTCGGGTGTAAAGGTAAGCAACGCAGGCGAGAATTGAAGTTCGGATGTAATACCCCAATATTCCCTGCACGTCAGTAACGCCGGTCATTCTCAGGTGCCAGACAATTGGCCATGAGCTGTTAGAAGTGACAAGCCAAGCAAGAGGTAGTCCTGGTGTCGGGAATAGAAGCTGGTGCCTGAGGCTTAAGGCCACACAAAGGTTCGACGTCTCGACCGTTGGAGAAGCATGGGGAGTGATGGGGGCGTGACTTTTGGGGGACCTTTGCATCGGTTCCTGTAGTCAGCAGTCCTGGCGTGCCGAAGTCCTGGTGTGGAAGTAAGTTTCCTCGGCTTTGTAAGGAGCACATGCAAAGAATTCACGTGCTCTGCGGGAAGTCAGAGAAAGGTGTGGGAGTTTTGTCGAAGCTGTTCGAACGAGTCAAGAGCCGTGCTTATCCTCCAGCTTGATGCTTGGAACTGGAAGTCGTCAGCGGCCAAGAGTCTCGACGATTGGAAAATAGGCGTTATCTTGTGGGGGCCCGGATCCTCATTGCAGCCCGAGATAGCCAGTAAGAGTGCCTAGGGGAGCCGTCCGGGGGAGGCGAAAAGACCTTCTGGGGCAGAACGCATACGAAAAGCCCTCGACACAAGGCTGGCGGCTCTTCCCACAATGAGTTCAACTCTCACACCTGACAAAAGATTCGAGACGGCCACAAAAAAACGCGCGTTGACCGTGAGGGGGAGTCTCCTCTAAATGCATAATCCGATTTCAAAGGCTTCTGAATGGCTTGCTCAGGCAGGTTCAGCTGACGTTGAATATTGGGGGCCGTTGTGGCCGCGGGCGAACAGAAAAAGAAAGCGAAGGGTTGCCTTGCGACGCTTGCCACTGTGGGGAGAAAGGCGCGTGGAATCTTTGCTCGCTTTGAAGAGTGCGATCCATGCGAACCACCTCTACCGTCATCAGTCATCACGTCCTCGCAAAGGTTGTTCCTTTGCCCGCAGCGTTTTGAGGTTGGTGGATGGTGAGTTTGGTGTGAAGTTGGAGTGAGGTCCGGGTGAGCAAGGCGCGTCGATGCCCGAGGGTTCAGGCGGGAACCGCGTTTCGAGGAAGGACCGCAACGTTCCGGTCAGCTAAGCTACTGATATTCGCCACCGTTACATCGTCGCTGGTGCCTGTCAAATGGAACTTCTGGGAAACGACCCTCACGACATCACTCTATTTCGATTTGGAGACATACATGGATTCTCGCCTACAAGAATGACTGGAAAGAACGAAAGCCAGTTTGGAATTTTGTGTGAATCTTGTCGCCGGTTTGGCTTCATCTTGCATTGGAATCTTTGGGCACCTTTGTTAAAGACGTGTGGATTCACGTGCCGAGCTAGGCGCACCCACCCTTGGAACCCGGGCCTCCGTTCACCCTCCCAGGCTTATCTCCAGGGCGCAAGGCGGCATCCAAGCCAAAGTCTGCCTTGTTTACGAGGCATTTTGGGGCTAGCGATGCCTGATGATGCCCAATTTTTGCCACTGAACCAACCATATCAGCGTTGACTTTCGCTTCTGGAGTCCCAGCGAGCCTGGCTGCAGAAATCTAGTGCATGTCGGTTCCCTTCACATTGGTGACATTGTCCTCTCCTTGCATCCCGTCTCTCCTGACTTGCTGTGGAATCTCTGTCCCTGGCGTGAGGCTGGGACACCTCCCCATACAGACTTCATCTCGGATGCAGGCTTTGTGGCTTGAATCTGCGTGCACCAGGTAGCCATGGCGCCTTCAACCATGGCTAGGGCTCGTTCCCAGCCTAAGCCTGTGTTCAATCGAGTCCAATCAAGACAAAACAGAAATGCCGTCAGGCCATATCAGACTCTCATCGAGAAGTTCTATATACAGGACGGCCGAGAACTAAAATGGATCATGCAATACATGAAGGAAGAAAAGGGGATTGATCTGTCGTAAGTTCCAAATGCGCCCCCTGAGCTATGCACCTGCTGATCCACCTCGAGTGTTAAACAATACAAAAGCCAACTGAAGACTTGGGGACTCCGGCACAAACTTACTCGGCGAGACGCTGCCTTCATCCTGAGGCTGTTGAATCAGGCGAGGAGAGAGGGTCGCCCTGAGGTCGTCGTCTTCTCGGGGCATCTTCGACGTCGAGAGGACATCGAAAAGTATATCACAAGAAATGAGAAATTGGTTGACGAGAATCACCTTCTCTCGTGCATCTCCGACAAGGACGACACCCCTCCGTATATCCGATTGCAAGCTCCGGAGCTTGGTCGTTCAGTGACACCTCAACTCCCACCCACGCCGCCATCGGGAAGTCCTACGAGCTCTGCCAACTCCGAAGGTACCCCCAGAGAGATTTCTCCGATGAGAGTGCAGATATCCTCCCCGCTTACGCCTCGAAGCTCAGGGGAATTCTCTGCAGCCGATGGTGCGGCAGCGGCAGGAGCAGCAGCCGTTCTTCGGCATTCCAGTCGTAGTAATGCCCGATTGAATGCGGAACACATACACGCTCTGGCTTCAGAGACACCAGCGGTCGTTGACCAACTCAGTGACCTTGACTTCGGCATCTACCGATATGTCATTGGGCAGATTCACAGCCGACAGCTCCATGATGGGAGCCTCTCTGCCAATTTTGTGATGTACTGTATGTATTGGCTGGTGTTCAATGGACAAGACGATGCCACCTTCCAGTCGAAGGGCGACGAATACTTGGACAGTGCAATGTTCGCCTTTCTGTGCATGCTCACCAACGTCCGGTCTCCAGCGGAAGAATGTCTCGGCGCCCTCAGCGTCGTTGCAGCATTGTTCGACTGCTACGGCCAGCAAGAAAGGCTCCGAGAACTTCTCTCACGGTGCGACGGGTTGACCAAGAAGCACTACGGCTCAGAAAACCCTCTGACTGTGACCATCGACTTCATGGGCAAGATGCTTGCCGGTCCGAGCTGCCCTGAGCATGACATCCTTCAGCTCACGCAAGTGGTGGTTGATATGTATGTCATCTTCCCACAATCTCCCAAGCCAGCACTCACGGCTCGATATCACCTCGCATGGGCAAAGCTGGAGAATGAGCTGAAAAAGAAAGTCCGGAACCCCAAGAATTTCGAGCCAATCAGGCAAGAATTCAGGGAGCTGGCGAAGGAATGCGAGATCCAATTCGGCAGCGACCGAATCGAGACCATCATGGCCTACGCCACATGCGCAAGAGCGACGTTCTGGTGCGGCCTAGGTGTCGAGGCTGAAAGCATCCTCTCGCTCTGTGTCATGCCGAGGGTGCGGCAAAACTTCGCGGAGAGTCATCCCTATGTTTGGGAGGCGAAACACCGACAGGCATACTTCCTGTTTCAACTTGCAAGGACCGAGGCCGGGTCAAGCAGACTGCCTCGTTTGCAGGCAGGAGAGCAATTGCTTCGAGAGGTCGTGCCCGCCCGTTATCGGGTGCTTGGCGAATCTAACCGCAAGACCAAATATTCCGTCCAATTACTCCGGGACATACTGAAAGAACAAGGTCGAGGTTATGAAGCGGAAACACTGTCGGAATGGTGTGAGCGAGAAGTATCTCGATGAAGAATTTGTTGGGTCAATGCACTCACAATGTCCTCATCACGACGGTCGACAATGATCTTTCTGGCATTGTCGAAAATCCAAAACCATGTCCCCTCAAGGTTGACCGTACGCGGATGGCCTTCGTTGGGCGCTCCGCCAACCATACCCACCGTCCGTCCCGTGTGGATCGCGGTGCCAACCAATCGAGCCGCTGGTGCCATAGTCGCTCGAGATAGATGTTGTTCGACTGATGGGCCCACCATCGACTGGCGACATCGCGTCCGACTGGCGCCTGGACTGGGTTCGAGAAATGCTTTCATAAGGGGAAACCTGCATCGACCCAAAGACCGATCCACTGCTGGAACTGTACCGCTGCACCAAGGGCGGTCTCGAGGGTACAGCGATGGGAGCCACGCCAGGAGATCGGTGAGGCCCATCGTCGCCATGACAAGCGCGCTTACGATCTTCATGTATCCTGGATCCGGAGTATGCTATTCTTGTCAGCTTGTTGAGCAGGATTCAGGCGATGAACTTACGCCTGTGTTTGCGATAGTCATCGCTCCTACGCCACCTCGATGTGTCATCTTTAAGCGACGAGATCATCCCCTGTTGAACGATCAGCAAATGCAACGGACCACTGGAAGACTTACCCGCGATGGTTTCTGAAGGGTTTGGATCATGTACCGGTCGGAATGCTAGACAGTGTCAGATGTACGCTCAGCCCGTTGTCGCGCGAACCTACCCGACTGTCCACTATCTTGGCATCGTGTCCAAGATAGTGTCGCAGGTCTGTCTCCAAGACTTCTCTCGACACGCCCTCGGTGGGAATCTCGAAGGAATAGTATTGCGGCATGGTTACTTTCAGCCGGGTTCTTGCCGGTGCGGCTATCAAGTGGGGCTACAAGCTTGGACTGTGGTTTCGAATACGAACTGAATATGCATGAATCCTTCAGGACTGGTTGATCGTCGGTGGCAAAAAAAGAAAAATGAAGTCGAGTCGCGGGGTTTATCTGCTCAAATACAGGAGCTGAAGACGAGGATGGGAAGTGTGAGGTGAGTTGGCATGGAGGCCATGTGGGAGCTCGAACTCGATCGATCGAAAGCGGGGTACACTTCCAGCTGGTCGATTGTCGCTCGAACCGAAGAGCCTCAGTCAACGAGATGTCCTACAACCGGTGTGCGTCTCGACCGTGTCTATGCGCTGGATTGAGGGCCACGTATGTTGTGGTGCAAGCCTCCGGTCTTATCGACCAATATGAAGAGAAGGGTTTTCGTGAAGGGGATCCGGAAACCTGTTAGCTCTTGGAGCTCGACCATTGTCAACACGGGTGAGTGGGCCGGAAAGTCGTGGCTTGCAGCTCGGCTGCCGCAGTGGCTTTGTTGATACCCGACGCACATGTTTGAGAGGAAGAATCTCCGGACTGACCTGAATCTGAGCCATGTCGTGAAGCGGGAAATCTGGGTGAAGGCAACGAGTCTTCGGAAGCGGTCGAAGGAGAGCAAGTGCAAGCTACACTGACAACGAGAAGAGCAAGTCAGCAACAATGGGTGAGGAAGGCACCAAGAAGGTAGCTGTCAAGATAGCAGGCTCGGCCTGGGTTTGAACCGTGCTTTCTCTGCTCGTGATTTGGTACGAACGAGCAAATCGCTTGCTTTGTCGTTAGCATGAGTAAGCCCTCTACCTCAAAAGCACTCGAGCTTGTGGTTTATGAAAAATATGAGCTTTATGCGAAGCTCTCACATTGGAAGCCAGAGCTGTAGCTAGCAAGACCCCGATCTACGAGAAACTCTACTGCGCATCCCGCAACACCCATGAAATCCAGGATTGACCTATGGAAGAAGTCAGCCAAGACCACTCTTCCGAATAATTGCAATAAGAACTGGGCGGCCGGTATTCCAAGCTGGAAATCCCAGATGCGATAAACCGTCGTTGAAACAAAGCGCAACTCACGTGCCCCTGATCCTACCAGCCTTATGACGAGGCTGCAGTGGCAAAAAAGCTCCCAAAGACCAAAGTTTTACCTGATCTGTTGTCCTGTTCTATCGCCGACGCTTCGACTGCCAGCATCAAGTGCGTGGTTCGCACAACAAGCTCTTGAAGGGAAACATTAGTAATGACCTTCGTCATACCACCCATCGCGACGACTCACCTTCAATCTCTATCGCAAAACTCATCGGCGCATCGTCGAATTCGGAAGCGTCCTTGCCATAACATCGCCCTTCCTGATCACGAACTGCGACTCGTAAACCCACGTTCTTCCGATAATCGGTCCACATGATGTTCTTGTCTGCGCCGATTGTTGGACATCTCGTGGTTGAGGTTCTGTCCATTTCGATTCCACCTTCTTGTTCTTGCTGCCACAGCTCGATGGCGCGATCCTGCAGCCAATGCTTCCAGACTCTCATCACGCCCTGGCCGGACTGGACAATATGCACATTGCTCAGGAAGACGCCTCGGCGAGGTCCTAGTCTCACGAGACTGGCGTATGCACAGAATTGACCGAATAGTTCGTCGCCATCCAGGTTGAATATATGCGTCACCTTCCTAGTACCTCCATCTCCTCCGTTCGCATACAGCGGTGTGATTGGGTTTGACACAGACGATTGAGCGTTCGGCACAGCCCCGGCGATTCGGCGCGCTGGCATAGAACCTTGGACACCAGGTCGTTCCGGCCTGAATCGGGAGTATAGACCGCCTAATTTGGCCAGCCTTCCTTCTTCTCCATCGCAATCCGCATACAAACTCCCCTTGCCTTCATGCTTCGAACTGAGACCATCTGTGCCTAAATATGTGCAGAACAGGTACGGATCGCTGTACCGTTTGCTGGGATGGTATGCCTCTAGGATGAGTTTATAGTCTGGTAGAGCCGCCGCAAGGAGAAGACGGAAGTGCAGTATCCGGAGGACGATGGAGTGGAAGCGTCGCGAGACGACTACCAACGGAAGGATCGCCTGAGTTTCGAATCCAGAGAGGATAGAAACCAAGATCTATCGGGTCAGCACAGCGCCAGATGTCCCTCTGACAACAGGCATACCTCGTTCGGGAGATCGTACAGACAGAGAGGCTTCACGGCCATAGTGACGGACGAGCGCAGGTCAGCCCATTGGCTTAAGCCGGACAAAGGAGTGACAGTTCTCAAATGTGTCACGATTAGCCGCGGTGGTTGAGATGGACTAGGATCGCCTCATGCGACGACATCTGAGGTCTCGAAACGAGTCATCACAGGACACAAGTCCAAGCATCTGTATAGTAATAATCATGTCAGGCGATGCCGCTGTTGACCGAGCTCGGAAGCGGAAAAAAGCATCGCAACATTGACAATTAGTGCCGATGCCGATAAGACCATTGACGTAATGCGTCTACAGCCACAATAGAGGGGTTCTGGAGTCAGAGTACAGCGCGCAGCAGATTCCCCTGGCATGCCTGTAAATGCGAAGGTGAGCCTCATCGACAAAGCTTCAGATGTGTTCGAGCTCCTCAAAGTGGTATCCTACCGCCCGTGAGGTATCGCTCCGATCTTTCGCGTGAAGGCAAGGAAAACTGGCGGGAAACCCTGGTTTGAAGTTCCCCACTATTGCCATCTACCACAGTCACATCGCGCTCAATATAAAATGTGCTACTGACAACTGTGCCTTTGCTTCGTACGAACTGACCGCGACACTGAGCAGCACATATATTCAGCTCAGGGAAATCTTGTTGGGTCATTGGTAGACGCCCGAGCAATCGACGAGGCGCATCACAAGATGCCCGACAAGATCTTGGACGACATCTCGCACCGCCGGTACAATCCCCTGCGCGGGAGTTGGCTATTGGTCTCCCCTCACCGAACCAAAAGGCCATGGCAAGGACAGCAGGAGAGCCCCGGTGTCATCGAGCTTCCCAAGTACGACCCGAAATGTTATCTCTGTCCAGGAAACACGAGGGCATCGGGAGATGCCAACCCCAAGTATGACAACACCTTCGTCTTCGTCAACGATTATAGCGCAGTCAAAGAGTCACAGGAGGAATATACATCGCCAGACGAGCCAGGAAGTCTGCCGGATCTGCTACTCCAAGCTGAAGCTGTGAAGGGCAAATGCTATGTTCTGACTTTCAGTGCCGCGCACAACGTCACGTTGGCAGATATGTCTCCTGTCGAGATTCTTCCCATCATTAAGACATGGACAGATATCTATACGGCGCACTTGTCTCCCAAGTCACCTTTGGCAGCGCTAGCGAGGCCAACTCATCTGCCTCCGTCAAATCCTCATGCAGATGTGGGCAAACCGCACGAGCAATACAGGTGGATGCAAATCTTCGAGAACAAGGGTGCTGCGATGGGCTGCTCGAATCCGCATCCGCATGGACAAATCTGGACAACGACATCCCTGCCTGAAGAACCTCGAATTGAACTCGACCAGCTGAGAAAATACAACCGTCAACAAGGCGGCGGTCACATGCTGGTCGATTATGCCCGGCTAGAGCGAGAGAAGAATGAGCGAGTGGTCTTCCAGAACGACACTTTTCTGATCGTCTGTCCATGGTGGGCAACATGGCCGTTCGAAACAATGATTCTCCCGGTCAAGCACATCCGCTCACTCGTTGACTTGAGTGAGGAAGAACAAGCGGATTTGGCTGAGGCCATTGCGGAAAACACCAGACGTTACGACAACCTGTTTGAAACGAGCTTCCCATACAGCATGGGTATCCATCAAGCACCTTTGGACGGAAATGAGGAGGAAATCGAGTGCTCAAGCCTCCATCTGCACTTCTACCCCCCACTTCTGAGAAGTGCAACTGTGAGGAAGTTCCTGGTTGGATATGAGCTGCTTGGAGAACCACAGAGAGACATCACACCAGAACAAGCAACCGTGAGGTTACAGAATTGCGGCGGCAAATTGTACAGGAAGAAGCTGCAAAAGTCTGAAGGAGAAGATGTTGAAAACCCGCCTGCGCCCGACAAGTAAAATACTGAGCCAGCCTCCTGACACGATACTTTATGAGCCGTTATTTGAGATAGAAGCCATACTGAGCGATGCTCCAGCCCAATCCGATCAACGCCACACTGACCGGTGCGAACCAAGGACCCGACGGTCGACATGTCTTGTACGCAAACGCCTCGAGACTGAAGTGGATCAGGCCGACAACGTTGGTCAAGGCCTGCAACTGATACCAGGCAGGCTCATTAATGTGATAGGCGGCAAACAACCTGACTATTCCGACCGCTATTGTCCAGGTACCGAAAGTTCGAGAGGAGAGGGGTGTGGCAGGAGAGGTGGCAGCGGGATTGGGTTTGTCCTTGAACTGAAGGGACGAGGATGTGCCAGGGTATAAGCGCTGAGTGTAGGACATGGTAAAGTAGCACTGAATAGCATTGCCGATGGCAGTCACGCCGACCTGGGACACAGTCAGAAACAGGCGTCGCAAACGCGTAGTGCATGTACCTACAAACAAAATGTAGTACGGGAGATACCCCTCGGATTGAGGCAGGAAAGCGTCCATCTTCAGGTTGTGAGGACCGCAGGTGTGAGTCGAACAATTTGGCCTTGTCGAGGGTATTCCAAGTGTTGAGCAAATTCACTCGGTTGCGGGAGATCTCTCGGTTCGCGTGTGGATTTCGCGGACTTTCCGAGATTTTAATTGAAAAGACTCGGCACGCACTCTCCGCATCTACACCACCATGTCCATTCACCTTTCGCTCGTCTCCTCTCCTGCCTGCGTGTCGCGCCTGTACGCATTGGACTGCGTTTGACTAGACGAATCCATTCCCGCTTGCTGTTTTTTGGGGCGAAGTGGGAGTTCGCGATCTATAACGAGCACCAGGGTCTGGCTGTCGCGTGCGGCGTGCTGTTCGCATGCTAAAGTACACCTCGAGTACACAATGACTACCCATTAAGCTTCCCGAAGCCGACATTCGTGTCCACATGCCCTCTTTCTGAACCATTTCCAAGGTTATGTGGACAAAAGGTGGACACAGACCAACCTCGGACGCGAGTCACGACAGGTGGGTATCAAAGGGGATGCACATCCGGAGGTTGACTACACTCATGGCGGGCAGAGATATCTCCCTCGGACAAAGAAGACCGTCAATCTCTACAACGATATACACAGTAGCTTCATAATGTTGCTCTCTGTTGTTGATGCGCTTAATGCGAGATCACAGTTCGAGGCGAAGTATCGTCTTCGTATTCTCAAAGTCATCACGTCGGCCCCAACAAAGCTGACAACAGAGTCATTAAACTTAAACAGCGGCGCTACCGCTCTCGCGAGACGAGTATCTATTGGAAAGCCCTGTCGATATAAAGTGTCGCTTTCTTACCGGGAGAACTCCGATCTCACGATGCGGAATTTGACAGATTCGGCTACAAAATCAGACTATGCGAGACACGACAGTCGGTTTGGTCATCGCTACCGCACACTTGAACATGGTCGATGACTCGAATTGACCGAACGGTCTGTTGCACAGTATGACTGTATTCTAGCCGAGCGTGAGAACCGGTGGTTCTGGCGACATCTCTTCAAGCATGGGGATCTTATCTGGCTCCACAGAGAGCTCTGCATTAAGACAATTTCTTAATTTGATGTCCACCTCACACTCCCCTACAGCGCAAAGCATCGCAGCTTGCTGTCGATACATTTTCAGGCGCAGTGCGCTTTCTCGGTTGCTCCCACTTCTACTGGCCTCGCCGCCCCGTTGATACGCAAAGCAGAGTCACCGTGCAGACCGAAGTGGACCTACTTCGCAACCACTTTTGTCGTTGTCATACATACCTGACCTAGTGCTCATTTTCTAGCCGGTTATGAAGTCACTTTGAGCTTCAGGGCTTTCAGCAGCTTGCGCTATACTATCATCATGATGTCTACGATGAATACAGACTGTTCAATTGCTTACTCCCAAGATGTTCGGCGAAAGGAGCGATTCAGATTCGGGTTGGCGGACACGTGGATCTCGAGCTCTCCCGCTTCCAGGTACAAAAGGCCTCATCTTCCATACACTGACTGGACAATCGCTCAAGCAACAGCGACAGATCCAGCTTGCAGCCACGAGTTCAAGAGCTTCGAGACACCAAACATGCGGACACTACTTCTTGGCGCCTTCGGTATCCTTTCCAGCAATGCGCTCCAGTTCTATACCTCTCCCCAATCTCTTCCGCGAACAGCGTACGATTTTGTCGTGATTGGTGGCGGCGCTGGCGTATGTGAATCCCGTACCTTCTGGAACGACTCTTTGATAGATCATAGGGGTCCACTGTTGCAGCCCGACTCTCCCAACGTCCGAATGTGACTGTACTCCTTGTCGAAGCGGGCGGAAGGTATGATGTGGTTGAGCAGAGACCAGCTACAGTCTGACACAATTGAACAGTCCTGAAGGCATTCTGGCAACGGAAATTCCGTACCTCGGAGTAGCTCTTCAAGGCTCGGCGCTCGATTGGAACTATACCACCACCAACCAGACTGGCCTCCTTGGTCGCTCGATGGCTTATGAGCGTGGGAAGGTCTTGGGTGGCAGCACCATACTCAGTGAGTTGAATGATACGCTCGTCGCAGAATAAGCATGACTGAAACCCTGTGCACAGATCTCATGACGTGGAATCGTGGATCGGACGATACTTGGGATGATATCGCCAGAAAATCTACCGCCGACGACTGGGCGTGGCCCGCAATCGATCCTTTTTACAGGCAGGTAGGTGGCAATCATCTGCCCCAAGGAGTGCCCCGATCAGCTAAAGAGATGATCGAAGACCTCTCACCTCGTTCCTCCCGCCGACGGTCGTGATGTTACAGGGAAAGAAATTCCAGAAGCACACGGAACGGGTCCGGTTCAGGTCAGCGTACCTGGATTTCCCACCGAAATTGACGACAAAGTCTTGAATGCGAGCCTGACACTCGGCTCTCCGTTTGAATTCAATCCTGACCTCAATGACGGTCGCACTGTGGGAACTGGTCCGTCTTCACATTGTTCCGACGAGCCTTACAACTAACAGAGACTAGGTTTGCTGCAATCATCAATTGGTGGAGGAGAACGAAGCTCCGCATATAGTGCATACCTACGCCCAGCTTTGAATGCGCAGCGCCCGAATCTCTATGTGTTGGTCAACACACAAGCAACGAAGTTGATTCAGACTGGGTCCAATAGTGTGACGCCTGTATTCCGCGCCGCATTGCTCAGCCAAGGCCCCAATTGTAAGTACCACAACCTGCAAGTACCACAACCTGCAAGTACCACAACCTGCAAGTACCGCAACCTGCAAGTACCACAACCTGCAAGTAGGAAGTTGCTGACAGGCAACTTGAATAGCCACGACATATCGAGTCAACGCCACAAAGGAGATAATACTCTCTGCCGGCGTCATTGGGACACCAGCGCTCTTACAACTTTCGGGGATTGGCGGTGGCAACTTTCTTCGCTCGTTGCAGATAGAGCCGTTGGTGGAGCTTTCTGATGTAGGTCGGGGCATGCAAGACCATCCACTTGTTCCGATGTATTTCCATGTCAATTCCAATCAGACCTTCGACCACGTCTTCGGCAACGTTAGCGTGCTTGCAGCATTGGAAGCCCAGTGGAATGCGAGTCACACGGGCATTCTCACCAATTCTCCTGGCAACACTCAGGGCTTTATGCGGATACCGGCAAACTCCTCCATTTTCGAAAAGTTCGGTGATCCTTCTTCTGGGACCAATGCAGCTCATTTGGAATTGATCTTTGTCGTAAGTACGCCGGATTAATTAGTTTGCTTCAGAGCTGACCTCTGTGATTCAGTATTCCTTCGCGCCTCTCGGGGCTATCCCTCCACAGATGGGTAGTTTCTTGAGTGTTCTCGCAATTGTCGTTTCTCCGCTGAGCCGTAAGGTCATGAGCTCCCGTCATTGTGAGTTGCGCTGACACCAGCGGCTACAGGAGGCTCGGTCCATTTAAAGACGACCAACCCATTTGACTCGCCCTTGATCAACCCCAACTACTTGGGCCATGACTTCGATGCTGCGGCCGTCATCGTCGCAATGCGGAATGCCTTCAAACTTGTCGCAAGTTCCGACTTTGATGGGTTGATTGGCGATCCATTGGAGAACTTCATCACGGCGAACTCGAGTGACGACGACCTACTGACCTACGCACGGAATGTGAGTGGCACTGTCAATCATGGTTGCTGCACTTGCTCCATGTCGCCAAACAACGCAATTTGGGGTGTCGTTAACCCGGACTTGAGGCTCAAGAAAGTGGACGGAGTGCGGGTCGTGGATGCGTCCGTGTTCCATAAAATCCCAGAGTGTCACATTCAGGCGCTGGTATATACCTTGGCGGAAAAGGCCGTTGATTTCATCGACAAGCAATATTTTCCTGCCTGATCGAGCCCATCGCGAGGTAGAGGAGAGCGGCATGTTCATATTCGCTAATTAGCGAGGCGACTAATGCTCGAGGCCACGAGGTTTGAGGCTCTCATTCGCTGAGCTTGGTACCTGCATGAGACGACGACTGGACTATATAGCAGATTGTGCTCTCGTATGAGCAAGGAAGTTGAGGTTTCCCTTGACCACTTAAAAACGACATGCATCCACTTCCTATATCTTGCTTCGTTCAGTCCAAAGATTTCCTCAGCATGTTTCAATCGAAGTTAGCCATTGAAGGAGGTGCAAGAAGTTCCTTGAAAACCGACCATCAGGACGAGACATAAATGGTAGCGAACCAGTACGGCCAAGAGGGAAAGACAGTCGCGACTCCGACGTCCATGAACTGACCGAGTCGATCGGGCATGTGAGGCAATGTCAAATCTTGTCCACAAGGCGCCACATAGCATCAAAAATGTCAACTGACGGCTAAGGGGAAGCGGAAGGAGACCATCAGAAGCACAAGGAGATCGCAGGTGGATGTCAATTGTTGGTATTGCTCTCGAATCGACATATGGCGAAGCGACCACAGTATCGAGCTACAAGCTCAGTGGGAAAGGCATGCTCGAGTACAGCAAATCTGCACATGCAACTTTCCAAGTCGAGGAGTACAATTTGCTCCTTTAATGTTCGAGTGTCGATGTAAAGAGGTGCTTAATATTAAGTAGGTTGTCACGAAATAGTCACTACCCATGGCAGGGGCTGACTGAACAACAGCTCCGATTGGCTCAACAACCGCTTGCGCATGGCATTCATCCCCAATTGGGGTTGAGCGAAGACCACATTCAAGTTTCCAACACATTGATTTTCCCCGTGCTTTTTGAACAAGGCCAGAGGGAAGGCAAACATTCTCTGCTTGACCTCGAGGCATGGCTCCGACGTACAGTTTAGGGCCATTGGGTCAGCAGACGTTACCGTCGACGCTGCTCATCGGCATCGGTGCCCTCACACTGGCCTCAATCGCGTTCACCACTGCCAGAGTGTTTCTCAGTACATTCATCCTGCCAGGAAAATCAGTACGTGTAATGTATGCGACTAGACAACACTCGGTGCTAATGCTCCATGCAGCTCTCTTCCTTCGGCGCCAAGGGCACCTGGGCCGTGATCACTGGTGCCTCCGACGGCATTGGCAAGGAATACGCCCTGCAACTCTCGCGTAAGGGCTTCAACATTCTGCTCGTGTCACGCACCGCCTCGAAGCTCGACTCCCTATCCTCTCAAATCAAATCTTCTACGCCCAATGTCTCGGTCGAAATGCTGGCCATGGATTTCTCAAGAAATGAGGATAAAGATTACGCGAGACTGGCAGAGCTGGTCAAGGGCAAGAAGGTGGCTATTCTGATCAACAATGTGGGCCAGAGTCACAATATCCCGGTCCCGTTCAGCGACACGCCCCTGTCCGAGATCAGCAGTATTGTCAACATCAACTGTCTCGGCACGCTGCGGGCCACCCAGACGGTTCTGCCGAGCATGCTCCCACAGAAGAAGGGGTTGGTTTTGACTATGGGCTCGTTTGGCGGGTTGGCGCCCACGCCGCTGTTGGCGACGTACTCGGGCTCCAAGGCGTTTCTGCAGCAGTGGTCCAACGCGCTCGCCTCGGAGCTGGCACCCAGCGGCATTGACGTCTTCTTCGTGCACTCGTACCTCGTCACATCATCCATGTCCAAGATCCGGCGCGCGAACTGGCAGGTCCCGTCAGAGAGGACGTTTGTCAAGTCCACATTGGCAAAGATCGGGCGCAGAGGGGGCAGTATCGGGTACCCGTACAGCGGCAGCCCGTACTGGAGCCATGCTCTGGTCGCAGCGGTGGTGACTGGTGTCCTTGGACCGATGAACAGCCTTCTTCTTGGCTTCAATCGGCGGATGCACGTAGACATACGGAGGAGGGCTCTGAAGAAGGCGGAGAGAGATGCACAAAAGGGCAAAAAGTTAGCATAGATACGTTCTGCTTCTAGCGAGCGCGACGTATTGTCCTTAAGTAATCATTGTCTATGATCCAACGTGTCTGCTCGGTCCATATCCAACTTGTCCTGCCCTCGAATCAAACGCACGTCTGGACAAAGCATGGCCGAGCAAATATGAAAGTATATTTCAGGCAATGTACCGTGCCTCCGCGGGCAAACCCATGCCTCTATCTCAACGCCGTTCTAGTGAAACCACCTGTTTTGACCCAAAAACCAGCGCCGTCGCTATGACTAAACAAAGAATGTTCGTAAGATGAAATCAAATTCAGCAGCAGACCTCCTTCGCGGGTACAAGGGACCAATTGAGATGACGCGCAAGCGACATGCTCAAAGTCCGGTCTAACAGAGGATCGAGCACAGTATAGGTATGCACAGCAGGGCATGGAGATTCAACCGCACGCGAAGGCCGCAATCACGTTGTGGCCCTGACTCCTGGGGTTGATCTCTTTGTACTGTGTACAACGACTTTAAGTCCTGAAAGGTCTGTGCACGCAAGACCAGATCTGGCAAGGCCCTCGACCTGAAGGCGACGATCATAGGGCTAACCACTCGTGTCTGAAGTGTTCTTGTCCTCGATGGCCTGTTGGTCTGCTTGCTGCTGACTAGGCGTTGGACTGGGGGCTCTGACACTCCTCGGAGCGTCGTATATTGAGCCGGTATATCTCGAGCGCAAGGCTTCTTCGCAAGCGAGCTCTTGCTCGTATCGTGGTACGACTCTGCACATAGCGTCGAGCCAGTCGCCCATCGTTTTCGGAGTCATGTGGCACATCTGGGTGTACTCCCAATATTCAGGATACCATCCAGCAGATTCCCAGCCGACCAAGGCAGTAACCCGGCCTGCATCGTCCACAAGGATGTTTCGAGGGCACAGACTGGCGTGAGTGAACTTGAGTTGGTAAGGCTTCTTGGGCGCATGGACCATCTGAATCTCTTTCTCGGGAAAGTCGTCAACAGTATGTCCTCTGCGCTCAAATTCCTGGAAGGCTTCGATGGAGAAGAAAGGACCTATTCTGCCAGAGCCAAATCGGTGGTCTAACGCGGCTCCGAGCGTGGCATCCCCAACCACACATTGCTTAGGTGGCTGCATCTTCCTCAACTGTTCAACGAACCGCCCAAGCTGTGAGACTATTTTGTTCTGTTGATGGGCTGGTATGGAAGACCATCGTTCTTGCAGTGGCCTCCCTGGGTAGGCCTCATATTCGACGAGTTTCCCCTCGGGTCTGTTATACACCGCAAGGACTTTATATGAAGGCACCGAAGTCTGGCGATCGATGAGCATCAAGGCTTGGTATTCGGTATTTGCGCAATGGGTCTTCAAAATCTTGTTGTTGCCCAGGCGTAGGACCGCCTCGCCCGTGCGAGGGTCAGTGTCTTTCTTGCCCCAGTACATGC
Source organism: Cladophialophora chaetospira (assembly GCA_030247875.1). Classification (NCBI taxonomy): domain Eukaryota; kingdom Fungi; phylum Ascomycota; class Eurotiomycetes; order Chaetothyriales; family Herpotrichiellaceae; genus Cladophialophora; species Cladophialophora chaetospira. Next base: position 155,000 of record JAPDRK010000008.1, on the reverse strand, counting down.
GCCATTTCAGGCCAAAGGGAATCTGGTCGTACTCGTCTTGGGGCTCTTCGTCTTGACCTTTGAGGCAAAATGGCATGACTGCGGAAAGGTGCTGGGCCCGCAGGCGGGTGTCAACAGCTAGAATCGAATAGGGTGGACTCCGACAGCATGTGAAGTGGTATTGGGTGACGGACCATGGGAGCTAGACGTGGGGGCTTATGTTCGCAGTAAGAGGTAGTCTGACCTTTGGCGAGGATCGGGTGAGAGACAAGGAAAAGCAGTATGACACCGTGACAGCGGCGAGTTCACATTTCGATGCATGGTTGTGTAGTCGACATGTAGAAAGGAGAGGAGGGAGTCGGCAACGGGATGGCGGGGCAGGACAGCAGAAGGAGCAAGACGTCGAGGTTGAGGTTGTAACTAGCAATTACTTAGCGGGAGTTGGAGGTACCGATGCCGTCGACGAAGACATGTCGGAGCAGCCAGACAGCCCCAAGAACTGCCCTTCAGCTGCAGCTGAGCGAATCACCTCGCGCACCAAGGGTGTGAGTTACGCCTAATGGTCGCTGACAACCAAGCATGACCTCCGCGGTCATTCTCCCTCCCCTCCTTCTATTTCTCTCCTTCCCGAATCAAGCATCGTTCCTGCCGCGGTGCCTTGACCCGAGGTTGCATACGGCAAGATCGAGGAACCCAGGCACCTCTCGCCAAGGGCTTCCATGCATCACCGACAGGGAGCTAGATGCACCAGATGCTTGGTATTGGCCTTCGTGTCTTGGATATCAATCCCGCATCTTTTCTGGGTGCCTGATCGTCGCCCTGGCATATTGGACGAAACTACCTCACCGGCTCCTTGCAAGCCCACGCAATAAGCCGCGTAAGTCACGACGAGTGCGAGGACCAGATAAGCGCTGCAAGACAGATGTCAATTCGTGGCCAATCTTTGTTCTATGCTCGATGTGTACGCACACCATTGCTACCCAAGAATCGCCCAGACGGGTAACAGCAAAACAACTGTCACAATCTCGGTCATTGCACGCCCAAGTGTTTCTTTCCGCCTTGAACGTTGACCTCCTTCACTGCATCGCTCCGGGTTCTGGATTGTGGTATGCAAACCCCTTCTCCTGGACCTGCTTCCTCAAGGCCCTCTAGCTGCTCCCATCTGACCGAGAGTTTCTGCTGGGCCCTTCAATTCTGCGTGGACACTCATCGAGAGTCCCGGGAGCTTTGCAAAATCATGATTATTCAACGGCATTCGCACGGAGTGAGATGAGTCAAAACACATCTGTTATATGAGTCCTCTCCGGCGGCACGTTTGACAAGTCCTTGCTGTGGGCAATTTACGTTGACGCATCTTCTGGATTACAATGGCCCTTATCGAGCATCCGAGATCAAATAGCTACAGAGTCCTAAGAGTGTCCCTCTCGCAGGTTATTGGGCTCCACAATATCCGGGACAATGCTTTGAGATGCGCACAGACCAATTCTGAGAGCAGCCGTATTCCTACTTGACCTTCCGATCACCCACCTCTCGCACGCAAGAGGGTCCTCCCAGCTTGCGGCCTTCTTTTTGGAAACGCTGTAGACTTGATTCCAGCCTGTGTCGCCATGACTGAAGAACCCAACAAGGACCAGGAGGTGGTTTGACTCATGCAATCCACATCAATTTCGTCGATCGTCTTCATTGTCTTGCTCATCACGATGGCAAATCCTGCACAAAGAAAGCCCAAAAATCCCGTTCCGGGTAACAATGAATATCCTCCCACCAGGTTTGAGATTATCAAAGAGAACAGAACTTCACGCTCTATTCTGGGGTCAACAAGCCTCCTTGTCAATCAGGTTCGGTTTGCTTCTAGCCCAACCTCTCATTTCATAATCACTTCGCGTTCTGCCTTACTGACCTTCTCAAACCTTCTCGCCGGATCATTTGAGCAAGCCTACTGATCCGAAAACTTTTACTACAGCTTAGCTTTAAACTTCCAGAAGGTCGCCATGACAGGGTCGAGCCCGACATCACCTGCTATGCCGACTCCTTCACCACGCTCACCGTGCTCTCCGATGGCTCTCGACAGGCCGGCTATACTTCCTCGATTGGTTACCGATTTCACTCCTGAGCAGATGCTTCGCCGACAGTCCGCCTTCTCTGCCATGGCCACAACTCCCAGATCAAGCAAAACGTTCTACCCCTGGTCAAGGAGCAATGGCACAAGCATCCGGCGTAACAGTCTTACCTCTCCAATCAATTCTCCTGCCCAGTCAGTCTTTACACCTATGGTTGCTGAGTTCTCCAGCCACACGGTTCGCACACCTGAGAGAGCGTTCTTCCACAGCGGCAATACACCCACCATGACCAGTTTCCCAACAGACGGCCGACAAAGCCGCATGGCGATGCGCAGCCCCGGCTATGGCACGACCATGACCTTGCCACTGCGTGTTAATACCAACCTGTCCAACGTCCAGGAAGAAGAGTACCCTGCACACGCCAACATGTCGTCGTCTTCCACCACCTCCCTCATCGAATGGGCACCAGCGAACGCCACTGCGATCAGGTCCACGTCGGCCTCACCCAGCCGCCGCCTCGTCCGCTCTCACACTCCGGCCCCAATCACAACCCGTTCGCCCATCCGGAAGCGTGCCAAGCTCTCCCGCTTTCCAACAACCATGAGCCTCCCGCCCCCTCCCAAATATCATGTCACTGTCGTGCCGACAGTCAGCCCTTGCACCGAGCGTGCAAGACAAGCCTATACCCACAGCGTCGAGCACCTCCGCTCAGGCCTCGTACCGCTGATCTCTGTCTCAACGGGCCTACCGCACCCGCAGTTCCCAACCAGCCTGTTGCAGTACCACTTACTCACGCACGAGCAGTTGGACAGTCTAGCGCGGTGGTACCATCAGGTCGAGCCCGCTGTGGAAGAGACGTTCCAGTACCCGACGTGCATCCCCGCGTGGACTGGCCTCTACCCGTCGCGCACCAGGGACGAAGCATTGAGCGTTGATCTCGAGACGAAGAGGAGACGGTGGGGTCGGTTTATCGGGCTGCGAGGCTGTGAGAGTCCAACGGTGGAGACAGACGAGAATGGTAATGCGATCGAAGGTGTTGACCTGGTGGCGCGTATGCAAAGGGATTGGAGACGTGCGCTGGAGCGGGCGGACGAGGAGGCAAGGGCTTTTGAGAAGAGTTGGCGGGGAAGGTGGTAGTATATTCGTCTTGCCAGAGCTAATATGCATCCTGAATAATCTAGAAAGAAGCGACGCGCTCGGTATAAGCGAAGGAGCATTGTTGCTGTTATAGTAATGACAAGTCATTCGTCGTTCAAGTTCGTTTTTGTGAGACCACTCCATATAGGAGACCTTGTCTCGTCGGAAAGCAGATATCGGCGTATGGTATTGTCTCAACTCTGCTTAAATTCGCATCTCATAATTCACACGCCATCTATACAACGATCAAGTTCGCAATCCTCACGCCCTTGGTCTCGACATGATACCGTCTCTTGATACCCACTCCCACGGCTCTGTCCTTGAACGCATGGTAAACATTGTCGCCCCCACCAACTAGTAGCATCGGGATTAGATTCCGGCGTTGCAAGCCCGCCGCCGTGATCTGCTGTCTTTCCAGATACGGCCGGACAAGGTGCGCTTCGTCATCGCCAGCATCGTCGCTGCTTTCATCATTGCTCTGCTGTCCATAACTTACCACCACAACGACTTGTAGCGCTCCAGGTCCGGGCGTGTACGCGGGGATGTTCTGCAATTTGTCCGAAAAATCGCAGCCGCCTCTTTTGACGACCAGGACTTGATGGGTCTTCACTACAGAGAGAGGTAGCTTATGATCGCAGAGCTCATCCGTGACATAAATTTTCGTCCAGGTCAAAGGTGGGGGCGAGAGAGTATTGATGAGTGCGACGTTGGGGACCTCAGGCCAGTCAGGCAAGGTCGCGGCGCCAGGGCCGGTGGGACTTACGGCGGAGAGATGGTAGCGAGGAAGGGTGTTGGCGGCTTTTCCAGATGATGTTGAGGCTAAGGAGGTAGAGGCACGTTTGGTGGGTGACGTGAGTGACAGAGGGGTTGAAAAGGGCCAAGTTGTAGGTGGACGACTCTCTCCGAGCAGACTGGAGATCTGCGAGACGATTGCGTTCCAGGCTATCTTCATAGCTCCTCCTTCAAGGTTCGGGACTTCGAGGACGAATTGATTTTGTTCGCTGCTTTGTTGCGTTGGTTCGTCGTCCGTAATTCCTTCTTCGAGTGCATCGTTCAGGTCAACGACCAAGTCGAGCATGATATGGTCTTTGATCCGTGTGAAATTAGGATCTGAGGCACTCAGCGTGTCCTTACCGGTGTCACGTCCCAGATAGACCTTCTCATCTTTTCCCAAGGGTATATTGTTGATTGTCTGAACACGCCAGGTGTCCTCGAAGCCGTCATCAAAGAGCCACGGTGTATCTTGAATCAGACCGAGTCGCAGGCCACCGATTGCGTTAATCAAAATACCGTCTTTGACGCGCTGGAGAGGTGGCGCGGTCACTCCTGACGTTGTCGTTGCTGGAAATGAGATCTCCATGGTCGGTCTCATCGGGATGATTAAGCTAGTAGCATTCCAGGGGACGACCTCGAGTGGTAACGTCCATGGGTAGTAGGTATAGTTCGAGGGGGACCTGATGTCTGACAGTGTTATGCTTGGATGGTCGGCCGCATATTCTCCTAGGACAGATTCGATGTTATCCCGCTGTGGCATCAAATGGAGTCTTGCCAGGTTGGCCGCATGGAACACATCACCTCGCGCAGCAATGTTGGAGACTGTGAAAGGCAGCGGTTCTTGCTTGACGGGACACAAGGACTCTTCGTCGTGCTCGGGATGCAAAATTGATCTTTGACGATAACCGCGGTCGACACTCCTTGGAATGACCAAAGGATGTCCTTCAGTAGTGAAAACGAAGGGCTCGTCAATCTGGTTGAGAGGATGGCTTGGGTCGAACAGGAGAAAGAGATACTTTGCTGTTTCTCCAAGGAAGAAGCTCTCCATCCTGTCCGTTTGTTCTCCAGTCAGCACATTTTGAATACTAGCCCAACCACATTTGGCCCAGCACCTGCGCTTGATGTCCCGGAGTACCATTTCGCCAACGTAAAAATACCATGGGTCCTCAGTCGCTCGATAGAGGTAATACGTCGACTCGATGAATTCTGGTCGGCCGACCCACCAACCCAGACCACCTTCGATGCCACCAGTGATGAGATTCCAACGTTCAGGAAGAGCCGAGAATCGGTTCCAGAGGGCTGTTTGTAGTAGGTGTGTTTCGATGGCTTCGTCTACATGGCCCGAGAGTGCCAAAACACCTGGATAATATGCGCTCAACGCATCAATCCAGAACCCTCTCGCCGCGCCTGTGATCAAGTCGGACTGGACGTAGTGCGGGTGCTGGTAGGTTGTGCCACGGTAGAGATGTCTCTTTATCGCGGCATGAGCAGTGTTCCAAGCATTGAGAAACCCCCAAGAAGTCTGGTCCTCTGCTGCTAGTCCATGGTGGAGGCTCCTTGGATCTCCAGTAGAATTGAGAGTGTTGTAAATGGGATGCGCATCTCTTGACAACAAGATGTGAGACTTCAAAGCATACTCGAAGAAGCTGTCTATACCAGCACCGATACCGGTCCATGTGCCGACCCAGTTTCCACTTTCTGCATCGATTCCACCACCGATGAGGTCGATGCTGCTGCGCCTCTGCCAGATAGCCCAGAAGGCTCGCTTGGCCAATTCCTCGAAGCGCGGATCGCCGGTGAGCCGCCCCAAAACAGTAAATTCGAGCACAAGACTTCCAGCGCCCGCACTGCACGTCTCGGTGATTTCATGAGCGCCAGAAGGGGCTGCACATCTCCCTTCTCTGGTGCCTGTATTCAAGGGAGAGTTGACGTAGAACGGTATGCCGTGACGGAGATTGACCCTGGGGTAAGGAATCCCCGTCGAGGACCAGAATGCTGGAAGCAGACGATGACCCAAATCGTATGCCAATCTCAACAGCTGTCCGTCATATTCGAAGTCGTTAGGCCAAAGTATGCCCTGCTTCCTGCCAACATACAGATCCTTGTGCCATGCTTGTGCATAGGCGACCTGCTTTGGAACAGGCTTGTATCCACGAATAGGTAGCTCTCCCACAGCGAACAGGTGCGCACTGAGCAGTCCTCCCAGCCCTCGAATCGCCGTCTCAAAAACCTGCACTTTACTGTCCAGGTCAAAACCCCGTGCTCTTAAGCCTTGTCCTACCGGACCATCGGACCCATCACCGTATTGCACAACCAGGTCCCTGACGCTATCCTGAAAGAGTCGCAGAGGTTTATTGTGTCTCGAAGTCGATGGGTTTGAAGCCAAGATGGCCAGAGTGGACAGGCTATCGATCAGCGTCAGGGAGTAATTGCCTAAAGGATCGTTGACCTCGATGTGAGCAGGGTTCTCGCGGTCGCGTGTCAGGGGTTTGCAAGAGATCGGGCGCAGTTCATCTTCAGGGAAGGCATAGGTCATGTAATTTTCGAAGCCATGGTAGAAGAGGTCTTCAGCCTCTTTCCGAAGGGCTTTGATCTGGCCGGGAGTTTGAGCATGCACAGTGGCCACCGAGGCCAGACTGGCAATAAGCACTGCGAGTTGAATGCATCTCAGCCATGTCCACAGCCGAGCAACTGAAAATGTTCTGGAGGATGATACAGCTGGAAGCGTCACATGTCGAGGAATCATGCGCATGGCACACACACTGAAGGCGGTGCCACAGAGCACATATCAAACAGTCGCGTGAGAGGTGAAGAAAGCGTTTACAAATCTGCGACCGATGGGCCCCGGAAATAATGTTAGGGACGCCAGTTCGGGCATGGCGGTGCTCATCGGCCCCCGGGTTAATGTCCTACCGAGGAGTGGCGGCTATGCCTGCGTTTTCAGTTATCACCACAAGCTGCGCAAGCCACTTGCCTGCCTCGAGCTGTCGATTGATCCTTTTCACACGCACCACACGTACTTGGAACTAGTCGTTGGAGAAGCTATCGTTCCACCGTGTATGTGGAGCACCTCGAGTGCGAAGAAAAGGAACCTATATCCATTTCGAGCTTACCAGTGCTGGCCGGAACAACAAGGAGTCGAGTATGAAGCGCGCTCGGCTTTGCATCTCCACGCGAAGGTTTCTTGTTGCCAGTGCCCTGAGGCGTTGTGTTGGACTCCACGAGTACAGTCCAGCAGGTGCTAAGATTCAGTGTGGACCGCTAAATCATGTCTGACGAAGCTGAGGTTGGAGAAACACTCGGGAATAAAGGCGAGTCGCCGCAGATGCGGGCATAGGATGACCACGGCACATGGAAAAGATAAAGGCATTAAAACTCCCATGCGATGCTTGCTGTACTCGCTGTTCGCGTCTCAAAATAAAGTGCGGAGCTAAGGACATATTGCTTTGTACGCCCAATTTGACAGGATGAAGGTTTTGCTTACAGGTGGGAGCGGCTTTCTTGCTGTGCATTGTCTGGACGCGCTGCTCAAACACGGGTATGTCTATCGACTTTTCGGCCTCCTGTGGTCTAATATCTTGTTAGACACGATGTGGTCGTTACCGTACGATCTGACGAAAAGGGCCAATATCTTCAGGAACTCTTCAAGGGCAAGCCCTTCTCTTATGTCATCGTCAAAGACATCGGAGCAGAAGGCGCCTTCGACGAAGCCGTCAAGACCGACCCCCCACTAGGAGCCGTCTTGCACACGGCCTCGCCTTTCCATTTCAAGATCACGGACAACAAGAAGGATCTGCTCGACCCGGCAATCAACGGCACAACCGGTATCCTGAAGGCGGTGCACAGATTAGCAAAATCGGTCAGAAGTGTCGTGATCACATCCTCTTTTGCAGCGATTTCGAATTACAGCAACCCACCAAAGGTATATACGGAGGAGATCTGGAATGATCAGACCATGGACGAGGCCCTGAACACGACGAATCCACAAGCGGCGTACAGAGCCAGTAAGAAATTTGCGGAGAAGGCTGCGTGGGTATTCATGGAGAGCCAGAAGCCAAGTTTCACATTAACGACTCTGTGTCCACCGATGATATACGGACCGGTGCTCCATCAGGTCAAGTCGCTGGATGATCTGAATGTGTCCAGTGCGCGAATCTTGAGATTGTATCAAGGCATTCAGCGATCCGGCCCAGCCGGTTCACTGATGCATGTTGATGTCCGCGACCTGGCTTTGGCACACGTCCTGGCCATCGACAACCCTAGAGCCCTCAACCAAAGATTCCTTATGGTGGCGCAATTGGCTTCAGAAAAGGAATTGCGAGACATTATGGAGAAGAACTTCCCCGAGATCAGGGGCCATCTAAAAGATGAAGCCACGGACGCTCTTCCGCCTTTTGGTATCGACAACAGCAAATCTGTCAATGTGCTGGGTATAAACTACCGACCTCTGGAGGAAACCATCGTCGATGCTGTGAAGTCACTGAAGGCGCTGGGAGCCTGATCACAATATTTGAAGCAAGACGCGTGATGTGTCACGTTTGGTAATTTCGTTCAATTCATCTGTCAAATGCTCTGAGGGCCAGTGCGCTTTAGGGAGCAGGTTTCCGCAAACCCATGCATAACGTCTCACATGGAACATTTCAAGTTATCAAGTTGGCCTACGATGCAGACTACTCCAGAAACTTCACATGTGAGGCTGCGATCTCTTCGTGCAGGCAAGAATAGCGAACCAGCGAATTGGCGTTAAGAAAACACTTCCCTCATCAGGCCTTTTGAGCCTCCGTGGGTCAACCCACAACACGCTACGCATACCTATAACGGCCAAGCGAGTACGCTCTCGCCCTGCCTGGCCTTGAAAATGTACTATTTCATCTGATAAGCAGACAGACAGATTCACGAGGCTCAGGAGTTGGCGAAGAGATCTCGCGTCAGCACACGGTTTTCACGGGTATGAAAGGAGATGCAGGAACCACTCGCGGGAAACGCTTTCTGATTTCTATATACGTCCTCTTCTCGTCGGTAGCAATCGCTTTTTCGCACGTTATCCATTTTACAATGAGATGAAGACAGATTTCAACTCAGTCCAGTAATCCGTCGAATATTTGCTCAACTCTCTTCCGTCACCGCTCTGCTTAAACCCACCGAACGGCATGTCAATGGCCATGGTCGGGCTCGTGCAGTTGACACCGACGGAGCCGGCCTCGAGCTGCTTGGCCACGCGCAGAGCACGGCTGATGTCCTTGGTGAACACACTGGCGTAAAGACCGTACTCGGTGTCGTTGGCACGCTTGAGCACCTCCTCCTCATCGGTGAAGGTGTTGATGCACACGACGGGGCCGAAGATCTCCTCTTTCATGACCTTGGAATCCTCCGGCGCGTTGGCGATGATGGTCGGTTCAATGAAGTATCCGGTCGTGCCTTCTCGGCCACCACCGATGGGAATGTCGAGGTTCTGCTCCTTGGCATAGTTGAGGTAGCTCATCACGCGGTCGAATTGGATCTTATCGGCTTGCGGGCCTCGTCGGGTTCCTGCGACGGTGGCATCGCCGGAGACACCCATCTGCACCATGGCGGTCTTCATTGCGTCCATAAATTGGTCGGCGATTTTGTCGTGGACGTACACTCTCGACGAGGCAATACAGGCTTGGCCGGAGTTCGCAAGGATGGAGAATGCGGCAGAAGGGACGGCCTTTGCAAGGTCGGCATCGTCGAAGATGACCAGAGGGCTCTTACCTCCAAGCTCGAGAGTGACGTTCTTGAGGTTGGATTCGGCAGCAGCTTTCTTGACGGCTCGGCCGGCAATGACTGAGCCGGTGAAGGAAACCTTGCGGATGTCCATGTGCTTGGCAATGGCCTCACCGCACGGTCGACCGTAGCCACTGAGGATGTTCAAGACACCCTTGGGCAGTCCGATTTCCTGGGCTAACCTGGCGACAACGAGGGACGACAGGGGTGACTTTTCTGAGGATTTGAGGACCAAGGTGTTGCCCGTGGCGAGGGCAGGGCCGACCTTGTTGATGAGCATGAGAAGAGGGACGTTCCAGGGGATGATGGCACCGCAGACACCGAAGGGTTGACGGAAAGTGATGTTAACAAAGTCCTTGGTGTTGAGCGAGGAGTCGCCCTGGACGTCGAGAGCTCTGCTGGCGAAGTATCTCAGGATCTGGACGCCGACGTGACCGAAGACTGCGAAATGTTAGCGGTGGTACGCGCCGAGAGGTTCAGGAGACTCACAGTCGCCGACATATGGCTTGCCCATGCTGATGGCTTCCAGGTACCCGATCTCATCCAGGTTCTTCTCGATGGCATCGGCCAACTTCTCCAGGTATCCCTGTCGATCCGAGGCAGACAGAGCTGACCAAGCGGGGAAAGCAGCTTGAGCGGCCTTGACGGCTTCATCGACATCCTCAGCACCGGCCTCATAGACGGATGCAGCGAACTTCTCGTTGTTTGGGTTGATGATATCGAACTTCTTGCCGGACTTCGAAGGGACGAATTCGCCGTTGATGAAGAGGCGTTCTTCGATGTGCTTTGGCTTGTAGCCCTCGGTGGGGGCGTCGTTGGTCGCTGAAGGAGCCATGTTGATTGATCTGTGAGTACGTGGTTGATGAGGCTGTGGGCACTGATCAAATGTGTGTTCAGAGAAGTCGTTGGAAGGCACCTGGGTTTGGGGCAGTAAAGACTTTATATACTCGACACTACTCCGCTTACTCAAGATCAGCTTCGATGAAACATGGATGCACAGGAACGAGCACCAATCATGGATCACGCCTCCTCTGAATATGGGATTGGAGACCTTGTCTATCGTTTAAGGCCAACTTGCATCGACGCGTCTGGGCGTTCATGATTCGGGATTCAGTATCGCGATCAGCCGTGGCAAACCAGCTGGCCGCCCACACCGCCCATGGCACGTTGCTGGAGCATCGAGGTGTTCTGGGTCCACCAAGCTGGAGATAGGAAGGCTATACTGGGTGTACTCCACCAAGAGCCCGGTGGCGATAGGTTTGGAGCCGCAGGAAAGTCAGCAAGCTGCACGCGCTGCGACCGATCTGGAAACTACCACAGTAATGTTAATTGTCGCTCCAGGAAGGTGGTGGTGAACGATCCCTGTGGGCAACAAGAGGTAAGCAGTAGCGCAACATGGTGGGCCTGACGAGGCTTCTGAAGGTGTTATTCAAACTTTTTGTGCTTATGTATTCATTCCTCGGCAGGAGAACACGAATGCATCCCCAGCCGGATTCGCCAATGAGCGAAATTCCGCGGAACCCGCCTCAGAGTGTGTTACCTTCAAGCATTCAGCTCGTGAGATCAAGGTCGTCCATTTCGCCATTGCCATCATCATCCAACGCCGCTCAGGTGAAGGATGAAGAGACTCTCCTCGGCAGCGTGTGGCCTCTACGGAGTACAAATGATGAGTATTCCGGTCGTCTTTTAGCTTGTAACCTTGAAGGCGGCGAACGCGCATCACTAACCACAGTGATTGGTGTTTGGGTCTCACGTACATTATTTGCAAAGCTGTGTCCCTGCATGACCAAGGCGCTTAGGGGACTATTCCGCGTCTATCTAAACGTACCCTGTCATCTCGGAATGACGAAGCCGAAACCTCCATTCACACAGTATGGGGACGGAATTTGCGATGCCGTCAAGGAGACCTGAAGGATACCTAGACAGTGACACGAACTAGGCTATGTTCGAGGCGATTTACTTTTGCGCCCAGCCTTTGCTCGCCGAATTTCTTGGTACCCCTATGGGAGATGATGGGACGTCTTCTCTTGCAAAGAGAATGAGGAAGCCAAGAGCGAAAGGGTTGAACATTATTCTGTCATTGGCGGCAAGTCTGGCTCACTACTAAGATGATTTTTAAGGAACGAAGGTAAAGCATGAAAAGACTGCTGAGAATACTTATTGGACACGCAAAACATGCCGAAAGTAGTAAGTACTTGTACCATCAGAAAACGAGCATCGTTTGCGGTCGGAGGAGCGAAGCCTTCGCCTACAACATGCACTGCGCGAGCATCCTGGAAAAACACCGTCGAGGACTTGGAGCATCATTCTATGCCACCGTTGGAGATATCGCCGATCCCGCTCGAGCAAAGGGAGAGTCAGCACCTCGTGCTTGTTCTTGTATCTCCAGGGTACAGTCTATTGTCACAGGCTTCCTTATGCCTAGCGACCGGTGAGAGAAGAAGTTTCATTCCGCAGGAGTTATCGAAAGAGGCCATTGATTTTGTCCTATCTCGGCTTTCCACCCCTCACGTCAGCACAAGCACGCGGAAAATGTGGCCGCAGGCGAGGCCAGGAGCGAGGCGAAGCGGCCGCAAGTGGTCCGGACTTAAGCTTTCATCGGAAACCAGACACGGATGTGAAAGGTCTGGGGGCTTTCAGCCTTATACCTCAGGGTCCTAAGGGGGCTGGGGTTCATGTCATCGCCGTTGATGTACATACCATACACATGCCACTGGCTCCGGGTATCATGAGTTGGTCCATTCGGGCTTTTTCTTCTCGGCGAACGCTTTCATACCGATCTTCTGGTCCTGACTTCCAAAAAGGCTGTGGAAAATGCGTCTTTCATACTCAACGCCCTCCCTCACGCCAAGATCCTGACTCTTATTGACAACCTCTTTCCCAGCAATGACAGCAACGCGGCTGTAGCTTGCAATCTTCTCGGCAGTGTCGAGAGCACCTTCCAAGACCTCCTTGTTACCACCGTCGAAGGCTTTTGCGGCGAGGCCATATTTCTCTGCGTCTTCACCGCTAAAATTGTTTCCCGTGAGGATAATTTCCATTGCTTTGCTTTTGCCAAACGCAGCTGTCAACCGTTGAGACCCACCCGCTCCCGGAATGGTGCCCAATTTGATCTCGGGCTGGCCAAAATTTGCCTTCTTTGTACAGTATAAGATGTCGCACATCATGGCCAACTCACAGCCACCTCCCAGAGCGTGTCCTGACACAGCTGCGATGACGGGCTTGCGAAGAGTTGTTAAGTATGACCATGGGGCAATGAAGTTGTTGACGTAGGCGTCGGAGAAGGTCAAAGGTGCCATTTCCTTGATATCGGCGCCAGCTGTTCATTCATGTTTAGCCTGGCTAAGCTTCATGTCGCAACCTTCCTACCTGCAAAAGCCTTGTCACTGCCGGTCAAGACAATGGCACCAATGTCCTTGTCCTCCTCATACTTCTTCAAGGCCCCATTGATCTCGACGAATGTGGCGCTCGAGAGCGCATTAAGAGCTTTGGGTCGATTGATAGTAACTGGCTTTGTCAGTGGTCGGTAATAGTGGAAAAGAAGCTTGGGCCGAACGTACTCAGCCCGACGCCTGGCCTGGGAGTATCTACTAAAATGTTTTCATAGCTGCTTGATGTAGATTGAAATCGGATCAGCCGCGGAAGGGAACGTGGAGCAGCGGAGATGGTGGCGACAGGCCGCGACAGTAGTCTGAGAGAAGCCATAAGTAGTTGTGAGCAGTGTGCGATCAGATCACATTGCACACAGACTCGCCTATCTTCGAGCTGTGAGCTGCCCGCCGCGAACACCGATCACCGCACTGGCAGTTTGAGACTGCATCATACCGAGGTCTGGCCGATCTCCGGAAGGAAGAATCAATTTATCCTTGGGGAGCCAGTTTGCCCTGCATCGCCCCTTGCTCCTGCCTTCCGCTTTGCCCTGGGAGGCGCAGTTTTGGGTTTGCCCGTGATTTACGGAACCTCCACTTGACTTTGTGAAAGGCTGCCACCGCGAAAAAAAGACGTGGCTTCAACAATCGGGCTCGTCGCTCTCAACACTTCATCAAGCCATCGTCACGTCGCTCTTGTCGCACACTGGCAATCCATACACGACTGCTCCGTTTACGCACTCAATTTTCCTATATTGAACCAATTCTCTCCTCACCCTATTGTTGAGGCTTTGGCTGCACGCGCACGCCTGACCTACCACTGCCGCCACGATGGACGGACCTGAGCCTGAGACGACGCCCTTCGACGCCATCAGTACACAAAGCAACAGACTGATAAGAGTATGGAAAATTGGACACACGAGATCTGAAGTGCGCGACCAGGCTAACTTCTACCCAGCAATACCAAACCTACCTTGACAAGTCAACACCTTATGTCGCATACAGATGGTCGGCGACAGGTGTCCTACTCGTCCTCTTCTTCCTACGTATAGTCGTCGCGCAAGGATGGTACATTGTGGCCTACTGCCTGGGCATCTACCTTCTCAATTTATTCCTTGCGTTCCTCCAGCCGAAGTTCGATCCCAGCCTGTCGCAAGATGAAGGCCTCGAGGACGGCGAATCCTCCTTGCCAACAAAACAAGACGAAGAGTTCCGACCTTTCATCAGAAGATTGCCCGAATTCAAGTTTTGGCATTCCGCGACTCGAGCGCTCACGATCAGCTTCGTCTGCAGTTGGTTCGAGGTCTTCAACCTGCCAGTATTCTGGCCCGTACTTGTCATGTACTGGCTGATTCTGTTCTCTTTGACAAGTGAGTCCATGCAATCGGTGAAAGATAAATTCTGACAATTTTTGCTAGTGAGACGACAAATTCAGCACATGATCAAATATCGTTATGTACCGTTCTCCTTCGGAAAGGCAAAATACTCGGGCAAGTGACGTGGAGGATTTAATGCAGTGATGGATGAAATGTACTTTTCCCTGAGACACAGACGAGCATGTCGCTCCGAAAGACGATCCCAATTAGCATAATGCGATCACGTGGGGTTGTTCAAAAAAGACGGCCCATGTCTCATTGTGTGAACCACAGAGGGACAGATACCCAGATATGCTCCTTGAGCACATATTCAACTTCTCTTTGGACAAAATACTGATGCACGGGCTAGGGCGCCAATGTTCTCAAATGCACTATCTTCCTGTCTGACCCTCCATTCAGCAAGAGCAAACACCTTGTTGCCCCCGAGTTTTTATGCTTCATTCGTATGGACTTACATCTGCGCATTTAGCATCAAACGCCCACGCAAGGGGGTACTAAACTGCACCGTCGCCCTGCGTCCCAGCTCGATGTTCGTCAATCTCGGACTTCTTCCAGGCCATCTTGACAAGGGCTACCACAGACATGTTTTGCCTGGGCTTTCGCCGATTTTGTTCTCTCCCAGCCATGTTTTTGCAGTCGAGCAATGCACGGACCGACCACAGCCTCAAGCAAGCCGAAAGAGCTCCGTGAACGAGATGGTGGCTTTCAAAGCTTCCTCACGCACCTACACGACCACGAAAGTTCTTGTACAGAATACATTCGGGTTACTGTTATTGTCCATGACAGACTACTCGTCATTTACCAAGAGGGAATCATCAGAGGTCCTTGTTCGATACGCTCAACCCGCAATCCGACGGCAACAACCTCCAAAGCAGGCGGATTTAGCGCAGACCTGCATACATGGACAGCAAGATTCTCGAATGCTAGCCGGATGGCGTCAGGGCCGGCTAATCTACTGCAGAATATCACCGGATGCTGCCACAGAACGCTAGTCCAGGGTGTACAGATCGCAATCAGCCAGCCTCATCAGGTCGTGCAGGCGGATAGCTGGCGAAGACAAGTCAAGAATATATATATTTTGATTACCGGACTCGCCCCGGATTTCAGGCGACACTGGCAGTCAAAGCAGGCTTTCATTTTTCCCAACATGAACGCGTCTTACTCATCTCAATGTCTTTTGCCGACGTCACCAAAGGTTGACTCGCATAACGGCTCGGCGTACCCTGTTCGCCGCACGGCCTTTCTGGAGAGATTCAGGTGATCAAGCGTTTCTTGATCGGGAAGTGGGTGAACCAATGCTCACCTTTGGCATTTGAGATCTGACTGACGGGCTGGTGCCAGGAAGTATTTGTAGTTTGTCAGCAACATCCGACCAGCAGCATAAGTACTTGATCTCCAGGAAAGACAGTGTCAACTGTTACACCTTACGACTGAGGATCTTTGTGCTCGAATCTTCCACAAATTGTGAGCCATCAACGATAAAACCAAATCTTCCAGATGCACACCTCCACTATCCTGGTCTGGGTACTCTTCCTCTTAAACACTGGAACCATTGCCGCACCAGGCACCTTTACAATGCGCCAGTCCACCGACAGCAAGATCGGGTTATACCTGAACGGAGCCAATTTCGACATCGACTATCTGCAAACCCTCGAATTGTCTTATGCCAACGCATCCGTCTATGTTGGACGGATCAAGAACCAGCCCTACGCCGAGCCCCTCGTTGTGGGCAACTTTAACGGCGATGACAACTCCATTTCGTTCGTTTCCACCCAAAAGTCAGGGACGGGTGTCCAACAAATGTATGTCGTTCCGGGCGACAGCAAGGCCGTGGGCTTCAGCTTGTCCGACCGAAGCGCGCCACAGGGCGCGAGCACGACAGATTTCTCATTCGGATCGAACGCGGAGTTGCTGCATGCAGGCATCAACAGGTTCTTCGTGTGCCAGAATGATGCCTTGGCGCCATTGGATACCTACCAGATCTACTGGAATGCGGCGGGGCAGCCGTTGGGATGGACTTGTCAGGGACCAGTCAAGATCCAGGCTGGGGATGTTTGATTTAGCTTCTAGAGAGCTGTGGTATTGACAACTAGAGGAAAGCGGATAACAAGTTTGCTGGGGACGGCGGAGCCCTCTACCGACGTGGTGATGCAGCTTCGACTAGGGTTTGGAGGGAAACGCAAACAGTGTATTCACTCTGAAGTTCCGTGAATCAGATTTGGTCATCGGAACCTGCTGCTCATTGGCAGTGGACTCACTGTATGCTGAGTAGATGAGGGATGTTTTATCTGATCGTGGAGGCGACTTTGATTATCTCAGGGGAACCCAGCCTCGCGGGTCAGATGGGTTTGATCGTGTTGCTTGTGAGGATTCAGACGCAATGCGACTGGAGCAGACCTGATGCAATTAATAGCGAGTTGGACTTGCGGTTTGAAGTGGTCAGCGTCAAGGTAGGAAATAGGTTCATGGTCGGGAGTGGTCACTTTGCCATGGTCTGAGTCAGCAGCCTTGCTTGTGCAGCCTCGCGTGTTTCCGCAAGATTCGGACATTCTCCGATCTGACAACACCCGTTCATTGTACTCTTGACATGGCGCGTCACACTGATGGTAATCAATATTAGCATGAAGGCTGACACGACTCACGACATCGAAGGAGCAACGGTGAGATGGATAGCGACCCTGGAACTGTGGTACACCCGATCTGGCGTCCGTCATTCATAAAAGTGAATTCTTTCAACTCTCAACAACGCATGAAAAGATACAGAACTGATACTCTCCAAAGGAATCCATCTGTGATTTGACAATCTGGTTCTCGATTCCTGCTTCCTCATTCTCTCCGTACCGGAGTGATTATCAGAGTGCCACATTCGCCTCATTCTTGTGCCTGATGCAGGGCAGAGTGCGAGCTCAGCACGGAACCATCCACTTCTGAGGTGCCACCTCGAAAATTGATGGTAATGCTGTGATTAACTGTCAGACGTCTTTGGCTGCTGACTTTGATTTCACGCACCACGGAAGCGGCGCGCCCGACCTCCTTTAGACCTGCTTCACCGTAGCCTTTCATGCGTATCATGGTCAGAGCTATACTCCTGTATCTCTTGGTGACTTCCTCGACACCTTCAATGGTTTCTAGACTTAGTTGTCGTAGGGAATAAGCAAAATCTTCGACGAGACCTGGCAGACTTGACAGTACAAACTTGCAACCATAAGTGCTCCTCTGAATGACCTTGATAAGAGGAATTGTCCGGATGTTAATGTCGGCGTCGTATTCAAACTTTCCTGCAACAATGAAATAGTTGCAAGACCTAAGCACGGTCTTCACATGATCGACTTCATCCAGTCCGATTTGCTCAGCCGATTTCTTGAGTTCTTCGAGCGCGTATCTCCACTCTGTGAATGATACCAGCACTTCTCGACAAGCATCCTGTGCACGGTGCATCAATACAGTGAGCCGGAGGACCTCTAGTTTGAGGGCATCGGCGGATGTAGCGGAATGTTGTGATGGCTTATGTGCTCCCTCCTCTCCACAGACAGCCCCAGTTTTCGGCCTTTGACGACTCGTGCGGATCTCGTATGGGGTTGCCGCGATGTCGAAGCGAGAGAGACCTTCTTCCCGGTTACCCTGTTCAAAGCAGTTGCGACACCATTTTTAACTCTGTAACAGCGGAGGTTCTTTCCTTGAGGTTGAGGCTGACCCGATCTGAGTTCTGTTTGGTTTGTCATATCCGGCCAGGCTCTCGGGCAGGAAGTGACAAGTAGAGACTGAGGAAGACTGGTGTAGCGGGAAACGGTAAGCTTTAGGTCAAGCCGTAGGTGAGGCTATGGGAGTGCTTGTGGCTTCGTGGACGTTGCTCATGTGGTTTGTGGACTGACGCTCAATCTGACAGGACAATTGATCATCGCAAAGGAAAGAGAAACCAGGCGACTTAAGATGAGACCCAAATGAGTGCGAGGAAAGTGACACCTGTGGTGGGCAGAGCAGTAGGACAAAAGAGAGGCAACTTGGTTGCACAGCACGATAGCGAGGATGCGGTTGATGGGTCTTCGCGGTTGCATGGGTGTGCCATTTTTCTCCTGGTGTGATGTGGTTGAGGCACACGAGCCCGCAGCTCGTTGAGGTTCGAAGGTCTAGGGGATTTCATTCAGGATTTCGAATCGACTGACGACCTAAATCGTTCCCGGACGGAGCTCAGCAGCTGCTCCTCTGTCCAGGTTAGACGTGCATGAACAAGATAGCACGAAGCACTCAGCTTGTGTCAGAATTCATGAATTCTGGCGTATCAATACCAAAATCCACGCCATGAAGCGGGAAGGGGAAAGAAAGTGCCACATTTCTTGATTGCATTGTCTGTGCAGCCAATGAGTACAGATGGAACTGTTAGTCTGCTCTTTCCCTCTTCACCTTGTCTTCATCTTCATGTTAGCTGCCACCACACTTTCCCGGTGCAGAGCACGATTCAATCACATTTCAAACCCGAGTGCAAGAGAATCTCGACTGGCTGGAAAGGTGATGCAGTGCGGATATCTTCACCAGGGCTGACAGCTCCACTTCGAAATAGCTTCGAAGTAACGGACTAGACACTGCCTTCGGCGCGCTCTCGAAAGTGAAGAGCCACTTCCTGCATGGACGCCAGAACCGACTCGTTCGTCTCGTTCTCGTTGATAATCTTTCGGGCCAAGTCCTTGAGGGATCGAGTTGGTAATTCGATATGTTCGGGAGGGTTCGTGCGAAGGCGGCAGAACTCATTGGCAATGATCGTGGCTTGCGTTGGCAAGCGACTGAAATTTTCCTTCAGTGGTTCGGCGAGCTTCTCCAACAACTTTGCTTCGAGAGGTCCATCCCCTGCTGCAATGGTACTCAGTTCCGCATCCTCGGCTACAAGCTCCTTCCAACACTCTCTCGCGTTCACCATCTCCTTAGCTATTTCTGGGAATCCTTCGCAGAGCTTTCTTAGATCGGCGTGAATGGACAGGCAAGCGGGAATGCCGATGATCAGCTCGCGACACGCATCTTGAGCACGGGCAAACATGACTTTGTAGCGTTCGATTGCTCCCCAATGGAGAACTTTCTTGACGTATTCTGGGTCGATTTTGGCCGTGTCCACTACAGCCAATGTGCCATCAGCATTCTGCATGTACATCCGTGCAGGCGGGAGCGCTTCTTCATCATCGTCGATGTTGCCGGCGTAGCGACTGAAAGTGAATTCTTTCTCTTTGAGGGTAGTGATGTCGACAGCTGTGACAGTCCCATCGTCCTTGCGCTTGAAGTGCCGCATGTTTTCGATGCATGGGGCTTTTGTTCCGAAGTCGGAGTCCTGGGACTCGGTGTCTGCCATGGTGTAGTATGCGAGGGATATGCAGGTTACTGGAGGCTGCGAAGGCTGGAGGCGAAGGTTTTCGAGCGGAGATGGGAGGTACGTATGTTTTCTAGGTAGGTAAAAATGCGAGATCTTTATAGCCGTCGGCGTTGCGCAGCGAGAACTGTCGTGAAGCACTCACTTCACTGTTAGTGACGTGGGAAGTGACAGCCCAAGGCAGCCTCCCAAAATTCAACCTCATCCCTAGATTGACAGTCGTGCAAGTGACACGAAGGGTGAATGTGACTCTGGGACTGTTCATGCTCACACCTGCCATTGGTCTTCCAAGTCGCGAATGATATGTGAAGTCTGCCAACCCATTCGCTGAGTCATCCGCCGTAGAAACTCGACCGAGGCGTGTTGTTCTTTTTGATCGTTCAGATACATGCCACCTGGAGTGAGAGGGAGCCTTCAGTGAATGCACAGTATAGTCAGCGATGGAAAAGAAACTCACAGGCTGCCAGGATATGAGATGCTTGGAACATGGCTGTAGCGACGTGGTCGTTGCTCACGGCCAGACCCACGACCATCCGAAGGTTTTCTCGGACCACTGACTGTTTTCTCAGATGAGCAAAACCAGATACACTGCCATATAAATTCGTGTCGCTTTGGAAGGCTTACCTCCGAATCCCTCCTCAAGCGCAAGGATCCAATGCTCAGCTTGGCTAGACGTGGGTCATAGATGGCGAGCACAATCTTTGCGAGGTAATAATGTTGCAGGCCGACGACTTGAGCGGGATTGCACACATACAGCTCCGGCCACTGGTTTGCATTTCGTACCAAAGCGGACACCCCTGGGTTTTCGACGAAGAGAGGTGCAAAATGCCATGGCTTTGACATCTCCCACTGCGTAACCTCTGAGTCAAGCTCAGTCCACTGTTGCAACGAAAGCTGTTCTCCATCTTCGCGGAACACGAATGTGAGAATGGTCGCAAAGATGAAAATGATTCGATTTGCCCATGACTCTTCGTCGGAGATGCGGAAGACGTTGGAATGGCGGTAGTTGGTGAGGTTGATGGTAAGCGGATGTTGGGAGGTCAGCGAGATGTAGATATGTTGCCTCAACGAGACCCAGCTTGCGGCCTCGCGCAGTCCGCCGTCCGCAGCAAAGGAGGCTATCGAATTAAGAATTCTCGTGGTGCCGAATAAATGGCGCCTTTCGTCGTTATCTGCAATGGACATTAGCATGGTCTCCAGAGTTCGACGCCCACTGACCGGACATCTCCTCATGTGTTCTGAGCAGGATGACTGCCGCCAGCAGATTCTCATCAAAGTGTCCCATCGGATCTTCCAAGGCTTTGATCAGAATCGGGAGACATTCGCTCACATAATGATGTGACTCTTCGTCTTCCCTTCCCGCCAGCAAGCTCATTTGCCGGGATGATACGGCAAAGATTGCATTCTTGATAACGGGGAAATGTGCGGCGCGCTTTGGGATCTCTTTGCCAAAATGGCTCTGCTTGTCGCAAGAGTCGAACTGTGCAATATCAGCCAATATTTCCAGAGAACGTTGTTAGGGAATTGACGACCTGCAACGAGAGGTGCACGATATAGTGGTGCATCAGGCGCGCCTCATATAAAGTTTGAAATGGCCACGATTTGAGTCCATAATTTGGCGATGTGACACTTGCCGTCGAATGGAAAAGCACTGGTGAAGAGTGCTGACCAGAGGAACCTCTGCCAGCCGAATGAACTGGGGATAGGCCTATTGGCAATTGGGCATGCGCGGAGAGCAGCGACTCTGGACTATTGTGGAGAAGGTTTGAAGATGCCGGAGACGGCCCTGTTGGCAGGTGAGCTGATGAGTGCGATTCTGGCCCGGCCTGTGCAAAGCTAGAATGCGAAGACGCATCATGTATAGATACCCAGCGGTGGTGGGCGCCAGGGGGTATTTCTCGATCGGGAGTAGGAGGCTCCTCGGCATCGACGTCGTCCTCAATCTCGCTTTCCTGAGAGATTTCCGTTTCATGATCCTGGGATACAAAGCGAACTGGGGTAGTTCGTGTCAATCTCGTAGACGACCAAATGACCAGACCTACCATGTGTGGGCACGTCTACCCATACCTGCCGTACAGAGTATTTCAGATCATGCTTCACCCTGCGACCGTCGGTGGCCTTGAGGCGAACGGACTTGACAGGGCGAAAGTGCAGGGGTGAGTCAAGAACACATTCCCGTCCAGTATCTGAGCATCGTTGGCATTGTCGAGAGCCGGTGACTTTGACACCTGGGTTGTTTGAGTCATGGCCGCCTTGAGGAACGGCGTATCGGTACCCACATCTTACATGGCGATCACGACATGGTTGACTAGCAGAATCGCGGCGTCAATGTCGATATCGTAGGTGTGGTGAGGTGTGAACTTACCATCCAGTCCTGGTACGCATTCCTAGAAAATTCGTGCTGAAACACCACCAGCACTGAGAGGTTCTTGAGAAAAGGCAAAAATTCTCCGCCGGCTTTCGCGCTGTCTTTAAGCATGATCCACCCATTCCAGCTTCCATTCCCCTCGCCCGACATCTCAAAAGTCCAAAGCTGGGGATGCGGAGATGGTGCTCCAGAGGGGGTTATCAATGGCGAAGACTCAATTGCCGGTAGGCGAATCAGTGTGCGACCCTCTATCGGAAGCAGCCCCGAGAAACCCCACCTCCTGCTAGCCCAGGCCCGGGAATCTGGCTCTTGAATCCGTTTGATCCTGCTTGATCTCCTAGTCCGTGGTGTTCGAGTTTCTCGTTCCACCTAGAGAGGGTGTCTCGTATTATCTCGAGAGTTGGCATGTTTGGACTGAGACAATCGACCAAGCATGAGCTCGAGAAATCTATTTCTCTGCAAACCTATTCTAACTCTAATTCGCTCAGGTCAAAGTGCAGCAATGGACTCCTCACCCCCATACGTCCTCTTTCCACTTCCCGGTTCTCTTCAAGCCCTCACTCCAACTTTTGACATCGGCATCATTCGAGCCTCTGAGGGCTTTCATGATGTCGCCGAGGCTGAAGCCAACTTCCCTTGCCATGGACGCCCTACCGCAAATGTAAAAGCTGGCACTCTTCTCCTCAATCAGACTGATAAGCTCATGGCCGTACTCCCCCACCCTCTGCTGTACATAGACCTTTAATTGTCCCTCGACTCTTGAGAACGCGGTAATGATTTTCAATCTCTCCACTCCGTCGGCATTGACGACGTTCTGTGCAGCCTCCAGCTCCTCCTTGTAAATGAAATCTTCCTCTGGCCTTCGGCATCCGAAGAATAGGATCATTTGACCAATAGGTTTACCAATTGCATGCAATTTTGTGCGTTCCGCGATAAAAGCTCGGAAAGGAGCAAGCCCAGTCCCTGCAGCGACCATAACAATGGGCGTGCCGGCCTGGATAGGCAGCTTGAATTTAGACCTGCGGATGTGTGCGAAGAGTTTCGTGCCGGAGAGGGCGGAGGAAGAGCCAAGCAGGTCGTACTTGAGCGCAGAAGTCTCGGTGAGGGGTATACGAGAAGAAGAATGCGCTTGGGATAGAGCGAGAAGGTAGTTTGAGGTAACTCCGTTGATTTTCTGCTCGCTGTTCTCGGGCAGTGGATCTGCTGCAACGAGTGCAGTAATGGTGGCTCTTCGCGGGTTGAGCACGCTACTTGATGAGATGGAATAGTATCGTGGTTGCATCAGCGGTAGAGTCTCGATCACATATGACAACGGAAGACTTGTCCAGGGAGTTTTAGGACTCGCCAGCTGCAACAGGCGGCCAAAGGTGAGGTGATTCTCCTTCAGAAATTTCTGGTAAAGTTGTCTATCTCGGCCAAGCTTAAGGACATGTGACTTGGCTTCGCTGGTCGGAGCGAATGCGGCGAGACCTTGAATCGTAGTCCTTGAGACAGGTGCGCAGATCTCGAGATATCGGTGGAAGAGTGCTAAAGCAGTCGTGGGAGTAGGAATTTGTAGCTTCGTCGAGGCATCGGCGGATTTGAACGTCAACGGAACGTCCTTCCGATCATGCAGCTGCAGAGCTGAAAGGAGTATCTCAACCTCTGATTCGGGGTTTGAGGGCCAGACGGCAAGATGATCGCCAGTCTTGTAGTAGATTTCGGGATGCTCTGAAAGGTCGAGCTCCATGTGGAGGCAGTTCCTTTCTGAAGCGTGGAACAGCTCCTTTGGATTCGTGACCGATAGAGCGCGGATCGGCGAGCAGGCAGCGGTGGCCTTGGGATTGTCTCTCGAATGGGTGGGTTCACCATGGTGGAGGTCGATGGGCTCCAAAGACTCGTCCTCCGTTACATAGATTGTGGGTTGATACTCGACGACTTGTTCCTCCAAGCCGAGTCTTGTACGGAACATTGAAAAGAGGTCGTCCTTCCACGCCAGGAAGTCTTCGTCGGTAGAGCGTTCCGCATCATCAGCTTTGCCGGCGGGTAGTAACTGCTTCGCCCCGTTCTTGTTTAAATTTGCGACAGTAACGTCGACGACCCGGTTGTAGTATTTGTAGTTGCTATTGCCCAGACCGAAGGCCGCATATTGCAGTTTCGACAGAGTCTGTTGTGTGCCTTTGTTGATCCATTCCCAGAAGCTGTTGGCATTGTCGCTGGGATCACCTTCGCCATAAGTCGAGAGAACGAAGAGAGCCAGTTGCTTGTCGGTCAAGTCAGCAATGGAATCGCATTCATAGTCCGATAGGTCAGCTGACAAAGCGCCAATGCCGAAGCGTGACTGGATCTCTTTGGCGAGGTGGTTCGCGAAGCGTTCTGCTGTTCCAGATTGAGAACCCCAGAATATCACAGCTCGCTTGTCGCTCTCCGAGAGCTTCTGTGCGATGTTGCGCGAAACCAGAGTCTGCGAGCCTGCAACGCCAGACTGCTGCTGAGGGCGCTCGAAATATATGTAGTTATAAGGATCGGGCTTGTCCCATAAGGAACCCCGGCTCAGGTATGCCGCTCCCAGCACAGCTGCAAGAATCAAGGCCAAATAGTCCGCGGTCGTGGTGGGTTGAAGGTTTTCAGCGAGCAACTTGAGGAGCACTGGTGCTGTCGAGGGGGACGCCATGGCGAGTATTCCAGGTCAATGCCAGTGATCATGATGGGCAACTGTTGTGGGTTGTTTCGATATATACCGTTCTGGAAGGCTCATCTCATGGCGGTATCAGGATCGAGGCCAATCGCTTCATGTCAACGGTTGCGAATCCAATGCTGGACTCGAATTCGTATCTTGTGGATTATCGCCATGGTCTCAGGTTGCGAAGCCCCGAAATGAGAATAGGCAAATTCAACCCGTCAGCATGCGGCAATCTCCATTGGTTCCGTGTAATGATCCTGTACTGCTTCGAAGATTGTGCTCGAGGAGAAAATTGCCAAATGGGTCGAAATCGAAAAATGCGAAAGAGTGGGGAGAGGGCCAATACGCGAACTCGCCGCCGTTCGAGCTTCCTCCATCCATCGCTTCAGTGGCTCTTCACATCTTTTCTAGAAGGTTGTTCTGTCTTGTGGAATCCCCCCTGTCGATTTCTCGCCGTAAGTATCCATTCTCGGACATTCTAGAAACGTCAACTTCTGGTCGCGACTCAGCTTTCTACGAACACGTGTTTGATGCTCTTTCCGCGCAGTACAGCAGGCGATCAATGGAGTCGGGTTCGAAGCATCCCGGACTGCTGATGGAGGGGCAGAAATGGCACAATCGACACAGGATATATCTGGAGCGGCCTCGCTTTTACTTCTCTGCCTCTGCAGATTGTCCTGGTTGACCTGCTTGAATGTGAACGCGTCGTCCGCATATCTTCTGCCTTGAACACCTCAAAAATGTACGCGATATCAGCCGCTCCTTATGCAGTCCTTCTGGGGAGCTGTGCCATACTGTACTTTGTGATATACCCGGTGGTATGGTACTATCGAGATCCGAAGGGTAAGCCGACGCGCAGCTTGAATTTGAATTGGTACTAACAATTGACGTAGGACTTCGAAGGTTCCCAAACATGACACCACTGTCTGGCATCTCAGCGGTACCTTTCATGATATTGGCTCACACCGGTGCGCGATCAACACGCCTCGTCGAACTGCATAAGAGTCATCCTGTCATTCGTACCGGGCCAACCACATTGTCGTACGCAGATCCTCGAGCCATCAAAGATATATATGGTCACAACACCAAATGCACAAAAGATGGTTCATATGTCATCACTTCTGGCTCCCACTTCCACCTAGCCGATGTCATTGACAAACCCGAACACGCAAGGAAGCGCAAGGTCTTGTCGTCGGCATATGCGCTGAAGAATTTGGAAGGCTGGGAACACAAGGTGGCAGACAAGACCGATCGTATGATACGGCATTTCGACAAATGCTGTACGGCTCCATTAAAGCCTGGCAGACTCCCCGAACGTGAAGACCTGAACGTCGATTACCGAGAATGGACAAATTACTTCACACTTGACGCCATTGCCGACATCGGGCTGTCAGAGAAGCTTGGATTCCTCGACAATGGCCACGATAGAGTTATTGCCAGGAAAACTGACGGTACTACCTATGAATGCAATTTCCGAGAGTGCTTGTATCAAAATGCCCGCAAACAATCATTGCTGATCTGGTCATATGCATGGTATCCTATCATCAACAAAATATCAAACATCATTCCTTTCTATGGCCGCATGGGACATTTGGCCCGGGAGTGGGATGGTATTCCTGTGGAGCTGGCACACCGACGATTGGAGAGATATCGCGCAGGAGAGAAGCTAGACGACTTTTTCCAAGCTCTCATGGAAGACAAGAACGGCAACCCGAACAACCTCGAATGGGGCGAGATTGTCGCCGAAGTGAGCATCATGATGAATGCTGGCTCAGCGACTACTGCGATTGCAATGGCCAATGTGCTGTATCAATTGCTGAAGAACCCAGAGGTGATGAAGAAACTTGTGGATGAGCTTGATGCGGCGCTTGAAGACGAAGAATCACCTGTTGTCCCTTACGATCGGGTCAAGCATTTGCCATACCTCCGAGCCTGCCTGGACGAGTCACTGCGACTGTTTCCTCCAACTCCGCATGCGCTACCACGCGAGGTCCCTGCTGAAGGCTTATACATCATGGACGACTACATCGCTGGCGGCGTCTCGGTGGGCATGTCAGCACTTGTGGCACATCGGAACGAAGCACAGTTCCCTCAGGCGGACAAGTACATCCCAGAGAGATGGCTTGGCGAGGAAGGCAAAAATCTGCAACCCTACTTCATCGCCTTCTCCGCCGGTGCGCGCGGCTGCATCGGTCGGAACATCTCATACCTCGAGCAGACTGTTGTCCTCGCGTCGATGCTCCGGAGATACAAATTTGCACTACCCTCTCCGCAGTGGGAAATTCAAAGGTTAGAGACGATGAATTGGCTCCTGGAGGAACTGCCGGTCAAAATCTGGAGACGGCAGTTAAATGCTGCTTGCGTATAGCGAATCGCATTGTTGACTTATAGACATATTGAGATATCGCTCATCTTGTGACGATTCATTCTCTGCAACGACGGGTTCCCTCATCCTGAATCCAAGCTCCTACTATCAATAATTTCAACCATGTCGTGGCTCTACGCAAACGAACCAGATTGCCGTGGGCATTGCCTGCCGCTCTGCTCGTTTTCAAACCAGACGCAGCGATTCTTATTTCCAAATTGTCCAGGTATTGTGGCCATCTTGAACGCAGATGTTTGTGCCATGCGAACTGTCTCGACCTCGACACTACCTCGATGCAATGTGGCCTTGATGGTGCAGCAAATACAGGCTTCTATGGCAAAGCATGCATGTGTTGAGATACCCGACTCGGTTCCCATCCGCACATGAAACGAGTGATCATACCCCGGAATACGGTCTTCGAAGTTCTAGAAGAGCATCGGCACGCAAGGTCGGGGCAGATCACCGACCGGGGAGCGCCGCAAATTCTGCCGACCCAGTAGCCGAACCTTAAGATGGGAAGTCTTCTCCCGGCAACAAGACGAAAGGAGCCATCATTCTCCGCTTGGCAATTCCGGGGACTCCAGCTGGAGAAGAAGGGGTGCTTTTTCGCGCTTCCACCTCAAATCGTGGGGAAATGAGAGACTCTTTCTCCGCTCATACAGTCTTTGTGGGCTAGATACTGTCGGTCACTGAACGTCATTTACCGGTTTACGACCGACAATCATTCGAGGTGGCGATCCATGAGGCATGAAATGATGGACCCAAAACTATTAAAGGTCAACACTTTCGCAAGAAATTGTGGTCTTCGTACAGTCCACATCCAACAGACTTGAGACATACTCGACGCAATACTGCGACGACCCCCATACAAATCAAACACTCTTCAATCAAGATGTCGGAGCAGTCAGCCGAGAAGTACGGTGCAGACCAGGTCGAAGCCATCGAGCGGAGGAAGAGCACTTCCGAAGAGCTCACCGAGCTCAGTGGCATCGAGGCAACCGCCGCGTCGAAGGCGGCATGGCTCATTTCAATCACGGTCTCGATCGGAGGCTTCCTCTTCGGTATGTCCTCTCGAGAGATAGAGAAGCATCGCGAACTAATTTTGCGACACAGGCTATGATACGGGCTACATCTCCTCTGTCCTCGTGACCATTGGTAAGCCGGCGACTGTCCAGAAGAGCACCTCAAGCATTTGTGCTAATGTGAATCAGGAACGGCACTCGGACACGAACTGAGCTCAAGTGAGCAAGAATTGGTCACCTCCTTGACCAGCGGCGGTGCTCTTGTGGGAGCCGTTTTCGCCGGACTGGTGGCGGATCGCTTTGGTCGCAAGCTGCCCATCTGGAGCGCATGTGGACTGTTCATACTCGGAACTATCCTTCAGACTTGTGCCTTCCACCTTGTGCAGTTTGCAGTCGGCCGCTTCGTCGTCGGTCTCGGGGTCGGCTCAGCCGCGTGTATCGTTCCACTCTACAGTAAGACACTTCCACACGCCCGTCATGCCTTCTGCTAACACTCGTGCAGTTGGTGAACTGGCTCCTGCCAAATATCGAGGCAGGATGATTGCTTTTAACAACATGTCCGTCACTTTCGGCCAGCTCGTTGCATCCGCCATCGGAGCCGGCTTCCAACACGTCAAGGGAGAAGGATGGCGCGCCACTGTCGGTATTGGTGCAGCACCTCCCGTTATCCTTGCCGGACTTCTTATGCTATGCCCCGAAAGTCCTCGTCAACTGGTCAGCCATGGAAAGGTCGAGGCCGCTGAGAAGGTGCTCCTGAGAATCTACCCAACTTCTTCAAATGAACAACGTCTGGCGAAGATCAAGTCCATCGAACTGTCTCTGCAAGAAGCCACTTCAGGTATGGCGGGAGATTCTCTCTGGACCACGCTCAAGCGCATCTTCACTACTCCAGCGACAGGACGTGCTGTTCTTACAGCTTGTCTCGTGATGGCCATTAGCCAACTGGGCGGTTTCAATACTGTAAGTGCTTCAGTTTCATATCGAGTTCCGGGATTAACAAAGGTTGAAATAGTTGATGTACTACGCGGCAACCTTATTTAAAATCGTCGGCTTTACGAACGCTACTGCTGTCGCTATTACCGTCTCTGGCACCAACTTCATATTCTCCATCGTTAATCTCGTCCTCGTCGACAAGTTCGGTCGCCGCATCCTTCTCTGCTTTACCGTCCTCGGCATGTCGATCTGCATGTTGGTCGCGGCAGTATCCTTCCACTTCATTTCGATCAATAAAGATTTGGTGGTGCAGACAGACAACATCGGCTGGCCAGCAGCTCTCATCCTGGTGGCAATCATTGTCTACGTGGCCTGCTTCTCTTCCGGCGTTGCCACGATTGCGTGGATCGGAACTGAGCTCATCCCGCTCGAAGTCCGGGCTATTGGAACGATGCTGGTAAGTTTGGAATCCTACCCAACCAAGAAACTGCGGAGAAGCTGACATTTGCGCCAGAACACTGTGACCTGCTGGTCCACAAATATCATCATCGCATCTACCTTCCTCTCTATCATGAAGGGCGCAACCCCGTCCGGTGCTTTTGGCCTATACTCCGCCATATGTTTCGTGGGATGGCTGTTCATCATCTTCTGCTATCCGGAATGCAAGGGAATGCCTCTCGAGGCTGTGCGAGAAGTCTTCAGCACTGGCTTTGGCGTCAGATACTCCAAACAGTGGCAACGGGAGAACAAGCATGTTGCGAAGGTCAAGACTCAAGCATTTGGGCATTGAAGGAGCAAATGCCGGATCAGTCATAGCCGTCACATTTTGCTGTCGAAAGGGCTGCAGGGGAGAATCGGAACGGTGTAGAGGTGTAAATATTATGACCATCTCATGAACATATAGTAGCCAATGTTGTGTCTAAGTCGTTTCGGTTGGAACAGAAACTGCTAAGCACAGTTAGTACGGTAGACTACTAGTACTGACCCGCAATAGACTGAGTCTGCTCCCAACACGCTCGTGATCTTTACCTTGTTGAGAAACCACTTTGTTCCTGACGATACGGCCCAAAAGCTTCGCATTAGCTTAGCTACACGATATGACAGCAAAGTCGCCCCATGGGTGTGTTCAAGGATATGATGCCCCGACTCGACAGGTGACCAACGGTTCTGCACTCCCCTTACCCGCAACCTCTCTCCAAGCCTCGATTCCGTTCTCCCAAACTCAGCACGTTCAGATTCTCTCCTTCTGCTGCCTCGAGCCTCCTTCCCCGGGGGCCAAGTCTTTCTTTCAGTGCTGAACTGGCCACGCACGCCGTTGTTCCGAGCATCCCGCCTACTAGATACCCGATCGTCAAGGGCTCTTCCCTCGGCAGTATCGTCGAGCTTTCCCCGCAGACGCGTCATCGGCCGCAATCCAACGTCCACCTACCCACTGAGGCTCCCCCGGAATATCCATTTCGATCAAGCTTCGGCTGTACGAAGTCGTGTGGACCATGTCAGTGTGGGACTTTTCAAAGCACGCCTTGGGATTTTGAAGAAGTACGTCCCCCACAAGCACCAACGTGAACAAGCTGGAAAGGCATCTCCAAGGTCTCAAAATGTTGATACCCGCTCTTCGCCGCAAATGACCCTTGTTCTGTAGATTCGATGGACTCCCCAATTGTCACAACATCAAATGAGCTCTTGGCGGCGACTTCCCGGCCCCGGATCCATGGTGAGCTTCCATTGAACAGGAACGGCCAAAGGATCTGCTCCTCGATGCAAGTCCCGGCTCACTGTCCTCCCGGACTTGCGGACCCAAGATGTTTATATCCTGCCGTTGTTGCCAGATTCTGCCTCCTTTCCTTTCCTTTCCGCCAGGCTCCGAGAACTTGCCCACACTGGCAAAAGTACACAAAAGCACCTCTTTGACGTTTCCGAAACTTCTCCCCCTGCCATCGACGCAATAATGGAAGATTCCAAAGCCGCCCCCTTGAACCAACTTCACTCGAGAGAAGACTTTCTCCGCCGCGTACAGACCGCAGATAGTGTCTTTCTCCCACGCGAAGTGTTTGAAGCTCTTTACCTCACCCCCAAGCGGAATGTGCCTGGGGATCTGAGGAGAAAGGTACTGGACCAAATTTCTCTCCTTTAGTTCCGTTGCTCTGCTTGTTCTCATGGCTCACCTTTGCACCAGTTCGGCAACCCAACCCCAGCCGCTCTCATCGGGTTCGTGATGTCCGCCACACCTTATGCTGCCGCGAGTATGGGATGGCGTGGCGCGGGTGGCCTAGGCGGTGCTCTCATGTAAGTCTCTGGTTGTCGTCGTGTCGATCGTTTTGCTTGCCGCTATCTGATTATCTAACACACTTCACAGCCCTACGATGATCTTCTTTGGTGGCGTGCTCCAGATCATAGGCGCCATCGGCGAGTGGATCCTCGGCAATACTTTTCCCATGTGTTTGTTCTTCACCTACGGCACCTTCTGGATCGTGGCTGGTACACAGTTGATCCCGTGGTTTGGCGTTGGCGTCCAGTACTCGACCACCGGGAACAGCTTCCATGGTATGACCGAGCCCAGCTATTACGCAACTGTCGGTAAGTCCTGTTCAACTCCAGTCCTGCGGTGGCCGGACACTGACCGACATTGTCGGTACACAGGCTTTTACTACCTGGCACTTACCATGGTCACCACAATTTTCACGGTCTGTGCTTTGAGGACCAATGTCGTCTTCTTCTCCGCGCTCTTCACACTGATCTTCGCATTCGGGTCCGCAACTGGTGCTTTCTGGAACTTGGCGCTCGGAGATGCAGACCTAGGAAAGAAGCTCACCATAGTAGGTCAATGAGTTTTTGACCCCTTTTGAAGGTCGCAATTGTCCTTGCCTCAAACTTGCGCTGTCGCGTTGTCAACAGCCGAATGATACGACATTGACAAATCCTGACTTCTAACAGGCAGCTGGAGCGTTCACTTGGGCCTTGACGATGATGGTATGGTATCTTCTCGCGGTTCAGTTGCTCGAAAGCGTTGATTTTCCGTTGACACTTCCGGTGGGTGACTTGTCGAAGGTCATCAAAGGGAAGACCGAAAGGACCGCGAAGAAAGAAGGCTCGGGCGGGACTGTTGATGGAACTCCGACTGAATGAAGGAGCATGTTGTCACCGGCCCAAGAAGTAGAATTCGACCGACAAAGGACGATAGCTTCAGGGCCGCGAAGCTCCTTGTCGATCTGCGATGTCGGAAGCTGTGGTCTCATGGTGTCGACCACCCTGCGGAACTTGAGCGGCACCACGATCTAGTGTTCTCCTCGGACTCTTTCCGACTTCCAAGCCACAAGGCCCGGCAGAGATCAGCCGACAGGCGGCACGCAAAACAAATCTGTTTTATACTCTTCTACATAACCAAAAGTTTCATGTATGGGAGGAACTGGCTTTTTATTGAGTGTTCAGAGACGACCAGGCTTCCGCCAGCTTGATGGTCTCTCTGGGAAATTGACCTTCCTTTCATTTAGCGTTCGCAGGCCACCCTGACAGTTAGCTTTCGACGTCTGCTGCAGCTCATTTGAGCCACAGCCTATTCTTATACTCGTCGCAATGATGAAGGTTGAATGATCAACATAGAGGAGTCCTGAGATGTCTTTCGAGCAACTGCGAAAGAATCTGAGAGGTATCCCGCTGATTCGGGCCCACCGCTGACATAAGCCAACGAAACGAGGCTGGGCAGGGCGCCCGACTCAGGGGCAACGGCCCCTATCATCCGCGCTTCATTCGTCCGCTCACTCCTTCATTGGACTGAAATTCAGCCGATGCGCGATAGTCATTACTCAACCGATAGGCGGCCTCGCACCCGGCATTCAGTGATACCGAATCCGTCTGCGATTTAGTTCGAAAACTCCGACACAGCCAAACATCCTTCCGGAGGTGCTAAGCGTGTCAACGTCCGACATACCTGATAGAGGCATGTCGCACAAGCCTCGAACAAGACGTGGGGATCCGACTTTTGCTCGCTTAAAGCTCGACCCCGCGCGGAAGGCGATGGCAGTACTGGTGGTACGGAGAAGTATATAATGGTTTCGCAGGTCCACTATGTTCGGAAATCAGCACCCAAAGTACTCCGTACCATTATCAAACCATAACATCAATCTGACTAGCAGGATAGCAAAGGGTTCCAGCATCAACACTCACGTCCAGGCGGCCGCAAATCTCGTCGAGGCAAGATGACCTTCTCAACCGACCGCCCGACTCTCTACAACCGCGACCCATACACCTTCATCAATGCCTCATCAATCCCGCCTCAAATCCTCACTGTGATCCACGGCGTCCTGAAATCTTGGGACCAAGTTTCCACCGACTACACCTACACCGAGCAATTCCATCCTAACGGCGCCCTTCAAGCCAGCCCCGAGCCAGCCGTCGGCCATGACGCGATGCGACAACTTCACGATGCAATGGTTAGTCCCACGGCGGGACCGATCGTCGATTTGCAGCACTATCTCGACCGATTCTTTCTCATGCCAAGTCCGCCAGAGGGGAAGACGGAGGCGGTATTCACCGGGAAACTAACGAGTGTGCTGAAGAATGGGCAGGAAGCGACGACCGAATTTGCCACGTGGCTTGTGCTAAGTCCTGCTCAGCAGGATTCTGAGGTTTTGAAAATTGAGCTGTTGAGGGTGCTTTCGGACACGAGTGAGTTGATGGTCAAGATGGGATCAATGTACGCAGCAGGGGAGGCGAAGCAGTAACTCGACGGGGGAGTATTTGAGGCGGCGGTTATGCATCACGGTCAGAGGAAGAACAAGGGTGAGAACAGGCCCACAAGGATGGCCAAGCCTACCGGGTGACTTCAGTTCCTAAGCGCAAGGCACGCACAGCATCTGCCTTCTTCGCCCGAGACACTCAACCTCCCCGAGCTTAACGTCGACGATAGTAGGAACGGGCATGGGCTCAGAACTTTCGAATATCCTTGCAGTGAACCTTCGCTACCTGCAAACCCTGCTCTCACTTGTGCCTCGCGCATCCACTTATTCTGTCTTGAGGTGCTCGACATCGGACCTGTCTGCAATTTTGTCTATCCGCTCCGACGTTTCAAGTATCGACTTCTCGTGTGCCACCCGCGTCTGCACGACCATAAGACCAAAATAACCCCCTAGCATAACTTGCCTCCATCCGATCAATTGCCTTGCTTGGTCCTGAAGCCAGTCGGTCGGGCGCAGCCTACCATCTGTACCACTGACTGGGAATGAAGGGTGTCTGTTGGCGATTGTGGTAATTTTGTCGGGCAGATTGATAAAGAGGTGTTCGGCCTTTTCGATGTAAGTGTCGAGCAAATGGTGTTGCGACGATCGGTAAAACTTCTTCCAGGGCGGCGGTAACAGGTTGATTTCCTCTGCTGTGAACGGTGCCGAACTGGCTAGAGGACGAGAGAGACAGTGCGATTGTGCCTCATCCGGCGGCAACTGATTATATTGCTTCTTGAACTCTCGAAGAGCTGTAAGCCATTGAGGTAACAGCCGTGCTAGTTCAACACATGCTCCCTCCGCCAATTCGAACATGATTTCATATCGTTCGTGGCACTCTTCGCAGCCGCCACTGAAGAAACACGAGAGACCTTCCGAAGCTGGTCGACCAATGTGTTTCACGTGTCCATGCCGATCCACTTTGAGAAACAAAGGCGGATCGGCTGGATAAAATGAATGCTGATCAATGAGGAGAAGATCGCAAGCGCGAGTTGATCGGAAGAGAAAATGTGGTGGGGATGTTTGTGGTGTACGGTTTTCGGTGGATGTTCCTTGGTCAGAGATGAAGGACATCGCTGCAAGGCCAGCCACGTCCATGGGAACTAGCTTGCCTGCCTCGTCGGGCATGAAGAATGTTCGGTGGTCATCTGGATAAATGCCCTCCAGGGGTATTTTGAATGGCCTGGATGTGTTATGATTTGTCGACATTGTGGTCGAGGTTCTCTGGTAAAGACTGACTAATGTCGACGGATGTGGTGTTAGAGGGAGGCTAAGGAAAATCTGGGTGATTGCTATTCGGGAGGTTGTCGCTGGGTGCACATAAGAGAAAAATCGAGACCTTGTAGCGGCAAACGATGGGCAGCGACAATTCTGAAAAAAGTTATGAGCAGTGTTGCGGGTTATGAATGGTATTGCGATTTGCTCACCGCCATACACAGTTTGTTGTGAATCATCACCGGCAGTAAAAAGTAACATATCGATCGGCTGTTGGTAGAAACATAGGCCTTGAAATTCACCAGGGTGTGATCATAGCATGGTTTCACTAACTGCCTCGACCAGGTCCGGTAGCGAGTCTGTCTCTTCTGTGGGCGCCGTCTCTGCTCGTGTGTGTTCTCTGAAGTGCTTGACCCTCGCTTTCACATCATTGATTCCATACCATCCCGATTTCACAACAATGGTCAATCCAATCATCTTCCTGGCCAAGTCTTGAAGATAGTCGCCTGAAGTTGTGAAATCACTGGAAGGAGTGTTCGTGATCCGTTCGACCTCACTGGTAATGCTTCTCGTTCGCGACGGCAGCCGGGCAATCCATGGCAGAATTTTGTCGATGTATATGTCGAGGCAGCCAATGGGACTTGAAGTGAACCACGCCATCAATCGCGAAGAGACGTCGCTCAGTCGTTCTTGACTGTATCCATGCAGTTCCGCCAGTGTAATATCCAGTTTGAGCATCTCCTTGGTCTCTCTTGAAAGTTCGTCGTAGACATCTCTCAGCTGACACAGGCTCTCCAGCCACTCGGGAAGCAGTGTCGCAAGTTCTCGACATGCTTGTTGTGCGGATCGGAACATGAAATCGTAGCGCGCCATCTCTCCTTCCGGCAGAGGTTCGCTGAAGTCGAGGCGACGGGGAATGCGATCAAGCCGGGTGACAAATCCAGCTTGGTCGAGTTTACGAAGGGCATTGTGTTTGTAGGATCAATGTCTTGAGGTCGTATGAGTGCGAGTTTCACGTTCGAGTCGTACTTGATCTTTGACGAAGGTGAAATTGAAGCTGATTGACTGTTGTCTAACGTAGAGTCCGAGTTCGAAAGAAACCACTGTGATTGCAGCTAGACCGGAAAGATCAATTGGCACCAGATTCGCTTGTGCGTTATGAAACAGCCATTCGCGGAGATCCGTGCACCGGGGTCGCCTTGGGGCGCCGAACTCCAAATTACTGAGAGGAATGGTAATTGAGGAGGAAGAGATTGCTGGCTCACGGGGAGGAACCACTTCGCGCGGCAGAAGGTTGTCTTGCTCGTAGTTGGCCGAAGGAGGAGGTGGAGGTCTATCAGGAGGTGGGGGGATCTCATCGTTTTCGCTTGGGTCAATCGGTGGGATGATGTCGTACTGCTGCATCGTCCCATCTACACCAGTCCAGAAGATCGTACGGTCGATGAAGTACGGCGGGAAGTCGATGATGGCTCGCCAGGGAGGCACAGATTCGCCAATGTCCTCCGGATCAATTTCATTGTCATACTCGTCGTTTTCAGAATAGCCGTCGAAATCGTCGTAGTCGGCCATATTGAGGAGTATTTCTGATTGAAAGGACGTGTGAGAGTTTGATTGATCGGAGAGTAAGATGTCAACAGAATTGCATTGGCATACAGGTCGCAACTCGCAGGAGCTGATCGTTAATGGGAAGAAGAATGAACGCAAGGGTCAGTGAATACGAAACAGTTTGCGATAGAAGTGAGAGAAAGAAACTGAATGTTTGCTTCTTCCCGATCTGACCTGTCACTGATGGGACGCGGCTTCAAAGCGGCAAGCTGGTTGCAGGTGGCCGTCGGTGGCAGCGTGCTCATGGCTCCTGCAGCTGCAAGGGGATTTCAGATATGCATCGAGAGCTCCTCAAGCACTGTATCAAACCTGTAGACGCAGTCGAGTTACCTAGTTGTGCATATTCAATACCCACATCTTAACGTATATATGCTCACTAGACACAGTTTCTTCCGCAATCGACCATAGGATGTGGAAAACAGGGCTTCCCGTTCGCTCAGCCGTACTTAAGCCACATGCCGGTCAGTTAGTACTAAGGTCGGTGACGACTTGGGAATCCTGGCTGTTGATTGTTTTTGCGTTTTTTGCATTTTTGCACGAGTATCTGCGTAGTGCGGTGGGTGGAGTGTGGAGCCACTGGCTATAGAAGTGGGGAGCGGCCTGGCCTTGGCCCAGGGGTGAAATAGAAACGAAACATTGGCACTGACAGCCCAGGCAATGACGATCCCAGGTGTTGCATTGCATCAAAGCGGAGATAAATCAGTAGTCCGAGCCACAAAGCTTCCAGAGCAGACAGCCGTTCCAGACGGCTTCCTCAACCTATATTGAGTTAATTGTATGAGAAGTATGCCGACGAGGATTTGATTGCTTTTCCTCTTGTTCAACAAGGTATCCTGACTGTGAAGTTCTCCTGCGCAAACTGGATTCTGTGCTCAGCCACCGAAGGCCTGAGAAGACTGAGAAAGGATTAAGCGGAAAGAAATCCTTCTGTTCGCTTGTTGTACTGTGCAGTGACAAGCTATGCGCCGCGCGGGCCTTTCCTGATTACGATATTGTGGGGCCCAGATGAGATGGAGTTCGGTGGAGCGTCATGGAGCCAGCAATCTGCGTCCAGCGTGACTCGCCTCAAAGAGGATGCACTT
Organism: Cladophialophora chaetospira; assembly: GCA_030247875.1. Classification (NCBI taxonomy): domain Eukaryota; kingdom Fungi; phylum Ascomycota; class Eurotiomycetes; order Chaetothyriales; family Herpotrichiellaceae; genus Cladophialophora; species Cladophialophora chaetospira. The sequence goes on along the minus strand of JAPDRK010000008.1, from coordinate 117,241 downwards.
CAGAACGACGGATGCCGTTATGATTGCAATGTGTGCGAGAGGACTCCGACCCGAATTGCCCGGTTTATCCGGGGATCGTTCCGGCGTGCAATAGCTCAAGTGGCTGAACGGACTTGTCTCGGAAGGCCAGTCGAAGCGAGGAGACTACAATTTCCCCATTGAGTTTCGCCGTCATCGACCTCTCCGCTGCTAGTCGTGGCCAAAGCAGAGCATACGAGCTCCAATGGTCGTATCTTGATGCGACAAGCTCACATCTGACCAGTGTGAGCTCGTGCATCGTCTTAGCTTGCAGCTTGCAGCTTGCAGCCAGCACCCGCCCAGATCATGACATACACTGGAAGCACGAATCTCTGACGTACCCCGCAATCGAGACGTCAACTTGCCCAGAAATGAGCTCAAGAGAGTTTGACCGCTGAATTGCGCCAGTGACCACCACCTGCAGCTCTACTGGACCGGGGTGCACTGGGACAGACTGCATTGATCGTATTGAAAGCTTGGCCAAAGTGCTGATCTCCTTCGTTATTGCAAGCACATGCTGCTTTTTCCGTGGCTAACCTCCATCACTTGACCACTGCTGAGTGGACAAAATTATCGCCTCCCAGTAGTAAACGATAGATCGACTTCTCTTATCGTGTTTCTATGCTTTCTGCTCTGCTGCGTGACCCCGTGCAGGGATAGGAATGTGCGAGCATGGTCCCCATGCTTTCCGAAGCAAGCGGGGGAAAAGCATTGTATCGTCATGGCGTCGTTTTGGGCTGCACTGACAGGGGAAGCTCGAGAGCACGGAAGATCTCTTGAATCTCTCCTATCTCAAGTCTATGGGTGATGGTGAAAAGTGTCGAGCAGTCAGACCACCAAAGGCCGGCCGTTTCGGAGTGCCAGGGACGCTGGTCGGAATATGTACTGTGCCATTTATTCTTTCAAAGTGCCTCCGTGTTCAATAGTAGCACACCGCAGGGCAGACCGCGTCCTGAGGGCAGAAGGCGGACAGCAGCTCAAGTGGAAAAGTACCAAAAAATTGCAGGAGAGAGCAAATAGTAGGGAAAGGATCACATTTCAAAAATCAAATTGGTATCATATCTAGAGTTACCGCACTCATTACGATACTCCATCTCTTCCACCAAAGCATGCGTCTCTACTCTCTCCTTGTGATTCATGGTGTTCACACCTTCTCAACTTGCGCCGAAGCTCTCTTTTGCATAGCCTCAAATGTCTCAATGTCGTTAATATCGCCAATGATCGTTCCGCGTCTCTCGTCAACGTATCCAATCTTGGTATCACGGAAACCATCCAACTCCTTCTTGCAGACCGTGTTCAAGTAGATCGGGAAGACGAAGCTGACGAAGAATCCAACCAAGGGTACGCACATAGCCTTGTGATAAGTCATCTTGTCGGCGGCAAGTCCGGTGAGCGCAGGGAACAAAGCGCCACCACAGACAGACGCCACGATCCAGGATGATCCTCTCTTCGTGTGTCGACCCAGTCCACGGATGGAAAGTGTGAAGATGGTAGGGAAGATGCAGGATTCGAAAAACAGCACCAAGGACAGGCAGGCAACTCCGCCTTCGCCGTAGGCACCCATAGCCGCGCCGATGAAGATCATAATCATCGTCATGAAAACCAAGAGGACAAGTCGAGGCTTGACGAACATGAACGCGCCCGCGGCAGCGAATCGACCAATGGCGAAGAGAGACTGACCAATGGCATATCGATCAGAAGCGGTAGCTGAGTCAACTCCGGCCGACTCTTCAGTGTATTTGATGAATTGCGACGCAACAGCAACCTGAGCGCCGACGTAGCAGAACTGAGCCGCAACACCGAACATCAGCTTGTATTGCTTTGAAAGTGGCTTCTCTTGGTATCCCGTCAAGTCAGAGCACTGCTCGGCTTGAAGAGCCATATCGGCATCGGTGACTTCTGGGAGCGGGCTGAAGAAGAACACGACAGCCAGGAGGAAGACGAAGGCCGCAATGCCGACATAGGTCCATTGCACCTTGGAAAGATCGGTGGACTCGGTGTTCTTGAAAAAGACACGTGAAGCCAGGAGTGGTGCCACGACTGAGCCGATTGCCTGGAAGGACTGCGAGAGTTCAAGACGGAACTCGGAGAGTCGGGGAGGGCCGCAAGTGGCAATGAAGGGATTGGCAGAAGTCTCAAGGGTGGAGAGACCTGATCCGACGATGAAGAGAGATCCGCAGAAACCGGGGAATGACTTGTAGACAGCCGAAGGCCAGAACATCAGCGCTCCGACGCCGTAGATGCATAGACCGGTGATGAAGGTCCAGCGGTATCCCCATTTGCGGACAATCCAGCCAGAGTATGTGAGAGGTCCGATGAAGTAGGCACCGAAGTAGGAGCCTTGTAGACCGCCTGCCTTGGCTGCAGTGATGTTCAGGGAGTTCTGGAATTTGGCGTTGAGGACGTCAAGGAGACCGTAGGCGAAACCCCAGAGGAAGAACAGGATAGTGACCAAAGTAATGGGATAGATTGACTGCCTGACAGTAAGAGCCGAAGCACCGGTCAGACCCTTGTTGGCCACGCTCTTGCGTCGCTGGTTGGCCATCGCCTCAGCATTGGAAGGTGTTCGCTCGACAACGTCCGCCATTTTGTGTAGTGAAAAGAGACTGAACCTTGTAAGATGGAGAGGCGCTGATGTGAAGTCAAGCGAGGTGGCTGTAGCAGCTATATGTAGCTTCAGGGCGGGGGAGCAATGACTGATGTGAAGTTACAAGGGAGCTTGTGAGATCGGAATGATGGAGATGCTTGATGGAGGAAAGAACCTGCTGATCGCGATGAGGACTGCATGGTTTGAGGGGAGTAATTGCCCATCTTTATACAAACTCGAGGTTAGAATGCCTGTCGTTGGTTGAGTGAATTACTCTTTCGTCAATATTTTCCAAAAATTTGGATGCAAGGCCTCGAGCAAGCTCCCATGCTTGAGCTCGCTGTCCGAGTGGATCATCATGCAGAAGTGGTGATTTTCTCATGCTGGAGAGTTTGACCGACGAGGATCATGCGCCGCGCTTGGCTCATTCAGGCACCATTGTTTGCAAATCGCTCCATGTTGGCAACCTGTCTTGACGAGCTTGTCTGTGCGAAACTGGGGAAGTGGGGGAGAGCAATCCGAGTATCGAATCATGTGCTCGCGCTCAGATCTGCCGACCCTCAACGTCAATTCGAGCGAGCTGCTGTCACTGGCCGGAAGTCAAGAGCAGGAGGCTGTAGCCCGGAGCTGGCGAAACTATTCACCTTTTGTCTTTATGCAAGACCTCGAGTTTCAGCGAGCGAAGCACGCATGACAAGCTTGGCAAGCGAGGGCGGCCAATAAGCGCTCCATAGTGGCCAAAGCCGTGGATTCATGGACTCATGAGAATTAAACCGGAGGCCGCTGCCGACATGGTATGCGAAATTGGCGCGTAGACTGGAAGGGCTTGACTCGAGTGTGGACGGGGTGGTGCCGACGGTTACCGACCAATTGTGGAGCCATCTGAGTGCCTTCATGGACTCTTGTCGCCTTCACACTCGTACCTCCCGCCGAGTCTGCTTTGCCTTCATGCAGCAAAGAACCGCTACTTGTAAGCTCCATCAGGTCGCTGGAAATAACAGGTGGGCCGTAAGCGTGCGCAAATGCGTCTTAGGGTGACTCTTCACCTGGTCGTGTGTAAGTGTCCATGTTTCAATCTCGGAAACAAAAGAAATAATGTTGGCCATCGTCGAAGACCAGCCCAGTAACTGACAGCATCGAACGACATCTACTAGACCAATCCAACAGTGATGGCATGGGACCGAACATGTCCTCTCAAGGTACATTTCTTGGACAACGTCAAGTCCGCCGCATCCGAAGTGATTCCGTGATTGCCATCTTGCGGAAGCTGCAGCAGACAGCCTGGTCTCCGCGAGCGGGTGCGAGTTGGGAGTCAAAGAAGTGGCGCTAGAAGTGGTCTAGAATGAGTCTGGAAGGAGTTTATGGTAAACAAGGTTTTGCTTTAGTTGCGAATTGGTCTGGCTCGAGTTTTGCAACGCGTGAGGATGCACAGGTCGGCCTCTGATTCGCTGTGCTGGTAGCCGGTCGGCGTTTGACTTGCTTCCAGGCGCACAATATCACATGGGTAGATTCCTTTCAAAGCAACAATACTGCCAGCAGGTAAGTGCGGATGGACCTGCAGGGCTTTTCTCATACAGTATCCCTGCTCCTAGACAGTGGTTGAGACTTTCCATTCGCAATCAGTTGCCTAGTCGCCTGTTGCCCTCATCCCATGGGGCCGAGATTCCAGCATCCCACGAAGGCGAGGTGCATAGGGTTCCGGTATCGAGGTTGCATCTAGATTCATTGCTGCAATGCAGCTGGAGACTGCTGTGGACCTGCAGCAGGTGTCGGCTTGACCAACAATTGCAGACATCATGCCCCTGCTGGTTCACTGTCGTTGGTCCAAGTCTGTATTGTTGCATGCCATCTGATCTGCTCCAGCGACGTGCATGAAACATCTGCTGAGGTCAGGCTGGATGTTGTAAGTTCGACGCGAGATTCCGATGTGGAAGGCACATGCGGGCCCATCTGTCAAGTGCTCCGCCTTGTCTGCTCTCGCAATGTACCAACCAACGGTGACCGTTTTGTTCGGAAGACAGGTACGGGATTGTGCCTCTACCTTCTTGGTCATCTTCGAAGTATTCCAACCGACGATGAGCGAGAGTATGCGTGATCTCGTCATCGGAAGGCTCATCATCCTTGTGTCTTCTTAGACTTTTTTGGCTTTGATGTTTCCACGCCATCTTCAGCCGTATGCTTCCTCCTCTTTTTTGGTCTGTCTGCCAGATCCTCTCTCGGGGCGACGAATGCTTGTTCTCGTTGCCGCTGCTTCTCCTCTTTCTTTTGCTGCTGTTTCTCCCTCCGTTCTGCCTCTCGGGCTCTCTCTTTGGCCTGCTTGGCGAGAAAGTATTCACCGCTTTCGATCTGCAGGTCGATCTTGCTCTTTTCTTGCGGAGGCGGGAAGGGCGTATAGACCTTCTTGGACTTGTCAACGACAGTTCTGGGCACATGTCTTTTGCTGAGGGTCCTTTTCTTGAAGTTGGGCAGGAACCTGTCCCAGCTTTCGTTCTTGAGGGCTGGATCCTTGGCCAGTTCGCGCTTGATCATGAGCTCTTTGACGTGGTAGATAGGGTGAACATTGGCCATGCAGTCTTCGACGACCTTCCTCACTTCTTTCAGGCCCTTGTAGCCGCCCATGGCGCTGACGGTGTTTCCTTGAACGAGGATATAGGTAGCGGTAAGGAGTTCAAGGGCTTTGAGAGTAGATCCATTGGGGCCGAGAAGTCGCTGCCGACGCTTGACGAATCGTTCCTTGTTGCGCACCAAGCTTCTTATTTTGACCACGTCGCAAGCTATGTCATCCTGCAGGATCTTAATCGCTTGCGGAGCAGGTACACTGCGTGCAAGCAACTTGATAAGATCCCTGGCGTCGAGGATAGACGCAGGGTCAAATGTTTTTCTGGTTGTTCTGACCTCCATGCGGCCTTCCACCAAATCAAGCGTGCATGCGATGCCTCTCTTTTCCAAGGCCTTGGTGATCAGTGGCCATGCCTCCTTCAGGTAGCGTTCGCGATATTTGGGAAATAGACATGCGAAAGACGACTCTTCTGCAAAGGTGCCGCCGAGGTTGTGCTCGGCTTTAAATTCCTCGATCTGGAACGATGTCAGCGGCGTGGTGGCAGATCAACTTGAGGGGTAGTCACCTTCCATTTGTCTATATCATCGGTATCCCAGGGCTTTTCCTTTTTGTGTGTCGACGGCATGGCTGTGCGTTGGCAGCGAGTGCGGTCTGTGGTGCATCAACAGATTCAGGAAGCAAAGACTTGAAGATTTCCAGACTGCGGCTCAACGGCGAGCCAGATGACAAAATAGTTGGCACACGAAAAGTAGTCATTTGAATTTCAGCGTATCCCTCATAACTATAAGTGACAATATATAATTATTTCTACATTTCCAGAATTGCCGTGAGAATATGTATCCTCATGTATAATTTGACTTAGTACAGACAAAGTCGTAAGTAGTGGTATTTGCCCGAGAAGATGCATCAAATGCGCAAGACTGTCATTTTGCGGGTTTTGGTGTGCCACTTATTTTGTCATCTGGCTCGACGGCTCAACCTCGGGCCCGCCTATCCGCCAAGCCCGAAGCTGGGGCGATCTTTCAAAGCTCGCGAAGGTCCAACGACGAAGTTAATCACAGACGATAGTGATCGATGAAGAAACAGCAACGCGCCTGACATTCACGAGAATACGATTGCCTGCAGACTGACCATTCTCTTGGTGCAGCATGACTACTAGGTCTCTGCTATGGGCCATGTTGTTCCAGCCACGCAGATACCGCTGACCACTCCTCGACCCGTTTTTACGCTTGCTGGTAGGCGAATGAAGCAACAACGCCAAAATAAAGGAACAACGGAGCCGCGCAAGCCGTGGCAGCTTCTTACATTCCAGCATAATCTCGCAGAATCGTCTCGGGTTTAATGCTTGCCGGCGTGAAACACGCACAACCTGAAAGACTGGCGAGGTAACGCTGTCGATACTACACGGAATGCCGGCTACGGTACTGCGCAAGATCGAGGAAGACTCTTTCATAGAAGACATATCTTCGCAAGTATAAGGGCTCCTCATTTTCAATCACTGGTAAGCGCAGGCAATGCCATCATGGGAGAGGCCGCACTTTCGTCCCTTCATTGTTGATATTGGTTTCGCCTGGACGTGGTTTTCTTGGTGGTGGTTGCGTTCGTGGTCTTCGGGTGTCCCACCGAGGGTGGACTGGTTGTCTTGGACGGAGGGGATGTCGATTTCGCTGGCGGCGGTGTCTTTGCCGGTGCGGTTGCCGAAGCAGATGGACTTGCTGCGGGAGGAGGGTCTTTCCTGACGCCCTCGCAGCGTGTGTCACCGAGCGCAAGGTACTCGATCCTGCCAATCAGCGAATCATCACAGATGGCGAATGAAGTGGTAGTTAAACAAAGGAATTGGCCCGGGGTGGTGCATAGGCCGGGCGCAGTATATTGCAGGTCTGGCATAGGCTGCGGGAGAGCAAGGACTAGCGTGAGGAGAGAGAGGAGGACCGAAACAGAATGCATCTTGGCTGATAGGAAATAGTACGAAGTGTATGTGGTCCGACTTGCTTTTTTTGCGTCGTTCTTGATCAAGGATAACTAAGAAAAACTAGGGCAACATATATTGAAGGTGGACATCGCCTGTCGACGATATAATATGGTACATCAGTAATGAGAGTCTTCTTAAGCTATTCTGGGCGGTCTCGAGACAGAGAAAGAACTTCGAGAGCTTGCTACTTAGAGAACCTTTTGTTCTTCGAACGCATCGGCTTTGTTGGCTGATTGGCGAAATGCGACTTTCCTGCCTTGTTGGCTCGGCGAAAGGCACAACAAAGAGCTTCTCTGAGACCATCCCGAGTATTTCCGGGGACATTCAAGAAACATTGAGGCTTTTCGTTGCAATATCTTTCGGACGCAGATTGGAAGCAGCAATTTGGATAGTCTTGCATCGGAGAGCTCCTCTCTGCAACACTCCAATATCGTACACGGTAGCTCGGTATTCTATGAACAATCATCCACGCTCTTCTCAAGGCAAGCATATACAAGCAAGTCAGCACTAGAAACGGTGTATAAGTAGCTTGTGGAGTCTGATATGGATCACTGCGCCTCGTTCGGAACTCATGTTTACTGCTGCATCATTGAACGTTGGTTGATGTCCGGCGGGTCACGCCGTTCATGGAAGTAGATGCCTGCTGCGACCTCGGAGGTGGACAGCTTTAGCTCCCTTGGCGTGCTTTCTCACAGTCGGCATCCATGCCACCTGGAGCCAGATCTTCCGCGTGGCCTCGACTACTCAGCCGCACGCGCTTCTCTCGATGCTTCGAGGCATTGAATCATTGACCTGGCCGTGTTTCATCACTTCCAAGCACTCAGCCCTGCCCAAGGATCACCTTCTTGTGCACCTCCGCTTTGGGGCTGGCCCAACGGATGCTGAGGATGACCTTGTCCTTGCTGTGCTTGCGGGTAGCGCTGGGTATAGTTTGCATATCCGCCCGGTCCGCTCGCCCACCCCCCGGGTGCATTGGGCGGATATTGTGTAGTTGAGCCACCACCCGGTGGACCAGGCGGCGGAGGCGGTGGCACATAGTTCTGCGGCATATTATATGGGGATGGAGAAGGTTGGTACGGCTGGTGTTGATGCTGATGATAAGATGGTTGCGATTGAGGCATTTGTGGATGAGGTGAAGGGGATTGATATGCTCCTGCGCCTGGAGGGGCGCCCGTGGGAGGATGAGAAGGAAATCCATACTGGGGATATTGATGACTTGGAGAAGTGAAGGTGAGCGGATGATGCTGTTGGGCTTGCGGAAAATACGCGTTCATGGAACCCGGAGGAGGCGAGGTGACTGGCGAAAAAGTATGTGGGCCGGGCTGCTGCTGCTGGTTGGGCGAAGTGACGGCAGACCGCTGGGGATATGCCATGGGATTATACGCCGAGGAAAGAGGAGTCGCTGCGCCCTGGGCGAAAACGTGTTGCCCTTCGATCGGCGATGGATTCGTGGGTTGGGATGGTGGTTGGAGTTGAGTCGAATATCCGTTTGGAACAACCGGCGCAGGTGAGTGCCGAGGTGGAATGGTGAATCGAGGGTCGGGGTTTGTGGTAGGGTATGATGGTGAGACTGGGGCAGGCGATCTCGAGGCGTTGATCGGCGGCAGAGGAGGGAGGGCAGGAGGCTCTGTATGTGAGGGTGAAATCGGCTTGGGCTCCATCGAGAGGCGATTCATCAACTCCTGCATCCGCTTTTGTTCTGCGGCAGCCTGCCCATCGGCCGAGCTATTCTTGGTCTGCTCAATTGAGTGCAGTAGCTGCGCACCTTCGGCTCTTCGATTGCTGACAAAAGACTCGACATTCTTCTCTAGGCTGTCGACACTCTCCTTCATCTCCGTGTAGAAGCCTTGTGCCCGCATGAGGCCCTGGATCAGATCCTCATGCGCATTGAACACTCTCCGGTACTTGTTCATGACGCTGCTTTTGCTCTTCTGCATGGCATCATACCTTTGTTGATCAGAACGAACTCGCTTATCCTGCAGCAGGTCTCCATAAGTCTTGGTGAGCTCCTTCAGCAGTGATGCCTGCTTGTGCACCGTTGAGATAAGTCGGTTTTGGTGCGATCGAAACTTCTCCAACTCGGCCTGAAACAGCTGGTTTTCCTGGTTTGCAATGGCTTTCTTGTTCAAGATGAGCACATTCGAAATGTCATCAGTGTGGACTTTCTCCTTCAGGTCCTTCAACACCTGCATCCGTTCACGCTTGACGAGATTGAGTTTTCGCAGCAGATCCTCGACTTTAGCGATTTGGTCGGCAACCGAAAACCCACCTTCGCCGTAGTCTTCGTCAAGGAGTGATCCTTCGCCACCGCTCTTACTTCGACCCTTGGAAGCAGAACCGGCCTTGATTAGTGCTTGTTGATACAAAATGTCCGCTTCACCTTGCTCACCGGCGTTCCGCATCTCCTCGAAATCACCCTCGTATTGGCGGGCGGTCGAAAACAGCTGCGCATCACTATTCCCAGCCTCGTCAACTGTATCTCGGTAGCTCTTGACATCAGCTCTCAATGTCGAGGTCAATCTCGAGCTTGGCTGCTGAGTCCAATCTGGTCCATATTTCGATCTCATCTTCTCGCATACGCTCTCCTCCATGTCAAGTTGCTTCGTGCTCTTCGCCAAGCTGTCCAGCACCGCCTGTTTGTCCCTCTGGAGTTGTTCAAAGGCAGTAGAGAACGATTGATGGTTCGTCAGCTCCTGGCACCAACTTTCAAATTCCCGGTCTGTGCCCATTTCTTGCTCCAGACCACCCTTCAAGACATTCAAACTATTAGGTAGTTTGAGGTAGTCGAGGCTGGCCGCCATCTCGCCGTTCGCTTGTTCGACCTTCTCGGCCTCGGATCTGATCAACTTTGCCTTCTCCTCGTCATACATACTGGCCGATTCGGTGACTGATATTGGCACGATTTTCTGGAAAATATCTGGGCCAATGATCCTCTGGATGTCCTGGCCCTGGTATAGCTCAGAAAGGGGAATAGCCTTTGCTGCTGGCACTTTCGTGACTGGAGACAAAGACGCTTCTGCAGGAACAGTCTGGTGATAGATGTAGTCGTTGTCCTTGACCAATGAGGTGAGCTTCTCCTGCACGTTCTCCATCTGGCGCCGCGTGATAGACTGCAGAGTTGACGCTGTGTCAGAGCCCAATTGTGATGCGGAGGACGGGGTCGAAGGAAATGACTTTGCGAGGGAATTTGCTTGCTTGCTCGATTTCTCCGCCAGCTGCAGTCGAGCAATGGCTGAACCCTGTTGATTCGTCTCATCTTCTCCTAGCGCCTGGTAATATTCTGCTAATGACGAGAGGTGCAGTGCCTTGATTTGAATGAACTTCAACCACACAGACTCAAACACCCCACGAGCGTGATCAGACTCCAATCCTTCTTTGGCCTGGCCGTACAGAAACGCTGCTTGTGCGGCGAGCTTGGCCAGAAGAGCCGGTTTCTTTCCATCTCTGACCTGCTTCTCCAGGAAAACCTCTTGGGCCTGACCAAGCACGATGCTAATGACAGTTTTCACCGTATCGCGGTTGAGATCGGTCGATGGCGCATGGAGGAAGTTCTCGTTGATATAGGTGAACATGCCAGCAGAAGCCTGGAAGGAGTGATAGGCGGTCTTGAGATCCTTGTCTTCAGAACGATTCTGAGCAGCGGCGTGACAGGATAGAACGGCGGCGATGTTGAATATGACTGAGGCCTTCTCGAAGGCTAGCGAGTACTGCGATGTTGCCGAGCGCGTGAAAGCATCAAACCATTGAAATGAGATTTTGATATGCGCCTCGTCGATGGGGAATCTCAGGTCGAGCAGCTCCAGTTGCCCATAATATCTGTACAGCAGATCTCTTCCTGAGGCCGAGTCGGCGCCGGCTCCCCTCATGTCCTGGCGTAGCCTGTTTAATGTGCCAATCTCTTCAGCGTACTTGCTCGGGTCGTCGCCATAGCTCGTGCGTATATACTGCGACAGTGGTTCGACCCAGCTGACCTCGGAGGTTGTCTTCAACGGACACGATATCATGGGCGCTTGCACCATGGTTGCGGCGGGTGGGTTCAATTGCGTTGGCAGGACGGTCGAAGGGTCTCAGAACGTGGAAGATGAAGGATTAATGCATTGGAGAGGGAGGGGGAAATCGCCGCCCTGCTAAAGTCAAGACTTGCTAGCCATGTGAGGCAGATCTGAGGCAGACAGCATTGTAGTGTGGCATGCGATTCAGTCCGGAAGGTCCAGATCTGTCATGTCCCGCAGTGAACGACGGCTCCACCAATCGAACCGCTGTGACAGATGCGGCTTCGCAGATCCGACATTCGTCAATCCACTTTCACTTTCGACGCAGGCAGCTTGAATTCCCACCACGAAGATATCGTTCGCTCGATGGGCAAGTACTTCTATAGAAGATGAGAGTTCTACTGCCTTCGACTGTCTTTATACGCGATTACTGTACATGGTTCATGCGCAGCCCGTCGCCAGTTTCCAACCGGATAGTACTCAACCTGAATTTTGTCCCCGACGCTATGATGGTATACAGACTGGAGAAGGGTATCATTGGAGGTCTAAATGTGCAGTAAACTCAACCGGAGCCAGACGCTTTCTTGGGTTCATCCTCCTCTTGCCGTTCAGCTTTAGTCCCTTTCTCTGGCTTGTCTGGTTCTAGGTTGTCATGTTGATGAGTGAGCTTATGCCACGCAGATTTAAGAAAACCTTCATTCTGGTGATCTGCTGCCTTGCCCGCGGGCTTCGAGGTACTCTTGTCTTTGGTGGGCGCTCTGCGAGAGATTAGCAGTCTAGCTGTTGCCTGGTTTGAGGGACTCACTCTTTGTCTTGGTTCTTATACTGGCCAACATTCATGATTCTTTTGGCCGTCTTGTCGCCCATCTCGTCGGCCAACATCTCAATGATTGTCCGTTGGTTGGCGCTCAAGTACTTGGGCATCTGTACCTTGAATTCAACACGCAAGTCACCAGACGAGCCCGCACCACGGCCACCAAGCCTCTTCATACCCATACCACCCAGCGTAATTTTGTCATTGGTCGATGTGCCAGTTGCGACTTTAACCCTGACCTCCCCATCCAATGTGGGTACCATAACCTCGCCGCCGAGCAAGGCTGTAGGCAGAGGTATCGAGGCAGTGTAAAGAATATCTGCGCCATTGCGACTGAACCTAGCATCTGGTGCCACACGAATAAAGACGTACAAGTCTCCTCGCTGAGTTCGAGCCTTGGGGCTTGCAGATAACCCGGTTGGAGGATAGTCACCGGACCCTGCGACTCGAAGGCGCATGCCATCCTCGACGCCGCCGGGAATGTCTACTTCAACAGTTTCTCTCTTCCGGACGACGCCGTTCCCAGAGCAAGTGTTGCATTCCGATCCTCGGGGTACCACATTCCCGGTCCCGTTACATGTGTCGCAAGTAGAGGCCATTTGGAAACCAGCTTGCATCACATGTACCCTCGTGCCGGTACCATTGCATCGCTTACAAGTTTGCCGAGTGGACCCCTGCTTCAAGCCGTCTCCTTTGCAAGTTCCGCACTGCACCAGCGGTGTAATGGTGATATTTTTGGTAACACCCTTGGCTGCATCCATAAAAGAGATGTTTGTCTGAACCTCAATATTCTCCCCTACCATGATCTCCTCCTGAAACGGGCCGCCACCTCTCCGGCCACCACGGCGGGCACCACCAGTAAACGCGCCAAATAGATCTTCGAAGTTGAAGTCGGCACCGAAGCCTCCACCGAAGCCTGAGAATGGGTTTCCACCTTGAGCTCCAGCAAAAGGATTCCCGCCTGCTGCGGAGGGGTCGAAGCCGGCGCCTTGATCGAAAGCGGCGGCGCCATATTGGTCGAATGTGGCCTTCTTCTGCGGGTCATTCAAGAGTTCATATGCTGACTGTGCATCTGTGAATTTCTCCTTTGCGTTCGCATCCTTGTTTGTGTCTGGATGGTATTTCTTTGCGAGAGCATAGTATGCCTTCTTGATTTCGGAAGCGGACGCAGTCTTTGCAATCCCCAACGTCGCATAGGGATCCTTCATAGCCTGGAAGTTTGGGGTTGTTGAAAAGGTTCGTAGCTGATGTGACCGGCATCGTGAGGGTGTCGAGAGGGAGGGTTGCAGACTCGGTCTCTTGGGCACAGAGGAGTCGTAGAAGCGCCTTGTTTGTGCCTTTCTAGCAAAAGTATTCCGTTGTCGAGGCACCGTCGTTGTTCGCAGTATCGACCGGACAGGGCCCGCTCCGGCCATTGCGGTCGATTGTGCCGCAACACTCATCGACGAGGAGCCCAGATGATCATGCGACCAAGAAGATATCCGAGCAGCGAGGCAGCGGAGTTTCTGGTGATGGAGGGAGATAGCAAAGCCTGAGTCGATGGCAGATGCATGGGAAGTTTTTGCGATTCCGGCACGAACCCGCCGCAGTTGCCCCATTGGCGATATCAAGAATGGCTGTCATTAAAGATTAGAATCGATTGCGACACCAGTAGTTGCCTTCGCTTTTTCATCTCTTTTCATTATATGATACCCTTAGACACCCTGCTCTGTGGCGTACATATTTTGCGGACATTTCGTAACCGATAATTCACAAGAGGTCGCTCGGAAAGGATCTTTCTTCTTCCTCACCTTTACAGAGCATGCTTCGTGGCCAAACCTTGCCATGGAGGACTGCACTCCGCAATGGGTCTCTCAGCATCTGTAGCGACTGCAGACGCCAATTATTTCAGAGAAGGGCACTGAGCAACGCTGCAAGACCTCTGTCCTCCTCAAAGTACTCTCCCATTGCCGCCCGGCATGGATTACAAATACGTCAATTTTCCTCGCATCCTGCCCGTCGGAAAGACAAACCACCCGAAGACGACCCAAAGGATCCGCAAGATGTTGCAGATGCAAAAGTAAAGAAGGTAGAAAATGAGCTGGACGAGGCTCCACGGACAGAAGATGCCGCCGAATCCAAGAAACCCTCCTCCGAGCCACAACCTATACCTCAGTCTGCTAGCGATGGGAAACCTACCGCGGCCGGAGGGTCTGGCGGCGAATCTCCATCAGGATCTGCGCAAGGGCTTCCAGGCGACGGCAGTAAACGTGGACGGAAGAGCACGCAAATCACAAAGCCTACTGTTCCAGAAGTCTATCCACAAGTCATGGCTATTCCCATAGCAAAACGACCTCTTTTCCCGGGCTTTTACAAGGCTATCACCATCCGGGATCCCAACGTCGTTGCTGCTATTACTGAGATGATGAAACGTGGCCAACCCTATGTGGGTGCTTTTCTGTTCAAGGACGACACTGCGGACAAGGATATTATCGAGAAAGTGGATGATGTTCACGAGGTGGGCGTCTTCGCCCAGGTTACCAGTGCATTTCCCGTCCATGGGGACGAACACAGCTTGACCGCCGTCCTTTATCCTCATCGCCGTATCAAGATGACCGCCCTGATGCCCCCGTCCAGGGCGGGCGAGGCTGAGCCGTCTATGATCCAAGTCCAGCCTGTAAAAGAGGAAAAGCCGGTAACGGACGGGACCGACGGCAAAGGTGATGTCGTGGCAAGCTTTGAGGAGCCCAACAAGGATCAGCCATCGCAGTTGACTGTCTACGAGCCTACTGCTTTCCTCCGCAAATTTCCTGTCTCGCTGGTAAATGTCGAGAACCTGGCTGAGCAGCCTTTTGACAAGAAGAGCGGAGAGATTAAGGCTCTGACTTCGGAGATTGTCAGTGTTTTCAAGGAAGTTGCCGCTCTGAATCAGCTCTTCAGAGACCAGATCTCCGACTTCAGCGTGTCTCAATATCAGGGAAATGTGCTGGAAGAGCCTGCCAAGCTAGCAGACTTCGCAGCTGCGGTCTCGGCCGGAGAGATTGGGGAACTGCAAGACGTGCTGCAGGAAATGGACGTGGCTCAGAGGCTGCACAAAGCCCTCGTCGTGCTCAAGAAAGAGCTCATGAATGCTCAGCTGCAGAACAAGATTTCCAAGGACGTCGAGAGCAAGATTCAGAAACGCCAACGAGAATACTGGCTCATGGAACAAATGAAAGGGATTCGGAGAGAACTGGGAATTGAGTCGGATGGCAAGGACAAGTTGGTCGAGAAGTTCCGTGAGAAGGCTCAGAAACTCGCCATGCCTGAAGCAGTCAAGAAAGTTTTTGATGAGGAGCTTAACAAGCTGGCACACCTCGAACCTGCAGCTTCCGAGTTTAACGTGACTCGGAACTATCTGGACTGGATCACCCAGATACCTTGGGGTCAGCGGAGTGCCGAAAACTTTGGAATCAAGAATGCCATGACTGTTCTGGATGAGGACCATTACGGCTTGAAAGATGTGAAGGATAGAATTCTCGAGTTCATCGCTGTCGGCAAGCTTCGAGGTACTGTTGAAGGGAAAATTCTTTGCTTTGTGGGTCCTCCTGGCGTGGGAAAGACCTCAATCGGCAAGTCAATTGCCCGAGCCCTGAACAGGCAGTACTACCGCTTCAGCGTCGGTGGTCTCACGGATGTTGCTGAGATCAAAGGTCATCGTCGGACGTATGTTGGTGCTCTACCCGGCAGAATTATCCAGGCCTTGAAGAAGTGTCAGACTGAGAATCCACTCATCCTCATCGACGAGGTTGACAAGATCGGCCGCGGCCATCAAGGCGACCCGTCTTCCGCACTCCTTGAACTGCTCGACCCAGAGCAGAATTCGAGCTTTCTCGACCACTATATGGATATCCCGGTCGACCTTTCGAAGGTACTTTTCGTCTGTACTGCGAACATGACCGATACTATACCTCGTCCTCTCCTCGACCGAATGGAAGTTATCGAGCTCAGCGGCTATGTTGCCGACGAGAAGAAAGCCATCGCAGACCGTTATCTAGCCCCCCAAGCCAAGGAGCTTTCTGGTCTGAAGGACGTGGATGTCAAACTGGAAGATTCTGCCATTGAAGAGCTGATAAACAAGTATGCTCGAGAATCGGGAGTGCGAAACCTCAAAAAACACATCGAGAAGGTCTATCGCAAGTCTGCGCTCAAGATCATTCAGGACCTTGGGGAAGAAGCGCTACCCGAATCTGAAGGGCTCACCGCCGAAGGTAAAGCGGCCTTGGAAGAGAGCAAGAAGGACAAAACAGACGTCAAGGACACACCCGAGACGATTGAGCAAGAAACCACGGAGAAACCTCGAGTGGCTCTGAAAGTCCCAGACTCCGTTCACGTCACAATCTCAAAAGACAACTTGAAAGACTTCGTCGGACCTCCGATCTTCATCGCTGATCGTCTTTACGAGACCACGCCGCCGGGTGTGGCCATGGGTCTGGCCTGGACCAGCATGGGCGGTGCCGCTTTGTATGTCGAATCTATCCTCGAATCTGCACTCTCGCATTCTAGTCGTCCGGGCTTCGAGCGAACAGGCAACATGAAGCCTGTCATGAAAGAGTCGACGCAAATCGCTTATTCCTTCGCCAAGCACGTCCTGGCCACGAAATTCCCGGACAACAAGTTCTTCGATCATGCGAAGATTCATCTGCATTGTCCTGAAGGAGCGGTGCAGAAGGACGGCCCATCAGCGGGCATCACCATGGCGACGTCGATGCTGAGTCTTGCGATGGACAAGGAAGTTGATCCGGCGCTGGCCATGACTGGCGAGCTGACTGTGACTGGCAAGGTGCTTAGAATAGGCGGGTTGAGGGAGAAAACCGTTGCGGCGAGGCGGGCTGGGTGTAATAAGATCCTGTTCCCTAAGGATAATTGGGGCGATTGGGTTGAACTGCCAGAGGTAGGTTCTAATGGTCCTTTGCTGGAGAGTGATTGTGCTAACGGATATCACAGAACATCAAAGACGGCATCGAGGGCCATCCCGTCGACTGGTATAACGACGTCTTTAAGATCGTCTTTCCGGACGTGAATGCAAAGGACATCAATTCCAGGTGGAAAGATGAGCTGAAGCGGAAAGAGAAGGGAAACAAGCATAAAAGCAAGAAGAGAGAAGACAAGGACGATGACGACGATGATGACGACGACGACGATTAGAGAATGACGTTGTCGACAACTCTTTCGGGCTCCGAGGGGCATCTTCGGCTGTTGAAAAGCATGCATATCAGGCGTCTTCGCAGAGTGCAATGTTCGTCGGACGGTGCCAAAGTCCTTCTTCGTTTATCGCATTGCCAGCCACGTGTGCGCTACGAGGGACTAGTTTCGGCTGAGCTGAGCGATCAGGATCTGGTCGAATTTCACAATCGAGAAAGATGCATGGTCCAGTAGGCCGATGTGGGCATCTTGGGAATGATATGATCAAAGGCGTCGACATTGTAAATCTGGGTTTGTCTCGGCGGTACTTGGCTCTATGCCCATTTTCCGCCAGAATGCAGGGGTGTGACAGCATGTGTATATAGAATCTCTTCTCCAGTAGACCGGGACTGCGATAGACCAACTGTAAGTAAGGACTAGATAGGGGCAAGCAAGCCTTGCAACTTGGCGGTTGCACATGCTCAAGCCGACTTGAGTCTATGGTCGCTCTCGACGCAGTCAAGATTGGCTGTACGGATCAAAAGATCAGGTATAACTGCACTAGGATTTTCCACTTGTGTTGCGAAGGCACTCGTTCCGATGCTCACACCGTCAGTGACCGAATTCGGAATGGTAGTTTGGACTTTCAAGCGCGTTCAGAACACAAACGGACACAATCTTCCAAACAACGAACGAATCGAGGAATTTGAGTCCAGCCAGCCCTCTCATCTCCTTCGACATTCTGTCGTAACTGGTGAAGAGAGACAGAAGATGCACGCCCATGTGCGTTTGGACCTTTTCACACTGTGTAGGGCCGTTCTGCGCATCGATCTGAGAT
Organism: Cladophialophora chaetospira; assembly: GCA_030247875.1. Taxonomy (NCBI): domain Eukaryota; kingdom Fungi; phylum Ascomycota; class Eurotiomycetes; order Chaetothyriales; family Herpotrichiellaceae; genus Cladophialophora; species Cladophialophora chaetospira. The sequence goes on along the minus strand of JAPDRK010000008.1, from coordinate 99,318 downwards.
GCTGCCGCACGAAAGACCTGAGACTACCATCAAGTCCACGAGGTGGCACAGAGCAGCCCCCAGGATGACATAACTTGGACAGATGAGTAGGGTTTCGACACTCCCATTGTTCGTTTTTGATGAGTGCCGTTTCAAAGTTGTGTGCTTCTTTGTTGGATCGGGTCCATGTAGGCTGAGTCGACAAGGATGTTCGAGACCCAGGGCCCAGACGCTTGGACATAGGCATGAGATAGCACTGCTCTCGTTATTGGCAAACGCAAGGGTCAAGAGCACATGCCTGTCCGTGAGTCTCTGGCAGTATGTTTGAAGCAGGAAGGATAATTGCGCATTATGCGTATGAGCCACCGAAGGGGACGATAAGCGCCTCAGTAATTGAGCACATGCAACTCCTCATACTCGCCTTGATTGTGCTGACAAGCGTTGAATTCCTCACAAAGTACTCTACAGCAAAGAGAGCACATGCTCAGACTTCTCATCGCGGACGATCGAGCATGTGCAAATCCCAGAAGAGGCTCTGAACGTGCTTTGTCAGGCTGTCCTATCTGATAGGGCGGTCCATAGAGCTGGCAAGGGACTACGAGGAAATGCGAGCACGTGCGAATCTGACCTTTGCACTTCAAAATTTTGTAAGGTGAGTGCTAGTAATCCGTAGCTGGCGTAGACATTTGCTGAACGTTAGCTGTTGACTCGAGCCAAGGGCCACGGGCTCATGTTCGGTGATTGTGCGCCGACGGCTTTTTGACGTCGATAAAGCTCGACTCGAGCTCACATATCCAGAACGGCCACACAAGTGGTTCCGAGGACGGGACTGGTAGTTCAGCAGTTGAATTCATGCCAGGAACACGACGCACACGGCGGATCCGGCACTATTCCTACCGGCGACATCATACCGCGGATAACTCGCTTGTTGGGGGTGCGTTTGCCCACCACAGGAGTGTTTTAGCTCTGATTCGAGGTTGCATCGTGTTGGTAAAACGACAGGGGATGTGTCACTTGCTTCACCGACTCGACTGGTCGTTTCTGCTGTGCAACAGCTGCGTCATAGCCGCCCAAACACTACGCTGAAGAAATTTTGGTCCCAACGGTCTTCATAAGGTTTGAGGACCTCCTTTACTATGTTCATGTCGCTCGAGGTGCTGACGTTGATGGCGGAAGGTCGCGGAGCGATGTTGTCATGATGAGATAACTCCTCTCGACCGGTGGAGATGGCAAATACTTTGTCGGAATTTGCGGTTGATGTGCGGGCATAGGGAAGTAATATCCCGTCTGCAGATCTGGGGTAAACCTCACTTGCCGTACCTCCGGTTACCTCGCATTCAGGTACATTGAATAGAAGTATAGGATTCCCTGCGCCCTTCGCATAGACTTCTCCTGTGTGTAAGTAAGGACCGGTAAGTCAGTGTCATACTCCAAGTCTTCATTCAACCTTCTCAGTCCAGCCTCACACACCAGATCAGTAGTGAAGGGGGATCCGGGGTGCGGAACCGGACTCAAGTCTGGGTATCAGCATGAGGAGGAAACAATGTTTCCCAGGCACCCGGACGGAGTGACCCATCGGCTAAATCCCCGCAAAAACTCCATGGCAAATGACTCGAGGTGGTAATATGGGGAAACTGTGGGTCCATATGGAGAAGCAGAGAGCGATGTGATCGCATCTGCGAAAGGCGCTGAGGTTCTTTGAGCGAGTTTCCAAGTTCCCAGTGCGAATGGTAGACATACCCTGTCACTACTGTGATCATTACAAGTAGGGAGAAGGTGTGCAAGGAGATTCCGTGCTTTAGGCCGAAGCAGGCAATGCGGAGCGAAATGAACGACTGGAGAGTTCAACATTTCTTGGACGTCGAGTTTATTGTGGCCCTGCTTAGATCGCCGACAATAATATTGCCAATTGGACGGACAGAGTCGCGGGCCTTACTTCCGTGGAAGACGTTGCCTTGCGCAGAATGCGATGGCTGCGTCCAGCATCAATTTTGCCGAGAGATTGCGTGCTGAAGTACACGCCATGATGAGTTCCCAAACCTGCAGGTTGCGCCATGAAGCGGCGGATATGCGACAGCTGTCGGCCTCAACAAAGACCATCACCAAGTCGGTCCCTTGTCAGAGCTCGCTTATGATGCCTGGGCAATATCGTTCGGCAAACTCCAAGGCCAAAGGAAGGTCATGTCTGCCGCCGAAGTGCAGACGGTCGTCTCACTTACTCCAAATAACCGCAATCCCGCACGGCCAGGGACCCAGAGATGGATTGCGCTCGTATCTGGGTTTCCGCAGTATCCGGCTGGGTAGTCTGGAGTGGGACAATGTAGCCGGGGCTATGATCAATGGTTTTTGCAGCCGAGGCCACCTATTCGATCGTCGAATGTTCGATGTACTTCCATTCAACTATCATGAAGCGGTCAATACTGCCGTACGGCTTGATTGGCAGATGAAGGAGGGAAGGATAAGGATGATATGTGGAAGATTCTGATGGAGCGAGTTTCCCTGGTCGTCGCTTATCTTTTCCGGAGCCAAACTCTACAAATCATTCCCAGACATGTGCTTCGCTGCAATCACTGGTTTTGAGAAGTTAAAAACTTTGGAGCACTTATCGGCAAAATTATGCTCGTGCATGTACGATTTCCAGATGCATACAAACAGCAATGTTAAGATAGAATTGCTCCGAAGGTGGTCAATCGATGGTCGCGACGTGCTTGTGCGTACACCAGCTCGTTAATCATAGTTGCCAGCTCAGTACTACCTCTTAGCTCACGCAGAACCTGCGTTGACAGAGCAATGATAAGGCTTAAAGAATCTTGACTGGACGGTACGAGCTTTGTGTAGCCCAAATCGGGTTCATTCCAGGCAGACCACGGGTAATGCTGGGTACGTGGAGCTTGGATGAATACGAGGAGTGCGTTCCCCGCCTTTTCGCTGGGCGCGATCTGCGCTTCAAGATAGATCCGTCTGGGGAAGCGGTGCACGGCATAACAGAGTTGAGTCTGTAGAAGCCTGCGTGAATGATTGGACCGCCCGGTTCCCCGGCCTCGCAATCGAGGAGATTCGAATTGGCGACAAACCCGAACTCTGGCTGTTGAGTTTCCAGGAGCCGAGAGGCGATGGTCCGAGAGTTGGGGATCTAGAGGGTCAATAATTACTCGTACAATACGTGGTGAATGATTTAATTGACGACGCGGGCCAGAAATGATCGAATCTCGACGGTCACGTAGGACCTATCGAGTTTGAACGAATTTCACTGCCGTACGCAAGACGTGAGAGACACTCCAATAACGAGTTATTGCGCATAGATGTGATGATTTGCCGCGGATATCCCAAAATGGGCAGCGAGCACCTGGGTCCGGGGTGCACTCTGTTTCGCCGTGAAGTGGGTGAGTACTGGAGTTACGTATCAGGGATGACCCGCTCGCGGCATGACATCGACCTCCTTCGGTAGCGGTGGTGTTGTTGTAACCTCTCTGGCTGCCAACTCCACAATGAAGCCGAGTGAAATTACAGTTGGAAATCGTCCGAGGATGTCCCTCGGCTTTGAGATGCCTCAATCAGCGCGGCATGGTCGCCTGGCCTGAATTGTTCCATTTCCCGAACCGCTGACTTGGTGGCCGTTCGCGAACCGCAAAGTCCAGAGCTACCTCACTCAGATGTCTTATTCCGTGACGTTCGGGTGTGGGAGTGCACTGGTCGGCATTGCGGAATATGGGACGGTAAATGAATGCCGCGGAAGCTGCTGTACCTGTTTCCGGTGGGACAAACCCAGCAAGGTGAACAACAGAATCGCATCTTGAGAACCAACTCCGCAACTTTTTCTGGGCCATGGAGCGACAAAACCGGGGACTCCGCGATTGCCCCGGCATCTCGCTTTTGTCGTGGTTGCATGGAGCTCCGGGGAAACCAGGAAAAATGCTGGTGAGCAGTCCAGACCATTGGCAGCCTCAAAGCCTCGTATTGGTTTTGTTTTCCCACCCAGATCGGAGAGGTCTTTTGGCGAATTTAGCCAGCCCGGCTCAGCTGAAAGCGGTCACGACGTGCGCCAGCCCTGCGTAGTGTGGGGGCATATCGTTACACAGGCTGATAAGATCAGGATGTGGCGAGGCGTCGAGGTGTATCCGTGCAATGAGGTCAATACAATGAGTCTGTGTGTAGTCACAGTGTCGTTGTCATCTCGCGCCTCCCCAGATCCCTATTCGCAGTCTCTAAACGTTGGGCGTTGTGGAAGCCGCTCGAACCCTGCTGCTCTGACAGGGGCCAAGTGACGGGTGGTGACGGGTTATCGCGAACTTGTTCCGCCCCCAACCCGCTGTCAGGCTCCTTCTCCAAGCGAGAGTCCGGGGGTTTGAACCATCGTTTCTGATTGTTAAATCGACGAGACGCTAGCCTGCAACGTGACTCAGCTGTAACCAGAGTACTCCGTAGGCGGCGAGCACTTCGTAGGGGTCCGAGTGTTTCATTCTTGGGCAGGATGTGCAAAATTGCGACAACTGATTAGTGGAATGCATTATCAGATTCGGTCACGGCCGTGAGACGTGAAATGTAGAGCTTGGCATGGGAGAGCTGAGACATCGACTCAGCGCGAGTCCCCCACAAACGAATGCAAGGATCGGGACGAGTGATGCCTGAGGCTCTCGTACGTTGATGTAAGACTGAATTGGTTATCTCGGACTTACACATGTAAACAGGGGATTGGCTGCCCAGTCGAGAGCGCACATCTGCCCGACTTATTGCCCATATACCATACAAAACCAATCACCAATCAACGCCGCTCTATCTGGCGCAATCATGCGGCGCAATTCCTGGTCCTTAACCGTCTATAACCTGCTCCACGCTGTAAATCATTCACTGTCATATGCGCAGCCCGTGCTGGGGGGCGTTAGCTCTACCAAAAGATAGCGATAGCCACTTCCAAAAACGCCTCCGAACAAAGGAGAGTGGGGAGTAAGAATAGTCTTCCTCGTATTTCCAGCCGAACCAGCTCGCTGTAAGCCACCGTGAACCTTGGAGTAGCAATTCTGATCACCTAGATGAATCGCCGTTGATTGACGCCGCTGTACTCGATTCCCCTGAACTCATACCTCCAGGCAGGTGTAACATCTCGGAAACGCCGATCTTGGGCAACTGTGGGACGGGTAGTTTGCGCTGCGTGCCCGTAACAATGTCTGCTATCGACGGCCCGGTGTGTTGTGGTGGTGGAATATGCGAGTAAGAGCCGTCCGCCTGCGGCTCCATAGGGGCCAGAAGTGGAGTGTGCCCTAATGAGAGATGGCGAAGGCCTGGGAGTTGCAGATCACTTCCGTGCGGTCGAAGGCGTGGGGAATGGCCTGGAGTCGCAAGAGGCGTGTGGTCTGGCGTTGGCGATATGGACTCGTGAGAGAACGTAGGTGACGAAGGAGCGGTAGAATGAGGTGAGTTTGGTCTGGATCGCTTGACACGGTGATCCTCGTCATGGTTCTCTTGCGAATGTGATCTTGACATCGAGTGAGAAATAGCATATGCGGATAGAGATGGCAAGCGACCATTATTGTTGTGACTTCGATGGCTGAAGAGGTGGTGTTGATGTTGGTAAGGGACTCTGGTGATGTGTTCATCTCGTTCCACTTGAGAAGCAGCAGTTGCCAGAAGATTGATGTCCATCGCATTCCGGTCGTCGCTTCGTCCGAAGGGTCCAAGATGGGTAGGTATGTGAGTGCCGTGCGAGGCCTGAACCGCAAAAGAATGAGGTGGTGAGACATTTGGAGAGCCGACAGCTGAAGCAGGTGCAGACCGGGGCATGTTGTTCTTGTTTGGTGGAGGCAACATCTGTGCTTGCGAGTTGAAGGCCTGGTTCGAGCCATCTTGAAGACCGGCGAGCGCCGCGGCGGCAGCGACTTGATGCGTCTTCTGGTTCCTACGTGAGTTGGGATTGTTGTGGATACGTGAGTGGCGAGTCAGCTCGTCTGATCGACTGAAGCGCTTGCTGCAGCCAGGAAATTGGCAGGCGTGAGGCTTTTCGCCAGTATGTGTGCGGATGTGTCGGGTTTGATGCTCCAAACGATGGAAGGCTCGGTCGCATAGAGGACACTTGTATGGGCGAGGCAGGTCTTGTCTATCTTCCATATTGACACTCTGGGAGCCCATTGCCGTCGGCATCAGGCTGACAGCGGCAGCCATGTCAACGTTGGTCTGTGAAGTTGTTGAAGAGTCGAAGTTGTGTGGGTTCGTTGCGATATGGACTGATGAAGGTAAGGAGGAGGCCGCAGGGTCTGAAGAGGGAGAGGGCGAAGGGTTGAGAAGAGCAGTAAAGTCTACTGCAGACGAAGAGCGTTGCATTCGAGCGAAGGGATACTTTGTGCCCCAGGAAGATGATCGCTTATCGTGGGGTGAATCATCCACTTAGCGTAGTGTCCTTGGTTTGACCGATGGCGGCGTGACGCATGCACGAGGCCGGCCGCAGACCTGGGGTCGGAAAGGCGCAGATTGGAGTGGAAGTGGATTGGTGATAACAGGCTGTAGTGTGGGAGGTGTCCTGCAAAGGGTGGTGTGGTATGTGGTAAGGAAAATGGTGTGGTCAGAGTAATTTGGTGGTTTGGGGGAAAAGAGGAGAAGAAACGAGGAGGAAAGTCCGGGGTGGAGGGCGTTTTGTCAGAGATGCAGGAAGAGAGATGAGCCGGAACGCGTTGGAGAAAGATGTCGATGGTTCAGGTATGTGAGGTGATGAGTCGAGTGGTGAGAAATTGAGGATGAGGAAATTACCCGGCACCTGGAAAAACTGGGGATCGGGGCAAGGCAGGGGTTTTGGATGGGGGTGAACTGAGGCGTGTCTGTGCCTTTTTTTTCTGACCGAAGGATGTAGAAACCTGAAGGGGCGACCGCCGTTAACTCCAGAGTCTGTCACTGGCACCGTCAGATGGAATGTGGGAAATGCGAGTACCGCCCGCGAGTCGCCGTCTTAGCGGGAGGCGCCAGCTGAGTGCCAGGAACCTGTAGGAGCCCAAGGAGCCTGTGCTGCCCTGTGTGCACAGGTTGACATGTAACTGTGGGTGATTTAAGGTATCGAGAGCGGCCCTCTAACTGTGGGACAAAGAATGGGGTCGTTGCACCCAGGCGGCCTAAAAATGGTTGAAAAGACGGGGGATGAAGTGACCGTGGACCCCGCCGCTAGCTCCGATTCCTTATCAGGCCACGTTACCGCCTCAAGCCTGCAAGCCTTGCAAATGACGCAAAGGACTGCAAGTATCGTGTACCCCGTCTGGAAGTATTCACGCAAGGCCAAAATTCCAAGAGACCAGCACCGAGGCTGATGGGGGAGGAAAGAGGTGCCGACGGAGGTTGTGCTCTTCCCCGATTGATGTGTCGTTTCCGATTCCGACCTTTGATCTGATGTCTTACTTGACAAGCAGCCACTTATAGCCCTGGGTCTGTTCCTTCCCCCCTGAACTATGCTTCTCAAGTTACAGAGAGAGTGTTGGGATCACAAGGGTTACTGGCGACGCTGATCCGGGGCAATGGCGGGCGATTCCAACCTTGGAGCCTGGAGCACTCGCGGTGATTTCCCACCTACGAAACTCTCCCAATCCGAAACTTTCGGTTCGGGACTGGTGGCCGCAATGACGCGGGTTGCCGGAGAGTCTGTGGACACGGGCTTTGGAACTGATATCCCGTCAATAGAATGTCGAATTTGTCTTCTCGTGGTCTGAGGCTGTTCAAGAGGCTACGAATAGTGACATCAAAGCAGTAGGCGCAGGCTCTTTCCGGATGACAACCAGGGCACGCCCAAGAGCGTAATTTCCACGCTCAACTGGTACAGTCCGGGATGGAAAAAATGATGGGGAAGGGGAACCACAGGGAAGGGAGGATGTATCTTCGGCAGGGGATGCGCAGCAAAAGTGACAAAGTCGCAGCCGAGGGACGAATTGTCTGACAAAACATTCAGTCGCATCCACTCACGATAAAATCTCGGAGCATCATTTGCACTCACCAGCTTCAATGTTATCAGCCTGAGTTCTGCACAGATATTGTTATCCTTCGCAGTGCCATTATGGACCCTGATGACCGCGACATTTGCATGGCCTACGCATCGAATTCTCCACGCCATGTGCACATGCTTCTTTCACCCAGCAGGCTTCTCTGGACCACGATACGACTGCGTTTCTTACTTGCCACGACGGAACAACCAGTAATCAATAAGCGACCATGCCCTAATATGGAGCTTCACCACGAGACTACGCTGAAGAGAAATACAAAATATTTCGCCATCAGGAAAGAAGGCTCTGCAATCTGGGTGCGTAGTTGTTACTCATGAGGAGGCGCGTGGCTTCCCGGCGCATATTATGAGGCAGCTAGGCCATTACTGGTGAATCCACAGAAGACATCAGAACACCCCAGAAGGAGTTTGCGGGTAGCGAGGCCGGAAATCAAGCAATCCTTGCCTGGCGCTGTAGCTTGACTCGACTTTTTGCCGCTTCTCCATTATTGACCACATGAACCCAAGAATTATATTATTTAGACTCTCTGCGGCCCAAGGGAACACTTTTCGGGCATGTTGAGAGCCAATTTGAAGGTTTTGTCGGCGAAGGCTCATCTGTGGGTGTGGTGGAGGTGCTTTCTGCAAGGGGAATGACTTTTTATTTCCCAGGGCTGAAAGGCTGAGGAGCCTTCTCCAGCCCGACAGGGGAACCCAGAGATGTGGCTGCAAGAATCTCGGGAATCCTCACCCCGAGGCAAACGGCGTCCCTTTTCCGGTCCGAGTGCACATGCTACCAGTCTGACATGGCGAATCTGATGATGGTTGCCGAGCGGATGATTGCAGAGACAAAACATTGCAATAATCATCACCCCTTTCAATATGTGCCTGTGCGAAGAGAAACCCGATCGGAATTGCCCCAAGAGTCCATCATAGGCATGTGTCGTGACCACCGGGATCTACACGGTGTTCACCTCTTCCCCACACTTAGCGATAAGGAAAGACGATAGTAAATTGCCTGGAGAATCCGGCAGCAGCGCGGCGCTCAGAACGTCTGTTCCGCGACTGTCTTCTCAAACGGTCAGCTTGAAAAAGGAAAAAACTCTTCCGTATGGCTATCTGAACGGAGCCTTTGCAGCTTGGAAAACCAGTTCATCCCACGCAATTTCAAGCTCGCCGCCGGGGTACTTCCCGGTCTGCTTTTGTTTGTCAGCCCCGTGCTTTGCTGATTTGATGAGAGCTGTTTTTCACTTGGTGCATGTGCGTTCTGGGCACAGCCTTTCCCCACAACCACTGGCAGGTTGGTCCTTACCCATTCTGCTGAAATGACTTTGTTCTTTCTCTACACCGTGAATGAAAGGCTGGCTGATCTCTGTAAGTGGCCAGTCTCGCCTGGCCATGCCCTTATCACAAAGTAATACGACCATCCCACCCTCCTATCCCGCATCGTTTTAGTTCTCCGAACACAGACGGAGGACCCGAACTTCCCCACGTTGATAATCGCGATAACACCTACGAGTACTGGTCGAGATCGGCGTTGTGCCGTTGTTTGCCTTGAGATCTGTCGATCTGAAGACAGGTATCACTGCAACCGCCAGCTTCCGTATTTGCTCAATCCATTTCGGAACGACGAAGCTCTAAGTAGTTGATAGGTGTAACCCGGCCAGCCGATGCCAGTGCGGTTCGAAATCCATATCTATTCTGTCATGTATGATTTTGGCTTTGAAAGAGACATTACATAGCCTGATGCTAATGAATTGATGCTAATGGATGCCAATACCGTTGGCAACCTATCCAGCACCTCCGATTGATTCAAATACAACAGCTCTATTCTGGCTTATTCGAGTTGTCACAGAATCGCTCATGGTCAACATCTTCCTGTTATCATACGCGAGCCGGCTTATACTGCGCAGCATCGATGATCGACCTTCGCTGCCAGGCATGGCGGCCTTTTAGTGAATCTCGAAACAGAGAAACTGAACCTCTAAAGCTAATCCGAAGTCTCAAATACGCCTCCAGTCTGTTGGATACAGGGGGCATCCGAAGCCTCTTGCGCGCTCCCGCCGACAGGGAAACGATCCGTGACCTCTTTACATCCTCTTGGCTGTCGCGGGCTTCATACGTGCGCCCAGGACCTTTGAAGGCTTCGTGAGCGGTGCCTCGCTGCCTCAGTCTTCCTCATGGGCTGGCCCTCTCCTCCGCGCCTCGTTGGCTGCCGCTGGTCGTGCTGAGGACACCATCGGCGGTTGAAGACGACGCATACATTTCGCCCTTGTTGACCACGATAAGACATGCACTGAAGCATTTTCCAGTCACTCGTCCCATGCCTGCTACCCAGGTCACCTCAAGTCCGATTCGGCAATACGCTTGACGGCGAGATGAGGGACAACAACCGACGATGCACGTGCGTTGCTACTTTTCCGTTGAAGCGATCCGACATCCTGCAAAATTCGTCTGACAAACCACATTAATCAGAGTTTGTCTCGTAGCAGTCTGCAGTTCGAATGCATCGATCACGAAATCTGATTAAGGTTCCAACCAAACCATAAAGATGGGACGTTGCGCGGTATGTCCAAATTGGAAAATTGAGCTCCATATCACAGTTACCGCAACCATGGGTAACATCGAACCATGTGCAGGTCCCGCCCAGCAATTACGAGGCCCAGCATGGCGGTTGAGAACGCCATGTGAAAACATGTGCTGTTCACAGTCAGATGGTAGTTCGTAAGATGAAAGTTCGAGTGTGAAAAAGATTTCACATGCTCGGCATTTCTTCGGAGTACACGGTAGCTGACTCGGTAGACAACAAGCAAGATGGATTCTACTCACAGCTTGCCACATGGCGAAAAGAGATTTTGACGTCAGCGATGTTTGTGGACGCAGATTTGTTTCTCTGTCAACCAGCTGAAGATGCTCGAGCTGACAAAGACCGTGAAGGTTGTGAACAAGCAGAAAAGTTCCAGGCCTCGATGTCACGTTTGTGGGTCCAGGCTCACGAAGCGATACCTCTGCGTGGCCGGCCCAACGAAACTGATTTGGAGCGGCTGAAGATTTCGTTTTCGAGGGAATGGTATTTTGCGTCACTTTGCGCAGTCGATGCTCCTCTCTGATCACGAAATGAGTGGAACTCGCCACTCGGAATGATGAGGCCGAGCTCAGCGTGAAGGAGTACCGATTCAAAACGCCTTGAGGAGACATGGACAATTCGTAGTTGCACAACCGCGGATTTCTCAGAGAGTCCAAATTCTTGAACGACCAATCTTGCAATGGGTCCGGAGACTGTTGACGGGTGTGGCAGGACAAGCCCGAAGGCTTGGTTGATGACCTCCAGGAAGACATCCTCTTTGACGCGTCTCTGCACTGAGCTGTGCTGTCTCAGAGCCTACCAGTTTAGTAGTCAAGGTGGATTGCTTTTCAGACCAGATGGAGAGGATTCAATCTTTGTTGCTACAAAACGCGGCGAGCACAAGTTAGCCACTCAAAAGGCATAGATTACGCCCCGAAAACTGACCAGAAGGAGAACATCGGCATGCGTACGGCACTGGAGACTGCTTTGTCAGTGCCATACTAACTTATATATTCGTACGGATGCTTCTCCTTCCTGGACGTGGCGCGTACAGTCCTGGTCCAACGGCCCAAGCTGGTTCTTGCGACGGCAGACGATATTTCTGATGTCGCATTTGGGCTCTTCGACTCACACTGAAATATCATGTACATTTGCCCGTGTAGCAGGTACAACGAGTATGCAAATTTGCCACCACCATCTGCACGATGGGATCTTGCTTTGGATATGCAGGAACCGGCCTTGTCCATGCAGCAGAAACTTTACTCCTCGGGCTCTGATCGCTGCAAGGCTTCGTTGCGAGTTCCGCCAAGGCCGAGACGGAAGCTGCCGCCGCTTTGTTACTGGCAAGTTAGGCGAGATATGACGTCTTCGCTTCAATCTTTTGGGCAGTCGGGGTCGCGTTTCTCAGCACGGCGAGAAGAGGAGAGGAGGCGTGGAGATTCGTCGTGGACAGTGCCAGCACGAACAACCTAGTGTGCTCGAACATGTTGGTCGACTGTACATGTAGAGTCTGGTCTGTAGATTGTTGAACTTCTCTGATATCCTGCCTTGTATTGTCACCTGCGCGCCTCAATTCGGGCGAGAACCACGATACCACGATGCCACCCCCTCGAGCACGAAACGTCGACGACTCAAGATCTGAGACTTCAAGCACTGTCACGAATCAGAGAGAAAAACTTGCGCTAGGCCCCACCAGTGGATCGGGCGTGTCGAAAGGGAAGAGGTCGGCTTTGGGGCACCATGGTACAAACGGAGGAGCCAAGGTGGCTGTGAATGGGAGTGCCCCTGCTCTTGTTCTTCCAGCTGCAGCAACTGCAGCAGAGGCGGAGAAAGACCCAAGTCTCCCTCGTGTATGCTTCAATGCCCAGGATTATGACGATGTGAGGCTAATGCTTGCCACGCTTTCGCAGACTGAGTGGAACACCATGCCAGTCCCCGTCCTGCGCACCTACCGCATGGCTCACCGACTACCTATTTCCACAGCCTTCGATCTGCCTCATACCGAAATCACCTACAAGTCATCCGAAATCGCAAAACGCGCGCCCTCGGCCGTATATTACCGACGAAAGCTACACGAGCAACATTTACAACGACGGAGAGCCCGCCAGGCGCAGCAAGCGAACGGAACAAGTAAGAGCAGTGGCGGCCCCAAATCAAAAGAGAAGGGCAAAGCAAAGGATGTCTTGACAACGGAGAAGAGTTCGAACACGTCACTATCAATAGCCCAGTCCATCGAACCTCCTGACCACCATCAACCTCCATCAGAGCAGGACCAGTCTTCCACACTCTCCACCAGCGCTTCGACCTATCTCGGCCCCCGCCTTCCTGCTTCGAACCTCGCATCTGCCGTTCGCAAACATTTCAACGCTCAGCAACTTGTTGGAGGCGAAGCCGACACGATCGCACGATTCATATACGTCGTGCAGCAAAATGGAAGTACTCGACAGGTGAGGACAGAAGGCTCAGAAGGCGACGGGACGGGATATTGGATGGGAAGCAACGGACGGGAGCAAAGGAAGGTCGACGGACCTGGAGGTGAAGTCGGCTTCAGATTAAGGTTTAAGCCGTGATGTTATGGGACGGTTCGAGGAATGCTTGATGAACGTGGGTACGGTTTGTGCATATGGATGAAGGACACTTGTAAGATAGAAACATGGACCGGCCCGTGTATATTACGACTTATGTGGGAGGATCTCCTATGCGGGTCATGGACAAAACAAAATCGAGCGAACAAGATTTGCCTCTGTTTCGACACCATTTGGACAGACTCTTTAGCTCAAGCAGCTTGACCACATGTGCGATCAGTATCGCGAACGCAATGCGAAAGACCCCGAAAGACGGGTGTCACCCTCCCCCAGGGTTTTGTAGCCATGTTGAAGTCTTTTATAGAGAAGGCCCTGAACTTGGCGGCCAGCACTTTCCCAAACGCTGCTTGTATTGAAGTGGGTCGTGGTAGCCATTCCCGAAGACGTGGTTATCCGACAGGCGGCACTGTATTCGTGTCTCATGACCCTTACGCCGGAGTATAATATCGAAGGAGAAGACCTCGAACACTCGAAAAGGAGCCCAGACCTGAGGGATATGACAGCATGAGTTCATCTGGGGAAAGCCTCACGCCTCGAACAATAGTCTTCTGCAGGCGTGAAATGATGGAGGATGTGTGATCCTCATCCGATACAATTGTCAAGCTCATGCCTGCATCCACGTCGACCTTTGCTAGGGCGTCAGGACTGTGGCTTCGCTAGCTCAGTAGACTTGCAAGAAACGTTTTGTCCATCAACTCGATCCCCTGTTGTTTGTGGACAGCGAAATGGAACCAGGAACTTCTCTTCGACCTGCCGATGAGGATTGGGCAGAAGCCGGAGAGTACCTACCGTTCGATCTTCTGTTCGACATTGGACTCGGTGGCAGCAGAGCAGCGGTCAAGATCTCCCAACAAATGTTTCCTTGACAGATTTCGAAAGAATGCTAGCCAATTTCTTTGTCGTCTGCCTACCTGCAGATTGATGCAGTCCGTGTGGGTCACGGGGCACTTTTTGGTCCACACAGTCCTTTAAATCTCTCCGTACAGACGCTGGAAGCAATTCCAGGAAAGTACCTTATACTTTCGCACTGGTAGACCTCGTAGACAGAACCACGGGTAGCTTCGTACTCCGTTGGGCCATGGCAGGTACGTGTCGTTCGCTCTGCGTGATGGGAGAATACCCAGGAGATCGAGCTCGTCCATCTGCTGATTGAACGACGGAAGACTGTCAAGTAGGGCGGGAAAACATGTCGTCCATTGCAGTGCGTGTTTCATGCAGCAGAAGTCGGAGAGATACACCCCGTGCCACTCCGATCAGGAACGGAGGATGAAGTCGCATGACGCTGAAGGGAATTTTGTAAGATCTGCCGGCCACAACAAGCCCGGCAGATGCGGGTTCTACCGGAACACCGGTGCTTTCAAGTAGGTTTGGTTGGCGGGAGAAGGTCAGGGGGAATAAGCGGTGAGTACAAGGCTGTCACTTGAGTAGCCGTCCTCATCAGTGCAATAATTTCTTATGAAGTCTTGTGACCTGCAAGCTTGAGAGGACTTGACCATCAGATTTGAGATGTAAAAGATCCCACAGATGACGAAACCGCCATGCGGAACGTCGGTCGCCTTCGAAATCCTTTGTGCAGGGAGTGCATTGACCACGTCTGCCACGTCAACGATGGGTCCTGCGAGAAGGGGAACCAAGCGTATCTTGGAGAGCTTATGAGATCATGGCTCCGATGTCATCTCCGAAGAGGGATGCTCGTGGGCGTTGTGAGACTGAAACGTGTCGGACTTGATGAATTTGGTGGGCGATATAGGAGCACGAGCGCCAATTGAGATTGAGCTTGTCTGAATAATTCGATGCCCAACTATAAGGCAGCAAATGACAGGAAATGAGCCTGTAGGAGAATAGATTAGTGGTCAAGCTGCAAGCGCTGCAGTAGCGGCAGCAGTCGAACAGTCAGAGAAGCTCTGGCGGGTGCAGGTTTGGATCCCTAGCGGCACTTGGGGTGTTGGCAGGTTCGCACTGGGCTGCACGTTTTGTTTGTTGCCTCCTCTGTTCATGCGCGTGCTCGCCGTGGCTGGTCCGGAGACTTCCTGTCGCAAGACAAACAAGAAACTCTGAGCTCGAGCCAGGTGCGAAGCAGATCCAGGTCGAGGATCAAAGCTGAAAGCGGAGAGGCAAATAAGAGACAGAAGGATGATTTTGTATATCTCACCGTAGCTGAAAATTCAGCTGGTGCGCTCAGGACGAACGGTACAGCTGGGGGCTGGTCGGAGCATTGGAATTGTTGCTGGTGGATATTATTACAGACTTTAGGGGTTGCCTTGCAGACATATCCGCCTGCCGCGATGCAGTGCAGCTCGCCTGCTGGGAACTCTGTTGCCAAAGGAACTGGTGCGATCGAAGGATTCCGCGAGCAAGTGAGCAGGAAACACGACCAATTAATAGATCGAATCAGGTTAAAGTCGAAGCCTAATATGTGCGAGCTCGACAGTTGTGCCCAAGGAATGATGATATGATGCGGTTCTAGTTAGCTTTTAGGCCAACGGGGCGAGCGGGATAGAGGGAAGCAGCCGTTGGGAGCATCTCGCTGCCAGCCCCATTGGCTGCTTTGTGCTCGCAAGATGACCACGTTGGTGGTTGACTTTTGCCCTGTGCGCGCGGGCGGCCCCCAGTCACTCGCCCAGCCCCACGGCGCCAGCAGCCTAACCAACGACCGCGGCGTCGACTCGTCGAAGGCGCTGAGGTCCAAGAATGGCCTTCGTGTGTATGTACTTGCCTTTCAGCGTTCAATATACGTTGGAGCTAAAGCTTCATATCGCGCCCGACAACAGCGAAAAACCGTGCACCGACCTGGCGGATCCATCTCTCTCCTGCCTCCTGCTTCCTGCGGTTTTCACCAGTTTCAGGATTTTCTGCCCGAAAAGCCTTGTGGCCCAATTTGAGCGGTGAGGGCAGTCGAGCCACTCTTTCGAAACAGCGATATATCCATCAAATCCACTCCAGCGTCCCTGCCTGGTCCTCTATCTCTACCGGAGCTGCACAGCACAGGGACGTGGGTCAGACGGCCACAGCTCAGACCAGCACTTGCCACTGAATGCAACACCAACGCCGAACCAGATCTGACGGTTAGCATCCCGAGCGAGACCACTGACCCAGGTCGACTGTTGCTGCGGACACAACAAAACCCGGTCCTCGTCCTGCATTTCGTCCTTGCATCACTCGAGGGTGCAGGCTGCGCAGAGAAAGATCCATATCGTCTCTCTTGAGACATTCTACTCTTTGTAGCAGTGCGTGCGATATTGTCCAAGACTTTGTGTCCCCGTGTGGCATCAGTGGCTTGCCTTGTACTCACCGCCTCCACGTTCTTCCAGCTCCGACTTCTCCGACGTCTCCTCGCTACCACCTGGTCTATGGCCGGTCACCAATAATATCCTGGGACCGCCAATTCCCGCCAGATCCTCTTCCGTCTCTCTGTACCATTGTCACACACTACAACATCAATGTCCTATCGCCATTCTCACAATCCTCTGGCCGTTGTGTTGCCCGAGCCAAGCGGAGGTGGTGATTCGATCTCGGTGGTGGACTGAGGGTTGCCCCTCACTCGTATCATTCCCGAGTCGAAGCGACCTCCACAATAATGGGCATTCGTCCTCACCATGCTGACCCCAGCCCATTGAGACAAGTTGACTCCGAGCCGCAGCGCCATCATTCCAGACACTCGCTCAGGTTCGGAATGTGGCATAAACTACAGCATTTCTTCACAAAAGACGATGCGACTCAGAGTCCGATCGACTGCTCGGATGATGAGCAGTGGCCCTCGGATTGGCCTGACAGACCGGATTGCAACAAAAACGAATCCGCAACGAGACCGCTTGCTGTCGGTCTCCCTCGGCAGGCAACCTTCCGACGCCAGAACTCCGAACGAAGAGACCGACTGCTTCCCATTCAGCCTGGTCATGCCGAACGGAGAGCGATCTCGTCTACGAGGCACGCTTCGATCAGCTTACCAAGACGGCGAGCCACCTCGTCGCCTCCTAACTGCGACCCGGCTCGGACCTCTGCACCCGCCGTAGCTGTCACTGCCAGAGCAGATGTGGGCGCTAGCGACGCCCACGTCGATCTTCCCCCAGTCCTCGATTCGATACAACCAGATCCTGCCGAAGATATCTGGTCGCCCGACGACTATCGACCTCCAAGGCCACCTTCCAGGACATCTTCTGATGATTCAAATTTCCCTCAGATGCCTCTCGTCGATGACAAGGCCGAGTTGAGGGACGAGCTTGATCGTCGATGGATCCTAAACCTGAGTATGCACTTTCGAGATAAGTCGGACCGGGAGAAGTTCTTCGTCACATACGCACAGACACCAAGCTTCTGGCGTCGAGTGACCATTTCATGTGATTATCGCAATGCCGAACAGGGTTCCCTGGAGATGGACCTCAAAGAACTACAATTCCAACGAGATAAAAGCATGCAAATCTACGAGTCGATACGCGACTCGCTTCCGGAGATCCAGTTTTACGACACGGTCACGAACCTCAAGCTTGAGACGACGGACGGTCGATTACACGTGCATGTCACAGAAGATGTCAATGAGATCATACCTTACCCACCAAAGAGCACAGTTACTCACATTATCAACAGTGAAGAGTTTCGACCGATGGTACTTCGGGAAAACGAGCTCGTCTTCGACTCTCATCTTTCCGGGTTCGTCTACAAGGTACAATACAAAGACACGACCTATATCAAGAAAGAAATTCCTGGACCCGATACTGTTGACGAGTTCCTGTACGAGATCAATGCTCTTCACGCACTTCACGACTCTGATTACGTGATAAAACTTGAGGCGATCGTGCTCGATGACACGGAATCGCTGGTGAAAGGCTTGCTCATCAGTTATGCGGACAAGGGTGCGATTGTCGATCTGTTGTATGATCACCGAGGCTCTATCGCGTGGGAAGATCGGTGCCGTTGGGCCGAGCAAGCGGTTCGCGGACTCAGTGAGATACACGAAGAGGGCTACGTTCAAGGCGACTTCACGTTATCCAACATTGTGGTAGATGTTGACGACAATGCGAAGATCATCGACATCAACCGTCGTGGATGTCCAGTCGGCTGGGAGCCTCCCGAGATCGCAACCAAAATTGCAAGCAACCAGCGAATCTCAATGTACATCGGCGAAAAGTCCGACATCTATCAACTGGGAATGACTTTGTGGGCTCTGGCAATGGACGATGATGAGCCTGAGAGACATGTGCCGCCACTGAGCGTTGACGAATTTCCGTCTGAGGTCCCTGAATGGTACCAAGATATTGTCAGAAATTGCCTGTCTCCTCGCCCACGGGACCGGGCTTCGGCTAAGGAATTGGCTGAAATGTTCCCAGGGGCAATTTCCAGGTCATGTGAGGATATCCGGCCATCTCAACGACCAGGCCTGAAGGTGCGGACGATGAAGAAATACATTGACCCTGCCGATGCCGTTGAACGAGATGATATTCTACGTTTGAGCTCAAAGCCACAGGAGTCGGAGGAGGTCCCATATTCTCCAGAGAGTTCCCGGGACGATTACACCTTCACATATCCGAAGTCATCGAATTACGAATTTGAAAGCGACCTCTCTGGCTACGACCGACCCAGGGGCAGGAGACCACCCACGAACTATGCACACCTCGGAAGCGCCGAAAGACATCATTGGGAATCTGAGGATGAAGGCCCGACTCCCACCGAAGACTTCGAACCAAACATTGTGACCATCTCTCCAGGTATGGACCGGGAATTTGATGAGGTCAAGGTGGACGGCCATTCGTACCTGGTATCTCGTCGAACATTCAACGATGAAGAACTGGAGATACTAGAGCGTCGAGCAGAAGCCGAAAATATCAGCCGGAGTGGTTACATACCGTCCGACGAAGGATCAGCAGCAAATACAGGCG
Organism: Cladophialophora chaetospira; assembly: GCA_030247875.1. Lineage (NCBI taxonomy): Eukaryota > Fungi > Ascomycota > Eurotiomycetes > Chaetothyriales > Herpotrichiellaceae > Cladophialophora > Cladophialophora chaetospira. The sequence goes on along the minus strand of JAPDRK010000008.1, from coordinate 80,367 downwards.
AGAGTTCAAGCAGCGCGAGGCCGATACCAGTCCGACGTCCGTCTCTTCTCGCGGCCACATCCGCAACCTCTGAAAGTACCCCTCGAAACAGCCAGGATTTGCTCGCCACCATGGCGCAGCCCCGTGTTGAAGACATGCTATACGAGAATTCGAGTTCGGCTCCAGGGGATGACTCGAGAGCGCGAAGTGAGGAGCGGGTTCCTCCTCCAGCACCAGGGCCCTCGTTGGCTGATGATGATCCGGCAGAGCCACCCGGAATGGTCGACCAATTACCAGAGGCCAATTCGAACCAGATCGCAGGCACTGAGTCAAGTAAGCCTCCAGGCCTTCCTTTCGCAGATAGTGGTTACGATGAACCATTGAGGTACCTTGTAAACAACGGAGATGTTCAGTCTGTGGCACCAATCTTGGAAGAACACGAGGTTGAACGCAAGGAGGTGACTGACCTTGTCCAACAGCTGGAGAAAGTTCAGGACGACGCGCCTCAGATTTTCAAAGAATCGGGAGTACACCAAGGCCAGCCGGAGGATATTGTAGACGAGGTGCCTCAGGCTATTCAACAGCCGGCGGAAGACGAGGTGTCTCAAGCTTCGAAGCAGCCAGACGTATCGCGTGAGGAAAGTGTGGAGATACCACCCGACACGCCTGCGAACCTGCGGGAACCGGTTTTGCCCGAACCAGTTTCTGGTCGTTGCACTTACATTCCAATCGCAACTGGAGACTCCATCTCGTCGAGTGATCTGACAGAAAAGTATGCAGAACATACTCCAGTGCCAGGGAAAACGCACGTCATGGAGGGGAAGTCACTCGGTTTGTCGTCAGAGGAGGAAGTTACTTGAGCGGTCACCACTTCGACTGAGACGTGCACGCATTCGTTGCACCCAACAACCTGATCGTTGCAGCAGAAGATTTGTCCTAGGTGACAAAGTCTGCGACGTCGCAGCAAAGCCTGGTCCAATTCAATGTATGTGGGCAGTACCTAGTCCGAAACAGTTGCTATCCACCTTGACCAGAAGGGTCGTCCCCTGGAATTTGCAGCCGGTCGCATGCACAGTCTGCGCCAGTGAATGTGTACACCGGGAACTGCACAAATCGAGGGATAGGCTTCTTTGGCAACCAAATCGGTGGCTTTACCTTCCTGATGAGTGGTAACGAACCGGGTGTCAGCAAAGTTTGTCAAGGTGATGTGTTAAGAAAACCTCGCATGCGACCAAAGGGGCAGTATAACCATGATGGAGTTTGCAACCTTTGGCGCCCTCATTTGTTTTGCGCATTGCAAGGTGAAATTCTGGGTTCCTCTCAAGCAAGCAAGCGATGTTTTGTAATCCAGGTTAGTCACAGGCATTTCGGGAGAGATGGTCTTTCCGCGTTTGGACATTTCGGTGTTATGTATTGCATGGGCGGTGTTCTGATGGAACTTCAAAACATGGATCTCGAAGGTTGCGAAACCGATTTACCCCAGCAGTGGCCAACGCAAGCATCGACAAAGTCGAATGAATGATATGGGTGATCATGCAGGCGGACTGTTTGTCGTTTTTCATCTTTCAAGCATTACCAGCCGTACGCCACGACGATATGCAAGTCTACAATTATCCAGCACCGTGAGGCCACACAGAACTCACCACATATAGCTTACGATACTCATGAATCAAGCATTAATGAATCAAACCGGTCTTTTTCTGGCCCATCCGTTTTGATGCATCCTCGGACTGCACGGCTATATTCTGAAACTGAATCAACCGATTTGGCCAGCATCGATATCTCTGATCAAGTCTAGATTTCTCCCGATGAATACAATCCTGCCGTCATCAAGTGGCGTCTCGTCATCACCACGGTCGACGTCGATGATATCAAAGATCTCTCTCACTCCTTGAACCACTCGACTGTTTCCATCCGTACACCGTATTAGTCCTTTTGTCCTGTGCACTTCATACTTTTTGGCTTTGCCTTCTTGTCGGTCTTCGGCTTCCCAAAGAAGAAATTCTAGCCAGCTGATCAGCAGAGGCAGCTTTTGCGGGTCATACGGCGGCACGGGAATCGTGAGAGTGGAAAGCGTTGGATCAAGATGTGAGTGACCCTTCGACGTGAAATCAGGCATCGCGGGAATATCTGATGCGGATGGAAAAGTCGAGTAAGCGTTGAGATCAAGAATCGTGCCACTGAGCTTGTCAATACACGAGTGCTTGGTGGAAACGATTCGAGCAAGGCTGTTGATGGATGATATTCGGGTCTGAACCGTTGAGAGCTGTGACTCTGAGACGAGATCCGTTTTGTTCAGTATGATTACATCGGCATGGGAGATCTGGAGGTGGGCTGTGGTCAGCAGTGGTGTTTCGTGGTCGTGGTCTCCATTTCTCTCTTCCTCGGGTATCTCCTCTGGAGTCGGCTCGTCGAGACTTCTCAATATGTTCTTAGCATCGACGACTGTGACGATGCCGTCAAGGTAGATACTGCTGCCCAGCCCTTCATCCATCCAGAACATGGGTGCGATATTACCGGGATCTGCAACACCTGTTGTTTCGAGCAAGATGTAGTCGAAGTCCTTCTGGGTTTCGACGAGAGACTCTAATGCAGCAACGCCGGAATCTTTGATACTGCAGCATATACACCCATTTGCGAGCGGTATCCATTCCGTTATTGACTGATCTCCTTTATTGACGGTCAACGACTTCTCAATGTCCGCTGTATTTCCAAACTCGTTCAGAATGACTGCAATCTTCTTGCCGTGTTCAGCTGTCAAGATGTAGTTCAGTAGAGTTGTCTTTCCTGCACCCAGAAAACCTGTTACAATTGTGATTGGGACCTTCTTGGAAATCAATGTCCTGGTATCGATTGCAGTGGTCTCCTCAGGCTGCACCTTGATGAGGTCCGGGATCTCATCATCGTCCATGCTGCAGAACGAGGTAAGCGCATCCAATACGGGCTGGAAATATCACTTGTGGTCATCGTCATCCAGGAAGTTGAATTGAAGTCCTAGTTCAAGCAGCACCGAGCAGTTGAATAGGCAAGCCTTGCTGGGGCGGCGAGAGCGTTCTAGGTTTAGGTTCGCGCTTGTTGTCGATCCTCGCTACTCTAAATAAGAGATGGTCTCGCCGAACTCACAGTCGCGGCGTTTCGCTTTCAGCGACAAACTGTAACTCACGAACCAGTCACGAAACACAGTAAAACTAAGATCGTTATGTGATACCGCCGGTCCCCTACACTTGGCCTACTGATCGCAGTTCTCTTTTTGTCTATGTCTGACGCAGCCTGCAGCGGAAGACCGTCGTCCCTCGTCCTGTCCGCTGAGCGAGATCATCTTGTGGATTGAAAAGAAGGACAACGTCGTACACCGAAGGACGTTGAGATTACATCTTCCTATTGAACGACTAGCCAGATCATGAACCTGGGAGGCTGAGAAGCGGCAACGAGCTGGGGGGAGTACCATAGAGCGTACCACGGTCGACGCCAACACGCCTAGCACGATGACAGCCGTTACACCCTCGAGATCAGGCGTTTCTCCATCAAGCTCGCCTCGCCTGCCATCTCCCCCTCCCATACCAGAAGTTCAATTTGGTCCTCAAAGTCCCGGCGTTGACCTATCCAAAGAACTATCGCTTGAGGCAACCTCAAAGCCAGATGAAGGAGCTGCGCGGAGAATAAGACCAGGGACAAGAGCTGCAGACATGGCCATGGGACCTCCGCTTGTACCTTTGAGTCAGCTCGATTCGCCATTTCAGCTCCAAGAACACCTGAAGTCGCTCTATTCACACCTTACCCATACCCCAGAATCGACCCACACGGTCCCGATCACGAAAGAAACCGCACTACAAGTCGCTACACCACCCCCTATTAACGACACTGAGTCAGTGGATAGGAATCTCTGGCTCTATGAGTTATGCCGGTTCCTTACGCAGAAAGCGAACATTGTGTCGATATTTCTGATGAATGACAGTCCGCCGTGCTCAGCCGCGACATGCCCCGAGATGCGAGCAAGTGAATGGCAATATCTCTGCGCGGTGCATGAGCCTCCCAAATCATGTTGCGCCATCGACTACTGCAATCACACCCTCGATTGGGCAGCCAATGTTCTTACTAGTCCGAAACACTTTCCTTCACGGCTGGCCTTGGGTGGAGAGGCGGGCAATGTTACCCAAAGCATGCGACAGCTGACAAACATCTTTCGGCGCGTATACCGCATCTTCGCACATGCTTGGTTCCAGCATCGGGACGTCTTCTGGTCTGTGGAAGCTACTTATGGCCTATACATGTTGTTCAAGGTTGTTTGCGACGAGTACCAACTGATTCCCGCGGACAGCTACACCATCCCACCTGAAGCTGAAGGGGGCCAGGAAGCTGCCAGTGAACGTGAGCCGACCTTGCGACCACATATTCTCCGCAAGGAGAACACTTCCAACATCGAAACCGAGGAGCCTACTAGCGCGACGACAACATCTGACGATCCTGCCTTAGAAGCGTCGACAACGGTCAGTACTGGTGCAACGACTCGCAGACATAAGCACACGCCCAGTACGGGCAGCCATGTAGCCACTATCGCCGAAGGGGCTGAGGAAGAAGAGGAACAACCCACAAGTACCATCTCCACGAAGCCTAAACCTCCTCCTGGTGTGCCATCTCTGGTTGAGCCCTCAGACTCTGGGAAGGACTTTGACGAAGAGAAGAGAGGGCTCTCGCCGCAGCCGAACAAGAAGAGCAACGACCCTTCGCCCGATCGTTCCCTCCTCAAACTCAACATTGCCTCATCGTTACCCAAATACGAGCCTCGCGCGCCGGAAGATCCTACACCCACGGGTAACACCGAGGACATCGATCCGCTCTCCGTGCATCAGCAGTCATCCACAGCCACCTCAGACGATCAAGATCAACCTACCACGACCTCGACTGCTTCGAGGTCGAAGCGTCCCCACCCAGAGACCCCCATCGACCAAGTCACCCGCCCCTTCGACGACCAAGACGGTGAAACAGTCACGTCCCCGTCAGGCGGCTCGATAAGAACAGCCGGCAATGATGTGCTCGCGGCAATCATGGGGCATATTGGGGATGGAGATGAGGAGGACTCGTCTAGGGATGAAGCGGCGCAGGTTCAGAATTTGCCAGCCAAGCAGGATGCCGAGAGTGTGGCGCAGAAACAGAGAGGTCGAGACGAGGAGGGTGAGGATGACGATGAAAATGAAGCGTTTAGTCCTGTGCAAGTGAGTCCACCTGCCGTGGGTGCTGATGCCGGTGATGAAAAGCATGACGCTGGGGAGGACGACACACCAGTACAGGACAATACCCAGGAGGAGCATCGACTGGGGCGGGACGAAATCATGGTTTCGGTCGAGGAGAGTACTGAGGATGATGACGGACTACCGAGCGACAAGAAAGATGAGGGTCCAAAAGGGCCCTGAAAGTCAGAGCCGCGAATGAGGCCGTGTATTCAATGCTGAGTAGGGAACGTTGCACGATGCATCACTGGCCAAAACTCAGTCGCACTAGGATTGTTGGTAAACAGCATATATACCTATTCTGTGTCACAACCTGTGAACAAAGCTCAAGCACTATTAACCGATGCAAATACCACTATGTGCATTTCCTTTACGTGATATTCGAAGGTGCTTTTGCAAAATTTAGTGAACGGTTGTTCGAAATTCAGCACGGTTTTCTTTCGATGCCGAGTCATCACTCCTAGACATCTCTCAAACGCGATATTGACCATGCTGGAGCTCTCTTAACCACGGTGACTTTTCATCGCAGGTCAGCTTCAAAACCGGAGACCCTGCAGGATGACATGTGACAGTTGTATTGATGGGACCTGGAAAGCAGTTGGGGATCAGGAACCAAAAGAGACAGGCATGGGAATACATGTTTTTCGCCTGTAATATTCGGACTGCTCTATACAGATTTCCTTGTTGCAAGCCGGTACCGATCTCGCAGCCGCCTGGCTTCTTGTGTCCACAGCCATAAAATGAGACAATAATTGCTGCATCACCCTCAAGATGGACACTTCAACTTCCGCCAGCATAGCCAGGTCTCAATTTCGCCATTCGCGGCTCGATCAGGGGATGCCACTGAGCCAAGAAAGTTATAGCTGGGTTGCAGCAAGTTAGTCAATGTTCTCAACTGGTGGATAGGCCTTTCGTATTTGAGCCCCAAGGATCTGAGGAGAGGCAAGCACGGCAAGTATGGAAGGCGTGAGAAAATCGGACCACATACCCCACATGATGTAACAGCTCGCGAAAGTCAGGATGAGTGTACTTCGCCATATTGTCTGATTCTCGCCCTTGGGACTGAGGAACCACGCTCCGATGCTCAATGCGACGATGATGACGAGGCCGACTAGGATTGACCACCTGTGAATGAGAGGGACAGTTAGCTTGACTTGTTCATCTTCATTCGTTCCTTCTCGTATGACAGAGGTCGAATTCACAACGAGCGCGAGGTTCTGGACCGACGTTTCTGGTCTTCTACTCGAGACAGGAGAAGCAATTGTGAAGTCGGTATTGCCGCTGTCGAGCAGGAGACATTCGGACAACATGCTGCCTATTCGAGGCTCCTGCCATAGTCCTGATGTATTCATACTGCTGCAGTGCTCCCGAGTCCTTCCTCCAGCAGACTCTGACTCTTCTCCATACCGTGGGACCGGAGGAACGTCCTGTACATAGCTCGCTAGGTGCATTGATGGGGCGCGGAGGAAAGAGATACTCCCTACTCAGAAGAGTTTGGTGTAGAATCCCACGTACCCATTTGCCATTGTGTATTGCTTGCTCCCGTATCTTATGAGATTGCTTCCCGATCACTGCGTTCTTTTGGTAGGTCTTGCAAAGTGCTGTGCCTGCAAACGGGTAATAGATGCTCCGATCTCGAGTGTGGTTGATGGTGGCAAGGGATTCGACCTTGGTGAGACTCGGCAGAATGGATTGGGACCAATTCTCTTCGAGAGGCAGATTTGGACAAGACGAGGGAATGGATTGGTTTCGTGTTGGGCGGAGGACTGTTGTCGAGGTATGAGCATTCACCTCGAGGCAAGTTGAATGACAGAGATGATGCAGGTGCAGATTCGGTTAAACGTCGGCAAGCCCGCTCGTAAAGAAAGCACGACAGCGCGAGACGTCTCCTTATCTCACTTTTCAGAGCGCTGGAAAGGGCAAGTACGCATAGTGGTATTGAATCTAACAAAACCCTCCCTCAAGCCGTTTGCGGCAAAGCTAGTCGTGTTCCAAGCAGAATGCCAAAGCACTTGAGCTGAACAAGTTGGGATTGCACCCAGCATCTACGCGCCTTCTCTACTCTTGCGGTAGTTGCTCTCCTGCTCAACCTGAAGCTGGTCGATCTCCGGGGCAAGTTCAGACAGGATCTCGTAGGCTTTCTTGTGGTACTCAAGTTGTGCAGCGATCAGGTCCGCCAAGTTGCGAAGCGGCTCGGGAGTGTCCAAAACCTGTAGTAATCAGTATCAACATGTGCGTGGATAACTGCTGCAGACTCACATTCTTCATGACGCCCTGAGCTTCCTCGACCTGCGACACGAACTCATCTTCCTTGGCCTCAATCTCAGCACGTGCTTCCTCGCTAAACGCAGTCTCGTCATCCGGATTCATGCCCCGACCCTGTAGCTGACCCTTCTTGGTTGCCTTGGTGCTGTCCAACAACAAGCGACTGTTTTCAACAGCCTTCCGAGCCTTTGTTGCGAATTGGATGTTTGTGTTCAAGGTGGTACTCCATCCAGCGAGGAATCGTGCTTGGATAGCCTGGTCTTGCGCCAATCGTGACTCTCCGACTTTCTCTTCAGCGAGGGCGTACTTCTCGAGAGCAGCAGCCAGCGGATCCTCGCTCGTTCCGGTGGTGTTGGATTGCTTGAGCATTTGCGAACTCGCCAGCGACGCACGGGCGATGGCATGGTTGAACGTCTTGGGCTGCGGCTTGGCCGATGGTGGAGCGGTGAAAGCGCCGGCTGCTTCAGTGGCGTTGGAGGCTTTAGACAAAAGGTTCACCTTGTCCGAGATGCTGCGTCCCAGATCTCCGAAGGATTCACGGATGTTTGGGGGATAGTCGTAGGCTTCATTCTGGTACTGCTTCCTGCACAAAGGTCAATAAATGTCCCGACCAGACGAGGCTTGATCCATACGTGACATCGAGTAACTTTTGGTGGACTTGTTTCAAGGCATCGACTCGCTTCTCCAGCTCGACATAGTCGGCAGGCAGTTCAGTCTGGGACACAGTAGGTGAGTCGATTTTTCAGGCTTTTACATTTAGACATTGCCTCACCTTGTCTTCGGCATTGCCAAACTGTTCTTTGAGATACTGCTGGCTGCGCTGGAAGGACGGAGTGACAGTCGAATTAAAGGCCGAACTGCGCACGGTTGAGGTTAGTTGGCGGTCGAACGCTTCCATTGAGCATCTCGAGGGATGTTGCGCACCTAATGTTCTTGCCAAAGGCTGCGAACTTGTCCATTCTCTGGGCTTTTGCTGGGATCGAGGAAACAGTAGAGGATCTGTTCGTGCTGGCAGGTTGATGAAAGATGACTTGTGGGACTTAATGGTGCAGGAGCCTCGTCTGGAAGGGGAGATGCTTTTGGATGAGACGCAGTCTGACAACAATCGGGGGCCGGCGCCGCGTGGGGAAACCTTACGTCCCCTGCTTCACATGCTGAAACACCTCAAGGCAGCATCCAATTCTACCTAATGCAGCTTCTTCCTCCTACGACACGGCCTCGTCTATCCTCCGTGGGGACATTTGAATTGCGTATCTGGTGCAAGAGATGTGACATTCACGCAGACTGAAATCTATCCACCAATAGACCGATTCAACTATCCAACTTCGTTGCCACATCGACACATGAGATTCGTGAACTCTGCTCTCAACTCGGTACTGATCCTCTCCATATCCCCGAAAAACGCCAGATATACCTCCTCCAAGGACGCATGCAAAGCCCGCCATATGTCGAAACAAGGACAGGTCCCGTAGAAAATCGGTCAAAGGTACATGGACCACCGGTTTTTGTCGCGCAACCTGGTATGGATGACTCGTCTTGCCGCCAGGACACGATCAAGTCAGGGTAGCCATCATAGCTTTGATGATTCCCGGGCTGGGGGCAGTCGAGCGGGCGCGACCTATTCCACGCCGGTCAATCAGGAGGGGTTGCTTATTTGACGATCAACGACATCCTACCTCTCCGATCCTTCTTGACTTCCAGGACTTCATCGCCTCGTCTCTCGATGATGACTTCTCCACGGGGCGAAGGGGAACGCTCGCGGACACGCTCGATCTTGATGACCTCTCCGCCCTCACGCTCGTAGCGTCTTTCGCGCCTCAGATCTCGTCGCTCTGCTTCTAGTCGGCGGATCTCGTCCTTAATGTCGCGTTCACTTCGTTGCGGCTTGCGATCCACCACCAAGGCTAAAGGACCAACATGGACCGAGTTTGAGTCTTCAATCTCATAATCATCACGGGTAATCCTTCGCTCGATGATGGTGGCGTCATCTTCCTCGAACGACCCACGGCGACGCGAGTGGGCATGAGATCGATGTGTTCGAGCGGGAGAAGTCTCACGAATGACTTCCTTCTTCTCCATAAAAGTTTCCTTGACGACCTCACCAGGAGAGGATCCTCGCCGGGAGCGGCGACGAGAGTGAGATCGATGTGACTTCGGAGATGGAGATCGAACCGAGAGGCCGTCCCAATCGCGCACAGATCGAGGCGCATCTTGCAATGGTACAGTCTCGATCCTCTCGAGTTTCTCGGTCTTCTCAATGACCACATCACCGCCGTGGACGCTGGGTGCTCGGATGCTGGGGGCGGGAGTCATGTGCGGTGGAGCTTCGATCAATCGAGTCGTAGAAACTGCTGCCCTCAGTATCCGTTTTAAAAACTGGTAAGTAGTGTTACTAACCTTCCCTCTCTCGATATTCTTTGCTCTTGGTAAACACTTCGTCAATATTGTCAGGGCCCAGAGCTTTCTCGATGATGAGAGTTCGCTCGTCCTACTATAGTCAGTCTTGGAGTATTTGGTCATGCCCTCGATTCTCGTACCTCTTCGTAATATGGGTATCCCAGATCAAACAAGACCTTGGTGTGCACCAGTCGCTTCGGCATACGTGTCTTCCCTCGGCGTGGATATGGCTTTTCCTCGATGATTTCTTCCCTGCGCTCTTCTACAATTTCTTCTCTTACTGTGCGACGGTCAGGAGAAGGGCTATTTCTTTTTCTTTCCCTAACCCATTCGCGCTCCCGATATTCGCGGAAGCCGTCGTCGCCATATCGTTCTGGATCGGCAACGCCAACCTCGCTGTATTGTTGATCATCGTATCTGGGGTATCGTCTAGGGGAGGGCTGTCTGACAGGAATCAATTCCCGAGGGGGTGGTCCTCGTCGTTGACTTTTAACATCGTCATAATCGTCAAAACGGCGGGCTGGTCTGCGGTCAAAGGTATCCAAGCTAGACTGGCGGCGTATTATGCCTGGACGTGGGACGGGATCCGGTCTGGCAGGTCTCTCGGGTGCATATGGCACCATCTGACCCCGTTGCGTCCGTGGATCATAATAGTCGGTCTCCTCAAAATAACGGCGCTCTGTGGTGCCCCGAGGGCCATAGCGATCTTCCTCGTAGTAGCGCTGCTCTTCATAGGCAGGTCCGCGACGTGGAGGATAATCGGTGTAGGGAGGCCGTTCCATGACTGGAGGGGCAACACGGACTTCCCGCTCTCGGACGAAGCGCTCTGTGTCCCATCGTTGCGCAGGGGGTTCGCGATACGCAAGATTGCCATCAGAGTATCGAGGATCGGGGCGATAGCGAGACATGGTCTAGCCTGACGATCTCTTTGGTGTGTTGAAGAGCCCGAAAATCGATCGAGAGGGTTTCGTAATGCGGATGATTGAGGTTAGGAGAGGGGCTGGTCAGGCTGATCTTGTCGGAACAATACAGTGTTTCAATATTAGAGTTGCGTCGCAGGACGACGAAATACAGTCTGTCCGGACACTGAAGGGCGATCAATATGAAGAATCCTACAGAGCAGTAGGGTGCAGAAAGGTCACACTCCCTGGGAGTATGGGAAATGGAGTGGCAGTGAGTTGGGCTGCTGATGACGTCGCTGCCCACTGCAGGATTGATTGGGCATGAATACCCCCAGCCTTCTTGCAACTCTATAGCATGGACAGACCTGGGATCACCATATTGCTTTGGGCAGCGGGTGAAGCGACTCTTGCCATATCTAGTATTTTGCAAGGAATGCTTGTGGGTTAAGATCACGGCTTCGACGTTCTAGAAGGCTGCACTCACACCAGTGTTTTAGGCAAACGAGCATTGGGCTGCGCCGGGTGACCAAGAGTAACCACGGATGGCCAAATTCGAACCATTGACCATATGAGCACCGATTTATGAGCTATTTCAAGTCCCTTCAGCCACTGGAAATGCTGGTGTGCGGTTTCCCACCTATGCCCTTATCAAATGCATAAGCCCACGTGTGATTCCCGAGATTCATGAATGGCTAGCAATGAATTGAAAGGGCCTTCCAAAAGGCTCATCTGTGCCTCACGCCTGCGCTGATGCTTGCCACGCCCCACCTCCAGTGACCACTCGACCTGAACGCCTTGCAACGTATGCTGGATCATGCTTGCAGCATGCTAATAGTGCGCTTCAATTCTCCTTGCCGTTTGCAGCCGCTGCACCCCCACCACCGGTCAACTTGGCAGCTTGGACGGCGCTCACCTTATGCGCCCAGCCAGCAGCAGGTTGTGGTCGACGGGCAGTTCGAATTTCATCGGTTGAGATGCCAGGCACGCGGACGTTGTACTGTCGCTCAAGGACGATCTGGATATCACGGAGTTCGAGACTGGACGAGCCACGTAGCTTCGCAAGTTTACAGGCCTGCGAAACCAGCTCATCGACGAAGTCGTCGGCAACGGCGAGAAAGATCTGACAGCAATTAGATCACCATAACGGGAGTGTAACGTGCAATCACCTACCTCTTCGGCCTCGGGGTCAAGCTGCTCTTCAGGTCCCGGACCGCAGATCTCTCGTGCCAGCTCATTCAACTTCTTCTTCGACAGGATCCTCCCATCTTCACTGGACTCCAATACATATCCTGGCAAGGCCGTGATGGCAGGCTGGGCGAGCTGGCCAGGGAGGCCTACGCCGGCACCGCCCGTCAGAGTCGGTCGAGAGGGTGGCATTGGGACAGGTTTTGGGTCGGGTAATTGAAGATTCTTGGTGATGTGAGGTGGGGCGCTCTTGACACCATTGATGCTGGTGTTAAGCGGATGAGGATGAGCGCCCGAAGAGGCCGAGTGCTGTAATGGTGGCATGGGTTGACCTTGATGCGATACTGGACGAGGTCCTGCAGATGTATCGCCCTGGTTCATGGTAGGGAATTGTGCTTGTGTCGCAGATACGGGCGTCTGTTGGCCGATTGCGGCTGCGTTCTGGATCGCAGTTGGTGCAGGGGCTGTCGGACTGCCTGCTTGGGCAGCGCTTGCTTGGTTACGTGCGGCAGACACAGCACTACTGATCGAATGCGCAGTGGGACCTTGAACGCCAGGTTGCATATGAGGTGCGGCAGCGGTGTCGGGGCCTTCACCCGCAGAAACAGCTGGTTTCGAGTATTGATGTTGAGGCTGAGCGGCTCGAAATTGATCCTGCTGCTCGTTGAATTTTTTCATAAATGAAGTGCTCTCATTAACTGCCCGATCACATTGCGCAACCTTGTTGTTGAAGACATTTGTTTCTTCTGGAGTCAGCGGGTTTCCTGCTGCTTGCCGCTGTTGGGCTTGTCGTTGGAACTCTGCCTTCTTCTGCTTAGCAACCGAAAGTCTCTGCATCGCCTGACCCAGCCTGGCCTTCGCCTCGCGCAACCATACCTCTGCCGGCTCTGTGCCCTTTGTCATAGCGGGTGGGTAGTAGAAGTGGTGCTCATTTACCTTGCGCTGAATTTCAGGTTGGAGCTGACTGAATTGTACAGCGCTACCACCACTTGCTGCGGCTGCTGCGGCCGCGAGTGCTTGGTTGGGTTGGGCTGCGGGTTTCGATGCCTGTCCTTGTGCCTGTCCTTGTGCTTGGGCTTGGGCGTGAGCTTGAGCCTGAGCTTGTGCCTGAGCTTGAGCTTGAGCTTGAGCCTGGACCTGCGCTTGACTCTGTGCCTGGGCCTGCGTCGCAGCCTGTTGCTGTGCCGCTTGCTGCTGCATTTGTTTCCGTAACTGCCACTGCTTCATGCCCTGCATCAACTGCTGCGAGGTACCGTGCAGCCTCTTGAGTGCATCTTGATACTGTGGATCATTCGGCAGGGTGGAATTCAGAATCTCCCAGAACTTCGTCACCCCTGCCTGGTATTGTTGTTTCTGTTGCGGAGTGAGCTGAGGAAGTTTGGCCACTTGCTCGGGTCTGATCAGATTTGCCTGCTGCTGCGGCGTCGGTTTCTGTGCGGCACCGTCCATGCTGGAGGTGGTGTACGGGGGCAAAAGCGATGTGAGGTAAGAGGCAGATTGACAGGGTTGAGTGGGGGGGTGTCAAGTACTAATGTGCGAGGGCCGACGAAGACAGCGCCACAAGACTAGGTCGCGTGTTGTTCCATGCCAGAGACGTACACAGGCCCGGCCGAGAGAACCTCAAAGTGAAAATGAATCCAGCAAAGCGTGAGCAAGCATTATGCGAAACCGTGCGCCCAATTGCCTGCGCTCAGGAAGAACAGCGGACACAGATGTTAGAAGAAGGCGTCGGGAAATGCCCCCGCCGGCGGTCGTCCTTGGCGCCTAATCCGCCTGGATTTGACCTACCGAATATGCAATGACTTTCGCTTTCATGTTTGAAGTCAGTAAATGGGTATTATGAGCTTTGAGGTTTTGTCTCTCCTTGCAAACTATTTATTGATGGAACCGCTGAGATGAGTTGCTCTGAAGAATTCTAGGTGACATCTGCCCGGCAGTGGTATTCTCCCATCATCGACGACCTGGCGAAGGAGCTGCTCATCTTGAAAGTTCCAGCAGTCGCAGAGAGGCAGCGATGAAAATCTCCCACCATCAGAATCTCTCGAAGGGCAGTGTCCTGCTGCTTCGTCTCCAAGAACAATCGCCGCAAAAGTTCATGAGTGGCTTGGTGGATTCTGAATATTGGTAGATGATCAGATGGCTTAAACAGGAATACCATCACCCTAGGACAGTTGAAAAGGGTAATTGTGCTGATCATACTTCCTGAGCAATCAGACTGCCAGATGCCTCAACTTCGAATCTACATTTCGAGTCGAAGTCTTCGGCGTCATTGAACAATTCAGATCCTCTTGTGTTGGATCCGCCCCTGAAACTTCCTAAAACGTTCCTTTAGAGTCATTATTTACATTGTGCAGCTATTCACTTATTGAACCGTAACGCTATGCTTGAGCAACCATATCCAGGCACGCTTGCCCATTGGAAACATCACCCGGAGATGCGTCTAATCGGCAGTACCACTCAATCATGAAATCGTGCACATCGTCTTCACCCCTTCAACCACTCCTGTCAGCATCCTCAAACCGTACGCATGCGACACTCGTTCTGTCACCCTCAATCTCTCTTTGACTTCTCGCAGGTCAACCGTGCCAACCCACTCTCCACCACATGAGCAATGGTCCGCCAACGCAGAAGCATCGCTCTGCAAGACGCCGCACTTCTTGCATTTGATGTCCTGCATCTGCCACTGAAGCAGCATGGCTTGTATCCTAGCAATGAGTTTCTCCTCCAGCGTGATCTTGTTGAACTCTGTTCCACAGCTATGGCATCTCCAAGGTCTGTTGCTTACTTCCTCTCCTGTCTCGTTGACCGCGGGCAAGATATCCTCGTCACGGCACAAGTCCAGATCTCTAGTCATGGTGCATGTGTCACAGACGAGACCATCAAAACGAAGGCTTGCGCTGGGATTCTCAAAGCGCGCTTCCTTGCCAAACTCGCGGACATCGAAGAGGGCGAGAAGTTCTTTGCGGAGAAGACGAGCCTCAAGTTGGATGGGTTTCGAGAGCGAGATGATCTGCATAAGAGATTTCACCAGCTCGAGAACCGGGTCGCGAGGATGGCGTGTGTCGCTTGATTCGAGGGTACCGCCGGGCAGAGATGGGAAAGTCCAATCGCTGGCGAGTTCCGGATGCAGCAGTTCTTCGCGCTGCCTTCGTATCAAGTTCGTGATCTGCTTCTTTAGTGGCTTTGAAAAGTCGTCCTGCAACACCGTGGTCACCTCCGTGCTTGTTGGATCCTCAGTCAAACTGATGAACCCGGAGGCAAGCTGTGTGGGTCGAGGTGTCGATGATGTGCCTTCGACACGAGGTCTCTTGAGTTTCTGCATCTGCTCAATGAAAGCTATCACCCAGTCGTCGAAAACAGACTGCAGAGGCACCGGTAGGAACTGTGAGAGCTGCCAATGCACGACCGTCTCCAGATTTGAACTCTCCGTATCCTCCGTCACTGTCGGAGTGCCTTTCCCACCGTAATTGTATGCGTCGTACCAGATCAGAATGTCCCAGTAGTCCTTGACTTCTAGTCCAATGAAATGAAACAGAGGCTTCTGCTGAATGGATTTGAGGATGTATTGTGAATAAGCGTATGCATTCTCAACCTCCTGTTTTGATGTTTGCAGCAGCAACCGTGTCGGACTTGCGAAGACAACATGGGATCCAACTCGTCGAAAATCGGTGATAAGCTGTTGCATCGCTTTCTTGGACATCATCTGGATGTAGTAGTGCAGATGACGGTCGTAAAGGCAGGATGCAGGCGCTTCGACCCATCTGACCAGATGCTGAACCAACACGTCTGCCAACCTGTTGCCTCGACACGCCTCTGCCCACCAAGTCTTGACCATTTCCCGTAGCACGTCAAGGGCCGCTTGCGCGAAACCTCCGTTTGACTTGACAACGTTCAACTCCAAGGGGTTCTCCTCGTTGGCTGCCGGGTTGAATGCAATCGACTCCCCAGACCCTTCGAGATCGTTGATGATGGACGAGGTCAGGATCGTGTTAATTGCCAGGTTTTGGACCGAAATGTCGACGCAGACAGAGGTATATGCACCCGGATTGTTGATTGATGGCATCTCGACCACTTCAGTAAGTGGGCCTAGAATGTCGTCTCGTTCGTGCCCAGCGTGATCCGGACGAGGTTGATCGGACCACCATAAGACCACATTGCTCCTTTTCAACCGTCGGGCATAGGCCAGGTCGATCAGGAAACGAGGATCATCCTTCTCAAGATTGCAAAGCGGGACATCTCCATATCGCGAAAGCTCAATCAGATGCGTCAGCCAGCCAGAAACGTTAAAGTAGTGTGAGATCAGCTGCTTGAAAGCGTGACCCTGCCAGCCCAGAGAGGGTAAATCCATGTCCGCTGGTTCTGCCGGCAAGCACAATATGGGGTAGTCTTTCATGCTTCGAACATCGTGCACCAGTTGCTTGTGCGAGCTCGTCTGCAGTAGAAGCACTGTTGGTTTCGTCTCACTAGATCGCCATTTCTTGAGGATATCCGCCAGCTCAAGGTGTGCCTTTCTTTTCGTTGTCACCTGAGCCACCTTGAAATTGATATTGGGTTGATAATCAAAGATTGTTTCGACCATCGCTTCGCCTTGGGCTTTGTGGCGGTACTGTTCAGCATAGATCTTATCGGCATTTGGCAGCTGAGCGTCTCGACCTCGACTCAGCACAACAATATGTGCTTCTGCCTTGGAGGTTGAGAATAGCGCGAAAACGTTCCTATCTCCCGCAGCAACGTGGTATAGGTAGATGAAGTCAAGAGAGGTAGGGTCACTCAGATATGTCGACTGTGCGTCACCTCTCAGCAAAGCTGACAGGTCAAAGCCTTGCTCGAGACCTTTCCCAAGAACACCCTTTTGAGTGTCGTCGATTGTGCACATATTGCCCAATTTCAGCAATGCTCGCATGAATAGCGGTAACTGTCGCTCGTAAACGCCTTCGACACTTGCGTGGTTGCAAAGCAATGACACGGACTCTGCTTCGCGCAGATACGTATCTTCTGGCATTGTCAATTGAAACAGATGCACAGATTGATGACCGTTGGGTAGCACGTGGTTGACCTTCTCGACATCGCATCCCGGGATCTCCACATTCGGGAGGTCTTCGCCCTTCAAATTGAGATATAGTGTTCGGGGCACTTTGACAGTCAACGACTGAATCTTCCTTCCGATGAGGACGAAAGCAGTCACTTCGCCGGGTGAATCGCCTTGACGCAATTGGAGGAGTTGCCAGGTGTTGACATACATCATCTCAGCTTGGTTGCGGAAGAAGCTGCCAATGGAGTCTCCAGCGACATTGGGTCTCTCTCCGTACAGCTGACGTCGTCGAGCCCTCGCTTGCTTCTGCAACTTCCACTTCTTCTTCTGATACTGCAGCCAGCCGCTGTAATCTTCATCAGCCGCCGGAGCGTCAGCCGGGAGAGATGCTAGAGGATTGATCAGTGGTTGAACTGTCGCTTCGTCTGCCTTTCGCTTTGTAGGCTTAAAAGGTCGTGTCGGAGACTTGAGCTGAGAACTTAGAGCGTCTTCGATGTCTCCGGTCGCGGGTAGTCGGTGGTCCATTAGATTGACGGACCGTTCTGCAAGTGGACGCTTCTCGAAGAGAGCATTAATCTTCTTCTGTTTGAACTTATCGTCCTTCGCAGAGATTCGCTTCTGAAGCCAATCTGGGTGGGCAACACGAGGGACAGGATTCCTGACCTTCTGCAATGCGGCCGGGATTGTGATGAGCTTCTGAATGACTGAACCAAGGCGCTCCAGATAGTAGTCCCAGTCAATAACGTTTCGAGGATCCATATCCGCAGGATCATCCTTCAACCACTTGCGTAGAAAGAACCGCTTGACGCCCTCATCTGCGGAGAAGATCGCCACCGGAATTGCTCGCTCTGTCACGGGGGTATTTCTGGGTCTTGCGGAGATGATATACTTGCAGTTGAGGCCTTTGTCCTTGGTCATTTGGTCTCCCAGAAACTCGGCCAAGCGTTTTGCAGTGGTGATTGAAGTCGACTTTTGCGCGCCGTATTCTTCGAGGGTCTTGGCCATACTCTTGTTCTCGCAAATCAAGTCGATCAGCTCCTCGTCTGCTAGTGTTGAGCCATGAGAATGAAGGACATCAAGCCAACGGTTAGCGACACGCGCCACAGCTGCATATGTCTCTGCCAAACTGGCCCCTTCGAGGAAAAATTTGAAGATCTGCGTTTGAAAGATCTTGATCAGCTTCAATTCACCCCTCCGCTTGACCTCAAAGCCCTTGAGTTCTGCTAGACTGCCGTCATGATTGAACACTGCATATCGCTTCTTCAAGTTCTTGTCCTCTTCCTTCGAAGTTGGCAGGATCATAGCTCTGTACGGCCCATCCACTTCGAAAAAGATCGAATTGTCGCTGTGCGTCTCGTACTTGAAGGTTGCGGGATTGACGAGAGTCTGATATTGGTGATTGGTGTACCGTGCGTGGACAAGGTGATTCAGCATCACGCAAGGATATGATATTGCCATCTTCTTGCCATTCTTCAAAGTAAAGACGACGTTTTCCGGGAAGGTAGCCGGGAGCATGCACCAGATGCCATCAGTGTCGAGCTCCAATGGGCGGCCAATCCGTTCGACGAGCTCGCGAGCCATCTGGATGATGTGCGCTCCGGTCAGACAGGTGACGCCAGCCATTTCCATCGAATACCACCTGGAACCTTTTCGCATCACATAGCCGTAGAAAGAGTTCAGAATAACCTTGTGGGCCAGTTGCAGGGAGTCAAACAGGATAATCATCTTCTTGGCTTCCTCGATCTCGCCGGAAGGTGCACCTGCCGACTTCAGTGCTTCTGTTTTGCCTTTCCAGACCTTTTGTTTCCCTTTGAAGTCGTATCGTCGGTCCCGGAAGTCGCGGACAGTATCCACATAAAAGGGGTTCTCGCGTTGACAAATAATGGCCTCTCGCTCGATTGTCTTCGAGTCGTGGATTTTGTGATAGATCTTCTTTGAGTACTCCTGCAGCCTCTTCCGCACTGTCGCAGCTTGCTCATCAAGAGACAATTGCTGAAATGTCCGCCGTGGTGCTTTGGGAAATTTGCCCGGAAAGGTCTCGTTTGTCACGGCCCTGCGAATCATATTGTATTCGTCTCGCTTGGTGGGCAGGAATTCGCCTCTCCACGCCCATGGCATTCGGCGATCGCAGGTTTTCCCTGGCCGATTGAAGTCGCAAGCCGCGCAGTCAGATTCTGAGATCATAGAGTCAGGCTGAAGTCGATTCGTGGTCATGATATTAGGGTACATAGATGCAACATCCAAGTGGTAGATCAGGGGTCGTTCATTTCGATTCGGCGTACTCTTCAGGCTGTTGAGCTTTTCAACAATCTGTGCGCGTACTTCGTCATAATTCGTAACATCATCAAGTGATTTCTTTTCCTCGACAGTAATGCAAAACTGTAGCGCCGCATCAACATCGCGCAATAGTTCATCAATCGCAGTGGTGTCAATGGCAAAGTTGACAGGGATATCGGCTCGGAAGACACCAGCTTCAATGCTCTCCACATGTCCGCCAACATAAGTCTCTGAGTCAAGAAGATGGCCCTCCCAAAAGGCTTCTCGCGGTTCTTTGTGCTTGTTTGGCAGCACAATGCCCTTTTGGTAGGCTTGCACCATCAGCAACATTTCGCAAAGTGTGCCAGTGCCTTTACGTAACGTGTCGTCCGGGCTTAGGGGAATGATAGTACAGAGTGAGAAGATGAAAGGATGGACATATTTCATGTACAAGTAGTAAGTTGCCACGGCATCGGAGACAGAGTATTCGGCCAGAATCTGGGGATGTTCGCTTGCATACGGAGTCATCAACTCAGGATCAAGCTCATCGGGATCGTAGCCAAGTTTGGCGACAGTGACGGCTTTCAGGCCTCGGCTGCCTTGAGGTAGATAGCTGTCTCGATTGACCCAGGCAAAGCAATCCATGTGAGCACAGTAGTCACTGTGGTAGATGTCTTCGCTGTTCTTCCGGAATCCGATTTCAGCGTACATGTCGATTCCATTGACGCTCGCTCTGGCCTCGACGAATGGCCAGTCGAAAAAGTCTCCGTTGTATGTCGCAATGACAGTCGGCCGTGCATCTTTGATATGAGCAAAAAACCGTTCAATCACGGCGCGTTCATTGAACTCGTTGAATATCATAAAAGGACCTTCGTACTCGGCTTTGGGGGTGTAGTCGAAATCCGAAATGTCCTCCGAGACAATCTCCCGATTCGTGATGAGAAAGCCTTGTCCAGCGATCATGTACGAAATCATCATTATCTGATCAATGACCTTGTCTGGGAATTTCAAGGGCAACTTGGTTGTTTCAATGTCGAAGGCAAGGACGACCGGGTCCGCACGGGTCAAGCGTTCCTCTATGCAGGTCATAGTCACCACACCATGTTTGGCCTCCACGGTGTACCATTTTCCAATACGAATATCCTTGTCAATGGATACACGGACGTGGTAGGGCACGTCGTATTCTCGAATATCGACAATGTGGTCGCTGGCTTCGACGATGCCGTTGGCGCGAGTGTCGTTGGCTTGTTCTTCGTCGTAAACATCGAAACCGGCTGTCGCACTTGCCACTTCTGCATATGTGTCCATAGCGTTCACCTTCTCTTTATTCTTCTCTGCAATTGGCATGACTGTCTTGCGAACAGCCAATAGGTCGGAGACGTTCGCGAAGGTGAGCTGGAGAAAGGTTCGTCGGTAACCTAGCAGATGATTCGGCATCTGAAGATCTTCTTTCGTGACTCGGCTCACAGTCTTGACGAGACCTTCGAACATCCTCTTGCACCACTCTTCCACCTCTGCTTCCCTCCCACGCTTGACAGCCAGTAAGAAATATGGATCGTATTCAATGGTGGCCTTGAAGTTCTCCCCGTCGTCACCGATAAAGTAGAAGTCGACACCTGCACGACCGCCCGGTATTCTTGGGTCTTCGACAGAGGTGCTGTGCATGTTGTAGAGCCAACCCATTCTTTTCTTGCCGGCATCGTACCGTGGGAAGCCCATGGCCTCGTCGATCGAGTTAGCTTGCCGAGTCGCCTGGATCTTGTCATCTTGAGATGTTCCTTCAGTGGCGCGCAGTGAGGAGGCATCGACCGTCTTTCGTGGTTTGCGCGAAGCATCCTTGGAGAACCTCACGTTCGAGCCATAGCGGGATGGTTTGCGCACGGGCATGGCTGCGGGAGGAAGCTTCGTAGGTGATGTCCGTGTTTCATGTGGTCTACCAGACTTGTCTATGCATCGTATCTCAACACTCTTTCACGCCAATGTCTCGTTGTACAATGATGAAACCTTGAGTCGATATTCAAGTGAGGGTGACGGCGGTGGTGGTGTTCTCACAAATGAGGACGCGTCCGGTCGCGTCTCGAATAATTTGCCGTATTGAATTAGTACGGTAAGCCACTTCACCCCGGAACGATGGTGACTTTCTCCACGAGTATTCTCCGCAGCTTTCATGCGATCACCAGTTTCATGTCAACTATTCTTCGCCATGGCAGACGACACACGGCAGCCGGACAACACCCCTCCGGAAGATCAGAGTCAGTCAGACGCGCGCCCAGTCAGGCGACCGAAGCCCAAGCATGACTTCCCCAAGACCCAGGCTGGAAAGATGTGGGAAGTGCTGGGCAATCCTGCGGAGCCTGCAAATACACTCCCCGGGGGAACGTACAATTCTGCGGGTGGAAAGCCCGCTGAGCTGACTTGGAGGGACGCTTTCAGTTTCAAGCAGCAGGGCTATGCGTGGTATCAAGCACCATGCGCAAGAGACTCATTACTGGTCGGCATGGGTGCTGGAGGTGCTGTCGGAGGTGTGAGGTTTATACTGAAAGGTAGTTTGGAATTCCTCTTGAGGATCCGGTAGACCGACGATCTGATCCGTTGCAGGGCTTTCCTCCATCTCCACCACCGCCAATTTCGCTGTTGTCGGCTTCACTCTATCGGCGTCTGGGATGTACTACTGGTGCGACCGGCGACGGAAAGAAGAAGCCAGAGGAATGGCAATGGCCGTCCAAGGCATGAAGATGCTGCATGAAAAGAGAGCTCGAGAAAAGGCTGCCTCAGAAGAGACCGCTCGGGTCGCGGCTGCTTCAAAGGCCGAGGAAGAGGCGCGCAGACGAAAGGAACAATGGTATAAATTCTGGTAAATGGATGATTGCTCATACATCTGTTGCATGGCGCGGCGTTCATGAGTGGGAACTGAACGGGATCCGACTGATCTCTAGACTTGTATACCAGCCGATTGTCCATGTGGTGCATTCTGCTGGCCTGCAGTGAGAGAAGCGAGCATACCAGGTGCTGTCGACTTCAGCCATCTTTGAAGTGAACACGAACGGCTTTGCGTGGGGAAGATTCCAGTGATGGTGCTTCGTCACCCTCATCGAAAACCCGCTTTCTCCTCTCACTCCTCCGCTGCCTCGCTTCCTTCGCTTCTCTGTTCCTGTATTCGTTCAACTGTTGTTTCCGTTGCTGCGACCGCGACCATGCAAGCGCTGCTGTGGGCTTGAATCCGATACCATTGATCCCATAGCCATCGTCATCAGGGTCGTCGGGATCGTGTCCAGTGATTTCCGAATCGTGCCAAAATTCGTCCGATGGCTCACCTTCTAGTGGCGGCGATTTTGAGCGTGATTGATTCACTGGCGATGGCTCCGTTGCGGGTTTACCTCCGTCTTCGACTGTGTCAATGGATAGATTCTGCTGTTTCCACTTGCTGGTGGGCGACGCGAACTCTGTTGACTGTGTAGGTGGATCAACTGGATGGTGCGTAGTGTCTCCCGTGTGCTGCTTAGGCGGAACCACCGAACCGTTGTCTAATTGCTCAAGACTGCCGTGGATGTCCAAATCATCGAATTGCCTAGCGATTTTGGTTCTAGGACTTTCAACATGATCTCCCACATCGCTGTCGCCAAGTAAGCGAGATATCGGATCCTTCGTGTCGAGAGGTAAGATGGGGCCTCGCTTTCTCTTGGGAGAGGTGGCGCTCATCTTCAGAAGCGATATGTGGGGTAGCAGTTTGACGTCGAAATGATGAAGCGGGAAATGTTTGAGTGCAACCTCACTTCACGATCATTAGATCTTACATGTCGTTGTCTTTTACTGAATTGACCTATGAGAATGAAGGAAGTTGGAAGACTGGAAGTGAAGAAAACTTTCAGGTTGTTAGATTGGTTGACGGTGATACAGATACTTGGCCAAAGGACCGTCCCGGGAGATCATATACTACGACCATGCACTACCCTGAATCCTGGCAGCACCGTGCTTCATGTACAAGAGAGCAAGGGAGTCCAGTCACATTGTGAAGCTGCCTGATCGCCTTTTGTGTAGTCAGTTACCACCAGGAGCAATTCACACTGCTCATTTCAGCACAACAATAACGCCGCCGCCGCCGCCAACGCCTTGCATGAGAAAATACTCCAGTGGACTAGTCCTTGGACTTGGACTTCTTCTTCTTTTTCTTCTCAACTCTCTCGTCGTCCAGCTCCGTAGCTTTCCGCTTCTTCTCCTTCTTGTCGCTCTTGTCCACTCCGTCCGATTTCGAGGACTTCTCCTTCTTCTCCTTTTTCTTGTCCTTCTTCTTCTTCTCCTGTTTTTGGATGGCTGCTGGCTCTGCGTCAAACATCTCAGCATCTGCTTTTTCGGGCTCATCTATGTCCATGTCTGCGAGGACTTTGTCCATGGCATCTTTCTGTTCATGGGTCAGCAAGAGCACTGGTTAGGGGATGAGTGAACATACCATAGCAACTTCATTCTTTGTAGGTTGTGCGCCGGAGGAGTAGAAGTCAAGCCGTTCCTCCACCTGCTTCTTCAAAGCCATGCCAAATACTGTGGAAGGTGCTTCCGAGAAGTTGTCGATTCTGGAGGCGATCGAGCATTTGTTGGCGAGGAAACGTGAGATTCTTCCCTTGTTCTTTTGGCCCGCCCTGCCGATGAATGATGAATGGTATAGAAGCCCGTATTTCGGTGTATTGCCCTTGGTCTTCAGAGCTCTGAACAACGCCTTCTCAGCTCCCAGGATCTGGACCGTGGAAGCTGGGTACTTCGAGAGATTCGTCAAACTGCCAGCATGAGAGATGAGACGAGCGCCCACAATTTCGCCGATAAGAGCGGCCAAGTTGGGTGCGACCACGCCCATCTTAGAGACCAGGTAGCTGTGCAGCGTTTTGCGGTAGTTCCCAAGACTGACCACCCTTGCCGCAAATGTTGTGACGTTCTCCATGTCTGACACTGAGAGTTCCTGACCCATGCTGGTCTTCGCCGCATTGACAATGCTCTTGGCAACCTCCTCGTCATCATTCACCACAGCCGAAAGCTCGTGCAGGCTTTCTTCCGACAGCGTCTTCTTGTCTTTGACGAATAGCGCTACTTTGGCGTACTTGTGATTTTCAGACACGATCTTAATGAGCTCGGGGAAATGCCAAGAATACCACTCCCCTACCCGCATCGAGAATGTGTTGATGGCTTTGTCGAGTTGATCGAGGATGGCGATAGCTTGGATGATGTGGTTGTCGTTCTTTTGGACAGAGAACTTGACTTTGGCTCTGGAGTATGCGTGACCGAGACCAAGCTGTGCGGTACCAGTGTCGCCTTCGCGGAGTTGCTTGAGCAGCTTCTCGGAGTGTAATCTAACGCCTCTGAGCATGTCTTGGACGACCTCGGACGTGTCTCCCGTCTGGCACTCTAGAGAAGGAAAGGCCGACTTGATGCTGCCTGCGAGAATCTTGTCTGAAACTCCTAATGTGATTTTGTTCTTCTTTCCAGCTTTTGGAAGGTTGAGCTCGAGGAAGGACTTAAGGTAGTCGGATGCGATACCCTCAGATATATCATTCAGCTCGGAAAGAGCTTGCTTCCCGCTCCTGACACACTGTTAGCATGGAACCGGAAGTCAGGCGGGGAAAGCGTACTCGAATGGTAAGAAACTGACAAGATCGACCATCTTGCCGAACCGCGACAGATCTTGTACGCTGTCTTGGACTTCTTTCAGGCGATTGCCGACAGTATCAGCTTGGTGTACGACCTTGAAGACCGAGTAGCCCATCGGCCCTTCGTGGAGGAGATAGTCGGCCATGGCGCAAAGTGTCGCTTTTCCACAGCGCTGGAAAGGACAAGGCGCCGCGACTGGACAGGTAGGGACGGGAAGGTCCTGTAGGGACTACTATCGCATAAGAGGTCGGTGAGAGTGTTGCGATACACGATGCCGGGCAACTGTTGCAGTCCTAATGGGACGAATTCAAGGTGAGGAAAAATTCCCCTTGTTAGTTGACCGAAGATTTTCCGCAGGCCCCACGTTTTCGACACGCCTGCAAGAAATCGCGACAACTCGTACCAGCAACCATTATCTCAAACCACCAAGATGTCTGGTAAGTCGTCACACTTCTAGAGGCCTGCTCAGATCTAACAAGACGCAGCAGTACAGCTCTTGAACAGCAAGGCCGACAGCAGGCGCAGAGGCGAGGCCTTGAGGATAAATATTGTTGGTTCATTCTTACTGTTCCGTCAATAACGGTGCAAGCTAACGAAGACTCACAGAATGCGGGAGAAGGCCTTCAAGATGTGGTAAGTGAGCGCAAGGCTATCCCCGGGTTTGGAGCATCCTCAAAACCCCAGGCTAACGGGAGAACAGCTCAGATCAAATCTGGGCCCCTCAGGCACGATCAAGATGCTGGTGGACGGATCAGGCCAAATCAAACTCACCAAAGACGGCGCAGTCCTTTTGAAAGAGATGTCAATACAGAACCCCACAGCCACACTCATCGCTCGAGCCGCAACGGCGCAGGACGACATCACAGGCGACGGCACAACTTCCGTGGTCTTGATGATAGGAGAACTACTCAAGCAGGCAGACAGATACATCCAAGAAGGATTACATCCGCGAGTCATTACCGATGGCTTTGAAATCGCAAAGACGGAGACCCTCAAGTTCCTCGACACGTTCAAGATCACTCGCGAGATCGACCGAGACCTGCTCCTCTCAATTGCCAAAACCTCCCTCTCCACAAAGATCAATTCGGCGCTCGCTGCAAAACTCACACCTTCGATAGTCGATGCGGTCCTTGCTATCTATAAACCTCCACAAAAGCCAGACCTTTTCATGATTGAGATAATGAAGCTCCAGCACAAGCTTGCAACCGACACAACACTGGTCCGTGGGCTGGTACTAGATCACGGAGCAAGACATCCTGATATGGCTCGCCGCCAGGAGAACAGCTATATCCTCATTCTGAACGTCTCCCTTGAATACGAAAAGTCCGAGATCAACTCCAGCTTCTTCTACAACAGCGCAGAACAACGAGACAAACTGGTTGCCTCGGAAAGAAGATTTGTGGACGAGAAACTGAAGAAGATCGTTGCGCTGAAGAACGAAGTTTGTGGCTCGGACCCCAAGAAGTCGTTCATGGTCATCAATCAGAAAGGTATCGATCCGCTGAGTTTGGACGTGCTGGTGAAGAACGGCATACTTGCATTGAGACGGGCCAAGCGACGCAACATGGAGCGTCTACAACTCATTTGTGGAGGTAAGGCACAGAACAGTGTTGATGATTTGGATCCGTCGGTACTCGGCTGGGCAGGTCTCGTGTACGAGCAGACCTTGGGCGAGGAAAAGTACACCTTTGTCGAGGAAGTCAAGGATCCGAAGTCCGTCACACTCCTGATCAAAGGTCCAAATGCGCACAGCATCACACAAATCACAGATGCTGTTCGAGATGGTCTACGGAGTGTCTACAACGCCATCGTGGATGGCTCTGTTGTTCCCGGTGCCGGCTCATTCCAGATCGCCGCCGCCGCTCATCTCAACTCCGAAGAAGTTCGGAAGTCGGTCAAGGGCAAAGCCAAATGGGGTGTCGCCGCATTTGCAGATGCGCTGCTTATCATCCCCAAGACGCTCGCCGCCAATTCCGGACATGACATCCAAGACGTGCTCGCCGCTCTGCAAGATGAGCAGGCAGAAGGCAATGTGGTGGGCTTGGATCTGGTCACCGGAGAACCCATGGACCCGATCCAAGAAGGCGTCTTCGACAGCTTTAGAGTGCTGAGGAACAGCATCGCGAGCAGTCAAGGCATTGCGAGCAATCTGTTGTTGTGTGACGAACTTTTGAAGGCCAGACAAATGGGCAAGCAACAGGGCCCAGGAGGCATGGATGGCGAATGAGATTCCGAATTGCGGCATGACTAGACGATGTGAAAAGATGACTGCCTTCTGCATGAGCCATGGCGCAATGAGGCCACAAAGACGAGGATCAAGAACACGAAAACTGCTGTGCAAGATACGTTCCACATAGACGAGCACTCAAGCGGGCAGACTGTACTGCTAGCATGAGAACTCTGGCGTAGGTGAAGAATAGCCACAATGATACCCTCCTGATGATGGCACTCGCGGTTGACATGCTCTTAATGGTCTTCCTCACCCTTCACTTGCCCGGAACGCATCTCGATTTTCGCAAGTGTATATCATGTCGTTAAGTTTCATCCATAGATGATCGTTAAAGTAAACACCAGTCCGCAGAGTGTCCGATCCCAGACCATTTGACCCCCAATGCATCACCACGTATGTTCTCCGAAAGATTCCAGCATCACATGTGAACATGCACTCTAGGCACCTCGAGCAGACTGCCGATTTCCCCACAATCCGCTCATTGTATCCTGGATTTTCTGCTGCTGGACACGAATCTGCTCCTCCGTTTGGCCATGCCCGTTTCCTCTCGAGTCAATCTCCATGGCATCGCCATCCCCTTGTTGTGGACCTCTCGCCTCTTCACCTTGGACTGTCTGGCCCTGCGCATTCAAGACCTTACTGCCATTCACATCTTCTATCTTTGGCTTAGGATCCACACTCATTGCACCGTCCATGTGCCCGGCCATCAATCCACCTCCCTCTCGAAGTTTATTGATTGCTCGAACCGTGTCAATTGCTTTGTGAAGTGTTCTCCTTGCGTTGAAGTTCTTCACAACAGTCGGCAACAAGTCTTGGCCATCGCCTGGAGCTTTTTCAGGAGACGAGGGATCCGTATCTGATTTCACCCATGGATGTTGAAGTGCTTGATGGGCCGTCATCCGTGCGCGTGGGTCAATCGTGAGGCAACGCTTGATAAAGTCTTTCGCGGGCTCGGACACATTCCGCCAGTATTCCTGGGGCGTGAAAGAGTAGTCGGCTGCCAGGATGGCCTGCATTTCCTCGAGGTTGGAGTCGCGATCGAAGGGTGTGTAGCCACAGAGCAGGAAGTAGGTGATCACGCCGATGGCCCAAAGATCTCTGTAGTGGAGGTCAGTCTGCATCTCTGCAAGTTATGTTCCCGTCCACTTACACTGGCTTGCCGTGACCTGTCTTCTTGAAGATCTCGGGCGCCATATAGCCCGGAGTCCCACATGTCGTGGTCAAGACATGGAACTGTTCTTCATCCATGATCCGCGACAGTCCAAAGTCTGCAATGAGAAGATCCGCGTTGTCCTCTGGTGTCCGGAAGAGCAGGTTTTCCGGCTTCAAGTCTCTATGGACAATACCATGATCATGTAGGTATGCGACTGCGGACAGGGTTGCGCGAATCAGGTCGGCGGCGTCGGTTTCGTAGTAGGAGCCCTTTCTGCAGATGCGGTCGAACAGTTCTCCTCCCAATGCAAGATCAGTCACCAGATATACTGTGGCTTGTTAGACGAGAATTCGTAGCAAAGTCGGGGAGTTGTACAATTGTTCATTGTCTCGAAGTAGTCGACGAGGGTCAGGATATTGCGGTGTCCAACTGACACACGTTTGAGCACAGCAATCTCATTGCGTACCTATCAAAACAGATCAGCCCATGGCTCGCATTTGCAGCGGTCGCACCGACGTACCATATGCTCTCGACCGGCCATCAGCCGCTTGTTGATAACTGCACCGGAGTGAGTCCTGGTGTGGAATATGAGCCTCTCCCGACTGCTGCCCACCTTTTGCAGCATAGTATCTGCCTGTATCTATGTGTACGCATTCTTTGACCACCGAGTATGAGCCTGCGCCGAGAGTTTTCCCTGGACGAATGTAAGCAGGTGTTCCGCACGCATTCCGGCTGATTGAGCGCACCGGTCTTGTATCGGCAAGGCTGGATTTGAGGCTTTGCTTGTCCCTGTGCCGCCATCTTGGATTGAAGTCCTTAGATCTTCAATGGAGGGAGGCTCTGAGGGTGGTCTTCGGGTAAGCAAGGCTGGGGCAGGTGGAGGACTCGAGCAACTTGAAGGACGGAATCAATCGACGATGGCTGCGGACTGGAGAGAGAGCCGGAACCAAAGGAGGTTGGCCGCCAGCGGAGGCGGTTGAGATGAGATCCTCGATAGTAAAAGAGTCTGTCGAAAGCTCGAGAGGAGTTAAACTGTATGCGTTTATTCAGCTGATTCCGCAATCATTCAGGTACAACCCCAGTTTAGAAACACTGCATACGTCTACGGGTCCGCAGCTGAAGATTCGGGACCTTTGGGCAAGCTGATGATCCCTGCTGTGCTCGATAAGCTGAGGGCGAACTGCGCGGGGGACGTGCGGGGCATTGGGCGTAAGGCTCACTGCGAGGCTGCAACAGTACCCAGAGCTTGAAAAGAACGGAGTGAGGTAAAAGAGCATAAGGAATGCAACAAGTCTGGCCACGTTGGTGAGCGATCATGTCTATTGAATTGCAGCCGCTCACGCTCGATCCAATTCAATCGCCGATTATCAACGTGTTTCAGCGGCATCCTCCTCAACATCTGACGACAGCAGGGGCATTTCGTCTTCCGAACCTCTGATCCGAGCATTTCTGTCCCTCCTCAGCATTGCCGTTGTATGAGTTTCAAGTAACATCTCATCATTCTTAGCGCGAGATACCAAATCCATCGTGGGCAATTTTGGTTCGTCTGGATCCGAAACCAGCCCGAGCTCTTCCTCCTCGTCCTCGCTATCAGCTATCTCGAATGCTTTGCGTTTCTTCGGTTGTATTGGAGATTGCTCATGCAGCGGCTGCGACAGTTCTGCCGGGAGTAGTGGTAGATCTTCTTCGTCGTTGTGATGATCGGCTTCTGCGACACCATTAGGCTCAGAGGCAGATTGGGCTTGGCCAGCAGTGTGAAACCCAGTGAGCTCTCGCATGCCTCCAGGCAAAATGACAAACGGCACTGGCGTCGTGAAAACTTCTTTCCTTGCCATTCGTTGTACCTCTGCATACCGCAATCCCAGCGCACCTATGCTCCGCATATCGGCCAATTGCTGATCATCCGGAAAGTCGCGATAGAGCATAATGCGGGTGTGAATGGCCGACTCCCATGCCTGACTGGACAACGCTGGCTTCAAAGTAGCTCTGTTAGAACTTTTGATATTGGTCGTTGCGTTCGTCAAGACGAGGATTGCGATGTTTCGAAGTGCGGCCATTTTGGACATCCCGGCGGCGAGGCTTTCGATAATCTGAAACCGCTTCGATGTCGCCTGCTTCTCCAGCTTTTCTTTCACCACAGCTGGAGCCGCTGGGTTTGGCTTCTTCGCATTGCGCGTGAAACCCCCGAGCAGAAGATTCGACAGGTCGTCAACAATAATGAGGTTTGTCTCTGGCGAGGGAACCGATGCAGGTGGGTGTAGGAATACGGTCAGCAGGCGGGGGAGCGTGTGTGCATCGAGGTAGGTGAACCTGTCATCCAGTATGGAATCGATATCGACAGGCATTGGTGGCGAAGAAGGCAGATCCAGATCCGGTGGAGAGGTGTATGATTTCATTAGCTCTTCAAGTCTTTCTTGCACAAGAGGTGATCCGGTATTCAGCCATAAGACATGACAATCCTTTGCCGAATGTATTGCGTGGACAGCAGCCTGTAGGCCAAAGGTGGTCTTGCCTACACCCGGCGGACCATACACTTCGGTGACATGACCTCTCTGAATTCCTGGCGTCGCGATGGAGAGTCCGTTGAGGTTGTTCACCAGAATTTCATCTAAGGCCGATAGGCCAGATGGTATACCTCTTGCCTTGGCGGCGGCATTCTGCAGAGCTTCGATGCCAGTGACAGTTGGCAATCTGTGCTGAGATGGTGAAGTAGAAAAATTATGGATATCGGCTTCTCGATCTTCCATTTGTGGTCTGCGTAGCTGCTTTCGCAGGCATATTGATCTCCGGCGTTGTGTGGGTTGTCGAGGTCAACAACAGGCCATTTCCAATTGCCATCCACGCCTGCCGCTTCATGTCGGGTTGGCGACGACGTGACTTTAAAAAGCAAGAGCTGTGGCCATCTTAGCGATACTGGGGAGTTGCAGAGACGCGTCGTGGAAGTGAGAGAAGGGGCGCGATCGAAGTAAAATTTTGTAGGGTGGAGCAAATCTACCGGAGTTGACCGCACGAATGGACTCGACGTTGACGTTGGGACTCTAAAGCAGCACAACTGACAAGCGCACATTTCAGTGCCACTACCTTGAAAGTCTCTGGTATGCGCCTTGTGATGACGCTACCGTCCTCACTTAGAACTTGTTCGACTGCCGTGACCTTTCATCCAGGAACGATCTGCATTCTTTCATAACCAACTTCGACATTCTGAGGCACATCATGGATCAAGCAGCTGTCATTATTCCACCGATTTTGCTGGCGATCGTCCTCATCGGTCTCCAAGAGGCATGGAGGACACGAATCTCTATTAAAGGCTACAAACAGGTGACCTTGAGCGGTCCCAGTAACATGAAGGATGAGTTGGACCAGAAATACGCCCGGCCACCAGATTCACAGACGACGCTTGGAGGAACTGGGTGGAAAGTCAAGGCTCTGTACGTTCACCCGATCAAGTCCTGCGCCGGCATTGAGCTCGATGTTGCTGATGTCGAAGCCGCCGGGTTCACCTGGGATCGCAAATTCGCCTTTGCGGAATTGATCACCCCTCAAACTCGACCTGAAGCCTCCGAAGCAGAGAAGAGACCGCTATGGACATTCAGGACCCTGAGACAACCCGGCTGGGAAAGACTGGCTCTAGTCAAACCTGAGATCTGGCTTCCTAATTCCGCCTCAAGAAATGAGAAAGGATGGCTAGTGATAAGGTACCCGCACTTCCCGACTGGTCCATTCACTTTGCTGTTTCGGCTTTTCATCTGGCTTGGGGTCTTGTCTGGAGAAAGGTCATTTCGAGTACCGCTTGTACCGCCGCAGGACCACAAGTATCCTTCTGAAGACGTCAAGGTCTGGAAAGACGCTCCGAACTGGTTGAACTTAGGTGTTCACCTGCCTAAGGACTTTGGGCCTTTCATCGGGGTCTCCAATCCTATCACATTATTCAGGGTCGATCCCAGCAGCTATCGCGAGGTCTATCGGTGCGCGCCGAGGAAGGAGCAGCTGGGTTATCAACCAGTCGTTGGATTTGCCGATGCCTACCCGGTGCACCTCTTGAACATCGCATCAGTACGCGACATCGCCGACAGGGTGAAGAATGATATTCCCAGGTTCACTGCACGGAGGTTTCGGTCCAATGTTCTGATAGATGGTCCTGGCGCATACAACGAAGACGACTGGAAACAGGTCAGGATTGGAAACCACCTATTCTACTGTGCTTGCCGTACAGTACGATGCAGGTTGCCAAATGTCGACCCCGACAATGCCGAAAGACATCCTGTCGAACCAGACAAGACGCTGAAGTCATTCCGTTGCATTGACGAAGGCGATTCCCTTAATGCGTGCCTCGGATTACAACTGGTGCCAGCGGAGGCCGGTCCATTTCGACTTCACGCCGGAGATGAAGTGGAAGTACTGGAAAGAGGCCATCACAAGTATATCAAGCAATGATCGTGCTGGGACGAGTATGCTTGTCGGCCTCCACGGAGTCATTGGTTGTGAGCGGCGTCAACCGATTGCGCCACCTACATCCCTCTGCGCAAAACACAGGCATTGTCCAGGCAGTTTACGGTC
The DNA here is from genome assembly GCA_030247875.1 of Cladophialophora chaetospira. Taxonomy (NCBI): domain Eukaryota; kingdom Fungi; phylum Ascomycota; class Eurotiomycetes; order Chaetothyriales; family Herpotrichiellaceae; genus Cladophialophora; species Cladophialophora chaetospira. The sequence continues at coordinate 47,549 of JAPDRK010000008.1, read as the reverse complement.
CCAATTGCATTGGATGGAGCTCCTCGGCAAATCCAGGCTAAGGCAAACCTCGATACTAGTCTCCGATGACATTGGCCGCAGATCTCAAGCTCTAGATCTGTATGCGCATATCGAAGCAAGTCAAGATGCACGGAGTAATGTGCTTGGATTGAGTGCCGGGGGGCCACCCGATGGCATTGGAGAGCTCCGACCTCTGTACCAATACGAATAGGCTTGCTTATCGATCGGGTCTCGGCGCTGAACATCATATCGACTTGGCAGAAGCACACGACCCGAAGTTTTGCGTAACAACAAGCGACCACCAATCACATTCCACGTTCCACCATACATGAGGCTGCGATCAGATACACATTTCGCCAAAGTTAATGAAGCTCTTTTCCGAAACGAGAATGTGACCTCTCATGATAGGGCGGAGCCGACCTTCCTGTGCATCGGAGTCTATCAAATCGAACTCGATCTTATGCATCTTCCACTCGTCCAGCTCGACGCTGATCGCTATTTGAACTCGTATATAGCTTCACACGAACCAAGATGCCTCCCTCTTCAACACCAATCCTCCGCGATACCACATTCGCACTTCATCACCAACCATGGAGCCAGACCGCATTGGCCCCGCCACGACGCCTCGACGTCCATTCAAGGACAGGATGGCTGATGTTCCACGTCGAATCACGAAGGCTGTAACGACGAGAGAAGGACTCATTGGCGACTATGACTATGCGTTCTTGTTCACTCCGCGGCTGCCCTTCGTAAGCTGTCCCGTTCCCTTTGATTTGTACCGCGAAGACTGCAGTTCGCCGAAGTGAGGCATTGTCTCGGATCCCCTCCTGGACGCCATTGTGCAGCCATCCACGTTGGTACCGGTGCTGACGGTCTTGCAGATGAAGAAGTCCACACAGTCTGCTCCGTTCTTCGGCCTAAACGACAAGATGCCAATCTTCCTTGCTCTTCTTCTTGGTTTTCAACACGCCTTGTCAATGTTGGCCGGCTTGATCACGCCGCCGATCATTCTCTCCGGCTCAAGTGGTGCCGCGCTAGCGCCAGAAACCGCCCAGTACCTCGTCTCGACTTCACTCATCGTGTGCGGAATTTTGTCGGCAGTTCAAATCACCCGCTTCCATGTCTACCACTCGAGATATTATATTGGGACGGGCCTCATCAGCGTCGTTGGAACCTCTTTCGCCACAATCCCAGTTGCGCTGGGCGGGCTGTCGCAAATGTATGATTCAGGATTCTGCCCGACTGCACCACCAACGGAAAGTGGAGGTGTTCCGGTCCGTCTCCCATGTCCTCGCGGATACGGAGCTATCCTCGGTACCGCCGCGATATGCTCTTTGTTGGAGATATGTCTATCCTTTGCTCCAGCCAGGGTCTTGAAAAAAGTGTTTCCGCCTTTGGTGACGGGGCCGACCGTCGTCCTGATCGGAGTCAATCTGATTGGCACTGGGTTTGAAAATTGGGCTGGTGGCTCTGGTGGATGCCGCTCTCGACCTGAAGAGGGATTGTTCCAGCTCTGTCCCACCATCAACGCACCGCATCCGTTGGCTTGGGGTTCCGCCGAGTTCATTGGGCTTGGATTTAGTGTCTTCGTGACAATCATCTTGTGCGAGCGCTTTGGCAGTCCTATTATGTAAGTACCCAGGTTTCCGGCGTTTTTGCCGAACTAACGTGGGTCTACAGGAAATCATGCGCCGTCGTGGTAGGGCTGCTTGTCGGATGTATCATTGCTGCTGCGACAAACTACTTCGACGACTCCGGAATCAAGAGTGCGAAAGCGGCTTCTTTCATCTGGGTAGAGACCTTTCCTCTCTCGTTATATGGGTAAGACGTACTCCAAGCTGCCATTCGACCTAAGCTGATGTCGATAGTCCAATGGTCCTCCCCTTTTTAGCCGTCTTCCTGGTCTTGATGATGGAGGCCATCGGAGACATTACGGCAAGTTGTGATGTGTCTCGCCTGGAGGTCGAGGGTCCTATTTTTGAGTCTCGGATTCAGGGTGGCGTGCTCGCCGACGGACTGAACGGCATGATCGCTTGTCTTTGCACGATCACCCCGGTTTCGACCTTTGCTCAGAACAACGGTGTCATCGCTCTCACGCGCTGCGCCAATCGTAAAGCGGGATATTGTTGCTGTCGTAAGGGCCGGGCGCACCTCTCATTCCGAGGATCATTGACTAACCTTTTTGCCAGTCTTCCTGATCATCATGGGCGTCTTCAGCAAATTCGCTGCTGCGCTCGTGGCCATCCCTTCAGCCGTACTGGGCGGAATGACGACCTTTTTGTTCTCGGCGGTCGCCATATCAGGTATTCGCATTATCTCAACAGTGCCTTTCACCCGACGAAACCGCTTCATTTTGACGGCAGCCATGTCAGTCGGCTTTGGCGCTACTCTTGTGTGAGTGATGTTCCTGCGGTCAGTTCGATTCTGAACTGCTAATCTTAACGCAGGCCCGATTGGTTCGCTCATGTCTTCACATACGAAGGGGGTAACTCTGGACTCAGAGGCTTTATGAACGCCATCGAGCTTGTTATGGAAACTGGGTTCGCGGTCACGGCATTTCTGTCTCTCTTCTTGAACCTCATTCTACCGGAAGAGATTGAAGATGAGGCTGTCGATATCACAGCTAACACTGCGGATGCGGAAGACGACGAAAAGGAGTGGGAGCGTATCAGGCGGCCATCTCAGATGAAAGCTATGCGGCGGAGCCAAGATGTGACCACCCCAGACGTCGAAGCGCAAGGACCGCCGGACAAGAGGGACGTCATCAAGAACGATTAGGCCTCATGGAGGCTGCACTGCCGCTTGAAGTCAGCATCCTCGCTGTACAACGGGATGGCTTGGAATGGGTGTTTGCTGCGTATAAATCCATCTGTAGAATTGCTAGTCGAAGGACACGTTGCCCTCGAAGGCTCTCATGTGCAAAACATATTCTGCTTGAAAACAGGCTGCCACAATCACCGCTATTACGAAGGGTTGCGATCATAGAGTACGCCTTCATAGTACGATCATCATATAAGTGGGGGAAAGCTATATGAGTGGGGACAGCAATCGTTCGTGGAAGCCTACCATCCATATTGCAAGTACATCTCCTCGTTAGGTTCCGGAGCTCGGTCTTGGTGACACCGTTCTTCAACTTGTCTCGAGATGGGAATTTCTGCGCCAGAAGAAGACGGTCACCCTAGAAGTGATATGGTTGTGGGAATCAACACTGTTTTATCTCCGAGGTGTCGCGGGGTTTCTCCCGAGTTGGAATAGTCTTCATTTTCTCAGAGGACGACAGAAGACAGTTGACAAAGCTCGTGACACGGCACGCAAGAATGGATCATTGTCTACGTTGGGCATTGACGATGGTGCGGCGTCAAGCGGCACATAAATAGACCACTGGAGTCCCAGCATGCTTGAGTCTCAAAAACTCGAGACTGGAGCGGGCGGCAACCAGAAAGGCAAACAGAAATGGCTACTCGAACAATCGCGCTTGTAACAGGTATGTTCATCCTTGAAATCACGGCGGCCTCTTGCTCACACGAAATCAGGTGGCAACAATGGGATTGGTTATGAGGCAGTCAAGGCACTTCTACAATCCACGAAGCAATACCACGTCTTGATGGGAAGCAGGTCCCTGGAGAAGGCCGAAAATGCAATCCAGAAGCTGAAGAATGAATGCCCGGACGCGACAAACACGGTCGAAGTCGTGCAGATTGATCTCAGTAGCGACGACTCGATTCAGGCAGCCTTCGAGCGGGTAAAAGCAAGCCCAGGGCACGTCGACACGCTCATCAACAATGCGGGTGAGTGGATTCGTGGTGGACGCCGTTCTCAAGCTGACCTGCATAGGAGCCACATTTGATCTAGAATATGTTGCCGGCAAAGTCTCCCTCCGCGACTGCTTCATGAAGTCCTACGACGTCAACGTCGCAGGGACTAATGTCTTGACATGGACATTCATGCCATTGCTGTTGAAGTCCACCGACCCTCGATTGATCTTCGTCACTGGGCTGTCCAATGTCACACAAGCCAGCAAATCGTACTTTCCAACACCACCTCAGCCGGCTGGGTGGCCGAAGAAGATTGAATTTGAGACCATCGGATATCGTTGCTCCAAGACAGCACTGAATATGTTGATGGTAGATTGGAACCACAAGCTAAAGGCCGACGGAGTCAAAGTGTGGTCTCTTGGACCCGGGTTGCTGGAGACAGATCTGGGAAACGCGAGGCATCTTGCAAAGAAAATGGGGGCGAAGCCTGCAAGTATCGGCGGGCTGTTCATTAGGAGTGTTGTGGAGGGAGAAAGGGACGCGGATGTAGGCAAAATTGTTGTCAAGGATGGGATCTCGGAATTTTGAAAGGAAGCCATTGACACTGATAGCTTAACATTCCCTCTTCAATGCTTCTCCTGCCACGCCAGTTTGGCTGCGCCGAGGCTTTCTGCTTCCCTGGTTGTTGTTGTGTTGGCATGTACGTCTCTTGCATGGGCATCGGCGAAGTGGCTGCCTGGTCTTGCCTGCTCATGATGGGGTCCAAATCCGTGTTGTGATTGTTGCCCTTCGAGACGATGTTCAGTACCTCTCATCTCCGCAGCGCCACGCTCGTAGATCTCTCGGTTCTTTGCCTCGCCCTCTTTCTTGTGGAAGACGCCATCGAGCGCTTCCATAGCACCACCACGAATAGCCTCGCCTGCGCCGTGGATGCCATGAAGACCGGACTTGATGTCGTTCACAATGCCTTGTGTCGTGTTATGGACCTTGTCGGCCATTGTGAGAAATCTGGGTATTGTTCAGATGATTGTGCCGATGTTGCCAGGTGGGATCTCTTGCGCACTAGCCCCACCTTGGAGGAGCGCATCTTGTTCATTTGTACTGTTGGGTGGGTTCATGTTTGCCTGCGCTGACTGAGTGAAGCGAGGGAAGACGTGAGCATGACGTAGCCACAACAAACCACCGACCACACCCGAATGCCCGCCCTATCCGAAAGGACACTGATACATCGGTCGATCTCACAGAGGCTTTGGGAATCACAAGCCTGACCTTTGCACCAGGCGTATTTTTGAAAGGATGCCAACCAATCGCTGCAAAGGTTCACGAGAAGGAACAGTCTACGCTTGGTGCACCCGAGCCCAGTTTCTGACCTCGTGAGCACTTGACGGACACCAGATTCACGAGAGATTGCTCGATTCTTGTTTTCGCTCTACGTAACTCAGCGTCGCTTAATCTCTTCCCTGTTATAAGCGACCTTTGACTAAGTAAGTACCGAGCCAGCTTAAAGAATGGACAGCACACAGTCTGACAGGCTCCCCTACGCTGTTGCGTTGAGGTCGGTGGACACGACGGGCGCTCTGGATGCAACTGACCGTGCTGCTGGCTTGTAAAAACGGCATGTCTTTTGGTATGATTGCCACTTGTTTTTGCGACTGGCTGGGTACCCCTCCACCTCGTCTCTTCTCACCGTATCACCATCGGCGCCTTACGATACCAGGTTGCCTTTCGAAGTGTCAGTGCCCGGAAAGTCTGCCAAGCACACGCTTAAAATTTGTTGGCAAGTCTGCCCACAACGCTGCTCTTGCGACGACCACCAGCAATTGCTTCGCTCTGCCTACGGATAGTCTCCACGAACTCCTGGTCGTTATCGACATGTCCCTCGAATGACCAGAGCGACGGGCAAGGGCCAATCTTGCGGCGTAGGACAGTTGTCTTAATCCACCATGGCAGAACCTTAAAGCATTGATGCTTCATGAAGGTGCGGGTGGGAATGGCGAAGATGTAATCGAGTTCCTCCTGTAGGACGAGTCAGAGATGTTTTCATCTCACGAAATCGCACTTACCAAGGTTCTTTGTTTGGTCTCTGGCAGGAAGAGGAAGATCATGATCAATGCAATAATGTTGAGACCTGCATAGAAGCCGAAGGCGCCTACTGGCGTCATTGCGGCCAACATTCTTGGGAAAGTGATGGAAAGCACGGCAGCCCAGAAAAGACAAGTCGCCACAGCCCAAGCCATTCCAACCTCACGATGTGAAAGCGGAAAGACCTCAGCGGAGTATGTGAAAGGCACTGGTCCTTCGCCCGGTGAGTAGAAAGCGGCAAACTGATTGAGTCAGTGCAAGTTACCTTTATTTCAGGGGGTCAACAAACCAGGTAGATGAAGAGAGCCACAAGACCCAGATGGGCACTGCTCGACTTTGGAATCAGATAGCAAAGACCGGCCGCGAGCAAAGTCCACGCCATTTGAGGAAAGGTGAACAGTAGGAGCGAACGGCGGCCGAAAGTATCGATGGTCCAGATCGCGGGCCAAGCGAAGACGAAGTTGACCAAACCGAAGCCCCAGGACGCCAAAAGTGAGTTCGTGACCGAAGCTCCCGCCTGCTCGAACACGGTAGAGCTGTAAAAGGCAATGATGTTGACTGGATCAGCGTCAGCACTGTTCAGGCAGAACGATGATCTCTACCTACTTCCGCACATTTGCTGAGCAATCATGACTGTGAAGGAGGCAAGTGTGGCGCGACGAACTCGTGGAATTGTGAACAGCTGGATAAATCGGGTGACGTAGTTGGTCTTTTTCTCGATCAACGCGGCTTCCATGCGGAGCTGTGCAAAGATGTAGTACAAATCACGGGCAGCCTGGAGCTCCGTATTCCGAAGACGCTTGAGCGAATTGAAGGCATTGCGGTACCTGCCGTTCTTGATGTACCAACGAGGTGATTCTAGTCATGTTAGAAGGAGATCGGTCTAAGAGGTGAGTTGACGGACCTGGGCAAAAGTAGATGCCTATGAGAAGAGGAATAGCCGGAATCAAGGCGGAACCGAATTGGAGGCGCCATGAAATGGATCCGGTGTCCTTTACGGCGAGGTTCGCGCATGTGCCCAAGAAGATACCAAAGGCGCTGGAAATCTCCGTTAGTCGACAGACGAAGAAAGACGGCGACAATCTTTTGAGGAAAGTGGGAACTCACGTCCACATTTGCCAACTCATAACGAGGCCTCCACGGACGGCTGCAGGGGCATTTTCTGCACTGAAAATGGGCACCGTCGAGCCTTTGCAGCCCATGCCAATACCAAGCAGAAGTCGAGTGACCAGAAGTTGATCCCAAGCTACAGGCAAGTCAATGGACGTCGGTATGGGATGAGGTGGGTCAACTCACTTTGCGCAACAGCAGAGCCGATAGGACTCAAGAAGCAGAAGACGGCAGACACGAAGATCGTTCCTCGACGACCAAAATACCGATTCAGAGGATCAGAACACCAACAACCGCTTGGACATGTCAGCATAGATGGCATCAACACCAAAGCACGATACCCACATGAATGCGGAAGCAATGTACGGCCCGGCATTGACCAGACCCTGGTACCATTGATTTCGCGAAGCATTCGGATTTGGAATGTTGCTGTCGGCAGGATAGTTGTTGCTCACTGGAACGCCGAGGGCATCAGGGAAAGACAGGTTGGCGCCATTGGAACCTGTCTGATCCCAGCCCTGCACAGCTGCACCGACCGAGCAGAGAATGATGGTGAAGTACAAGGCTTTGGGCTGGCGCCACTTATGCAAGACTTCGTTCCGGATAGCCTCCAGCTCAGGCTCTGTGATACCTGGAACAGTCTCAAAGGCCGGAGGATCCTTCGCTACAAGTGCTCCTTTGATGAGTAGGTCGACTCGGTCGGTGAAGTCGTTGGCTCTCGCGAACTCCTCTACGTCTTTGACGACTTCCTCATTGGAAAGATGCGCCAAAGGGTTTTTGATCCTGTGACCGTCAGTGATGTTCGCCGCAGTCAACGATGCTTCACTTACTTGGCGGTAGCGCTACTTTGCAGGTCGACATAGGTTGTGTCCTGCTTTTCCCCGACACGTTTTTCATCATCGCCGCTGGTTATATTAGCCATGTTTGATATCGAGGTCAGGAACGGGATGTTTCACCTTCTATCAGGCGAAATTTGGTGTTCTTCAGGAGCCATGTTTGCGAGTAATCTCGAACCAGCGCGGTTTTGGCCAGTGTCCAAGGACAGAAAGCAACCATGCGGGCCTCCTCCAGTTTATCAAGGGCATCTTTCAATCTACCTTTTCATGCGGGGACACCTTCAACTGAACGATCCTGGAGATTTCTGGGCAGTCTGACTCGTCAGGATAGGAAATGCTACAGGGGGGACCGGGAGCGGGCACTATGTCCCGCAATACTGGGGACTATTACTCCGCCCGACTACTCGAACGGTGCATCGCGCATAGCTTGAGTGGAGATCTGGCACGAAGACATCGTTCCGAGGGCGAGCATGTATGCGGCCTGAACAGCGATGGCAAGATTCAGGTAGATCGACTGGGTGCGTTAAGCGATTCAGTGTTACAACGCGCTCAAGTCGAAATGCAGAGATGACGATTCCATGCAGGCTTCGTACATTTCGATTCCCAATCGCGCCTTGACCGGGCTTGACTATCTTGGCGGGTCTGCCAATCGCAGTTAAGCATTCTAGATTGCCTTGCTTAGTTTCGTCGATCGTCCACCCCAAGACCCTGGACCGCTTCGCTACCGCTTGCTGCAAAGGGTTTTACCGGCAGGCATTCCGCTCCGGTTTGCTACAACAGGCGTGCCGACGAGTCAGTGCAGTCATGGTCCAAACTGTAGTCATTCTCTTGCAGTGCCAGGACCGCTGATGATGCTTCGAGAGAATGCTCTGAGGAGAATAGTGGCAGACTAGTACGCGCTGCGGTAGTACAAGCAAGGCTGCTTATCGCACGCCAAGGAAGAGACTTTTCAGGCCCCCAAGTGCAAGTGCGGGGATGATTCTGCCTATCCGCCGAGTCCGCTGCGGGGAGGGCGCCGGGTTATCAACATGTGCCTCGAGTGATCGGTCGCCGTGAACTCGCCGACGTAGATATGTGGGCTTTGATTGCTTCTCGAAGGTCGGCTGTGTTGACCCTGTCATGCCCAGGTCCAGACTGACTATGAGTAATCGAGGCATTTGACTTTCAACCATCCCTTTAATTGTCGTGGAGAAGGCTGCAATCGACGATGCTTCCCCAGACTTTCGAACTACCTCCCTGCATCGGCAGGGTCGGCTAGGTGGTTTGCATGAGATCGCTTCGATAGAGAGACTCCTCCGAGCTCCTGATTGAACGTGCTGGAGTCTGCAGCTCAGCCCGGCAGTAACTTCTGTCGCAAATGCCAAAAGATGTCCTTCGACACAGAATGAAAGCCGGAGACCTTCTGCTGATAGATAGGACCTCGCGACTGATGGTTCGATGTTCTGGAGAAGGGGGCTGCAGTCAATCTTGCAAGTGCTATCATTGACGCACCTCACGTTACTTTGTGCCAGGTCACGGCTGATCCCATTTCTGATCCCGTTCGTTAGCGTTGAAGCAGGATCGACATGCCAAAAGTCTATATTCCGATTCTCTGGCTTACTCGACCTATTCTGGATATTTGTGTGCTGCTCGTGCGAATCGTACAGAGTCAGAGTGATTCGGCATCGTAGGTACTCCGTGACTAAGAACATGCATTGATGCAGCACACGTTTGGTGGCTTTCATGGTAACCAAGGCAAAGGAGTTCCAAGTGTGTTCACTTGGCCACGCAAGATCTGCCTGCCGGTCTCCCGAGGTTGTAAACGCCGCTTCCACGCGTCAAACCGCCGCAATTTGCATCATCACGACTCATCCGCGGGAATTCGGTCAACCTTTTCCGCTTCATCTCACTCGTTCAGATGCATGTCCAAGACGAGCTTGCCTCCAGCACCGGCGTGGTAATCGTCCACCAACTGGTTGAGTTTCGAGAAAGGATAAGTCCTGATCTTTGCCTTGATATCGTGCTTGACCACGAAGTCGAACATCTCCTTCATGGCCTTATTGGAACCAATTAAGCTCCCAGTCACTCGAATGCGACGGAACACGAGATCATCAGCCGAGATGTGGAAGCCCTCGGGTGGGAAAGAGACCAGCACGAGCAGTCCTCCGTTCTTCAGCAATTTCATGCCATAGTCCCAAGACTTCTGACTGTCCGGAAGTATGATGACTGCATCCAGACCGATCTCGGCAGGGTTCTCTCCTCCGTCTTCCCTTTTCATATCTCCCTTCACATCTTCTGGAGTCTCGGCTGAACTGTCGATGATCGTGGCACTCGTTTGCAGACTTCTTGCGAGCTCGAGTGCCTGAGAGTTCACGTCAACGCCCATTGTTTTCAGACCCATCTTCGTCGCAAATTGTAGTCCCAAGTGGCCCAGACCTCCGCCACATCCCATGACGCCAACCCGCTGGCCAGGGCGAAGTTCGCATTTTCTGAGCGCCGCGTAGATGGTGAGACCGGCGCACATCAAAGGCGCGGCTTCGACAGCTGACATCCCATCTGGGATAATGGCGACCTGCCGACAATCGACAATAGCGTACTCCCGAAACCCTCCAGCTTTATTGCCAACGCCGAGCCCGCCTCCTGTGTTTGGGCAATAGACAGAGTATCCAGGATCATCTGGCATTGGCCCTGATGGGTTCCGACACTCGAAACATTCGCCGCATACGTGATTTCCGCGTCCAGGAACAGCCACTCGATCTCCTACCTTGAGCCCATGGGGGTCCTTCGAGACCTGCACGACAGTCCCGGCGAATTCGTGACAGCCAATGTGCGGAAGTGGCGGAGGATGCATCTTCCCTGAAGCAAGCACAGCATCAGTATGGCAATAAGAAGCTGCATCTACCTTGATGAGGATGTCGTTCGGGTCATCGATGCTCGGTAAAGGAAGCTCTTGAAGTTGGTACGGAGTGGCAAATTCAGCCAGCACATGTGCTTTCATTGTCTTCGGGAGATCTTGGTTAGCCATGTTGTCAACGTTCGAGATTTTCGCAACGACCACGATGAACTCTCTGATGTCGAGGTTCGTCGTCCCAGTATCAAATCACGAAGGAGGAAAGGTGGCGAAGACACTCCACATGCAACTGGCCAAAGACTGGAAACGTGGGGGCATTTCGATGTGTAACCCCACAACCGAAAATTGGAGGTAATCATGAACAACCTCAGAAGTCAGTAATGACTTTGCTGGAGCTCGTCTTTGGGGCAATTGTGAAGACGAGGAAGACGCCCACTTCAGAAGAGCTTGGAAAGGGATTCACGAGCCAAGCATCCTCACTTCACCTATATGCGGCGTTGGATGTTCGGAGCGAATCATACTCGAGGTTGCAGCAACTTTTATGGACAAGTCGCCTTGAGACAATTGTCAAGCTATTGTCGGGGTGTGAAGAAACAAGATAGGTTTGCTCGCAAAGTAATGCTTTCTTGGTCTGCGAAGGGCCTCCGCTACACTTATGCCGTTGCGCCGCGTCTCAAACAACACCCATCTCCAGCAAATACACCCTCACAGGAACCCGAGGAGATGAAGTCCTCGAGAACGGAGTGACCACCAACAGGTATCGCGCCGTGCGAAGGGTGTGCAGAAATTGAGCTTGATTCAGGCTCCTTCAGGGTAAAATTTGTCAAACGATTCTCCGCGGACCAATGGTCGTGCGGTGAAGTGGTCCCGGGGTGGACGCCGTGCAGAAGGTAATCAGCAAGTGGTCGCACAATGGCGCATACGCTGCTTGGAACAGGTAACTCAATCTTGTTTGGGTACAAAGTGGTCTTACAAGGAACCCAGAAGATGGCTCAACGGTGGATGTCGCCGGCAGTCATGATGAGGATGGAGAATTTACGCGTCTCGGTTTGGCGACACTTTGGGTACACAAAGCACACCGACCCAATCAGAATGTGGCCCGATCGCACCCGCTTGACCTGCCACCTCGAGCCAGCTACCACGAAAGGCTTAGTGTCAGAGGATTCTATTTCTGGCGCCCACGCTTGTCATTCAGCCTCACGCGAGTTTCTGGGCCACCGACCTGGGGCTTATATGCAGATTCCTGGATAGTGGAATCATGTCCATCCTGCGTGAGGTCAGGAGATGTTTTCTAAGATTACCGGACGATGGATCAGCCGAGAACGTCAAAATGATACTTTAAGGGCTCCTTCTGCCCACATTCTTGGTGATGTCTTGATATCCTCAACCCCCTGGTTTGCTCGTCGTCTTCCTTACAGTCGTTACAGTTGTTCAACATGGCTACGGTTCATTATACCTCTGCCATCCAATCGTTCATTCATTCCCATTTACCATCGAATTTGACTACCAATGTCGTGCCCGATAATTCTGACCAAACCAATGTTTTCTTCGCTCACAAGTGGACGATTTTATGCCTTGTCCTTCTGACCCCCACCATCTATCGCATCCTTTACTTCTTTCTCGTTTTTGACCAACCTCCGAAGGGACTACAACTGGTGCCCGGCCCTGGAAGTACGATTCCTTACATTGGCCGACTAGATATCGACCCGATCTCGCCATGGAACAGTATGAAAAGCTGGTCGGACAGGTTCAATGGCCTTTTCAGGCTTCAGGCGTGCGGTGAGATGCACATTTGGCTGGGCGACAACGATATCGCTCAAGAACTCTACTGCAAGAGAGCTGCCATCTACTCCTCTCGTCCGGAGGTCGCAGCGGTCCCCGGCAGTCATTCCCAGGGTCAATATCTACCACTCCTCGAGTATGGAGGTGAGTTATCTCCGGTGTCCTCCACATTCCCTTCTGACAACTCCAGACCACTGGCGCATGCAACGGAAATTTGCCCACACCTCATTGACTCAGGCGTTCAACAACGAGTATTATGGACTTATCGGGCTCGAGGCCAAGCGCTTCCTCTTCCAGCTACTTCAAGATCCCCTTGACCATTTCTCGCAGACCGACAGATTCTGTGGTCGCATCTCAGCAAGACTGAGCTTCGGATCGCCCAAATCCGCCGCAGCCCACTGCAAGAACGCCGCCGAGTTCATCCCCCAGATCTCGCCTTCTGCCAGTGGACCAATCACAAACATCTTCCCTTTCCTCGGTAAGCTTCCAGAATGGATCAACACTGCAAAGGTCGCTCCCAGACAAAGGAGAGAACGTGAGGAACGCCTGTGGACCGGCCTGATGAGGCAGGTCCGCGAAGAGATGGAACATGGAACCGCAAAGGCGTCATATGCTCGCTCATACTTCGAGAGGAAGAACGCCGCCGCGAACTCTGATGGACGTTCTTTCGGTTTTGATGAGCACGAGGCGGCATATGCGGTCGGCATGCTCTGCACTGTGGCCATCTTCACGATTGGAGGTCCACTGTACTGCTTCTTCTTGGCTATGACTCTTTACCCAGAGTGGCAAGAGAAGGCTCGCGCAGAGGTCGATGCTGTTGTTGGTCGAGATCGCATTGTCGAGCTCAGCGACTCTCCCAATCTCCCGATCCTTCGAGCATGCATCAAAGAGTGCATTCGCTGGCGGCCACCAGTCCCGCTTGGTGTCCCTCGCCTTGTCCAAGAGGATGACAACTACGAAGGATTCTTCATTCCGAAGGGCGCCGTCGTCCATGCCATTGACTTGTCCATGGCGCGAGACCCGACAAGATACCCCGATGGCGATACCTACAATCCTGCTCGCTGGATTGAGCCAGAGTGGCCAACCTATCAAGAGCCGCTTACGGTCCACCCTCGGTTGGTCGGACATCATGGCTTCGGTCGTGGTCGTCGCCAGTGTCCGGGCATTGAGATTACTGAAGCAGAGCTGTTAGTGGCATGTGGTTCGTTGCTATGGGCTTTCACGATGAAGCCGAACGTCGGACCCGACGGACAGCCACAATGGCCAGACTCAAAGGCGTTTACAAGTAATGTCATTGGAGGGCCGCTACCATTTAAGTTTGATCTCCAGGTGAGAGACGAATCTCGCAAGGCAAAGATCGAGGAAATGTATAAACAGAATCGGGTGCTATTGGAGGACTAGTTGTGGTTAGAGATCTGAGCGCAAATGTAGTATATAATTCTTTCCTATTCTGGTGGTCCAATATTCGGCTGCGCTGACAAAGCCATTTCTTCAGGGGCTAAACGTGGAGTTCGTGTCGAGCCAGGAAGGCGACAATGCCCGCAGACGGTCGCCTGGAAGTCATTCGTGTTGCATCCCGTTCACTACTCATCAAATGCCTCGAACTCATATATCAAGTACCAGATGAAATGGTGTCTCGCTTTTTCCTTTCACCAGCACAGGTCGCAATCCTCGTGTCAAGATACCGGATATCCGCATGAGCACTGCATATGAAGAGGTATGAGGCTGATATTGCATTTCAGCACAGGCTGACTGTGGTAGTATTCCTCCAAATATCGTACGCCCGAAACACCCGCGACTGTCAAAGATGCTCGTCGCATTCTTGAAGAACGGGGACAGTACAACCAGTCGTTGCTCTCCAAACCTCCATTTGATGTACTCGACAAGGCCGTCAACGTAACCAACACGACAGTCCAGCTTCCGGAAATGCCAGGCCACGACTTTCTCTTACGAGTCTACAAGCCCAAGGACTATTCAGGTTCATCGCTGCCAATCATGTGCTACTTTCACGGCGACTTCTGGTGCACTGGAAACGCAAACTCCAAAGACTTTGGATGCCGCGCAATCATAGCGCGAGGGACCGCTATCATCATAGCATCGTTTGAATATCGCCTTGTTCCCGAGGTCACTTGGCAAGAGTGTTTCAACGATGCCGAGTATGCCATGAAATGGGTTGCCGCTAAGGCTTGCACCCTGGGAGGCGATCCCACCAAAGGGTTTCCTGTCGGCGGAGCCACTGCTGGTGCGCACCTCGCAGCAATTTGCGCCATCCGTGCTCGCAATCGCCATCCAAACATCAAGCTCACGGGCCAGTGTCTGATCGTGCCAACCACGCTCGCTTGGCCGAATGACAAGATACCTTCGGAATGGAAAGAACGATTGAAGTCTCACACGGAAATGGCAGACGCACCTGTGCTGAATGAGAAGCTGTACGAAGCATACGTGCAGCTTCTCAAAATACCCGACGATGAGAAACGCAATGGCGAGAATTTCCCAGCCTGGGCCTCTCTGGAAGGGCTGCCGCCCGCGTATCTGCCGATGGATGAATGTGATCCTACACGAGACCAGGGATTCCTCTACGCCAATTTGTTGAGGAAAGCAGGAGTCCTGACAAGGGTTGATTATTACGAGGGCCTCCCCAATATGTTTGTCCATTATGCCGAGTTGAGTACGACTTTGACTGCAGGCTATAATCTTTCTGCGGCTGTCAAATGGCTGCTGCAGCACGAAGACAAGAAATGAGCCGGAATGCGATGGCGATTGCTGATACGCGGAAGCGCTGAGAATGGGAAGGACCGATCGTGATTTGCGCAATTATCAATTTCCAGTGGTAGCTGATTGTTAGGAAGAAAAGCTGCTTCCGTCAGGTGAACGCTGTTGTCACTCTCCGCATATGTCTGGTCAACATAAGCTGCGGAAACACTTTCTAAGCTCCTTCGGTGTCACGGCCTCTGATCTCGACGTGTAGCGGAATGCCCGTGCTGATGTGCTTGGCGTACTCCATCAATGCGTTTTTGCTTGACACATCTTGTCTTCATGTCATGACTCAGCGTCGGGTTGTTTTCAATTTCTATCCAACTATTGTTGCGGAATGCAAGTGAGCTTCCGATTGCTCTTCTCGAGGTTTTCTACTTGTTTCCCGGCGCTGGGAGCCATCCGCTTCGATCTCCGTTCTTCATTAGCAGTCTTCTCCACTTGTGAATATGGCCGTTGTTCTCAATGACGGTCACCTGCATTCCCCAGGTGTCCTTCTTCTTGACCGCCTGATCCATCGCCGCATAAGCCTTCACGACTCTGTCCTTGCCCACATCGCGATCATGTTTCTCCCTGCTCCTCCATCCACTGATCATGATCCCGCCTTTCCCGAGCTCCATGCTCTTGCTGGCATCGGAAAGAAATGGTGCCTGGAACTCGCCCCAGATGTACCCGAGGCAGGAGTCAGATTTGCCGATGGCGGTAGAGAACTCCGGCGCCAACTCCGCGAATTTGTCATCGTCAATGCCGTAGAAGAACACCACGTTGGTCTGAGGTGCATACAGAATGGACCGATCGGACGTGTTTGGGTAGATCACATAGAGATCGGTTGTAGATTCAGACATGATCGCCTTCAGTGGTCCAGGAATTGGTCCGTTGATGAGCGCTTTGTGCACGTCATGTTGCCGGCGAGTTTCGTAGTCTTGAGTTGTGTCAGGTGCCCGTCCCCGACATTCAAGCTCATCCGGGCTTACCAATGAAGTGCATTGCAATATTTGAGTCTTTCTGGCTTCGGCCCCAGCAGGCTCGAACGCAGCCCGGAATCTCATCGGCACCTGCCCGAAATGCTTCCATCCAAGTCTTGCCGTCCTGGGTGTTTTCATCATCAATTGTGGATGCACCGACGCGGGTGACCACGATCTCAATCGCTGGAACAACCATTTCGGAGATTTGTGCGAAGACGAAAGTGATTTCTCTGTGATATGTGGCTTCAGCGATCTTGGACGAGTCCAGTTCCGGCTTTTATGCTTGACGGCTGGAGCATCTCTCTTGCAGCCATTCGCATCGACGGTCTCGCTGGTCGCGCGGAAGTATACTTGGTGAACGAAACATGCTGCCTTTGTCAGTCGGGAGCCTCTCACAGTTGAGTCGGGTAGCAGGCGACTTCGGTCTCCGCGATGAGTTCTGGAAGTTCGTAAGCAGCTTGCCACTGCTGCATGCGGTATATTGTGAGTTCCCTCAAGTATAAAAAGGCAGCACATTAGACATGCAAACCCTCGCCGTCCACGACCTATTACTCTGCCAAGGTGCATTGTCAGCGGCTTCCAGATCCACGCATAGATTCCCACGTCTCCCGAAAAGGTCAGGAACATGAGGATTAGCTACGCGGCGCGCTCCACATACAATTTCTCTTTGGAAGACAAACTGGTGTGCGATGCTATCCGGACTCGCCGCGGACTGACTGGCCTTCTGCCACTGGACCACGCACTCCTACATTCGGTTCCGATCGCCAGTGGTTGGAATGAGCTGTTTTCGGCTATCCGACAGAAGACAACCTTGAGTTCAGATATACTGTTTCTGGCAATTTGCAGGGTCGCGTTGCATTGCGGAGCATCGATACCCTGGAAGAACTACCTGGAGAGCCTGAGACAACTGGATGGTGTGACAAACGACATCATCGAAATCGTCGAAGACCCGCAACCTGCCGTTCAGGGCGTTTTGTCGGACAAGCAGTGGGCAGCTTTGAGATATGCGGACATCATGACAAAGCAGGTAGCTGTCAATGACAGTGTCTTCCAGCTTGTCAAGGCAGCGGGCTTTACCGAGAGACAGATTGTGGAGTTGACAATTACAATTGCCGCATACGCCTGCGTGAGTCGATTTCTTTTGGCGCTGGACATCGACGAAAAGGAGGGAGTTTGAGGGTTTGGGTGTTCTCATGAGCGAGCATGGCACGGCTGAGTCAAACGGCAATTAGAGCCGGATCGGGCATATCAACTTTGCCGTAATCCCCAGCAGCTTGAAACACGGAATGAGACTTTCTGCAACGCTTCAGTCAAGCTTCCTGATCAGGTGGTTCGAGTGTGCTTCGCGAAGTAGAAACGAGGAGTTTATGGCGAGAATTAGTCGAGCGAGAGTCACCCCTGAGCAAGTTAGGCGAGCTGCTCAACCCGCAGTCAAGCTGCCAGCGATCTGACGTTCCTTGGTTCAGACCATTGCAACATTTGAGTCTTCTCAAGACGAAGTATCAGCTTCAGCTTCTAGATCCGCCCTAAAGTGACCTGCGCCAGCATGCCTGCGAAGCCTTCCAGCAACCGAATGCGACCTCATCGACAGCGACTCTTGATTTATCAGCAACCGAGAAATCTCCAGCTCATCCGCTAAGCCGAACTTGGAGCTGACCAATTCGCCGTCCTTTCTCCTAACCTTCCTGGTAAACCAGACATGCTGCACTCGGCCAGGCTGTTGCAACCGAAATTTCTGACGATGTCTCTGCTACGAAACCAAGCCATCTACGATGTGCAACAGCGAAGGACTCGCCAAGTCATCACCATTTCAAAGTCTCCGTTACTGAGATCGAGGGTTGCGTCATACGGCATGTCTACGAGATGACCTGGGTGTGGTCCAGCAACGCCAATGCACGCGCCGATTTGGAGGTGGTAGTTTGCTTGCGGAAACATACAAAAGGCGGTGTCGTTCATAATGCGAAAACTCCACAGCCCTGATATCGTTGACCTACACTCGGCACCCCTCCGAAGATCTCCTGCTAGTATCTCACCATGGCAAAGACCAGAGTCGAGTTTCGGACATACGATGGAATAATCTTGCGAGGGGACTATTTCCCGGCTGGCGTGGAGAACGCTCCGGTCGTCATCATGACTCAAGGCGTACGTGCTATTGGTGGTCTTGCGATGGTAGATGCTAATATCTCACGTCTCAGTTGACGCTTTTGAAGGAATGCTATATCGACGACATTGCGCGTCGTTTCCAACACGAAGGGATTGCAGCGCTGGTCTATGACCACCGAGGCTGGGGAAGCAGCGAAGGCAACCCGTACCACGAGACCAACCCTTCACAGCAAGCGGAAGACTATCATGATGCCGTTTCCTATGTGCGATCTCTCGCTCCGAAAGTGGATCCAAGCCGTGTGGCGATTTGGGGCATCGGACACTCGGGTGGTGCCAGCATCATAGCAACAGCGGATGACCCTCGAATCAAAGCCGCCATTTTTCACATGCCCTTCACCTATGGACGCCTGGACGCGAAGTCAATGCCTACTGGATACCTGGAGGAAGCTTGTCGCGAGCGGGAAACCCATGCCACAACAGCCAACCACAAGCGCAGCTATATTCCGGTGTGGGACGACACAGTCGAACAGGCTCGCAGCTCGGAGGGCAAGGACAGAAATGGTAGGATTCCATGGCTGCATGGGGAAGGTCTCTATGGTTTCATCACCGGCGGCGTGGATCGCTCGCGCAAGGCCGGCACTCCATGGGAGAATTCCCTGACTCTGCAAAGCCTGTACCACATCAGCCGGGTGGAGCCCGAAGATTGGATCGCGAAGATTGAGGAGCCTAGATCGTTCCTTTACATTGCCGCGGCCACAGATGTCTTGACAGGGGAGCTCTCCAATCACAAGAGAGTGTTTGAACGGTCCAAGAATCCGAACGCAAGGTTTGTCCAGACGGGCGAAAGCCATGCCGACAACTACTTCGGCAACTGGGAGTCTTGTGTCCAGGAGCAGGTTCAATACCTGAAAGAGTTTCTCTGAAGCAGGGCGTCGGCACCCAGAGATGCGTTTCTAGACGTCCATCGTTGCTACAACTCGGGCACCATACAGATTTCGAAAATCAAGATCGGAGAGATTGATGTCGACTGTGAGATCATCTAATTTGCGTGTTGGGTAGCTTTCAATCTATGCATTTGGAATGGCAAACCCGAGAAAATGCCTGGTGTAGACTGGATGGCGAGCAAGACGCAAGATTACTGGCAGTCAGACCTGAAGACAGGCCGTTTCGCAACAATGACAGCGCACTCAATAGCACCGAGGTGCCCGCGATGTTCAACGGCCTGTTGCAATATGTGTCAGACCGTGTGCCACTTATTCTGCGTCATTGCTCGGTGGCTCTGTCTTCTCGAAGTTAGGTTGAAACTTTGGCGATATTTACCATTACTAAGACTTCTGCTCTCGGACTGCAAGCATTTCTGGCCAATGAAATCTTCACACTGATGATTGTGACTTTTACAATGTACTCCTCCCACAACAGCCAATCCCAGGACGTCAAAGCATGGTCCAAAAACGGCTTCTACGCCTTATAGCTGACAGCTCTGAAGCCTTGCTGACCAATTTACCGTACCTTTTCGGCTAGCACAGATCTTCGTGCTCGGTTTCGGGTGCTGTCCCCCTTTCACACTGGTCGGTCATGGAACAAAGTTTCCGACAAGTCACATCGCCGCGCTTCTGGCGTTTCGTTGAAGGAGGACATTCGTAGGACCTATGAGGTCGAAAACCTCTGGATAAATTTCGGAATGTCCCGATCATCGCCCCGAATCACCATGGATTGATAATCTCGTCAAGGAACCAGAAAGGGAATCTCAGGTCGAGTATGGGGAGACATGCCTTTTGAATCCCAGTTTCATTTCTTTGAGGTCCGGAACCCGGGGAGAAGGATCGACCGGGAAAGGCTCACGGTTCTGAGAACGCACGTTCGAAGAGCTATAGCGCGCAAGAAGAAAACGCAGCCGATTGATTATACTCTCAGAATCGTGACACCGGAGGATGTGGTGAAAAGGAGCAGGGAAACTAAAAGCCGTGCAGCCAAGCGGAACACGAGAAAGAAACCAGTGTCCAAGCTTCAACAGGAAATCAACAGTCCTTTGATCAACCGCAAAAGGGAAGGCTTCCACCATTCCATTGGGTGCACTCCATCTTTGCATCACCCATTCGCAATATGTGCGGCAAAAGTGGTTGACATGGGCGTGGGTCGACTTGATGAGATGTTCAAGAGTGGTACGTGGGATGAACAAGGGCAAAGGAAGCTGTGCTGATTGCCAACAGATGCATTCCGCATGGTCGGCGAGCCGTTTTTTGACACCAGTCAGGTTGACTCGAACCGGGCAATCGAGCAGGTCTTCCCACATGGTCTCGAGTCGCCATCTTTTTTGTACGCTTTGACCTTTTCAATGTTACAAGTCTTCAACCGTGATCGGTGCACGGTAGAGACACTCCATGTGCGTGGAAAGATGATATCCACCCTCAGTCGTTTCAAGGAAGGACATGCCAAAATTTTGGGGACGAAGTTGAGATGATCAGGCTTGCGGCCTTTATCTGCTGTTACTGCTGCTAGACGGACACGTGGAATAGCAATGTGGTACCGTCAAAGATGGCGAAGCTGTTGTTAAGAAAACTGGAAGACGCCCTTGGAATCGCCAGTCCTAAAGAGGGCCCAAGGTGGGAGGCACTAAACAGACGGTGGCAAGGCCGTGGCGACCTGTTGTTGTGGCTTGTGTTCGTAGGTGCAATGGTCGCGCAGGAGAAGGAATTCGTGATAGGTTTGCGGGAGGATTACGCGAGGGCTATCCAAGTCGTATCTGATTGGGTTGCTGGCGACGTCACGCGGGAAATGTGGTCATCGAGCATGCTCAGCGCGATGAGAGAGGACTTTCTGTATTGCGATGCCTGGATGGAAAAGAGACTGTGGAGCAGAGAATGGTTTGTTTTGGAGGTAACATTCGGCCTGGCTTCGTGAAGAAGGCAGATGAAGCAGTTGGAGGTCGGAGTTCCCCAGAACTCCACTTAACATCGAACCCAATCGGGCATGTAGAATTTTCCCAATACGAGTACGGGCGGCGCTGCAAGTTCCATTGGCTACAAAGTCGTATACTTGACGAGATTTTTCAGCAGACATAACTCTTTACACTCGGCTCAAGAGATGGCAAGCAACATTGACTAATTGGGCTTTTACGCGCGATGTAGGGACAGCACGCTAATTGCAACTCTCTCCAAGCTTGAAGTGGCTTCACGGGAGCACGCCGAGTACAAAAGAAGCAGAAATTTGATTCAGGACGGGCTCGACAGACTGAAAAACCCCTTAGGCAACGGCGCACGATGGCATCAGCAGACCTCAACAGCATGGCACGCAACTTGCGATCCCTCCACAAGCCAGGTCGCCCTGTCGTCCTTGCCAATGTTTATGACATCTTGACTGCCGAAGCCGTGGCGTCTCTTCCCTCATGCCATGCACTGGCTACTGCATCATACGCCGTTGCTCGCGCCGCCGGGACAGAAGATGACGATATGACCCTTGAGCAAAACCTTGCAGCGGCCAAGCTAATCGGAAAGGTCGCCGCCAAGCATGAGAAGCCTTTGACCGTGGACCTCCAAGACGCCTACGGAAACAGGCTGGAGGAGGCAATCAAGGGTGTCATCGAGGCGGGCGCCGTCGGTATCAATCTAGAAGACTGCGACAAAGACTCGGGAAAGATGCATTCGATTGAAGAAGCAACCAGTCGGGTACAGGGAGCGATCAAGGCTGCGACAGACTCTGGGGTGCCAGATTTCGTGGTCAACGCGAGATGTGATACACTCATTCATGGTGGGGGAATGGATGAGGTGATTGAAAGAGGCAAAAAGTACTTGGAGGCCGGCGCAACAACAGTCTTCGTATGGGGTGGAAGTAAGAGGGGTGTGAGCCGTGCGGAAGTCGAGCGGATGGTGAAGGAGTTCGATGGTCAGCTTAACGTGTCATTGAAATGGACAGGAGGACTCACTGTTGCTGAGCTGGCGCAGATTGGTGTCGCCAGAATCAGTGTCGGGCCGGCAATCCAATTCTTTGCCATGACGGAGTATGCGAAGAAGGCGGAGGAGCTGTTGAAGCAGGCAGAGTAAGAAAATGACATGAAACGTGTTTTCGAGGATGATGTCCGAATATTCATGACGAAAACAACTTTGCTCGGGACGGCTCCAGTGGACGCGCATTGCGTGATTGTTTGGACCGGCGGCCGTCGAGTACATCTCTCAGCCCAGAATCACATTTGCGAAAAGTGACGAACTCGGGCGACAGGACAAGCTGTCATCGAATGCGCTTGGGGCAAGACTTGCTCTTATACTCAAGACGTGCTCCATTTGCAACATGGACCTAGCCTGGCTCGAATTTGCAGTTGATGTGCTGTTCGATGAAAATGCGCAGTTTTGAAACGTGACAGCTCAACGGTGCTCCGAAGATACTGTTTGTTGATTGGCGGAAATGCAGAGAGAGTCATTTTAAACAGCTCGTCAGCATTTCCCCCAGATCTCGAGCGCTCTTCTGGAAATCGGTCTGGTTCCATGTTGGCACTTTCTCTAGAGCAATCTGTGCCTGACCAACACCAAACTTGGTCATCCCTGATATTGCTGCCATCATGCTCATCATTATCATGGGAGTGAGCCTCTAGAGGAAAAACGACCATCTCAGCCGATCTGCTCAGTCCGAACAAGGACAGCACTCCACTGAATCAGCGTTTCTCTACGGATCCGACGGCATCGAGTGTCCTGATGCAGCACCTACCCGAGCATGACATTCGTCCCCTCTTTGATGTCGCCTCCACCCAACTGCTCCTTCTCAGACCGTGCCTTTGCCACACCGAACCGTTGCTGCAGTACAACCCACTGCGCCAAACAGATGACAAGCCTAAAGATTGGCATCTCCTTCGTCTCGAAAGCTTCGTCCACCAACTTATCCACCCCGTCCGGCTTCAGAAACCCTAGCTTAGCAACATTTTCCTTAGTGACAAGCTCCTTGAGCATGCCGTACATCGGACCACCCTTCGGATATTCGACAGGCGCGCTGTAGGGATGCTTTCGTTTCTTGTAGATTTCCTCCGTGATGAACGGCTTGGCAGCTTCACGGAGCACGTATTTCTCAACCCATTCGCCGTCCGAATCACGCCGGATCTTCATGCTCGGTGGAAGATTGTTGACGTATTCGGTGAGATGATGGTCAAGAAAGGGTGTCCTGCCTTCAATTGAATGTGCCATTTCTCCACGGTCGCCGAGATTCGAAAGCAGCAAGTTTTGAAGATGAGCTTTGCTGAAAATGTACTGAGCGGTGTGCAGTGGATGCCATTTCCTGCTCACTTCTTCCAGCATCATGCCAGGAATACTCTCCGCGTACGTCAATTGGGGATCCACTTGATTGTTGCTCGGGAGGAAATCCTCCCTGAATGGAAGTGGAGGAAATGCGGCTGTCATCTGTGCTGGGGTGAGAGTGTTGTTCAGTTGACGTCGAGCAACCGAGGTGCCCGCCAGATCCAATTTGCCGCCGTAGACCTTGTTGAGCTTCTCCTCAGACTTTTGCAGTTCTGCCATTCGCTCACCCTCAGGAAGAGTTGATCCAGTGAATGTCATGTCTGGCTCGCGGAGGAAATCTGGAAGGAAGATGTTATAGCCAGCCAGGATCTCATCGGCGCCTTGACCATTGATGTTGACACGAAAGCCCTGCTCACGGAAGAGCTCGGAGAGTGCGTAGGTTCCGATGAAGTTGAGATCGGGGTTCGGTTGCTCGTCATGCCATGTAGCATCGGCGAAAGATCCCGCAAGCTCTGCCTCATTCATGTGCTTCTTGTAGAACTTGACGCCGAGGAAGTCTGCCGTGCGATTTGCGGTTGCGGATTCGTCGAAACCGCTGTCTTCGTCGAAGGCTATACCGAAACAGCTGAGACGTTCGTTTTCCGCTTCGGAGCCAATTTGATGCCCTTGGCGGAGGAGATGATTGACGATGCCGGCAACCACGGATGAGTCAATGCCACCACTGAGTGAAACTCCGACTTTGACATCGGCGCGAAGGCGTACTTTGATAGAATCGACGAGTCGTTCGCGAACGCCGAGGATCATTTCGTCTTCGCTTCGTGGGTCTTTGATGTTCTATTCCAGTCAGCGAGCTAATAAGACCAAAGGGTCTCCATACCTTGTCCGGATAACTTGAGTCCCAATACTGCTGCTCGCTGACGGTGCCAAAGCATCTGGAAATGAGAATGTGGCCCGGCCGGACCTGGAAATGTCAGACAATGCCGCAGTCAAGAATCAGATCCTTACCTTCTGCACGTTTTTGAAGATGGTCTGACTGCCAATCTGAAAGTCGCCTCCTACAACGCTCTTGACCTCCCACTCCGGTTTCCACCCCAGTGGGAGAAATGCCTTCATCTCGGCTGCGACTAAAAGTTCACCATTTTGGAGTGTCCAGAACAAAGGTTTAATGCCGTACCGATCCCTGACGGCGATGAACAGTTCTCGATCGCTGTCGAATAAGCAGATTGAAAACTCTCCTCGGATATGCGACAGAAATGAGAGACCGTAGTGTTTGTACAATGCAAGGACGAGCTCGGAGTCAGATGTCCCCTGGAACTTGTAGTCGATTGCGTCTTCCATTTCGGAACGAAGCTTCTCGTAGTCGTAGATCTCTCCATTCACAACGGCATGGACGGAATTGTCTCTGGAATGGAGAGGTTGAGAGCCAGCGGGCGAGAGATCATTGATGTCGAGCCGGACATGGCCGAGTGCTGCCAGAGTCAGCTCCGGGTTGCCTCAAGACAGTGTTGCGTACCAACTCGTCCATCTTCGCTGATCCAAGTACCGGTTGAATCTGGACCGCGATGTCTGATCTGCTCAAGGCTCTGGGCGAGTCTTTCCTCGATGTGTCGTTTGCCTTGCTCAGAGGTACAACGAGTTTGCTCTTCAAGAGCTACTATACAACTGATGCCACACATTTTGGCACATACCTCAAACTGTCCTACGGATTCAGCGAATGTTATTGTATAAGCACAGTACTCGGGAACGCATGAATAAGCGAATGGGATTGCGATGGGACCAATAATGCTGCCATCAAACGAACATGTCGAAGGAGCAGAAGTTGACAGCGAAAAGGGGAGATACAAGTAACCACGATTAATCACATCGAGATCTCGGTGATCGCCGTCGACGTCATTTTCAGATTGCGAGATCGATCTTCCGCGCCAACCACAGATAAGCTTATCTTATTGGGATCAGGAAGCTTATGCAATGTCTTGTGCCAGAGAAGTTGACGAGCGTGGTCAATCATATACCTATGGATCTGGGTTGCACAGATCTCTTGGGACATGCTTGGCTGGCGGGCGCCACGGAAACCAACCGGAACACCGTCACCATGGATGGAGGGTACACCACCGCAAGCTTGAAAGTCGGCGCGTCGGAACCAGCAAACAACAAGTCTACAGGCACGAAGCAAGAAAATCACCAGGTTTGACATTTTGGTCATTCATGATTTCAACCTGGCTTTTTCGCAGTAATAAAGCGATAATTAACGTACAGATGATGCTTCCTGGTACAAAACTCCCTCTTGACCATCTCGATCGTGACCTTCGTTTCGTCCAGAGATTTCTGCAGCACTTTCGTGTACAGCGCAAGCGTATACGGCTCGACAGCATTGAGCATTTCAGACAAATGAATCCTGCCCAGATCCTTGTGATGCTTGGCCCAGCTTCCGATGGGAATCTTGTGAATCTGCTCCTCAACCTCCACGAACCCAGCATCTCTCATCCAACCGACATGCTTGTCTGCGACGTTCAGGTACTTGCCGAACAATGCACTGGCTTCGTTCAATGTGACATTCCAGCTGTCGGTCCAAGGGGGCATTTCCTTCTCAATCGTGCTGATCCAAGCATCATGCTCTTGCATTTCAAGAAGTCCACCGGGTCTGAGAGTGTCAAAACACTGTTTGTAGAAGCGTGGCCAGTCAGATATTGAACCTCCGAGGCTGCGACCATGGATGAGATCGAATGGTTCGTAGGTCCAATCGGATTCGGCGTCATCAACGTAAAACGAGCAGTTCGGAGGAACCCAACCAGGCTGGATAGGCGACAGGTCTGTGCCGAGAACAATGGCTTCCGGGTACTCATCGGCCGTTTCGATCGCCCAGATGCCCGTTCCTGTGCCAACATCAAGTATGCGCTGAGGGTTGGTCGGTCTCTTTCGAAGAAGTTCACCTCCTAGCATTGTCCGCCAGATGTGGTGTAACAAATCCATCCTGTCTTGTTCCGTCTCGTCATTGGGTAGAGGATAACTCCCGGATCGATATGCATGGTATCTGCGACCGTTTTCGTAAGTGTAGTTCAAGATGGAGCTCGAGAGGGAGGTGCTTTGAAGGGAGGCCGCGTCTTCGAAACCAGAGTCGGCATCGTCATCGGCTCTCAGTTCTTGGTCTGCCATCGAGCTTTGCTTTCGGGGTGTGACTTGAGTGTTTTTCGGCACAGGTGACTTAGGCGATCGAGGAGTGAGGGAAAGCGTGCGCGGACTTGCTAGATGGTGATTGGGAGATCGCTGGGGAGCAACAGACTCGTTAACGGTGGGTCATGGATGAGTGCGCAAGCCGGACTTCAGTATGTCTGCTTCATCGTGCGGAGCATGAGCAAGTTTGAGACGAAATTGTCCGCATTTCGACCGTTGGACAACGTCAAAAGTTGCTTCGCATCCGTCGCCCCGATATCAACTCGAAAGGCACCGATCGCGAGTGCTCTTGGTGGTCCGAAAAGAACGGGGAAGATCGAGGACGGCAATTGAGCTTCCTGGCGCCAAATGTGCTTGGTTCTAGAAGGGCCTGATCTTGATTGCACCAAGTTTTAGGCTGGCCGCGGGGATGTTCGCGCTCCTCCCGTCCTGCATCATCTTAGCGACTTCGGCTACAAGCAGTCCCACATCAGCTCGTTGGCGATTGTTCTTCAACTCCCAGGAGAATATCTTCGAAGGCTTTCATGGAAATGAAGCGGTGAGTTCTGGATACGAGAGTTCCCGACAATGTATTTGATAGCGCTGGTTACTGCGTTCTTGTTGTACTTGTTTTCGCTCGTAGTCTACAGGCTTTACTCCAGCCCTATCGCCAAATTTCCAGGCCCAAAGCTTGCAGCATTGAGTCGTTGGTATGAATTCTACTACGAGGTTGTCTTGCGGGGTCAATTTACCTTTCACGTTGCGGAATTGCACAAGAAATATGGTAAGTCTCGGAAGCAAAAAAGGTTCATGGCTGACGGGTTCCAGGACCAATCGTGAGAATTAACCCGTACGAACTCCATGTTGCCGACTCGGAGTTCTGGGATACACTCTATGGCCCAGGAAGAGTCGACAAATACGACTATTTCATGAATCGCCAAAACATACCGCGTTCCATCTTCGCGACGCCCGATCACAATTTGCACAAGCTTCGCAAGTCGCCATTGCTGCCACTGTTCTCGAAGAAACGAATCTCCGACTTCCAGCCTGTTATTCGTGAGAAGCTCGACATTCTCTGCAGCAAGATCGATCAGTATGTTGCAAATGGCGGGCACTTCCCCATCAATCGAGCGATGACAGCTTTCTCCGGCGACGTGATCACCACATATGTGTTTGGTCAATCGTATCAACATCTTGAGTCTCCAGATTTCAAGGACACATTTCATGAGCCGTTCATGGCGGCGTCCGAGTCAGGTCATGTGGCGCTACAGTTCAAATGGGTTTATCCTTTGATGGAAGCTCTTCCGGAATGGCTGGTATTGAAAGTGCAGCCCCAGATTTATCTGATTCTGCAGCTGGCAAAGGTTAGTGCTCCGGTTTCGTATTGTCAATTCTGAACGGTTTCAGGACTTCGATGTCAAACTCAAGGCCATTCTCGCCGGCACTGCGAAAGAGAATCCCGATCATCCGACGATATTGTATGAACTACTCCGCAGCGATTTGCCGCAACAAGAGAAACAGATTGACAGGCTCAACGAGGAGGCACAGCTTTTGGTCGCTGCTGGTTTGACGACTGCGGCGTGGGCAATGTCTGTGACAGCGTTCCACGTTATTCAATCGCCGACCGTGTCCGAAAAGCTGCGGAGGGAACTCGTTACGGCGCTTCCGGACGACAAGTTCGACTGGGCTGATGTTGAGAAGCTGCCATATTTGAATGCGTGTATTCGGGAGGGCCTGCGGTTATCATATGGTGTCACAGCACGCAGTCCTCGACTTTGGGATAAGCCTTTCGAGTATCATGGATGGACTATTCCTGCACGAACGCCTGTGAGTTTGACGATTGTTGATCACAACCACAACGAAGAGATCTTCCCGGAGTCGTACAAGTTCAAGCCCGAGCGGTGGCTCCGAGATAGTCATTTGGACAAGAACATGGATCGGTGGTGGTTCCCGTTCGGAAAGGGCAGCAGGTCTTGTCTGGGAGTGAATCTTGCGACTGCTGAGATTCATCTTTGCCTTGCGACGCTATTCCGGAGGTACGACTTTGAGCTGTTTGGGACAGACGTGTCGGATGTAACGGTTGTGCATGATTTCTTTCTGCCGAGTGCGCGGCTTGACTCGAAGGGAGTCAGGGTCGTTCCGAAGGCTGCGACGAAAATTTAGTTTACCATATGGCATCGGTGATCCCCGGACAATGAGTGTTACACTGCTGCAATGATAGGCGAGCTTCTAGGGCGGACATGATCACAAAGCACGCTGAAGTCGAAAGAGACGCAGAAGCACCTGAAATTGAATGGGTGGGCTGGCTGGAGTCTACTGAATCAGGCGGCGACCAGAATACGAAGTAGCTGAGTCGTGTAGCAGAAACAAGATGTTGCACGACAAAAAGACGCCTGCTGGTCTTTTTCTTTTTGATTACTCGCAGTCTATAGGGCTTTGATTGTCCCTCGCGTACTCCCGGATTTTAAGATGCCGAGATCTGAGCTAATTGCCGCCGCGCATTGCCGTGAGCCCCTAATGAGATGAATACTCAGCAACGAGCTCGCAATGTCAAATACGAAATCTGATACATCAACTCCAAATCAGGTTGCCATGATCTGTTTACGTCTCATTCAAATCGAGATTCTCGGATGCTGACGCTGAGATGAAGTCTGTAATCGTCAAAGCTCCGCTACGATGCGAGCTAATCGACGTCCCAATCCCTGAGCCAGGCCCGGATGAAGTGCTCGTCAGAGTGGTTTGCTGCGCAAGCAATCCACGGGATTGGAAGGCTCCTGATCACCTGCTCCCCGGTGTTGAGATCAACCAGGGTAATGAGATGTCTGGATTCGTGGAGTCCGTTGGAAGGAACGTCTTCGAATTCCGGAAAGGTGATCGAGTCGCCGCAGCCCATCCAATGCAGACGGCGAATGGGACGTACGCTGAGTTTGCAACTGCACCGGCGAACACATGCTTCTTACTGCCACCCCAGATCTCCTTTGAAGGTAAAGTCGATCCAGGAACAGCGATCAAAAGCTGACAGTGCTGGCAGAAGGTTGCACGATCCCTTTTGCTGGCTGCACTGCTGCATTAGGCCTGTATCAACGGCTGAAAATCCCATTTCCGACATCTCCTGATAATGCCGCGCTTCAGCCACCGTTGATTGTTTATGGGGGCTCGTCAGCTCTCGGATGCTTTACCCTCAAGCTTGCAAAGTTGGGACGTTTCAAAAAGGTAATCGCCGTATGCGGATCGGGCAGGGCTTATGTGGAGTCCTTGGGAGTTGTAACCCATTTTGTCGATTACCGAAAGGGAAACGTGGTTGACGACCTCAAAGCTGCACTGGATGGCGAGAAGTGCTTTCATGCGGTCGATGCCATTAATGACGGCAAGAGCTGGCGCCAGCTCTCGGAAATCCTAGAGCTCGACGGCAGCATCTCTGTCTACCTGCCACGTTTGGATTACAGTTCGATACCCTCTTCCATATATGTGGGAATCACGTTCTTTGGGACGGTGCACGGTCAACCCACACCTGGCTGGGATCGTAGATGCGAAGAGGATGTCGACTTCGCGTATGTTTTGTTCCGACTTTTCGGAAAATGGCTGTCTGAGGGAAAGATGAGCGGGCATCCGTATACAGTATTACCAAATGGGTTGGCATCCGTGGAGGATGGACTACGTCAGCTGAAAGAAGGACTCGTCAGCGCGAGAAAGCTGATTTACCGGGTTGCGGACACGCCTGGGCTTTGAGGCAGAGTAGGCTTGATTACAGACGGTATGCTCCCAACATACAGCAGCGACTTGCTCAGTGACCTTCCACCGTGGATTCTGGACTCTAATCTCTCAATTTTGTTCTTTTGCTCAGCATCGTGCAGACAAGTTTCGCGCTTAGGGGCCAGACTCCATGAGATTATTGCCGGAGCGACCGCCAAAGGCTTCGGTTTCACGAGTGCTACTGTGTTGGAGCCAGCTTCGACTTTGGCCCGGCTTGACTCGAGGGGAATGAGGGTAAGGGCGAGACAAGCCGGAGGTCATGAAAAGTCGGAGACCGTCCTGTGAGAGATAAGGTGTGCCGGGAGGTATTCCATTAGAATGGAATGGCTTCTTGAGCATATTACACTAGGGGATAGTGCAGACGAGATTATCGCTCAGTACGATTCTCTTAACTAAGACGTTGCAAATCTACGTGGGAGCTACCAGATCTCAAGCTGAGCTCCAAACATTGAGCAGCAGAGATGAACTGTTCGCTGGCATGTGACTCGCTTTGCTTCGTTGTTGCTCAGCGCAGACCAGCTAGTAATGCACATCACAGTGGTAGACACAGAACAGGAGAATCTTCGAAACGATGGTGGACTTCCAGTCGTGGGCGGACCTTGGATGATGCCGCAGCCAGTTTTGTCTTGATATACCATCCGAACGGCAGTCTGCTCAGCAGACGTCAGATAATGGCGTACTATTGTCTATGTTTCCGACCGGATATTCCGGCTGTCTCGCATGCGAGCAGCAGGAATAGTCGATGACAATGCCCGTGCGGGTTTCTGCAAGAAGAACGCGTTGATTGGTAGATGGTGGGCTCGGAGATCTTGTTGGCCGGCCTCTTCGAAGACGTCAGAACGATCTGTGATACCCAGCCTTTGCCCCACGATATTCTGGCCGATTAAGATTGCAAGAGGGGCGCGGCCGGCGAGCGGGTTGTCCACGTTGATTAAGACGCGGAGGAACAACTTGGGAGTCTGCGATGCCTCGGTGATGTCCTCGAGGGTGAACTGGTTGACCAACACCGCGAGGAATTGATCATCTTTGAACAGCGTCTTTGCTTGCTTGCCTTTTGCGTGGGAACTGCCTCAGATAGGGGTCACTACAAATGCAAAGATTCCATCCTCTTCATCATTAACGGTCTGCAGTTACAAAACTTCCCAGCCTTCCAATTCCCTACCTCATTCGGAAGGGTAGACTGGAGGGAAAACGTGAGACGATTTTCGAGATGTGGTGTTCCTCTCAACGCATCTTGACCCTGGCTCCTTCAAGGGTGGTCTTCTTCGCATAGATAACGCCGCATTCCTATGCCAACCCTTCACAGGTCGAAGCTATGCTCCCGGAGCCAAAGCAGGGTCCAGGCCGCTGCAATTGGTCAAGATGTTGAGAATCATGTCCTTGTCGAATCGCTTCGTCACGTTCTCTTTCTTGTAGTCGGGGATTCTGACCTGGATGTATCGACGTTCGTCTTCGATGGACTGTTGAAGAATGGACATCTGGAAGAGAAACCGCCATCTGCGAGCATCGTTCTGGTCAAGCATTGCAAGGCCCTTAGACTTTATCTTGAACTTATTGGTTCCCTTCAGTGCGAACTGGAGGGTGTAGGTGTTGGTCGCATTGCCTTCTGCGTCCAAATCATCGCTCTTCAAGACGTTGTACATGGACTGGTCAAGTTCAATGTAGGCCGAATAGCCACCAGAGATCTCGTCCGGTTACGATTCAGTGATGCGGACAACCGCGTCTTTAACACGTAGCATAAAGTTGAAGTGTCGTTCTCTGATGTTTCCTTCTTTATCCTTCGGTGCCCATCCGTTATTGTTTACCCAGCCTCGAGCAATGCGGACTGCCCCAGCGCTTTGGGTGAAAGTGGGCGACCTGGAGATGATGATATCCATTTGCTCGAAAAGGCTGCCCTTGGCCTGCATGTCGACCAGCTGCGGCGAGTTTGTGGCACCGGTATTGGAGTCCATGGTGCTTAAAGAGAGATACTTTTGAGGCTGGTGCCTCCCCGAGCGACAAGGAGGATGAAAAGGAGGGAGGAACGGCTGGATCTGAGATCGGTCAGTGCCTGTGCATGTGGCAGAGAGGCGTGAGGGCAGAGGTATACCTTTCAGGCTTTTTTAGGCTGGTGCCTTCTGGAGCGGCAAGGATGGATGCAGGAGAGGAGGGAAAGGAATCGGCTGGAGTTGAGCTCGGTTGGATCTAAGATCGGTCAGCGCCTATGCCAGAAAAGGTGAGAAGAGAAAGGGTACTTTTGAGGCGGGTGCCTTCCCGAGCGACAAGGCGCCAATGTTGGATGCTGTGCAGGAGAGAGCGTCCTCAACGACTAAGAAAAAGACATTGTTGGTGTCGACGAAAGGTGCTCAATTCAGCCGATCAGAACGCAGTATTTGCGGCGACTGCTCCTGGGCGGCAGGCTACGGCAATGGATCATGATAGCAGTGCGATGATGTGGAAGATGTCAAGACGATGCCAACGTGATTGGCGAGAAGGAATTGTGGATAGGCGCGAACTCAGGAGAAGTCTTGAGGAAATGCTGAGTTGGTAGATTCAGGATGAGATCGATATCGGCCATGGCGGCGCAACAGCTCCATGTCCTCATCCTCGGGCAGAAGCTACGCAAGACAGGGACAAATGGTGCGAGTATTTGATGTCTGGCGTTCGTGGCAGGAGTGAAGGCAAGGAGGGCGCGGGCCCCCGGAGTTGAGTGCTTCAGTCGCGCCCTGCGCACACCTCGTTCCCCTCCCCAACGACGATGTCGGCCACGGAGGGAACAACGCAGGATCTGATGCGTGGTTCGTTCTACTTCGGGGGCAGCTGGAGTGAGTTGTTTTCCCGCCGAGATGTTCGAGAACTAACCGATTCAGTGGGCTGCGGCGACTTGTTGCCGGAACCTCGATGGCTCGACGTTGTTCGTCTTGTCACAATCTATCTGCAACCCCCTAATCGTCCTCGTCGACTCGGTGGGAAGAAGGGATCTGGATGTCGTTCAATGCATTGCTTGTTCGTCTTCGGGGGGAGTTGGGTGGGCTTCGGGGGGCGGCGGAAGGTGAACTTTGGAAGCATGATGTTGATTTGTGTCATTCTTTGTATCCTCCTCCGGTCGATTGGTGGCTACATACGGGAATCCATTGAGTTGAGTCAGATCTGCGGCACATGGATGTGACTGACAAGAGCAGGCGAACTCCTCCACGGGTCCCATCTGCGTTCGAACCCAGAGCTGATCCCATCTCACAGTACCGCCCTCCTCCTCCTCCGAAGCCTTCATCCGCTGTACGAAGTCAAGTACTTTCTGGGTGAGTACGTACAATTCGCCTGAGAGTTTGTTGGAAAGATTGCTGATTCTTGCACTTCCAGGAAGGTGGTGGCTTCATCAGCTGCGAAGCTGGCCAAGTTTGGCAAATACCGAGTTCAGCTGTCGAAGCTGGCCAAGTTTGGCAAATATCGAGTTCAGCTGTCGAAGCTGGCCGGAATGGCAAATATCGAGTGTCTTCAGCTGTTGAAGCTGGCCTGTTTGTGGCAAATATCGAGCATCACGGACAAACCATCGGCGAATCTCCAGCAAACCCATCAGCAGCGGACACTTTGGTCACCCAGCTCATCACCAGCCATTTCTCTGCAGGTGAGCGTCTCCGGTGGTAGTTTGGAGTGGGATGGAGCCGGCCATCTGGAGGATCGAAAAGAAAAATGGCTGGTGATCGTCTCCGGTGGTAGTCTGGAGTGGGATGGAGCCGGCCATCTGGACGATCGAAAACCTTGCAACGCAGCGGTGTATACCGCATCCCATTGCTGGATTCACTGCACTCTTCCCAACGCTCGAAGCTTGGTGGGCCATGGTGCTGCGCGGAGGAGGGTCGACGGTGGTGGCATGATCAGTTCTCAAGAACGGTATGTGAATCTTCGTTACGGTATCTGGCTTGTGCTGACTTGTCCGTCATATCAAGTGGTCCGGGACGCAATGAGCCCACTGTTGCATCGTTCAACCAGGCTCCAATGTGTAGCCGCCATCCATCCTGGTATAGGCCAGCAGACAACAAGAAGAACCGGCAGTGGAATTGCAGTCATGGCCCATTAGCTCGAAAGGAGCTGACCTCTTGCAGGATCGATCACTCGACTGTGTGGCCAATGCATCGCCAGTCCCACTCGATAATCGTCATTCTTCCAGCAGCCATCGCTCACGAGCAAACATCTTCCGCCGGTGTGCTTGTGACTGCTGGTGGACCTGTTGTTTGCCTGGTTCTTCTACGCCGGCCGAGTCATGACCGTCAACATTTCCCATCTCCTTTCCTCAAGATGATCACCCAAAACCCATCAGGCATTGTTGGTGACGTTCGGTTCGCAATGAAGACGAAGCGGATGGCGGTTGACGACGAGGTAAGATACCCACTTCCGTGCACTCTGGTTGAGGAGTGGTCGACCTCGCAAGGTCTTTCATGGTTTACTAGCGCAGCAGGGGAGGATCGAAGGTAGACCATCAGCCGTCGAGGCTGGCCATGTTGGGCAAGTATCGAGTGTTATCAGCTGTTGAAGCTGGCCAAGGTTGTGGCAAATATCGAGTTTCTCCATCAGCTGTCGAAACTGGCCAGTGTTTGGCAAATATCGACCGTCATCATCAGCCGTCGAAGCTGGCCGAGGTTGGCAAATATCGAGTCCCGCAATCAGCCGTCGAGGTTCGCTGAGGAGTAGGTATCGTGTGTCGCCATCAGCTGTCGGAGCTGGCCTGTCAATGGCACATCTGGAGTGGTATCATCAAGCCATCGAGGCTGGCTAGTTTGGCAAATATCGACTGTCATCATCAGCAGCCAGGGTCACCTACTGGGAGTAAATATTATGTGTCATCAGCTGCCGTCGAGGCTGGCCATGTTTGGCAAATATCGAGTATCATCCTGGCCGTCGAGGCTTGCCAGTTCAAGGCTAGAATCGAGTGACCACAAGGAAAGTGATCGAAGCACAGCGACAAACGAGTCAAGAGACATGCACAAGTCGCAAACTTTGATTTCGGCGAAGTCGAAGCATACTTTTCTGCAATTGGATGCGGTCAGATCGTTGCAGACGCTCCGGCCGGAGTTGGAGATTTGTGATTGACGGAGTTGGAGAACATTTTTCGACGCGACAAACTGCGCGCTTCTGCGCCGCAACCACGAACCTCAACTCTCCCAACCAAATTTTCATATGATCTGAGATTGGGACCCGTATGGTCTCTGCGAAGTCCACTTTGAGCTTGCTGCATACTTCGGCCTCCACATTTGATGACGACGAAACCCTCCTCTCTTCTGACCGCGACTCTGAGAAGGACTCCCTCGAATTTCTTCGCAACACCTCTCGAGCAAGCCATCCGCAATCACGGCGTCAACGTGGCCGCCAAAACAGTTCATTCGAACAATCCTGATGGCTCATCGCTGTTTGCACCAGTCGTCCCTCCTTTACTCGATCGACACGGGCTTTTGCCGCATCAACACCGCAAGCGATTAGTCTTCCTTCTTGGGCACACCCGAGCCCATACATCCCTCGTCGACAGGCCGCGTCTGCAACAGCAAAACATGTCACCGCTCCTCATCTTTCCTCTCATGCCCGACTCTCTCGACGCTGAGAAAGACTGCCTCCACAGTTCGTCTTCTACCAGATCCGTGCAGCTGGAAAGGGATCATCCCTTTCCCTCGTTCACTTCGACTCGAATCCTACATTCTCCAGTGATGCTGTGCAGCCCAGTCATGAAATTTTCCTCGTCGCGAATACCACAAGCGAAGACCCGAGCAATGGCAAAAGCATGAGCGCAGATTGGTCCAGGCCTGCCAACGGCTTCTGCGCCTGATGGAAACGAGGGACAGCCCCAAGGATCACGGCGTCCGGAGGGGTGGAAGCAAGAGTGTCAACATCACTTGTTGCAATGGTGTACCGCTCGTTCCCATCCTGCGATCACCTGCTTCAAGGTCATGACGGCCTTCTACTCCTCTGCCACGGCCTGCTATCTCTCCACAACGACTTTCCACCTTCTTGATGACTTCTTTCCTTTCTACAAACGCTTGTGGCTTCCGCACGACGACGTCTTCTTTTGTTTCCAGGGTTACTGCCAACAAGCACAGCATCCCACGTGCTTTTTTCGGTAAGCATCGCAATGAAGCATCTCGCAGGAATACAACAACACTCTCAGTGCTCCTCCGAGAGCAATAAATCGCCATTCATTCGATGGTATCCTTCACGTACTGCAACGATCGACTGGGGCGAAGACTCTGAATATGCTTGCCCAGTCTTTCACGGAAGTCCGGAGATATTGAGCAAGCACTCTTTCCCGGAACACCTCAGTGTGTCACAAACTTGTGTCCAAATGGCTCAACACGAAACGATTCCGTCTTGCGCCTGTGGTCCTAATCTCCGGATGGTCCTGCCTTGAACTGCAAAAATTGGTATCGAGGACCGAGACTCACGAACGCTCGCCAATTTGGGCCCTGAGATGGACGCTTCCAGGAAGGACAGAGAACTTCTTGCAGGCTTTGGGTCTGCGCTTGATCTACCGATGCCTTTCCTCCGCAGGCCGCTTGCTGATCAAAAGAGATTCAGAGATGAGATGCCACACATGCTCACAGGACTTGAAAGGAAACGACATTGGTCCAACTCCGCACTACAACCTCAATGGCCAATCGTCACTATATCGTGTCCCTGTTCTGCCCCTGCAGTATCTGGCCGCGACGGACGCCTTTTCCTTTACCACACTTCGGCCTCGCTCCAATCAGCTACCCTTCTATTGTTCTCCTTGGCGCCAGGTTGCAGATCTCCATTGCACTTGACTGGTCAAGCCCTCTTTCTTGATGATCTGCAGAACGTCCGTGGGATGTCCTGCTCTGCTGATATGTCTCACAGGTTTTCTTGCTTGATCCTTCACCAACCACACCTCCTTGGTTGCACTCCCACGCCGAGTACACCAGCTCCAGATCATCATCTCCGGATCACGACGACCGCTTTGCTCCAGTCTGGCGGATGGTTTCGCACGTCTTACTCTTCGATTTCGATTCCCCTCTGCCCTAAGCAATTATGACTTCTGCACAGACTTTCATGGCTGATAGCTCTTCCCCCCGTTTCCCAGCTCTTGTTCCTTCAAGTCCCCTTCTCGACGTGTCCGCTCCGAAGAACAGCCCAGCTGAGCTGTTTCCTCGCCACTCCAAATTGCCGTCGACGAGAACTTCGTCCCTCCTTTTCTCGGTTCTGAGCCCTTGTCAAGTGCTTTTCCTGCCGGAATGTTGATCACAACATTGTCACAACACTGATTGACAGTCATGTGGTATCAGTCTCAGCTCCGCGCAGCCAAGCAAGCGGACTAAGGCAACCTTCTCATGTTCCACGGTCCGAGTCTTCACAATCTCATCGCCACCCTTCTCTTTCGCCTCCCCCACCAATGCATGTTTGACCCCTTCCTGTCACAATCCGGGATCAGTCCAGCTCAATTATCTGGCTCGGCCATGTCTGTTCCTTGCTTTCCATATTCTGTGCACCCATTCCCATTGTTCACGCCCGAGCATTCCTCGAACTCGCTACGCAACAACATCGCCCTTCACCGACAATGCTGTTCACCATCAACAAGACTTCCCATCAACGACAGCACTATTCCACCGATGCTCGCACTTTCCGTCAACGATCCTACTTTCCGTCAACTATAACACTCATCATCAACCACCACAGTGATGGACGCCATCAATTCCCGATTACCCACAACAACGCTGCTCACAGGCGCAATATGCTCTTCTCCGGCTCAGTCGTGACGCCTTTGATGGCTAGGGAACAACGCCTCAATTCGCATCGCTGCTTCGAAACGGAGTGTACCTCAGTTGCCTTGCTCCTCACCATCAGGGCCCCCGAGGCCCGAGGACGAAAGCGCGCCAAAGCCACCGGAGCTCCTGCTGTCATTGCATGCGCCTGCCATCGAGCTTCCACAGCAGTCAACTTCAGACCTATTCCGCGAGCGATGGTGGATGGTCCTATCCCTTGCGCCTTCGCGAAGCTATCAGATGTCGTGCTGGACTGTCATTACTCCCAGTCAAAAGCTCGACGTCCGCCTCGGAGTTCGACCATTGCCCACTTCCTGAGCTCTAACACAATCATATTCCCAAACACGTGCTTGTTGCGAATTCCCATCCTACAACACTGACGCCTCCGATGGTGCCCGTTATTCCTCCCGACTACTTGACTGGACCAAACACCGATTACCGTTGTGCTTCTGCACTGACGCCAATGCAGAGCTGTCACCCATTCAGTGCTTCGGACCCTCTCAGCAATTCTTATCCATGATGATCAAGTCGTGATCTTCTGCAGCGTTCTGCGGATGCCGAAGCTTTTCAAACCAGATATTCGCCGAAGAATCAAAGCTGTCTTCATCCAGTACACGCATTCAGGGCTCTCCAATGCCCGGTTGTCGGTCGACGGGTTCAGCTTCACGAGTGCAGCACTTCCACGCGACGATAAAAGTTTCGATTCAGTTGGGCTGCACTGCTCTGCTTACAGCTCCCATTGAGTCCATCACGCCACCGCCCATCTCTTCTGCTGCACCAATCACTCGCATCCGGACACCTGCAAGCACAGTACCAGCTATCCCATGCATCACCGAGGTCGCTTCCTCACGTGCTGGCGGGAAGCATTGACGAAACGGGGGAAGAGGTTCAGCTCCGATCCACAAGGTAAGGTTCTTAGTTCATTGATGACCTACAGATCCCACGCTTCAACGCCGCACCGCCCTTTCATCAATCATCTGATTCTATCAGGTTCTGCCTGCCGCAAACGCATACTTGCCGCATCCTCGCCATCTCTCTTGCTCGTTAGTTTCCCGAGGCTTTCCGCGACTGCTTTATCCTTGTACCTTCGCAACGTTCCAAGTCTCCGGTTCTGACACAACCCGAAGCCCTCATGTTCGATCAGCAGGCATCAGCTCCAGAGCATTCAAGCCTGTTGCCTTCACCGTTGTTCCGCTGCACACCGCACTGAAAGCTGCAGCTGCTCATGCCCACTTCACTGTTTTACGCATTCCGATTCTGTCCTCCGTGTCTTTCTGATACTGGCGGACTCAAGTCGCCGCTCGCTGCTCCAATTCCGGGCCTGAAATTCAAGGCTGGTCGGTTTTCCCCACTCGTTTTGACCAAGACGCCATTCCTCTTGCTCTTCTGATTCGCAATCACACGGCAAGTCAATGCTCAACCACCGTTCATCGTGCTGCGCTCCCCATCACCCAAGGTCGATCGGCGATCAGCCTTTTGAGGTTCACTCGTCTTGCCCCTCGCAGAGCACTTTACCAACTTATTTTATCTTATTTTACTATCGTTTCCGTGCGAAGCCAAGACGTCTCCCTCTGCCTCCACAAATCCTTCAACACGACCTTGCTATACTGCCGCAACGAGTCTACCTCTCTCACTCAGGATACCCGGCTTGAATTCGCACTTCACCGCGACCCGTCCAACCTCCCGCACCCCACCGTAACCGTTCGCGGCGTTCGAACATCGAGTCCACAGCACAGACTGGTCAAAACGGCCACAAGAAGGTTGGCTGGAAATGATCACTGTCGAGTGTGGCCCGCAAAGGGGTTCGTGCAGGAGCTATCGGGATCATTAGGCACTCCGCATCGCAGTATACATTTTCCTGATTGTCGTACATCGGAGGTCTTTCATGCTTTGGTCCTGACACTCGTCAAGCCGCTCGGAATCGAAAACATCCTCTGAAACGTATTCCAACAACCAACGCGCTGTCTCCCAAAGTCCGCCAGCAATCCCGCCAGCTGTCCAATTCCTACTGGACAACGCATCATCCCGCAACATTTGACCTTATTCCATCCTTGCGGCAGACATATCGGCGTGCACTCTGGTCTTGAAACCAAAGTACACGTCTTGCAACCAATGTAAACGTCTTGCAATCCAACGCCAAATCTGATTATCAAGCTTCACGACAAAGTCTGGGCGTCCACATCATCGTGTAGTTGAGTCCTCGGTAGAACGAAGCCAGCCTGAGCCATTTCCACTTTACCGCGAGCTCCAGAAAGACTCTTCGTTCTTCTGCAGAAAGGATGGTGGCGCTCGCATGGAAGCACTTACGCACTGTGTCATTCAGTCCATAGCTCGACAGTTCGCAGCAATTGTAGGAGTCAACACTACACACACATGATTCATCCTCAACATAGGGCCTGAGCCCCGATCTGGTCGAGTTTATGATTTATGAAAGTTGTTGGGAAGCACTGTTTCACCGACAATCCCGACTGACGGATGACACCGCGGCCTGGATGACTTCAAAACTCAGGACCGTCGAAATGCACAGTATACCGGCAAGGAACTCGAATCAAATTGGGCAATCGGACAGAAAAAGCTGTCCACAGCAGCTTGCCGAGTGGCGACTTTGATGGATCACTATGGAAAAAAGACCGGGAGCTGCAGGACTGGCCAGCAGTTTTTGTACACTGAGGAAGGTGCAGGGACCAATCTGCTCGCGTGCAAGACCACGGGAACCGGCGAGCAAAGTATTTCTGGTGCTGCAAGGACAGGAGATGATCGAATTGCGGAGGGTATGGGGGATCTAAGGGCTTTTTGAGATCAGCGTGCGCTTGACAAGAAGGAATCGCAGTTCAACATGAGATGATGACGGAACCGCATTGTCCTTCGAGTTTTGGATCGGGCAAATCGGAGCGGGATGAATGGGATTGTGGCAGGTTACCGTGAAGAGTCAAAGCGCCGTCGAAACGAAGAGTGCAAAGAAGCATCTCGTAGTTGAGACAAGTTCATGTCAATGTGCAACGATCAACGTGCGGCATTCCAACTGTTCCAAGAAGAGTGGGTGAAATTGGCTGCGCAATCGGCAGGCGCGCTTACGGAAGGCAACGGTGGTCAAATCACAGAAATCAGGAAGACAAGAAGATGAGTTTGCATTCTGACGATAATGAGGCGGCGGCGAAGTCAACACGGGCAATTGCATCGTCTCCGGCTTGAGACAGGGGGAGAGGCCGAACAAGATTCTTGGTACCGCCATCGACTTCTCCGGGCACAGCATTTACGACGTCCACGACAACTTCCAGACCGGAAGGTGGCTGCAGCACACAATCTGACCAATTCCTAAGTCTGTCGGCGATGGAAGATGAGGTTCTCAAGTGGCAAAGTTGGTGTAGACTGGTTCCGCTCATCGAGATGTCCACTCCAGACTCCAGCTTGCGTTTCCTCATCACAGTGATAACACAGGCGAATTGTAAGAAATGGGGCCGAAAATGAGCTGGAAACAGTTGACGGCATTGGCAAGTTGGTGGGTTTGGAGGACATCAGTGCCTCAAAACAGCACGCGGTCGCAAGTCAAGTTATCGGTCGACGAGGAGACGTGGGGAGAGAACGAAGGAAGGTGAATGTCTGTGGGAAGTCTGATATCTCATCGTACACTTTGTTACAAAGGCCAGCTGCGATGGGATGGTCGTGCAATCTCGTTGGTTTTGGAGGAGTGAGGGGTCGGCGTAACTGGATGGCGGCATCAAAATGGTCAGTCATCAGGTGGTTCCGCATCAAATCGAAGAGTGGACGGGAGTGGAAGACGATGGTAAGACGGATGAAGGCAACATGCAGAGAACGACTGGCTGGTGGCTGCTGAGGCTTGACGTCGAGAGAGAATGACAGTTTACGTGGGTTGCGATCTGGAACATTCAGAACCGCGGCTCATACAACGACCCTAACATCATCCCATATGGTATTCCACTATGGAATACTATTCCGAATAGGTATAGCGGCATCCTAATCGGGAATAAAAATAAAATGTTGGTATTCCACTACTTTTGATTAGTATTCCACTATTTACTATATAAATATATTATTTAATTAGTATTCCACTATTAACAGTTAGTATTCTACTGTTAATAGTTAGTATTTCACTATTCATTATATTATTTAATTAGTATTTCACTATTTACAATATAATTATATTTTCTAGTTAGTATTTCACTATTTATAGTATTATTTAGTTAGTATTTCACTATTTATAATATTTTCTAGTTAGTATTCTACTATTAAAAGTTAGTATTTCACTATTAATAGTTAGTATTCTACTATTTATAGTACTATTTAGTTAGTATTCTACTATTAATAGTTAGTATTCTACTATTTATAGTACTATCTAGTTAGTATTCTACTATTTAAAGTTAATATTCTACTATTTATATTGTTATCTAACTAGTATTTCACTATTTAAAGTTAGTATTCTACTATTTATACTATTATCTAATTAGTATTCTACTATTTAAAGTTAATATTTTATTATTTATACTATTATCTAATTAGTATTCTACTATTTAAAGTTAATATCTCACTAATTATATTACACTATATTATACTATATATCTTTAATTATTGTTATAGTTAGAATATTATATTTAAATAGATTAATACTAACTACTACTATTATATCGCGAGAAAGATTATTATTAAGCTAAAATAATATATTAATTAATAAATATTCTATTATAATAATTAAGTAAGTTGATTTTTATTACTTTAATTAATTAAAAAAGATATTTTTTTTTTTTTTGTTAGCTTTTAAGTTAAGATTATATATATATCTATTAATTCTAACTTTTAATAATTAACTAAAACTAGTGTAAGTATCTTCTACTATTAATTAGTATAATAGGCGTTAATAGCTTTTAAATACTTATAGTATCTTTAATAAAGCTTTTAGCGTTAATTTAATATATATTAATCTTAAGTTAATATCTATACATCTACTTATTTATTTATTACGCTAAGTTACTATTAGATCACTTATAATATAAGCTAACTAAGCTACTATACAGAGATCTCGAGATAGAAGCTAACAACTTAACTATAAGGCCTAAAATTATTAAGTCGCATCGAATCTACTTCTATAGCTATAAACTTTATAAATCTCGTTTTTTAACTCTATTAACTTAATCTCTTGTTATATAGCTATAGAATCTTAATGAACTAAATAACCTAATTAAATTAGTACTAGTTATATATAAAAAGTAAATATACTATATTTAACGTTAAATTTAATATTAAGTTCTTAACTATAAAGTTAATTTTAAACTTTAAATTAAGATTTATAACGTTATTTTTAGCAATATAAAATATAAACTAAATTTAATAGCGTAAATACTTTTAGAAATAGCGATAATCAATATCTCGCGCTATAATATTATTTAGCTCGGCCGTTTTAATAGCTATCAAGAAAATTTAGAAAGAAAATTAATAGCTAAACTAAATTTAGTCTAGTATACTTTAGACTACTTTAATATTATATTAATTCACTTTATTAACTTTTAAATTACAGTCTTATTTACTTTTATTTTCTATTTAGCTAGTTTATTAATTAGCTATATCTATATTTATATACTATATAAAGTATTATTATCTTTATTATATTCTATATTATACAACCTTTTTTAAAATAATACTTTAATTTTTTATTTTATAAAGTAAGCTTTATAATTAAACTTAAAAATTAATTTATTTTACTAAATAGTTTCTCCTTTTACTTATTTATATATATTATTAATAAAATATAGTATAATATCTAAAAATAATGCTTATTAAGAGGTTTTATCGATTAAACTATATCTTTCGAGTATAGTGTATATAGAATATTTATAAAGTGTATTCTATATTTATTATACATCAAAAGCGTCGAGTATTAAACTCGAAACGTTCTTAACTTTCGAGCTTATATTTTAATATATTTTATACTCTCTTACTTTATATATTTTCTTTTTAAAGCTTTACTTTTATTTACACTTTATATATTATTTAAATAAAGAGATAATA
Organism: Cladophialophora chaetospira; assembly: GCA_030247875.1. Lineage (NCBI taxonomy): Eukaryota > Fungi > Ascomycota > Eurotiomycetes > Chaetothyriales > Herpotrichiellaceae > Cladophialophora > Cladophialophora chaetospira. The sequence goes on along the minus strand of JAPDRK010000008.1, from coordinate 3,447 downwards.
ATATAACTAATATTAAATAGTTTTATTATTAAAATAATTATTTAAATTATATTATTAACTTCTATTATAACGAGCGAACTTTAATACTAACTTTTCTATTATAATATATTATATTTATATTAAATATTTTATTCTAGTTCTTTATTTATATTAACGCTCTATTATATTATAAATAGAGCACTTCGACAATAAATATATATACTATAATTTAAGTTCTCTCGATATAACTCTATAATCTTCGTTATAACTAGAGTACTCTCGCTATAAATATATACTTTATATTATAATCAAAGTACCTTCGATCTATTAAACAATATCTTTAAACTTTATAAGTTTAAAAGATTTATTTTTAATCTTATATTATTTAATATTATTATTAACTATTTATATAATTAATTTCTACAAACTTCGTCGCCTCGTAATAATCTTAAAACGTATAATAAGAAAGCTCGTTATCGCTATTAATAGCTTATTATATAATAACTTTTATTAGTATCGACGTACTCTAGCGCTAAAATATATAACTATAAACTTAAAGAGTCTATCTTTAACCTCGCGGCGTTTAAAGTTATTATTAACTACCTCTATAATTAGTTTCTATAAACTACGCCGCCTCGTAATAACTTTAAGATATATAGAAAGAAAGTACACCGTCGCTATTAATATATTTATTAAATAATAACTATTATTTTTTTTTTTTTTTTTTAATTCCTATACCTAGAAGCTAAAAAGCTTATGTCGGGGATAAACTACATATAAAATAGACAGGGAAAACCCTCAGGAGAAGAAAACCCGCCTTCAATATAAAACTTCTTGATTCCGCTTCGTACTGTGTAGTTGCGTGCCGATTCGACATCTCAGACCGATTTCTGGGGTGTTTACTTTGCTCTCACTTTCTCTTTATATATATCTTGTCTATTCCCTCTCTCGACCGGTTGCGAAGGGTTGCGGATAGAATCACTCGAAATCTAAGGTAGAAGTGAAAGTTCTGTGAATCGATAGTGAATGAATCGTAAAGATTCTGTAGAAAGTTAAGACCGGTCCCGCCAGTTCTGTCACTGGCATGTGATAGTGCGGCAGTCTAAAGTATTAGTAGACTATCAGAACTTCTCGTTCTTTAAATATTCTTGTACCTTTCATATATCTTGTCCTTAGTCGTTTCCTCTCGCAAAATTTCGAAATCAATCGAAACCGCAAAGATGCCTCGTGTGAACACTTATATAAAGAACTCCTCGGTCAACTGCATCGTGCTCTTAGTAAGTTGATGAAATCTTTTTTGAAAATAGTTCCTGATAGGTACGAAGAGTCTCGAGACGAAACGCGACGATCCGAGATGGAGAGAGCCTGGTGGTCCCGCAAAGTTCTAGAAGGCTGATCATGGTGAGTACTGTCGAAACTTGTTATAACCTGTCTAATCTATGTGTGCAGCTCCCCGAGCCGGCGAGGATGAAGATGTTTTGATCCAGCTCACTGATAACATCAATGCTGAGCGTAAGTGTATTTCTTATCGCAGATTTTCGTAACTGATTGTTTTCAGGCTGTGCTAAGTGCCTCACCAACAAGGGTGCCTTCTCTAAGTATATTTCCTTCGGCACTATATATGATGGTGGTGAGTCTATTTCTGTCGTAACCTTTCGCAACTTACTGATTCCTTCTAGCTTGTGGCTGCTATGTTTTTTAATCGAAGAGTAACAACTATAAGTATACTTAGGCTGGTAAGTTCTATCCCTTTCGCAATATTTTGTAACCTACTGATTTCTATAGTGAAGGAGTAGAAGATCAAGTTAGCTAAGGCTCAAAGCAAGCTTAACGAAAAAGTTCACAAAGCCCGTAAACCTCTCGTAACCACTTGTGCTTCCCCCAAGTTAAAGAGTGCTGCTACACTTGGTGCTGCCCCCCTTGTTAACACCCTCTAAGCCACCAAGGTTATGAAGCGTGCTGCCCCGATTCGAAAGAATTCTTCTTGTAGTAGAGTTAGTGTTAAGGAGATTGCTAGCTTAAGTAATAATAATAATAATGAAGATTTGTAAGGTTACGAACGGAAACGACATAAGTCTCGATGGTAGCCTTGATAATTTTCTGATATTGGGTATTTCGGGGGTTTTCAGGGAGGTTCGTGAAATCTCGTAACTGAGCGAGCAGGCAATGCTTTATGCAGGGGCCAAGAATTTTCAGGAAAGCTTGTAACCGATCGCGAGCAGGCTCTGGGCTAAAAAATCGGAAATGCTCGTAACTAGTCGCGAGCAGGCTATAAACTACAGACTTAGTTAATTTTATGATCCTAAGCCTTTATCGCCTCGTTTCTCTTCATAACCTTTATACTTATATAGTTTTGCTTTAGCGAAATTTGTTGCTTGCCCCGCCGCGGGATTTGTCGCCTTCTCTAGGAACCTCTTGTAACTCTATGTAAAAGGTGGGCAGATCTTAGACCGCCCGGTCGAATGTTCCTGTGTATATTTAATCGTGTTCTATCGTTTCCGCTCGTAACTTATAAAAGCTTTAAACATCGGTGTGTTAATACTATACTTCGTAACCGTGCGAATGCTGCTGCAATCTTTAGTAAGAATTCGTAACCGCTCGCAACAAAAGTATCGATATATATATAGCGTCTAGATAGGAACTTGTCGTTCCGGGCCGTAACTGCTTATAATCTAGCGTAGCGGTCCGGTGAAGGTTTCGTCTTATGTTAGCTCTAATCGTAATCTAGCGTCTTCTATCGTTGTAGTATACAAGATATAGCTAGGCCTCGACACCTAGGCTAAACTGTCGCAATAGGTTGGTGCCTTAAAACTAGCGAGCTATCACCTTTGCCTCTTCCGAAGTTTCGAGCATTTTCTAATAGTTGCGTCAAGAGGCGAGATATTGAATACCTTATTGTTAGGCGTCCTAGTCCGGGCAGTACCGAATAATATATTTCGCTATCTATTATAACTATCCGCAACCGCACAACGGAATAAATCCGGGGACGTGGACCCCGGCTAGAAAGGCACTGAGTTCAATCTTCTCTATTCTAATCTATATTATAAGAGAGCTTATTGATTTCGGCATAGTTGCGTGGAGTTCCGTGGGGTTGTAAGCGGCTACCATTATTGCCGGGGATCTGCGGTCTGGAGAGATTGACTCAACGTACCCTGCCCATCTTTTGTCCTATTTGCGTTGTGTTCTGATAGTTTATATGGTCTTCTATGCTGGTGCGCGCAACCCATCAGAACCCTACGTAACTTGTTTACTCTGAGTGACGATTGTTATATTGTAGTGTTCCGGGAGTTTATATCTAAGCCAGGCGAGTTTCGAGTATATCGGGGTCGGTTTTTATAGAAGGATCTAGCGTCTTGTCGCAGAGTGTCGTAACCGAATCTTGGCGTATTGAGTTAGGGTTAGGGTTAGGGTTAGGGTTAGGGTTAGGGTTAGGGTTAGGGTTAGGGTTAGGGTTAGGGTTAGGGTTAG